>CM060097.1:3708072-4308072 GCA_030522485.1 Stenchaetothrips biformis | reverse complement strand
CAGCCGCGGTGACGCGCCACGCTGCGGCAGTGAGCCACGCACCGCATGTCGGCTAGAGCGGACTCCAGTCACTGGACCACTGGAGCAGCAAAGTACCGGCCCGTTGTTTCGCACGACCGGCAACGGCGGAGTGATTCCGCGCGCAGTGGCTCTGTCTCCCTCGCACCCGTGCTGGTCGCGGCCGCGTGTGCGAGAGAGACAGAGCGACGTACGCGGAAGCGCGGCAATGCGTTACGGCAGCTCGCGTGGAGGCGTGGCCGCGCGGATGAGAGCCATGGGAAGACGGCACGCCAAAGCCACTGCCGCACAGTGGGCCAGAAGCCCGGCGCAGCGGCGGCCAAGACTCTTGGAGTTGTGAGCGCCAGAGTCGCTAAATGGGACTCAAACCGAAAGTGTGACCCCACCAATGGATTCCTAGGTCGAAGAGCAATCTATTGGTGGGGCCCATGTTCGGGTCGAGTCCCATCTAGCGACACCGCAGCTCTAAACGCGTCTAGAATTTTAGCCGCCTGCGCCGGTCTTCTGGCCTACAGTGCGCTGCTGCCTGAATCCGAACGGGGCGTCTTGGCGCCCTGTCTCTCTCACTCCCCTTGGAGACAGCCCATGAGTGCGAGAGAGAGAGAGAGAGAGAGAGAGAGAGAGAGAGAGAGAGAGAGAGAGAGAGAGAGAGAGAGAGAGAGACCCCTACTCGGAATCAACCTGCTGCTGCACTGTATGTCCGCGCGCGCGATAAGTCGACCCGGGCCGCCGTAACTCGCACAGTAGGCTGAGTCCGGAGCGTCGTCTCGTCGCTCTCTCTCTCTCTCTCTCTCTCTCTCTCTCTCTCTCTCTCTCTCTCTCCCTTTCTCCCTCTCTCTCTCTCTCTCTCTCTCTCTCTCCTCTCTCTCTCTCTCTCTCGCATCCCAGTGGGACGTTCCACGAGTGCGACAGAGACAGCGAAGGAACCGACGCGCCTCGGAACCAGTCTGCACTGATTCAGGCTGATTCCGAGCGCACTGCTTTTGTCGCTCTGTCTCTCTCGCACGCCGTCTGTGCAGGACGCCCCGGGAGTGCGAGAGAGACAGAGCGTCGCAAGCGGTGTGCTCAGCCTGCAGGGTCCCAGCGTCTCGTGCGCGGCCGCGGAGTGGCGTCGCGTGGCGTTGACTGACCACCGGCGTGAAAATTTACCTTCTGATGTCGCTCGCTCGTAGTACTACGTAGTAGTGGTACTACGCCCCGCGTGCGCGTGCGGAAGGCTTGCAAGCTGGGTACCCTACAAAATTCACTGTGTTCTTAGTACACATCTATAGGAGTATACTATCAAGTACACATTTCTAGGAGTATACCATCAATTACACATCTATAGGAGTGTACTTGGTCCAGTACACGAGTGTACTTGTGAGAGCGCACTCTCATCTTAACAAGTAGATAGGCGGTCCAAGTACACTCCTATGGATGTGTACTTGATAGTACACTCCTATAGATTTTTACTCGGTAGTACACTCTTGTTTACTAAGTAAGTACACAGTGGATTTTGTAGTGGTACGCACAGTGTACCAAATTAATAAGAAAACAAGAGAATTTTAAGACTGCTTATTACGAGCACTGAACCTCGAAATGGGATGTAGGTATTTGACTGGCTGCAAATCAAAAGCAAAGCGTTGAAAATTATTTGTGCGCCGGCTGGTTTAAATCTGGGGACCGCAGTGGGACCTCAGAGCCGCGGGCCGATCCTGCTCACTCATGCAGGGATTTTATTGAAAGCGAGCAAGAAGCACGCAGCAAAGCCAAGGCCGGGGCGTAGCCAGGTCAGGCCCGCCAAAACACAGCGCGTGGACGCAGTGGACCAGAAGACCGGTGGCGGCGATCATGATCCCGGACGCGTTTTGAGCTCCAGAGTCGCTTAATGGGACTCGAACCGAACCTGTGACCCCACCAATGGATTGCTCTCCGAACGAGGAATCTATTGGTGGGGTCACACGCTCGGTTCGAGTCCCGTTAAGCAACTCAGAACGCGTCTAGAGTTTTGGCTGCCTGCGCCGGTCATCTGGCCCACTGTGCGCGGTGGCCAGGCCAAGGCGGCGGCGGCGGCCCAGAAGGCCATCAGCGCGGTATTTGTCCATTTGGCGTGCCCCAGGACGTGGGCGGTGCAGTCTGTTGTGTCTGCACATTGCGCCGCGCTGAGGCTCGCTGACGCCCACCTCTGCCGAGCCCGGCCCGCCCTGTGGCCCGCTCGGCCGCGGCTTTCTCCTGTCATATCTGTCGTCGTGGTGCAAGCCAAAAGAAGGGCCGAAAGGGCCGGGCCACCCGGCATGGACCCGGCAGGGCGGGCGCGGCGCGCGGCCCGGCAGAGCCTTTATTGGGCAGAAATCTAGGAGGCCGCGGCCGAGCGCCACGCCGTGGTCCGCGTCCCCGGCAAGGCGGCACATTAGGCGGCCGCTGGATTGGCGGAGGGCGTACTCCGCGTCGGCGCACAGAAGACCGGTGGAGGCTGCCAAAACTCTAGACGCGTTTTGAGCTCCAGAGTCGCGAAATGGGACTAGAACCGAACGTGACCCCACTAATGGATTGCTCTCCGAACGAGGAATTCATTTGGGGGTGGGGATGGGGGGTGTCACATGTTCGGTTCGAGTCCCATTTAGCGACTCTGGAGCTCAAAACTCGTCCGAGACCTCTGGCTCACTGACTTGACCTGGTCGTTGCACAGTAGGCCAGAGGACCGGTGCAGACGGCGGTCACTGGACTCGAACTAATCCTGTGACTCTACCATTTGATTCCTCGTTCGGAGAGCAATCTTTTGGTCATGGGTCACACGTACGGTTCGAGTCCCATTTAGTGACCCTAGATTTCAAAACTCGTCCGGAATTCGGACGGTCTTCTGACCCACTGTGCGTCGGGGTGCCGGGAGGAGAGCAGACAAACGCGCGCTCGTGCTTTCCACGGCGGAGAAGGAGACGTCACCGACCGCGCTCTGCGGGGAAACGCGTCTTGAATCGCGTGGAATCGCAACGGAAAGGGGAAAGGGGGACTGGCGGCGCGGTGCTCGCGGGTCGCAGCGCGGAAGGCTGGTGTCACCTGCCACGCTTACTCCTGTTGGTCCTCGGGGGCCGTATAAGGCCGCAGTGTGTGGCGGTGCGGGTAGGACACACGCTCACATACGCGCACTGTCACTGTCTCTGTCTGTCTGTCTGTCTGTCTGTCTGTCTGTCTGTCTGTCTGTCTCTCTCTCTCTCTCTCTCTCTCTCTCTCTCTCTCTCTCTCTCTCTCTCTCTCTCTCTCTCTCTCTCTCTATTTCTCTCTTTTTTAGGCACGAAGTAGCCTTATAGCCTCACCGGGGTTGGGTTTTTTAGGCACGAAGTAGCCTTATAGCCTCACCGGGGTTGGGTTTTTTTTTTAGGCACGAAGTAGCCTTATAGCCTCACCGGGGTTGGGTTTTTTTTTTTTTTTTTTTTATTTTTATTGTCAGTCTGGCCCCTTATGCAAATCCGAAATTTTCTATACGATTTTGATGAGATTTGGCAGAGTGGTAGAACTTTGTACCCTGATTTCAGTGGTGAAGTGTGGTTGAAAAGTGTAGGGCCAATTTTGAGAAATTTTGAGTTGAAATCGGCGTTTCCATGGCAAAACTCGACTCGTCAGCTAAAAACACAGGGAGAGGGGGGAGCCGAGCCACCGGAAATGAAATCCCACCAATAGCAGCGCTCGTTTTCGTCTGTGTACAGCTTACACTAAAAACGCTCGCTCTTGTGAAAAAGCGCGTTCGAATAAAAATTGTTTTTTACTGTAGCTAGAAGAAGTCCAACAATAGCACAGATGTTGTTTTTGAACGTGGCCATTTGGATCGGCTAGTCGGTTGGTGATTGTTGGGCAGAGTGTACCTGGCGCGTGCGCATACACTCTGTTGGTTTGCAGGTAGTGAAAGTTCGAGAAGGAGTCTGAGGAGTGCAGTTGTGTTCCTTTTCGAATTTGATCCGAGCATATTTTGACTTTTTTGAAAGGTGAAAAACTGTTGATAAAATGAAAATATTGCAAGGAACGATTCATCAAGGTGACACTGTGTTATTTCCTGATTATTATGGAGTGCAATGCTGTTCAATTAGTGTATTGGCTTGTGCTTATGCATCAAAGCGGAATCCAGTTCTTTGGAGTAAATATGATATAAACCTTTGTGTTTCTGTAAGTGAACATGCATCAATTTGAGATTAAACTGTGATAGCAAATTTTTCATTTGGTATGTTTTCATGTTTCAGGCTGGAACAAATTTGCATGCCTATTCCAATCCATTGCCTAAAAGATATTTGTATCCACATGAGGTGATGAAGAATTTTAAATTACCAAATAATTCTCATGTTTATTTGTTAGCAGAAAGGCAAGAAAAGTTTTATGGCCCTGTTCACAATATTAGTGGATTTGGACATGAATTTCTGTCAGCACTAATACAGTTTTTTGAAAGTTCCAGATTTGGCATCCTCACATGCAATGATTATTCATTTGCGTTAATGAATGTGGAAAATACTTTCTGGGTTTTTGATTCACATGCAAGAGATAAAAATGGTAGGTCTAATGGTGATGGATTTGCAGTTTTAATTAAGTTTGCCAATATTGAGGAAATTGCTGTTTATTATCGGAATATTTGTAATGAACAAAGCAGTTACAGTATCACAGAAATAAATTTTGTTAATGAAAAGGGATGTGATAAGGGTTCATTAGAAGGTTCTATTTTGAACCAACCTGAACCGAATAATAATGAAGTTAGCGCAAGTTCATTGAATCAACTTGAACCTAACGGCAATTACAGAAAGGAACCATTAGGAGGTAAAAACCATCCTGGTCCAAGTTCATTAGGAGGTTCAGTAGTGAACCGACCTGAACTAGAAAAGAATGGAAACAAAAGACCATTAGGAGGTGAAAACCGACCTGGTCGTTATAGAAAAGGACCATTAGGAGGTAACAACCAACCTGGTCCAAGTTCATTACAAAGTTCAGTAATGAACCAACCTGAATTAAAAGAGGATGGAAACAATGGACCATTAGGAGGTGAAAACCGACCTGGTCTTAGTTTAAAATTGTTAGAAAGTAAAAATCAATCTGGTATAACTTCAGTAAGCAGTTTAGTAATGAAACAATGTGAAACAAAAACGAATATAAGTAAAAGACTATTACCAGGTAAAAATGAACCTGTTCTTAGTTCAGCAATGATAGATTTCCAACCAAAGGCAAATGAGGAAAAAAGGTCAAGGTCATTAGTAAATGAAAATCGACTTGCTTCAGAGAATTCAGTAAGAGATTTCTTGAAAAACATCAAATGTGCATATAAAAAAAAGAAAGGTAGTAAGAAAAACAAATTAACTGAGAAACTTAGTAAAGCAAGACGAAACAAAACAGAAATAGAAAATATGGGTAAAAATGAAATACATGAAATAGAATGTGATGTTAATTCTGAACATCTTGAGGAAAGATCAATAAGTATTGGTGTGAAGAAAAAGAATATTGCAAACAAAATTTACTATGAAAAAAATGTGAAAAACAATTCTGACTTGGCAAAGAAAAGAAGTGAGTTAATCAAAAAGAGTCCATATTACAAAGAAAGAAATTTGAAAAGAGTAAAAGATAAATTTGAAAATGATCCAGATTACAAACGGAAAAATGCTGAAAAAGCAAAACAAAGATTAGAAAATGCTCAGTATAGACAAAAAAGTCTCGAGTATGTTAAAAATAGACTCAAGTCTAACCCAGAATATAAAAAAAGAAACCTGCAAAATGTTAAAGCAAGATTGGAATTTGATGTAGAATATAAAAAAAGAAATCTTCAAAATGTAAAAGCAAGGTTAGAGTCAAATCAAGAATACTATGAAAGAAACCTTGAAAATGTAAAAGGAAGGTTAAAATGGAATCCAGAATATTATAAAAGAAATCTTGAAAATGTGAAAACAAGGTTGGAATTAGATCCTGAATATAAGAAAAGAAATCTCGAAAATGTCAAACAAAGACTTCAAAATGATATAGAGTACAAACATAGGAATTACGAAAAAGTGAAAAACAAACTTAACACCGATCCAATGTACAAAAAAACATGTGACCTTAACAAACGCAAGTATTATGAAGAAATAAAAAACAATTCTAATGAATTTCAGTCATTGATTGCAAGAAAAAAGAAAGCCAAAACTGAACGTGTTATTGACACTTATTTTGAGGCAATAAAAGAAGGGCCGACACACATTTGCTCATGTTGTGGTCAAATTAATTTCAAAAAATCAACGTCAATGATTGACAATAAATATGAAGACAAAAATTTTAAATTGGAAAATGTTTGTATCTATAATTCAAAAGTAGAGAACAAATATGTTGTTTGCAATACGTGTAAAAATTATCTTGCAAAAAAAACAATTCCACGCAATGCTCTTGTCAATGGTGTGAACTTTCCTTTAGTTCCTGACGTTTTACAGGGATTGACTCACTTAGAAGAAAGGTTGCTTGCTGTTAGGCAACCATTTATGAAAATAGTTGAATTATCAAAATATGCTGGACCACAGTTTGGTTTACAAGGTAGTTGTGTGAATGTTCCTACAAATTTGAACTCAACTGTTAGTGTTCTTCCTCGGCATCTTGATGAATCAGAAACAATTTTGGTCAAACTGCAACGTCGTATGGAAGACAAAAAGCCATATGCTTATGATTTGATAAGACCACAGAAAGTTTATAAAGCTGCAGAGTATTTGACTGGAACTGATATATATAAGAAACACAATATAACACTTGATCCAAATTGGTTGACAAATGCAGAAAAACACTGTGAAATTGTTCAAATTGATGCAAATTGTCATCAAGATACAACAGAAACACTTGAAACAGAAATTGATGTTTCCAAATTAACACATAAAAGAAAAGAAAAAAGCATTGAAATTGAAAGTGATATACCTAAAAAAAGGAAACGTGATGATGATATATTCAGCGATGACTCATCCAATGACAATGAAAATAAAATTGCAACATCTGATAATGATTCAATTGATACCGATGAAGAATTGCAAAATCAAGAAAGTTTGATTATGCCTGAAAATATTCCTGATCACATTACAAATGATTTTGGTATAAAAATTGCGCCTGGTGAAGGACATGTTCCAATTTCATTGCTTCGAGATGAAGATGTTGATGTATTAACATATCCCACAATATATTGTGGTAAAGCAAGACATTTTGCATTCCCATTAAAAGATGCAGAACTGCGTAAATTTGAATTAAAAAGTCATGATCGAAGAGCTGCAAAACACATTCCAAAATTATTTATGAGTTTTTGTAAATCAAGATTAAGGCGATTAGTTAATAGAATCAGTATTGCAATGAGAAAAAAAAAAGGAAAAAATATTACTGCAGGCGAAATTTTGGAACCAAATGGACTTGATAGTTTAATCCAAGAAGATGAAGGGTATAAAGTTTTGGATGAAGATCGATCAAGTCCTGCACATTGGCAAAAAGTAACAAAAGATGTTCTTGCCATAATTCGACAATATGGTCCAGCACATATATTTGGGACATTTACATCAGCAGAAGCATTTTGGATAGAATTACTCATTATTTTGATTAAAATTAGTAACGATCAAGAACTATCAGAGGATGAAGCAAAACTTTTGCCAAAACTTGAACGGCTCCAACTGATTAAAAAAGATCCAGTCACTTGTGCTTGGTATTTTCACCATAAATTCCAATCTCTCATGAAAATAATTCAAAATACTCCATTAGGGCCATTTAAAAACTTTAAAGTCTACCATTTCATCACTCGATATGAAGCACAAAAAAGAGGTAGTTTGCATTGTCATGCAATGTTCTGGTTGAAAGATTGCCCCATTTTCAACCCAGAAGATCCTAACAGTATAAAAAACTGTGAAAATTTCATTGATGAATTCATGACATGTGCCTAAAGATGAATCACTTGGAGATCTTATGAAAAGACAATATCATAAGCACACATTTACATGTAAAAAAGGCAAGAAAAAATGCAGATTTAACTATCCTCTTCCACCAATGAGACATACTAAAATTTTGTTCCCACTAGATGACATGGAAAATGAAGAAAAACAACACTTTAAAACAATTTTCAATAAAATCAAAATTCAGATGGAAATCATTGCAAAGAAAAATGAGGATTGCTCCTTTGATGAATTTCTAAAATTTCTTAATTTAGATGAAGAAACATACATTCTTGCTATTCGTTCAAGTATAAAAAGGCCAACAGTTTTTCTCCGGAGAAACTTAAATGAAAGAAAAATTAATAGCTACAACAGAATGATTCTAATCCTCTGGGAAGCAAATATGGACATTCAATTTATTTTGGATCCTTATGCAACAGTGAGGTATGTTTTAAATTATATAAATAAAAGTCAAAAAGGTATATCAAAGATTTTACGAGAAATGGCAGAAAGTTTGAAAAAAGACAACATCAACTTGAAGGAAAAACTAAGAAAATATGTAAATGCATTTACAAATAAATCAGAAATTTCAGCACAAGAAGCAGTTTGTCATCTCATGAGTATCCCTCTTTCAAGAAAATCAGCAAGTGTACAATATATTAACACTGCATTACCTCATGAGCGCACAAAAATGCTCAAATCAAAAAAAGAACTTGAGGATTTGGAATCATCTAGTAATGACATAATGTATGATGGATTAATTGAACACTATGTTGATAGACCAAAATTTCTTTCAAATATAACACTTGCTGATTTCACCGCATGGTACACATACAGAAAAAAAGCACCATTACAATCGACAAAAATTCAAATCAATGAAGAAGAAATGATATCATCTGAAGACACAGATAAGAGTGACAGTGAGAGTAAACAATCTGAATGGATACCATTGAACTGTAACAAAGGTTTCATTCGAAAAAGAAATAATCCAAGAGTAATACGATTTAGAAATTATGGTCTACTTCAGGATGAATACAATTATTATAGAGAACAAGTTATGTTGTATCACCCATGGCACAATGAAGAAGAAATTATTCAAAAACCAAAACAAATCTTCATTGACAATGAAGAAAAAATCAATATTAACAAAAAAATTTATACATTCAATACAAAAATCAATCTCAATGATACATTGAATGATGTGAATCAAAATTGTTCTGATGAGTCTTCAGATGATGAAACATTCACTTCAATTCCATCCGAATTTAAAATTTATGAAATAGGAGCAACTGAAGCTGATATTGCTGTTGAAATTCCAACAATGCAAACACTTGATGAAAAATACAAATTTGGCACTTTCCCAATAACACACTTCATTTCAAACGAAGAGTACATTAAATTAATCTCCCAGTTGAATGAAAAACAAACAAAATATCATGACAACTTCATGCACATTATCAAATCAAATAATCAAAAACAATTTTTTCATTTCATCTCTGGTGCAGGAGGTGTTGGAAAAAGCACCCTTCTCAAGGCATTAGTGCAATCAGGGCTGCGTTTCTGGACTCACCAAATTGGGAATGATCCAGAAGCGCTTTACATCATTCTCGCTGCCCCAACAGGAAAAGCAGCATTCAATATTGAAGGACAAACACTCCATAGTATTTTTGGACTAGATTTTGATTTGAAAAAGGGATTAACATCAAAAATGTCAGCAGAGAAAAGAAACACATTAATGTGCAAATTCCAAAAACTAAAAATTTTAGTAATAGACGAAATTTCAATGGTTTCATATGATCTAATGGAATTGATTAATGTAAGGTTGCAAGAAATTCTTGAAAACAGTCTACCATTTGGCGGAGTTTCAATCATTGTAATGGGAGATTTTAACCAACTGCCTCCTGTGTACCAAACGCCAGTCTATCAACCATCAAAACAAATCATGTCCACTCTTTCAAACCTTTCCAAAGAAATAACTACAATACGATCTCCAGATGGATCATTAGAAACATTTTACATGTCACAACTCTGGAGTCGTTTCGAAATTTTTGAACTTACACAATTCATGAGGCAAAAAGATGATTTGAAATTTGCAGAAGCACTACTGCGTCTTGCAACAGGGTCAACAACAGACGATGATGATAAAATGTTTGAAAGCAGGCAACTTTCAAATCTTGGCATTTCTGATGATGCGACCATACCGGATGCTGTAGCCATTGCCAGACCGAATGCAAAAGTAGATGCATACAATCTTCTGTGCCTCCAAAACGATTTCAAAGATGGAGCTATATCAGAGGCTATTGATGTATTTTCTTCTCCAAATGAACAACCTGTGAAAAAAACAGAATTTAAATTTTTCAAATCAAAAGGATATCAAAAAACAGAAGGACTACCATCAACGTTAGATGCAAAAATTGGAGCAATATACGTCATCACTTGTAACATTGATGTTCCAGATGGATTAGCAAATGGGGCATACGGGCAATTAAAAAAAATTGTTAATGGGAAAACTATTAAAGGAGACATCATTCCTTTAAGAATGTATCTCCACTTCACAAATCCGAAAATAGGAGAAAAGAACAAAGCCAAATACTATGATATAAAATTAAAAGACAATGCACACTGTGACTGGGTTTTGCTTGAGCGAATTGTGAAAACAATGCCACTGTCTAAAGGATCAGTAAAATTTGTTACACGAAAACAATTCCCATTGGTCCCAGCACAAGCAATAACAAGTTACAAATCTCAGAGTTCAACATACGAAAAAGTTCTTGTGTTTTTTGAAGGAATGCCAAGAAGACACGCTTATACAGCATGTAGTAGAGCACAAACTCTTTCATCTCTCCTTATTAGTGGAAAATATAAAAAACCATCTCCTCCATCAAAGTATGATTTAGCAGGACCACTTATTCAAAAAATGAAAATGGAGATGCATTTGTCCTTTGTACTTGCTTACCCTCATGAACATAATAAACCATATGCACTTTTCCATAATGTTAGATCACTGAACCTGTATTTACCATACATTGCATCACACTTCACATACCTCAATGCTGATATTTTGATGTTTGTTGAAACACGATTCATGAAAAATGAACAGCACGACATTCCTCACCATACGTGCATTCACAGAAATGATTGCATCCTCCCTCAACGGCACGCATATGGATCAGCAGTATATGTAAAAAAAGAAACAGAACACCTTGTTAAAATCATATTCACACATGTTGATAACATTTTCCTTGAAAAAAAATTGTATGCATTTTTAGATATCACTGCAATCTCGTACAAATCACATACAATCATATTTCTCCACAAATCGCCCAACTATTCTCTGAATAAATTTACAGAATATCTCAACACACTTTTCAAAAATTACAATTTAAATGATGAAGTATCAGTTGTTGGTGACTTTAATATCAATCATACAACCATTGATGAAACTTTCCAAAATAACTCTTTCATTTATAACTTGACTGGAGATTACTCAACAGATTATTTTACACTAATTGACTTATTCTATACAAACAAACCACAAAAAAAAGCTTCACTATATGAATCACCAATCAGCGATCACAAACCAATCTTCTTCTTTATTTGAGCAAACAACTCAACATTTTTTGTGGTTACATTTCTTAAACTTAAATACCCTTTTATTGGATTGATTTCTATACTCCTCTCGATTGCTGATATTACTCCATCTTGTTGATTTCGCAGCCACAGCCTAGATCTCCGCTGCTGAACTGCTTCCTAACCCTCAAGTTGTCGGGAGTCCTTTGTCATTGGTTGTCATCATCTCTATTCGACGTTCATCATGTAAACAAAAAAAAATTATTTAGCAGTGGTCTCTTTTATCTTTCCATTTTATCACTTTTTATTGCTTCACATGTGACCATCATCCTTCTTCAAGCACAACACATTTCAAAATATTTTAATGCAGCCATGATTTAATAATCATGATCGTCTCAAGCCGATAAAATGCAGAGAGAAATATTTTGAAATAAAATACACATTTGCACACACATATCACATTCTAAACATCTTTTACACTAATTTTTTTTCCCTTGTTCCTATCAACAAATTGGCACACATTATCTTCACCAATCAAAAGTAATGAACATAACCCTACCAGAACAACATGACCACAACAGATACAACTCTGAATCTTTGTTTCCTAACATATCCATTCATGCCTATCACAATACTTAAAACCCCCTTTCATTAAATTTAAATCTAACAGTGAACATCTGCAAACGTGTGCACTTATTCTCAAACCTCCGCTAAGCTCATGACACTAATAATACACTTGCTATCCGTCCAAATAATACGTTTTATATATCACATCATTCATATTCATGTTCACGAAATTCATATGGCATTCTAAAAAATTTTCATACTTTGATTGCGACCCACTTTATTTTCATACTAATTCCAACAATCGCGCGCGCCGAAACTCAACTTGCTTCCAGTTCCTTCACGATTAATTACAAAATCCTAAAATGAATCAGCAAGAGTTAGAAAAAAAAGTTGAAAAATTCCTGCATGACATGTGGAAAGAGCATGAAGAGAAGGTAACATTGAATAATTACAGGTAATTTTTAATTACCAATTTACTAACAACAGAATTAAAACTGCATTCTAACCCTGACAGAAAATGTTAAATGAGAAAAGAAAGACTTTATTACCAACGCCAACATGCAAAGAAACTACAAGAAAACGTCCCCTGTTGCCGACACCAAATTTATTTGAGCTCCCACCAAAGAAACCTTTGCTGCCTACTCCACCGATTACCCCTGGGAAAGAACCACTCCTTCCAACTCCAGACAAAGTCATTTCAACGTCAGTACACTTTTTTTCCCCAATAACTTCATCATTAACAATTACAATAAACCTTTTTTTGTCTTTTTCCAGGAAAAACAATATGTTAACAATTACGTTCAAAACAACCTAATGTTCAATCAATTCTCCTAATCCATACAATTTCTTTATGGTTCCTTTTCTTCTATGTGTAATATCGTTAGTATTTTCTTCTAACTTTTCACCAAATCTTGTATTAATGAAAACATTACTTCTATGTTTAATTTGAAGTACCATTACTTCTATGTTTAATTTGAAGCAAGTACTATTGCAGTACTATTACTCTACTAATTGTACTAATTCTACTTTGCAAGGTCAAACTAGATTAAACTAATAATTGCTTCTTCTCCATGATAAGATGCCTCAACAATCTCCTCCCCTTCTTAATAATACTACATACCGAACAGAGCACTCCACCTCTTACTGCACTCCAATCATTATTAGCACTACCAGACCCACTCCCACTTCCACCAGCAGCCACATTACCACCACCATCCCCACTTGCACTTCCACTACCACTTCCACTCACACTTCCATTAGACGCACCTGCCCGCAAATGATTTACATCTCTTCTCCCTCTACAATAGCCTCTACCACCTCGCCTCCCACCTTACACGTTGCTCATAAACATTCCTGGCACCACAAACAGAATTATTGGCATTATTTGTTACATTTTGCACATTCGCATTACCACGTTGATTTCCAATAATATCACCATCACATTCTGTGACAACATCAATCAATCTTCCACCAGTAATAGTACATATCTTCGATATTCATTCCAAACAGAGGTAGCTTGCCATATGACACGTTAGTTAATATGATGTTCTCTACGTCTTACTGCACTTCTACCATTATTAGCACTATTAAACCCACTGCCACTTCCACTAGGACCCACATTATCAAAACCATCTCCACTTCTACTTTCACTACCACTTCCAGTCACACTTCCAATACACGCACCTCCCCGCAAATGATTTACATCAGTTCTTCTTCCACATATAATTCCTAAAAACATTCCATTCTAACCCTCAAATATAGTCTTCTGCTATTCATAACCCTTTTAAACATACAGTGTCCATATCTCCTTTTGATTTCATTATCACCACTGTCCATTGACAAGTTCTTTCCAATTCAATTGCACTTTACAAAATAAAACATAACACTTTTTTTTCCACTTTATTTCAAAAAATTTCAACAGTTCAACAACCAATCTCTAAATTTTTCAATTTGTGAATTATTTGCATTTCCTACACAAAACATTAAATACTTCACAAGATATATTCCACACACTACCACACGATGCAACATCAACCAATACCAGAAAAAAACAATACCTAGCTCATGCAACTAGAATTTCCACTCACACTACCAATAATCACAGCAAAACCAAAAACAACCAATTCATTTCAAACTTACAATTGAAATCAACAAAATTACAAACAATCCTTACCCCTCACCCACGCAACATCATATGCAAAGGATCCAGCATATTTAGTTTGTTTCACACCCTTGTACACCAAATATGCACGCTTTCCTCGGTCAAGCTGCTCTTTCACATTTTTCACCTTCTTCTCATCAAAATTCTTGATCAACCCAGCAGGCATCCACAAATACTTCAAATCTTGTGTGCTATCACCTTTTACACGCACACCACCAACAATTGCATAACGATTCTCCACAATCAGCCCATACAGGTCAACAAGTTCGTACACCACATTCATTTCAATTTCATCAATTTTGAATATTTTCCGATTCACAGTATCATCAAGATCCTAAAAAATAACACAAAGTATTAATCAGAAATTCAGTAAAAAAACTGTTTTCACAGTATAACATTATACATACATCAAACAGATCACCATCTCCATTATCATCAGTCTTAGTTTCAGAAAAATTAACATCGGCATTAACAGTACCAGGTCCACTTTTTTCAACATTTACGCCAACGTTTTCAACAACAGGCCCATTATTAACCTGTAACAATAGATTTTTAATTCTTCCGCCCACAAAAACAAACAAAATTATTCTTATAATAAATACATTCTTACCTTCATTAACACGCTCTCAACATCATTCAACTTCTTTGCTTTCTTTACAACATCAATGTCATCATTATCCATTTTCATGACAGACTCAGCAGTTCTTTTCAAAGACTGGAACATTTCTTCAAACAACAGAACCACAGCTCTTGAACCCAAACAAATTCAACACCATAGCAACATTCCCTTCCACAAACCATTTCATACCAACATGCAAAACTTAAAAAACATTTGAACAAACCAAGGTACAATCTTTTCCTTCCATATTTCCATTAAAATCATTTACAAACTAAATTGCTCTTTCAAATTCTAAAAATACTACTACAATAACACCAGTGGTACCTGTGAAAACCCCCAACGCGTTCTGCTAGCTCTAAACTCGCTAAACAAGATTAGACCCGAACGTGTGACCCCACCAATGGATCACTCTATGGACAGAGAATTAACTTGTGTTTTCATTTCAACTGTCTATATGTTATATAGTGATGAACACACTTCCATTAGTATTAACCCATAAGAAATAATCCTGCCTACAATATTGTATCACTTTTTAATCACAAAAACTAACCATATGTGTTACAGGTCCATCCAAATGAAACAATATAATTTAACCAATTCGTTGATCCTTATCTTCAAATAATTTTTAAAATTTAAAAAAAAAGAAATTTTAAAAATAAATAACAACGCAACACCATTACTCTTTTCTTTATTAATAAAACAAAACTGTACCTTAACATTTGTGCACACCACTACAAATTAAGACTTGTTGCAAACATGAACACTACAAATTTTCCTTAATTATTTTGAACCATTCCATGTACATTCCAACAATAAACAAAAACCAACACCACAAAAACAACAATTCTAAGGTTGAAACCAAATATGAAACACACTAATACAACTTCCAATAACTCATCCAACAATTACATAATAAAATTTACAACATAAAACACTAGAATTTTTTTTCCATTCTTCTTAAACCAAACCACACACTACCACACCATGCAACATCAACCAATACCAGAAAAAAACAATACCTAGCTCATGCAACTAGAATTTCCACTCACACCACCAATAATCACACCGAAACCAAAAACAACCAATTCATTTCATACTTACAATTTTTATCTCAATAAAATACTCACACATCCGTTTCAATATTACCATTTTCAGAATCACGAACATTCAGCACACCCTCACATGTCCTCATTACATTCTCAATAGTCTCCTCACCACTTCCACCTTCAGATTCACAATAAGAATCAATATCCATTCGATCATTCCTGAAAATTGCATTTCCATATAGTTACACTTCATAAAGTCACACAATAAATTAATTAAAAAAATTTGTTTACATACCAATTAGAAACATTCCCAGGTCCGCTTCCAATAGTCGACAACTCATTTCCACTTCTTACTGCATTAGCACCATCCACCACATTTTCACCTCCATTGCCTTCTTCAGCAATGCTCTCTGCCATATCATTCATCATCATATTCCTACAAAGAAACAAAACAACAGTACAACAGTTTTGTCTATTTCCCCACATTCCACTATTCAAAAAAAAAACAACACTTTCATTTACCTTCTATACGCATTCCGAACACTCCTAGACCTCCAAACCATGCTCCTACCACGAACAGCAGACACATCGGATGACCCCCGCCCACGTTCACTTCCAGGGTGATGACCACTTCCAAACGCTCTTCCTCCATCGTTCACAGGTCCAGACATACTCCTACCACCCCTTCCTCTTCCTCTCCCTCTTCCCCTAAACCTACCAGCCCTCCTTCGATACGCTAAATCTGCAAAACAAAATGTAAAACATAAAACAAAGAAAAATCTCCATACGATTCAGTACAGGTTAATTTTAATCACAAGACTCCATTTAACATACTAAAAGAAATATGACAAAAACATAAAATAACCTCTCACATTAAACATAAAACAAATAATAACACACAGACATTCAAATTCTTTCAAACCATTTCCTTTCAAAAAATTTATGTCCCAACATTACCACACGCCATCCCCACAGCCTTCACAAGCGTGAACAGAGCATAATCTTCCATTTTTCTAAAATTACAATTCCACAAAACAAACTTATTTGGTTGCCAACAACAAATAATCATAAACTCCCCCACATTCACATACACGAACATTTCCAAACATACATTAACATTCAAATTCAAAACAAGATGAAATTTTCATAACCACCACCACTTACAAAATTTCTCATCCCACAACCTACCTATAAATTCAAAATCCTTACATAACTAAAAAACTTACACAACACGAAAAATACTCTTATATTTCATTATTTTCAAACATCGGCTCATCAGGAACACATTCCAAAGGGATCTAAACATCAAAACACATTCAATAACCTTTACCGCAAAAATTACAATAATATTTATATTAAACAAACTTACCACTAACGAAGCATCACAATTATGACAGTAAAATTCTTTGAACTCAGCCACAGTAATCCGTTTCTTTTTATTCACACTGCGTTGCGGGTAATGCACCGAAACAGGGCGATAAAAAGGCAACAAACTCGTCCCCATTTTCGAATAACATGAAACACAAAGCTATTAAAATCCATTAATGCTTCATTTCATTCAATCATTCACAGCACAACAGACTCACCCACACTTACAGGCCAAATTCCATTTGATGGAATATGAGTACCACAAATAAAGGTAATAACAGCCCAAAACTTTTCCATTTCACAACAATCAGAAAAAAAACCCAGGTACGAAAAAAAAAACAAATAAAAACAAACAAACAAAAAGATAAAAATTTTCAATAACAATAATAAATAACAATAAATAACAATGAACTTCGTGACTCCTAGGATTTCGTGAAATCGTATTTTTTTTTTTTAATTTTTATTTCCAGTCTGGCCCCTTATGCAGTTTCGAAATTCTCTATACGATTCTGATGAGACTTGGCAGAGTGGTAGAACTTTGTACCCTGATTTCAGTGGTGAAATCTGGTTGAAAAGTGCAGGGCCAATTTTGAGAAATTTTGAGTTGAAATCGCCGTTACCATGGCAAAACTCGACTCGTCAGCGAAAAACACAGGGAGAGGGGGGAGCCGAGCCACCGGAAATGGAATCCGACCAATAGCAGCGCTCCTTTTCGCCTCTGTACAGCTTACACCAAAAACGCTCGCTCCCTTAAAAAAGCGCGTTCGAATCAAAATTGTCTTTTACTGCAGCTAGAAGAGCTCCAACAATGGTATAGACGTTGTTTTCGAACGTGGCCATTTGGATCGGCCGGTCGGTCGGTGATTGTTGGCCAGAGTGTCCCGCGCCGCTGCGCGCAGGCCCTGTTGTTTTCAGAAATACCAACACTAAATGTTCTAAACTCTTCGAATCGGAGTGAAATAGGACATTAAACTGCGTGCCTGTGCAAATGCATTTGTGAAAAAACTATCCCTAACGTAGTTTTAGTGTGACTTTAAGTCCCTTTTCGAAAACAGTGGGCGTGTAGCTGCACCTTGTTGCGAGGTTTGATGGTACTTCTGAATCTAAGACGAAACGATCTGGACACGGGGCTGTGCTTTTTTTCTAACCTTAAAGCTGGGTGAACTGGACTATTTTACTGCACGTTTCTGTGAATAACTTGTCCTTCAGGTATTATGAGACCGTCTTAAATGTCTGTTTTTGACACAAATTGATACGCAGCTGGTCTTTACGTAAGTTTTAGTATTATTTATAATGGTCTGACAAACGTAAACAGAACTACACACAACGCAGTCCTAGCCTTAGCTATCTTTGTTAAACCAGAACATAAATATAAGAGTAACTTCGTGACTACCAGGATTTCTTGAAATCGTATTTTTTCTCTCTCTCTTTCTCTCTCTCTCTCTCTCTCTCTCTCTCTCTCTCTCTCTCTCTCTCTCTCTCTCTCTCTCTCTCTCTCTCTCTCTCTCTCTCTCTCTCTCTCTCTCTCTCTCTCTCTCTCTCTCTCTGTGTCTCTGTCTCTGTCTCTCCCTCTCTGTCTCTCTCTTTCTCTATCACACACACACACACACACACACACACACACTGTGTCCATACGTATGTATGCACTGGCGGCCTTTGGGCGACCAAGGTCCGGATTTAGCCCATCCCGAAAAATGTTGGCCAGGGCGCTAAACTTAGCGACGGAGGAGGAAGAGGGAGGGCCGGCGAGGAGGCCCTTTCTCAAACAAAGGGGCGTCCGCGGGCCGCGCGGCTGGCCGACTGGACTGATGACTGGTTCCCAGCGTCGATGTGTCTCTCTCGCACCTCTGCGGAGCACCCCATGAGTGGGAGAGAAGAGAGACAGAGCGAAGACTCTCGGAATCTGTCTGCTGGCCGCGTAGCCATGGGTGGCCGGCCACCGGACTGGGCCAAGGGCTGAAATTTGGGTGAGCATCCTCCCCCCCCCTTCCCCGGTGACCCTGCTGCCTCGCCCCGCCCCTATCAACGGATGCAATGTTGTATCGGGGCGTGGGAGTGCACAGTTTGCCCGAAGACCGGCGCGCGCAGGTGGTAAAACGGGCTATCAGAGTCGCTGTATGGGGCTCAAACTCAAACCGAACGAGTGACCCCACCAATGGCTTGCTCTCTGAACGAGGAATCCGTCGGTGGGATCACTCGTTCGGTTCAAAACCCATTCAGCGACTCGGGAGGCTAAAACGCGTCCGGGACTTTGACCGCCTCAAACGATGCGCCGACTTTCCCGCCGGCTCACAGCAGTGGCAGGTGGACTGGGTGCTTTCAGTGCAGTGTGTCCATATGCAGCGGGGCTTTATGATCGGCCTGTGCGGAGTGCCTTATAATCATCCAGATGCTTAATGTTAGTACCAAAAATATCAGGGCTATCAACCTCTTTGTACGTTAATTTCTAAATAAATTTGGAAATAAATGTCTGCGTCGATTGAAATCGAAATTGTTCGTTAGCCGAGGCCATGTCTACGTAGCCGCCTAAAAAAAGTGATTTTCTACAAAAAAAAAAAAAAAAAAAAAAAAAAACGACTTTGCATGGCCAAAGGTACCATTTTTTAGAAGGCACGCTTCATTTCCAAAACGCGACAACCTCGTTCGTTTCCAAGTGAATTACTCATCTTAATTGTTTCGCACAATGTTAACTCACTTTCTTTTCGCTCGAAGCAGGACTTAATTTCTATTAATAAGCAGTCCCCAGTGTTCTGCCCTGTCCTCTGCTCCCCGCCGCCTCCTAAGAGTGCGTAGGCCTTCCCTGACAGGGCAGCAGGCTGGTTCCGGTCAATAATCTCGTCGCTCTGTCTCCCTCGCACTTACTATCGGATCCGCCGCCATGTTTCGGAATCGGCCTTGCAGGTACGGGTTGGCACAGCGGGCCAGAAGACCGGCAGGCGGCCAAAACTCCTGGACTTGTTTTTAGCTCCAGTTCAGAGTCACACAATGGGACTCGAACGGAACGGGTGACCCCACCAATATATGCCTCGTTCGGAGAGCAATCCATTGGTGGGGTCACACTTTCGGTTCAAGTCCCATTTAGCGACTCTGGAGCGCTCGAAACGCGTCTAGAGTTTTGGCCATCTGCCGGTCTTCTGGCCCACTGTGCGTGTGCGCAGGCCCTTGTAAGTACCTCCGGCCGAACACACCGTTGAGCGTTCAGCCCCGCCACTGCGTCGCGGCGTGCGTGTTGCTATTGACGCGCCGATCCATAATGCAATGGTGCTCCAGGCGCGAGACGCGGCGTTGAGGAGGTCCCCCCACCCCCACCCCCCCACCCACCCCCACCCCACCCACATGGCACCTCGATTTGCCTCCTGAAAGGTAGTCGAAACGCCATACTTTGCTCTTGGTTGTAGAAAGTGCTTTCTTACACACACACACACACACACACACACACACACACACACACACACACACACACAAACACGCACGCGCACACCGAAGGCCGCCTCTGTATCCGTCACTGTTGCGACGCGGCGGGGAGCGTGTTCAGGACTTCCCTGCGCCGAACCGCAATGTCGATCCGAATGCCGCCCTTCGGCCTACTCCTCGCACCGCGCGGATAAAAAAAAAAATTTAAAAAAAATTAGGTGGGCGGCGAGGCTATGCCGCTGCGCCGCACCGCGCTTTTGATCAAGTTTTCGTACCCATCAAAACTTTGTTGATGAAGTTTGGCAATTCATTTGTGTGGGGGCCTGGCGTGCGGCCGGGCCACTGGGATTGCTATTATTATTTTTTTCAGCCACACGCGCTTTTTAATAAGAGCTTTATTTAGTTGTGCTTGCTTTGTCTGTGGACAAAAGTTTAGGCGTTGTGCGGTGCAGTCGACCGGTGAAGGAAAAGGAGAGAGAGAGAGAGATAGAGATAGAGAGAGAGAGAGAGAGAGAGAGAGAGAGAGAGAGAGAGAGAGAGAGAGAGGGGGGGAGCCACGGACCGGTTGTGAGGCAGGTTGTGCGAGTCGGTAAAGCAAGATTTGCGTCGCGGATTAAGTTGATGTTATAATTTTGGCAGCCTGAGTCACTGCCGCCCCAGTTGCACACCGATTTGCACCTGTTTAGCGGCGTGCTCCAGGGCGTGCTCCTGGGCGTGCGCCAAGGCGTGCGCCGCGCTGTCCCACGCCGTCACACAGTGAGCCGGAAGACCGGCGCAGGCGGCCACGCGTTTCCAGCTCCAGAGACATGGGACTCGAACCGAATTTGCGTGACCCCACACGAATGAAGTCCTCGTTTGGAGAGGAATCCATTGGTGGGATCACACGTTCGGTTCAAGTGTCATTTAGCGACTCCGCGTCCAGAATTTCGGCCGCCTCCACCGGTCTTCTGGGCCACTGTGCGTCGTTGCTGCGCAAGCAAGGAGCGTTGGGTTCTCCCCTCGCCGAGGGGTGGGCAACCGTCCCGCAGCCACCTTGTGGTGGGCCCAGGGTGGCCGCCGAGAAATCGAGGTTAAAGTCCTCGCTATGCCGACCTGGTGGGCATGGCGGCAGGGCCTGGTGGGCCTGGTGGCCGGCGGCGGGGCGGGGCTTCGGTAAACAGTCGGGTGGAGAGTAAACTAACCCACATACGTAGCGTGGCGGGGCGCGGCGTGGACACTGTGTGAGGGCACGCGCGTCCGCCAACGACATAGATCTGATCTGGTTCGGCTCTGCAGCAGTCTTTCGGAGAGAGAGAGAGAGAGAGAGAGAGAGAGAGAGAGAGAGAGAGAGAGAGAGAGAGAGAGAGAGAGAGAGAGAGAGAGGTTTTTTCTTAGTTTTTAATAGGATAATTGGGGGGGGAATTTTATTTACATAGCGGGCCAAAAAGGGAAATGTAAAAATTGTCACAAAATGCATGCCGTTTCATATGTTTCTTGAGGTTATTTTGTAGGTGGTGCTGTTTTTACAATCTGGGTGTTTTTTTGAAATTACAATTTTTACACACAAAATTTTTAATTAAGAAGAAGAAAGAGAGACAGGGAGAGACAGAGAGAGACAGAGAGAGACAGAGAGAGAGAAAAAGAGAGAGAGAGAGAGAGAGAGAGAGAGAGAGAGAGAGAGAGAGAGAGAGAGAGAGAGAGAGAGAGAGAGAGAGAGAGGAGTTCGGGCCCTCTCATGAATGTGATTTGGAGAGTCGCCGCGTCAAATTCAGTCCGTGAGTGAGTGAGTGTGTGTGTGTGTGTGTGTGTGTGTGTGTGTGTGTGTGTGTGTGTGTGTGTGTGTGTGTCGGTCTGCGTGTGTCTGTTCAAATACTGCCCTTCGACAACGGCCCGCGCCACAGACGTTCAGATACTTGGGGAACCTTTACTCTCCGAAAAAAGATTTCGGTGGTCACTGCAAATAGTTTTGTCATGGCCATCCCAACCGAGGCCGACTGATTTGGTCAATCTGGTATCTCAACAAAATATTGACTGATGGGAATCATGGGTAACGTTTCAGTGTGACATTCTCTGGTCACCAGCGCAGCAGGGGGATGCTGGCGCAAGTGCGCAGTGGTTCAGAAGACCGTTAACACCTTCGCGCCGAAGCCTAACCTAACCTTCAGCCGGTACGAGAACATGGTGACCACAATTCTAGAAGCGTTTCGAGCTCCAGAGTCGCTAAATGGGACTTGCATCGAACGTTTCACCTCACCCATATAGATTGCTCTCCAAACGAGGAAGCGATTGGTAGGGTCAAACGTTCGATTCGAGTCCTATTTAGCGGCCCTAGAGCTCAAAACACTTCGAGAACTTCGGCCGCCTCCATGGTCTTCTGACCCACTGTGTACCTAGTGCGCGGTTGGTGGTGGACGGACCTCGGCCCAGACGCTCTTCCGCCAGCCTCCCTGCGCGGCACGCGAGGCGCGGGCACGCGGCCCCCCGCCACGCCGGGACGCGTGTGCGGTCCGAAAGCGCTTCCGGTTTTTCATAGTCGGGGAGAAACTGCTTTTTGCCTTTTGTTGGGCCGCGGCCGTAATGAGTTGGAATCCCGATACAATCGGCGTGTTGCTTCGCTTGCCGCTGCTGCTGCTGCCTGCATTAACAGCGCAACAACTAGTTCGATTTCTCTGCCGCCTCGCCTCAGTGGGCCGGAAGACCGGGGGCGCAGGCGCAGGCGGCCAAAACTTTAGATTTAGACGCGTTTCGAGCTCCAGAGTCGCCACACAGGACTCGAACCGAACGTGTGACCCTGTCCATGGATTCCTCGTTTGGAGAGCAATCAATCGGTGGGGTCACACGTTTGGTTCGAGTCCTATTTAGCGACTCTGCGGAGCTGAAAACGCGTCCAGAGTCTTGTCCGCTTATGCGCCTGTCTTCTGGTCCACGGTGCTCTCCTCCCTGCCTTGCGACCGACTACTTCGGCCGTTCCCTGCGTCTCTTTCCTGTCCTCGCCGTCTCCGCCTTTTGTCTCCTTCTACTCATTCCGAGAGTCACCGCTTTTCGTCGCTCTGTCTCTCTCGCACTCATGGGGCACCCCGCACAGGTGCGAGAGAGGCAGAGCGACGGAACGCGGCGACTCTTGGAATCAGTCAGCTGCTCGCAAAAAGGGGCGGAAAGGGGGAAGGCGGCTGCCGGCCTCTCATCTCTCTCTCTCTCTCTCTCTCTATCTCTCCCTCTCTCTCCCTCTCTCCCTCTCCCTCTCTCCCTCTCCCTCTCCCTCTCTCCCTCTCCCTCTCTGATCGCGGAAGCCAAACTTTTTGACAATGCTCCTTTCTTTTGCGCCCCTCTTGTCACCGGCGAAAGGGAGTTTCAGAGTTCGGGGGCACCTTTAATAAGGTTAAGTGTGATCTCGCAATTAGTTGCTGTTTTTTTTTTATGACTCGCCTTTTTTCGCCTTTTTTCGTTTGGGTTTTTGTTCTACTGCTTTTGGCCTTTCATCGAGCCTGCAGGGTAAACGAAGCGAGCGAGCACTGTCGAAAATTCTTGTTACTCTATGTCAAAATATAGTGGGTGACATTTTCATCACCACACACTAAATTACTATGTAGGTTTTTATGCGCGCCCGCGCACGAAATTAAACATGCACTTTGTAACGCACGAATTTGTACGTGTCAATGCACGATTTAGTGCGCGGGTATGCAAAAAATCGTGCGTTATTGCGCACAGAATTGTGCGCAACTAGTGCATGTTTAATTTCGTACGTTACGTATGCACAAAAACCTACATAGTAATTTAGTGTGCAAGGTCCTTGTACTTATTGCACGGTCATCAACTGGTTTAATGCCATTCTTGTATGGAGGCAAATGGCCGTATGCATCAAGCAACAAATAAAATTTTCACAGTGAGGAGGTAGATGGTCGTCCAAAAATGACAGGGAAGTCCGGCCGAGCCTACGCTGCCGCCGCACAGTGGACCAGCTCAAAATCCTCCACGTTTTTTAAACTCCAGTCGCCAAATGGGACTCGGACCGAACGTTTGACCCTCCATTCGATTCCTCTATCGAATAAGAGCAATTCATGGGTAGGATCGGGGTCACACGTTCAGTTCGAGTCCCGTTTCGCGACCTCGGAGCTCAAAACGCGTATGCCTGCGCCGGTCTCCTGGCCCACTGTGCGCCGACCCGGTTGACTTTGCACGAGTCACTCGATCCGTGTTCTCTCTCTTTCGGCAGCGCCCTTTCGGCAGAACCCTCCCCGCTGCGAACGGGAGAAGGCCGGCAGGAAGGCGGTTGGGACACCGTGACACTAATAGGGGTTCGGATGTCCACCAGGGGCAGCACCGTCGACCCCAAATGAGTTGTACAGGAGAGTTGTAAATGCCTGTGCTAGGCGTTCTACGCTATTACGCTTGTCTGTGTTAAGTTTTCTACGTTCATGTGAATTTTAGAGAGCTCAGACGATAGAGGTTTCGTCATGTCACGGCAGCGTCGTCATTTGACAGTCCAGGCGGACAACTCATTTGTAGTTCTGAGGATGGCCACCACGCCCGGCCAGGCGGCGCTGAGCTTTGCCTTAGAACTCCAATTCGCCCAGAACGAGCCGAACGCACGGTGAATCGCTCAGTCGTACACACAGTGGGACAGCTGTTTGAATTCGGTACAGTAGGCGCACGGCGCACGCGGAAGGGACGCTGACCCACATAGGCCGATGCGGCCGATGGCCTACTCGCAGCAGCTCGTTATTATCAGTCGAAATTGAATGAGGCGCACAGTGGGCCAGAAGACCGTCGCAGGCGTCCAAAACTCCTGGACTTGTTTTTAGCTCCAGAGTCGCACAATGGGACTCGCACGGAACGTGTGACCCCACCAATGGATTCCTCGTTCGGGGAGCAATCCATTGGTGGGGTCACACGTTCGATTCAAGTCCCATGTAGCGACTTAAGGGCTGAAAATAACGCGTCCGGAATTTTGGCAACCTTCACCGGTCTTCTGGCCCACTGTGAGGCGGTCCGTCCGCCTGCTGGCGAGTTTGTTCGGGGCGCGATCAAAGCGGCTTCTCCACGCTGTATGGACTTTTTGCAACTGCAAAATTAGGCGGCGTGCAAATATTACGTCACCTCTTTTAGGCCACTTTTTGACCCCCTCCCCCCCCATCGTCACTCAGCGTCATCGCTGGCGCGACCCCCTCCCCTCCCCCTATGATGACGTAGTTTTCTGATTTTTTGTGTTTTCGCAAGCGAGTCACACTGTAGGCGCAAAAACATTAGTAATGGGTCAAAGTTCAGTACAAAAATTATTTATTTGTAAAAACTAGTCAGAGAACTCAGTCATGGCACTAAGCCGACGCCGCGCGGCTATCAGCAGAAAAACTACGTCATCCCTGCTCGAACCCCCCTCCCCCCCAACATCATCGGCCATCACTTTCCGTCAGACCCCTTCCCCCCCTAAACGGGTGACGTAATATTTGCACGCCGCCTTAATCACGAAAAAAAAATTAAAAAAAAAAAAATAGTAGAGAGAGGAGAAGGGCAAACGAATCTCGCCGACCTCGTCGGATCAAAAGCATATCGCACCAATTGGTGCAATGAAAACGGCTTTAGATGCATCGCACCAATTGACGCTATGCTCATAGATAGTAGCCTTTAGAATTTCAGTAAATGCCCCACCGACAAAGTAGGTCTGACATTTCGACATGCCCAGTACGACGTAAAACGTTCCCGCAATAAACACAAGTCTAGTGGAGGCACTCGTTTTGTCCCGCCGAAATCTGGATTCACAGTGCACTGTCAGAAATTTTGTTGTTACTTAACAACAAATCTATTGCTAATTTTTTTTCTGGCAACAGTTGTTTTTAAACGACAGCAGTCGTTCACGAACAGAGAATGTTGTTGATAAATGACAGTTGGGTCATTCTAAAACAACTTACTTGTTGGAAGACAACTTTTCCGTCGTTTCAGTTTTAAACAAAGATTTTGTAGGAAAACGACCATGTTGTTGACAGTTTTGTTGTTTTCGAACAATCGTTACTGACAGTGTGTCCGCCGCTAAGGGTATGTTTGCTGAGGCCTTCCCCTTTTTCCCTGCCGCCATTCCCTGGTCTTATCTCCGTCTGTCAGGAGGTCCCGCTGGTGCTGGCGGGGAGGGTACAGTGGGCTAGTACACCGGCCCAGGCGGCCAAAACTCAAGGCGCTTTTCGAGCTCCATAGTCGCTAAATGGGACTCAAACCGAACGTGTGACCCCACCAATGGATTGATCTTCGAACTAGGAACCCATTGGTGGGGTCACATACATGCTCGGTTCGAGACCCGCTTAGCGCCCCTGGAGCTCGAAACGCGTCTCCGCCGGTCTCCTGGCCCACTGTGGAGAGGGCGGACTCGGGCGGATGAGGTGCCTTTCGGCCGCCTCGTTTCAAACGCACCTCCTGATTTACCGACAAACACACGCGCGACTCACAGTTCCTGGACCTTGTGTACTACGCCTCCTTCCGAAATCAACACGGAGTTCGTCGGAAATGTTTGGCGACCTGTTAGATCGAGCCGGAAGTTTTGTGAGTAGAGACCTCTCCGTGTGTGTCTGAGTGAGTGAGTGAGTGAGTGAGTGAGTGAGTGAGTGAGTGAGAGAAAGAAACTTGGAGAGATAATGTGTGAGAGAGATAGTGTGCGTGTGTGTATTAGAGAGAGAAGTAGTGCGTGTGTTTGTCTGTGTATGTCTGTCTGTCTGTCTGCGCGCGCGCGCGTCCGGGGTGTTTTGAGGTGTTTTTATCGCGGCGATGGGGCGGCGTGGGATTTCGCCAGATGCTTTGCACGCGGGCCGTGCTGGCTCGCTTATAATTTTTGTAACAAATTATGCTGAGTTGTTGTTCTTGTCGTTTGTTGCAGGTGAGAGACTTGACGCGGAGTGCCGCAACGCCGCCACCGTAAGTCGGTCGACGATAAAAAGTAAAAAGTACGGTCTTCGAACGTCGCTGGTCGCGTTTTGCAGCGCCATTGGCCCCTCAGTAAGCCGAGCCCGAAATAACGCCCATTCATCGGGAAAAAGATGGGAATCGAGTCGCGGGCGCGGCTGACCGGGTCAGGGTGGGTCCTGGTGTGTGTGTGTGTGTGTGTGTGTGTGTGTGTGTGTGTGTGTGTGTGTGTGTGCGTGTGTGTGTGTGTGTGTGTGTGAGAGAGAGAGAGAGTAGGGGTGTGCGAATTGTTCGAAATCGAATCGAATCGAATCTGCGTAGTTTCGATTCGATTCGCTCACGGAATCGTCGGTTCGATACCGAAATATTCGAAAAATCGAATCAACGCGTTTCGTCCTCGAATCGACCGATCCTTCGCTCCTCCATTCACCCAAATAAATTGTCTTGGGACCAATTTATTTTCCTAGATTGTCATAAATACATGCCAAGTAGGCATTACATGACATTTAATACGTACAAGCATAAAAATATGGCAATATTCGGATTCGATTCGAAAATTTTATGAAGATATTCGGATTCGATTCGATTCGGAAAAAAATTGCGGATTCGATTCGATTCGATTCGGGTCATTTAAAACCAGATTCGATTCGATTCGATTCGAAAACAAAATTCACGATTCGCACACCCCTAAGAGAGAGAGAGAGAGAGAGAGAGAGAGAGAGAGAGAGAGAGAGAGAGATCAATTGTGCAGTCACCGGTCACTCGTCCGATCCCTTCGTCGCAGCGAGGGTGTCTTGTTGTCCTGGCGCTGGTAACCCACCCCTTCGCCTGCGGTAATAATCATCAGCTCTCCGAATGGGGAATCGGGAATCCATTGGTGGGGTCACACGTCCGGTTCGAGTCCCATTTAGCGACTCTTGAGCTCTAGAACGCGTCTAGAGTTGTAACCGGCTGCGCCGGTCCTCTGGCCCACTGTGCGCCGGCCGGCATCATCGGCGCGCTGTGTGAGTCGGCGTGGCGCCGGCCCGCAGGGAATGTTGCAGGACGACAACAACATCAACATTTCGCGCGAATAACCACGAGCATCTCTCTCTTTCTCTCGCTCGTCTCCGTGCCCCCCGCCGCCCTCGTGCATTTATTTTCTCGGCCCGAAAATACTCGCGCCAGTATTTAGGTCACGGAAACACACGCGAACTTACTTCATGACATGTTTTGCCGCGCGTCTGGAAGGGCGGTGCACAGTGGGCCAGAAGACCGTTGAGGCGGCCAAAGTTCTAGACGCGTTTTGAGCTCCATAGTCGCTAAAAGGGACTCGAATTGAACGTGTGACCCCACCCATGGATTCCTCGTTTGGGGAGCAATCCATTGGTGGGGTCACACTGTCACACTTTCGATTCGAGTCCCATTTAGCGACTCTAGAGCTCAAAATGCGTCTAGAATTTGGGCCGCCTCAACGGTCTTCTGACCCACTGTGGGGCGGTGGGGGGCAAGACGGAAACGTGAGCGCCTTTCAGCCCCCCGCAAAGAGCACGCGCCTGTTCCTTTTGCTCGTGTGGGATGGCGTCGGCGTCGGCAAGCCAGACGCGCAGTATTTTGCCTGTAATGAGAACGAGCGCATCACCGCCGGCCTACATTCCTGTTTTTCACGTGCGCGAACTTTTATCGCGGACACGCGTTTGATGCATTGATGCAAGAGGACAACAGCGTCAAAGTGAAGATGTGTGGATGCGTGCCCATGGGAATGCTGGCCGGAGTGTGCTCCTCGTGAAGACGCCCTTTGACTGCGCTTCCGGGTAGCGTTTGCGTGGGAATGGCGTGCACACTCGCACACACACGCACACTCACGCACACACACACACACGTTCTCTCTCTCTCTCTCTCTCTCTCTCTCTCTCTCTCTCTCTCTCTCTCTCTCTCTCTCTCTCTCTCCCACACGCACACACTCTGCACCCCATACACCATACACACACACACGTGCACGCGTAAAAGGTATAGATAGACGCAGACTCACAGTCGAAAGGGTTGCCCCAGGGCAGGGTTGCCTGGATGGGTCCGCCTTGCCGACCTTGTGCTGCGTGTCGTTTCGACTGTTCCTGTTTACGCCGCCGCCTCATATTGGGGCCGGCGTTGCGGCGTTCGTACAGTGTTTGTACAGTGGGACGGTAATACCTGCGCGAGAGGGACTGATTGGGGCCAGGGCGAGTTACACACGTTACCCGCCCCGCCCCGCCGGCCCTGCGGCTTTACGAGTTTGTTCTGCCGGCTGGTTCCGAACAGCGCTTGCTTTCGTCGCCCTGCGCACAGTGGGCCAGGAGACCGGCGCAGGCGGCCAAAACTCTAGACGCGTTTTGAGCTCCAGAGTCGGTAAATAAGACCCGAATCGATCGTGTGACCCTACCAATGGCTTCCTCGCTCGGAGAGGAATCCATTGGTGGGGTCACATGTTCGGTTCAGAGTCCCACTTAGCTACTCTGGAGCTCAAAACGCGTCAGGGACCGCCCCCCACGGTCTTGTGGCCCACTGTGCGGCGCTTTGGTCGCCCTGCCTGCGGTTTCCCTCGCGCCCGCGGGGCGTCGGCGCTCGGAGAGAGACGGAGCGACGGCGGGGTCGGTGGGGTAGGTCGCGCCTGACTCACCGTGTTTGCTCGGCATTCCGAGAGCGGAGCGTGTTTTCAGGCGAGGCGGCTCCATCTCCAAGACTGAGCTCAGGAAATGAAAAGTGCAAGCACCGAGGCGGAACTCCAACTCCAACTCGCGACGGACGTTTTTTTTTTCGCCCGGCGGGGCTGGCGCCTCGACGCGCTCAGTTGGATTTAATTGTCGCGACCCACTGGGGCACGCAGTGGGGCACGCAGTGGCTGTGGCTATGGTCTTCATTGGTGTCACGTCCAGCGCTCGCGTGTGTGCGTGCGCGCGTTATATAGACATGTGCCGTGCCTCTCTCTCTCTCTCTCTCTCTCTCTCTCTCTCTCTCTCTCTCTCTCTCTCTCTCTCTCTCTCTCTCTGTGTGTGTGTGTGTGTGTGTGAGAGAGAGAGAGAGAGAGAGAGAGAGACAGACAGACAGACAGACAGACAGACAGACAGACAGACAGCGTGTCGCGGAGCGTCTGCAAGTGTGTCAGGGCGGGGCGGGGCGCCGGATGGCTGTGTGACATACGCCTCGCACAAACCGAACTGGAGCACTGCACCCTGTGCTGCAGCGTCGGCCGCCCGCGCCTCTCGTGCTGCTACTGCCTCCGCCGCCGCCGCCGCGTGGAAGTCCCTGCTGCACGCTGATTCCGAGAGTCGTTATGTCTTCGCTCTGTCTCTCTCGCAGCTACACGGGACGCCCCATAAGTGCGAGAGAGAGAGAGAGAGAGAGAGAGAGAGAGAGAGAGAGAGAGAGAGAGAGAGAGAGAGAGAGAGAGAGAGAGCGACGAAGAGGAGTCCCGGGTTCGGCCTGCTGACTGGCTGTTTATCACGTGGCGGCGGCGCGGACAGCTCGGCTGGGCGGGCAGGACGCGCGCAGAGGCGCGTGTTGGCGGGGCCGCCGCCGCACTGTGGGCCCGAGGACCGAGGACTGGCGCTGGCGGCCAAAACTCTCTCGAATGTATCATGAGACTCCACCAATGCAGTCCCTCGTTCAAAGATCAATCCATTGGTGGGGTCACACGTCCTGTTCGAGTGCTGTTTAGCGGACCCTGGAGCTCAAAACGCGTCCGGGAGTTTGACCGTCTCGAACGGTCTTCTGGCCCACTGAGCGCCGCGGGGCACTTGTTGTTGTGGTTCGCACGGACCGCGGGCCGGGGCAGGGGGAGGGGGAATGCCCCGGGTCGCGGTGCATGGGCGGCAAAAGGAAGTAAAGGGGTGGAAACCGTGCGACGACACCAACTGTTCAGAGTAGGGCGCGTGTCTATGTGTGTGTGCCCGCCGTGTGTGTGTGTGTGTGTGCCCCCGCGCACGGAAAGCGCGACAACTGGGGCATCGCCGTCGCGTGAACGTTCAGCGTTGCAGCCCGTACACGTTCTCTTTCTCTCTCTGTCTCTCTCTCTCTCTCTCTCTCTCTCTCTCTCTCTCTCATTCTCTCTCTCTCTCTCTCTCTCTCTCTCTCTCTCTCTCTCTCTCTCTCTCTCTCACACACACACACACACACACACACACACACACACACACACACACACACACACACACTCAGGGCGGCGCGACGGTGCCTATCGTCGCGGTGCCTACCCACTCGATGCAGAGAGAGAACCCGGCGCGGCCCCCTTGTTTTTCTTTTGTTGTGTAACTCTGCCCGAGATAGGCTGCGCCATTAGTGGAGACTATCTCAACCCGGCGCGGGGACTCCCATAGCGACTCCGGGCGACCAGCGCAGCGGCGCCTGCATGCCCAAGCAGGGCCGGTAAGGACGTCAAAATGGTTCCTCTTTTGAAGTCTGAGACTTTAAAATGTCCCCTCTTTTGAAGTCTAATTAAGTGGTCCCCTGAGTAGTCCCCCTTTTGAATAATACGTCAAAATGTCCCGCACTTTTGAAGTCTTAGACGTCAAAATGACCCAAAATATCCTCTCTATAGAAGTCTAAGACGTCAAAATGTCTTCTCTTTTGGAGTCTAAATCGTCTAATCGTCCCGAAATGTCCCTTCTTTTGATGTCCAAGACGTCGAAATGGCCCTAAGTGTAAACCGTCAATATGTCCCGAAATGTCCCCTCTTTTGAAACCTGAGACGTCAAATTGTCCCCATTTTCGACGTGGGAGTCCCAGTAAATATAAGCGGAAAGTGGGATCCACTTTGACGTGATGCACCTCGTTCTCTCCTTGTGACTCTGGGCGGCGCGGCCCTTCGTCTTGACGTTCCTTTCCGCGCGCCTGATTGGCGCAGCCGTAACTCGTTCGCCACTTGTCGGGCACTCGGCGCGGGCTGCGGGTTCGACCCCCGCCAGCTGCCAACAAAAGGCTGACATGACACGAGACATCGACCCCGTCTCGCCCGGTCTCGCCCGGTCTCGCCCGGTCTGCGGGCGAACCGATTCCGAACAGAGTCGCTCTGTCTCTCTCGCACTCGCGGGGCGTCCCGCAGGGGTGCGAGAGAGACAGAGCGACGAAAGCGCTGCTGGGAATCGGCCTGCTGTGGCGCACAGCGTCAGCGCAGACCCTTCAGCAGAATCAAGACGGGTGCTACTCCATCAGCGGCGCAGCAACAACTTGAACGCCGCGTCCCCCATCGTCCCTGTTGCTGCTTATCACCGGCAGCAGTGTCTGCTAGTGCGACCAGTGGCAGTGGTCGGCGCAGAAATCTTGAAGGGTGTGACAGTGCCGTGCACAGTGGGCCAGTAGACCGGTGTAGGCGGTCAAAATCCCGGACGTGTTTTGAGCTCGAGAGTCGCTAAATGGGACTCAAACCCCATTGAGTTGTAGTAGAGTTTTGGCCACCTGCACCGGGCTTTCGGCCCAATGCTTACGTTAAATCCATCTCCGGGGGTTCTGGGGTTCCCAGGATTATCAGTCAATTCCGAGGAGACGGTTTTGCCGTGCTAGTACTCATTTGCCTATCTTCACGTGCAATTCGCACGTGTTCGCAATTTGCCTTACCTTTCAGGCTTAGAGCCACAAGAAGGGGATATGACACCCGCTACCCACACCCCGACACACAACGCTGAATGTTTATGTGTACAATTTTTATACGTGGTGATGCATGATTTTAAACCTGCGTGACGTTTTCCATGACATTGTGCTCAAACCTGCAAACCTTTATGGATTTTTACGCATGTTATTATGCGAATTCGACACAATCTTGCAACTTACACGTACGAAATTTTCCATAAAAATTTAGACAATTAGTGTGCTGAGAGAGAGCGGAGAGAGAGAGAGATAGAGATAGAGATAGAGAGAGAGAGAGAGAGAGAGAGAGAGAGAGAGAGAGAGAGAGAGAGAGATTTGATTTGATTTGATTTATTAATCTTTAAGGTACATACAACGGGACTGAAGAGTCCCACGAGCGTACGTACCGCTCTCAGAATGCAAAGTAAACATCAACACAAGGTAGAGGATTAACAAACTTAACAAATGGAAGGAAAATGACTGTTACACACATAGTATAAAATAATTACAATATCACACACCAGTAGCACGACAAAATTATCTGTACTAATATCAGTAACTTAACAGTAACTCTGCTTTAATTTCTCTTTTGAACGAGTTGACTGACAAAAAGGGCAGATAACTGTAACCCTCGAACAAGTTAAAGGCTCTCGATGAAGAAATGCAGAACGACTTAGAGTATTTGGCCGTTCTGTGTTGTGGAATCAAAATTCGGTCAGGATGACGCATAGAGAAGCTAAACATTTCATACAGATAGTGAGGAGTTTCTGACTTAAGGACTTTCCATAACAATGTCGCCAAGCTTACTGTTCGTCTATCTTGGAGCTTTAACAATTTTAACTCGGCGTAGCAAGGTGTAATGTGCTCGAACACTTTAGATCCAGTAACAAAACGAATACACACATTTTCAGCTCTTTGAAGTTTCACAGTGGTGTACTGATTCATATCAGTGAAAAGGGCCGCTCCATAGTCAAGGTGAGGCAATATTAGACTTTGAACAATACGTAATTTTATCGTTCTAGGTAGGCAGTCAAAGCTACGCCGAGCCTGTGCAAATGTGGCAAATACTTTACTCACAACTTTGTTCGCATGCTGTCTCCAGCTCAGTGTCGAGTCAAAGGTAACTCCAAGATTTACAACTTCATCTTTGTAAGGCACTGTGGTATCGTTAATACTAATCAAAGGAGCTTTTAGTTGATCCAACCTATTAATATAAGGTCCAGACCCTATGATGATCGGTTGAGTTTTATTAACATTAAGAGTGAGGTTGTGCCCAGAGATATACTTAACTAGGTTTGCAAGATCAGTGTTCATCAATGAAACTGTCCTATTAATATCATTAATATCAAAGTGGATGTATAATTGTGTATCATCTGCATAAAGGTGATGTTTAACATTACAGAGAGAGAGAGCAGAGAGAGAGAGAGAGAGAGAGAGAGAGAGAGAGCAGAGAGAGAAAGACCTGCAGGTCTTTGCGCATGCGCATTCCAATGAGTTGAGTTTGACAGCGGCCGGCTAAGCAGTGGCACTTCCCCGGCCCTATGCCGTCCGAGTGCCGCCAATTGTGGACGCGTGCCGTCCTGGCGTCCCTTTGGCGTCCCGTCGACGAGCGCCGCCTTTGTCTCGGCTTGTTGTCATTGTGCGTCGCGTGCTTAGTGCAGCGCAGGGGGGCTTACGTGCTGCTGTTGTTGTCTTTGTTGTTGTTGTTTGTTCGAGTGGCGCGGCGGTATAGCCCGATCGCTGGCACGGATTGATGATTCCGAGAGTCGTTTTCGTCGCTCTGTCTCTCTTGCACCTAGTATTTGGGAGGCCCCAGGAGTGCGAGAGGGACAAGGACGGAAGCGACTCTGCACAGTGGGACTGGTACGCGTTTTTACGCTCCAGGGTCGCTGAATGGGACTCGAACCGAACGTGTTGCTCTCGTTCGGAGAGCAATCCAACCATTCATTGGTGGGGTGGGGTCACACGTTCGGTTCGAGTCCCGTTTAGCGACTCTGGAGCTGAAAATTCGTCCTGGATTTTGACTGCCTCCGGCCCACTGTGCTCTGGAGCGTTGAGGCTGAAGAGGATCCAAGAGGCCTGGCCGCTCGCACAGTGGACCGCCTGCCGGAAGACGCGCAATGCCGTTTTGCTACCGACATGTCTGTCGGTTAGTTCGCCGGCCTGCTTGTCAGTCATTGGTCAGTCGGACCCAGGCTGCTTCGACTTTGACACTCGGCAGAGCAGAGCTGGTGGGAAGCGGAGGAGGGCTGGTCGCTCTGTCTCTCTCACCACTCTGAAACGCACCACAAGTGCGAGAGAGAAAGAGCGTCACTGTACACTGGTAAAACAAAGGCATTAAAACTACGCTCTTAAGGGCATTAACAGTCTTTCACGCCCTTCAAAGGGCGTGAATCGTTTCATGCCCTTGGGCAGTGCGTGAAAGGCATAGGACTTTCAGTCAAAATTTTAATCCCCTTCCAAAGGCATTAAACGATTCACGCCCTTAAAGGACGTAAACCTAACCTAACCTAAACCATTTAACGCGATTGAAACGCGTCTAGAGGTTCGGCCGCCTGCACCGGTCTTCTGGCCTACTGTGTGGTGCGACACCAAACGTCGCGCGGCACTTGTTGCGCGTCCGGGGAGTCTGGCCGGAGCGGCTGCGGCTCTGCATCTCCAAGCAGGAAACCGCGCTCCCGATCTGACGACATCTCGCTCGACCCATTTGAGCGAACATTTGCATCAATGTGGGCGAGGGAGTACTATTGAGGATCGCCCATGTGTCCTCAATTGACATCGAGATGCCGGTTAGATCGATACGGCCATTGAGAGCAATGTCTTCGGCTGTCCATCCATCCTAACTGCTGGTTAGAACGGAAAACATGTCGGAAAATCAAAGTTCGGAATAACCGTGTGCCAGTGGTTAAAAAATTAATTTCAAAATTACCAATATGATCCAAGTCACTGCAATTCGATTGGTAAGTTTGCTTGCCACTACGGTGGTTCTCTGGTTTGAATGTTAAAATTTTGTTGATTTGATTGCCATTCGAGTGGCAGGAAAACGCATCAGTGGAATTGCGGTGATGTGGTCTGATTCAGGTTCGTGTTGATATCGTGGGGTCCACACTCTCAGCACGTTACTGACGTTTGGTTCGGTCAGTACTAGAGCAAGTGATTTGTGAAAACGTACTGCGTACTTTTCATTTCTAAAAGAACTACTTCAGAATTGTTAAATAGTGTACTAACAATTTATTTTCGTCAATAATTTTACAAAAGAAATGAGATTACCTGCTGGTACCAGTAATCACATGTGATTACTGGACGATTACCAGAGTGGGGCACCCATCGGTTGATATGCTTCCCGCTGATTAAAGTTGTTTTGGCGGCCGTGATGTTGACGTTTCCCCATCGGCGCCCATCGGGATGCGTGTGGCGGGTGCCGCCTCGCCCACGGGGAGCATGACGATGACGACACGACGCGGCGATGCCACAAGACACCGCGACGCCTCGGCGTTGTCTCGGCGCGGCCGGCCGCCCGTTATATGCTTGTGTGGCACGGGCCTGGGAAGAGTCGGACAGGCGCGGATCCAGCGAGGCGAGACCCACTGTAAAAATTTGTGTAATTTCACTAAATGTGAGAATGTGCAGGATTTCTGGCGTCTTTGCCCCACATCACTGTGAAAATTTGATTGACTTGATGACAATTTCAAGGCTAGTTTTCTTTACATAAATGTCATCAAAACAATTGATGACATAGTTTGTCACGCCCATGCAATAAGTATAGGAGCTTTGATTAAAATTTCATCAATTTGCGATGACGTTGTCATTAATTGAAAGTGATGAAAATATCATCCACGATTTTGTCATAAAGTTACGACAAATTTTCACAGTGATGTTGCCTTCTTACATGCGTTCTTGTTGGTTTTTGCCACCCAAATGTGCAAAGTGTTCAAATTTTGGGCAGTTGTTCATCCTCAGGACCAGGCCACACAGAATTGGGGGAAAATGTGCGGTTTTCCTCGTATAAAAATTATTCGAAAAGAACGTTTGCGCAAATAACTGTGACGTTTGTACAATATTGTACGTAACATTCTGTAAGGGGTGGATGAACCCCAATTATCTCTCCCCCTATTTTTTTCTCCGCGATCCGCGCCGAGTCAGTAGGACGAGAAGGCAAATTGAATTTGGGACAGGTCGACGACTATGTAAATGGGGCGGATGGTTGCAGTGTCGGCATAACACCGGCGACTTCGGTTTCCCCGGCGCTGCGGCGTTACTCAACGGGGTCGGACGGAAGTGTGTGAAAAAGGCGAAGGGTCGCAAGGGCGTCCGAGCAAGGCGCCGCGGCGGCGGTGCAGCCGCTGGGCAAAAACGGAACTAAGAAGGGCGTTCTTAGGGCGTTGCTGCCGCGGGACGGCGGCGCCCCGTTGCATTGCTCAGCTGACTATGATTCCAGGAGCCGTTTTCGTCGCTCTTTCTCGCACGCACGCGGTATAGTGGACCAAGAAGACCGTTTGAGGCGGCCAAAATCGTGGACGGGTGTTGAACTCTAGAGTCGCTAAATGGGACTCGAACCGAACTGTGACCCCACCATTGGATTGCTCTCCGAACGAGGAATCCATTGGTGGGGTCACACGTTTGGTTCGAAACCTGTTCAGCGACTCTGGAGCTCCGCCTGCGCTGGTCTTCTAGCCCACTGTGCATCGGCTCAGACCTCGTTGCCGCCCTCTTCCGTCGCTCAAAGGCTGCGGCTTGTCCGACGACGCGTTTGTTTCTCTTCGACTCAGTGCACGGTGAAAACGGATCCTGGTTTCCCCAGCTACCCTATGGTAAAGACATATAGGCGATTTCCGGGGAGTTCCTGGAAAAACCAGGGACCCTTTTGACCGTTTGAGGCCTGCTTTTTTTAGAAGCGCTTCCGCAACGACGTATTGCGACCAGGAACCACCCCCGCCCCCCCCCCCAAAAAAAACAAAAAAAAACATACTAGAGAAATTAATCAGTTCACCCTTCAGAAAGTTGTCTGCAGCTTGCTGCGGCGCGTGGCCACTAACGCGTCGTGACCCCAAAAGAGCCCTTTTCCACATTTTTCAAATTTTTCGACACTCTATTAAAATAGAAATGTGAAGGGGAGTGCGTCGCGCCGATCGTGTGGCGACGGACAAATGAGATGGGGGCCGTGGCATGTGGACGAGATGGGGCACCAGGGAGCGTGGCGGACGGGATGGCTTTCACAACCCTCCTTGCCGCTTAACGGAAAACCTTCGTCGCACAGCGGGCCCGAAGAACGGTGGATGGAGGCGGTCAAAATTCCGGACGCGTCTTGAGCCCCAGTCCACAGTCGCTAAACGGGTCTTTGAACCGAACGTGTGACCCCGCCGATGGCTTTGTCGTTCGGAGAGCGATCCATTGGTGGGGTCACACGTTCGGATCGAATCCTATTAAGCGACGCTGGAGCTCAAAACGCGTCAAGAGTTTTGACCGCCTGCGCCGGTCTTCTGGCCCACTGCGTCAGGGTTATCTTAATGGGAGAACCGTTTTCAAATTTGGAGCCCTCCGTCTTGGCGCCGCTACTCGAGAGACTTCCCTTCGGATCTTCCCGACCAGCAGGGTTCTGGCCACGCGTGGCGGTCTCGTCCAATTGAAAACACATCACTGTCGTGAGAATGCCCCCATTTGGCCGTTATTTTATCTTCCTAATTGCCCGCTGCTGCACAGTAGGCCAGAAGACCGGTGGAGGTGGTTTAAATCCCGGACGCATTTTGAGCTAGAATCGCTAAATGGGAATCAAATCGAACGTGTGACCCCACCAATGGATTGCTTTCCGAGCGAGGAATCCATTGGTAGGGTCACACGGTTCAATTTGGCGCAATTTTAGCGACTCTGGAGCTCAGAAGGCGTCTTTAGAGTTTCGGCTAGCCTGCGCCGGTCTTCTGGCCCGCTGTGCTGCTGTTGTGGCTCTGCGGCAAGGACATTCACGCTGCAGCCCAATGCGCTGCCACTATTAGGGAAGTGTAATCAAGAGCGCCATATGGCGCCCAAAGCCGGCTGGGCTGGGCCCTCTGCTGGGCCCCCAGGCCCTTAGACGTTAAAATACACAGCCCAGGAGCGGAATCGAATCCCATCGACGCCCGCGTTCACTGTGCTGTGTGCTCCCGCACTCCCGCATCGCCGCATCCCGCAGGGCCCAACTGTTTTCACGGCAAACCCGGGCAAACCCCTTGCGGGGCACGAGGGAAAAAAGTGGGAGGAGGGGGTGGGGTTGCAGTCCTACAAAATTTGTAATCCCACTGCTCGAAAAAAAATAATCTTGTATTTCCGCACTATTTTTGTATTTTACGATTACGAAGGACGAAATCAACGAAATCCTCGTTGTTTTACGAATCCTTCGTTATGACAAATGAATAATTCGTAAAATTCAATTTAAAAAAATGTTTAGTTTTCTAATTTTTCGTTGCACCAATACTTTCAATCATTTTTTGTTATCACTTTGGTTAGAGTGAACACGTTCTACAGTATCTTTTTAAAAAAAATTCTGATGATTTAATTTTTACCTAATTGCGTCCGTGGGATAATTTTATATTGTACGTACGTACGCACGTACTTGCAAATTGGCAAAACGCCACCAAGTCACACGTGATAGCTCGAAAGCATTCCCGAGTTGGAAAGGCAGCTTGAAAGGCTAGTGATAGTGACCCATTTCAGTTTCGCGATAGCTCTTCGCGAGTGTAGGACAGGGCGGGCAGGACAGTGGCTGATCTGCGAGGCGGACGAGTATTGCAAAATCAGGGAGCAGCGAGTGAGCAGAGCAGAGCCTAGTGCAGCAAGGCTGGTTGCGAGCAGCGCTCCGTCGCTCTGTCTCTCTCGCACCGCCACCGAGCGCCCCACGAGAGCGAGAGGAATGGAGCGACACGGCGCGACGCGTTCGGAATCAGCCTGCTGGGCCTCGCGGCCGGCTAGGGCGGCCAGGGCGGTCAGCCTACCGATTCCGAGAGTCGCTTTCGTCGCTCTGTCTCTCTCGCACTCGCGGGGCGTCTCGTAGAGGTGCGAGAGAGACAGAGCGACGAGAGCGACTCTCGGAATCAGTGTGCAGCTAGGGCCTCGATACGATCGGCACGAGGAACAGCGAGTAACGAGCCCGTTGTGTTTCTGCGCCAATAAACAACCCAATAAACAAACAATAAGGGTCGTAGATCGGCGGTCGTGGCGGTGGCCGACCAGCGCCGCGACAGTCGCCATTTTATTCTCCCATTGATCCGAAAGGACAGAGTCGCGAAACCGCGGACCGCGCGCCGTGGTGACTCGAGCCAGCCGCGCCCCGCCGCGCTATGCCGCCGATTTCTCCCCGCCGAAGTGCATTTTGAAATGCAATGCGTTCTATGGAGGGCAGCCCCGCCGCCACGCCCTGCCGTGGCTGTCTGCCGAGGCCCCGGACGCACAGTAGGCCAGAAGACCGGCGCAGGTGGCCGAAACTCCAGACGCGTTTTGAGCTCCAGACTCGCAAAATGGGACTCGAACCGAAAGTGTGACCCCACCTATGGATGCTGCCGAACGAGGAATCCATTGGTGGGGTCACACGTTCGGTTCGAGTCCCCTTTGGCGACTCTGGAGCTCAAAACACGTCTAGAGCTTGTTCCGCCTGCGCCGGTCTTCTGGCCCGCTGTGCCACGACGGCGTGAACTTCCACCTCTGCTCCGACTGACTGCCACTTCCAGTTGGTCTAACGCGTTGCGTCACCGGCCGGGCCCAGGCCCAGGCCCAGGCTCGCCCAGACCGCCGTATCTGCCGGGGCCGCCGCCTTGCTTGCCCTCGCGGCGCCCAAAGCGGCCGCTTTTTGGAGAGCGGCGCCGCCGCGGCTCGGTTTACGGGCGTCGCTGCTATGGAGTCGCTGGTCGCCGGCCACGCCGTGCGAAGGTGACGCGCACGTCGCGTCGCGTTCTCGCTCTCGACGTGCCGTTAAAGTTTGGGCCAGGTCGGCACCTCACTCTCCGTCTCCCCTCCCTCCCCTCCCCTTCCCCCTCCCCTCCCCTCCCCTTCCCCCTTCCCTCCCCTCCCCTTCCCCTTTCCCTTCCCTCCCCCTCCCTCTCCCCCCCCCCCATCCGGCTCCAGTAAGACTCCAGCGGCCCTCTTCCTGCCGGCGACTTGAACGCGAGGGGGCAACCACCATCGTCGCTTTGGGACTCGAACCGAAACGTGTGACCCCATCAATGGATTGCGCTCTCCGAACGAGGAATCCATTGGTGGGGTCACAGGTTCGGTTCGAGTCCTGTTCAGCAGCTCAGGACGCGTCTAGAATTTTGGCCGCCCGCGCCGCCGGTCCTCTGGCCCACTGTGCGACCGACGCCTTGTTGGCGCGGCGGAGGCGGCCGGGTGCGTCGTGGTCGTCCAGCACCCCGTCGCGAGGAGAGGAGCACCCACCCGGTGCCTCCGAGGCGCGTAACTCATTGATGGAGTCGGAACGCCGACATCTCGGCGCGCATCCCTCCACGATGTGAGCACAAACCGCACACGTGTGTGTGTGTGTGTGTGTGTGTGTTTGTGTGTGTGTGTGTGTGTTTGTGTGTGTGTGTGTGTCTGTAGGCGCGCGCGCGCGCGCGTTTGTTTGTTTAGTGCTGGGGATCGGGGATGCGTATAGGACAACAATGCGGGCCTTCTCGCTGTCGCCTTGGGGATTTGCCAAAAATACTTAAAGAGCGATAATAAAACCGCGATAAAGCCAAGAAGAATGGCGCTCGGATCCGGGAAGGGTGCCGTCGGGTGTTTTCGCCTGTCCGACGGTGGCGTCGCACAGTGGGCCAGAGGACTAGCGGTGCAGGCGGCGAACGCGTTTTCAGCTCTTGAGTCGCTAAATGTTACTCGCCAGACGTGTGACGTCCCCAACGGAATCCTCGTTCGGAGAACAATCTTCGCCGGTTCTAGTCCCATTCAGCGAATCATGGAGGTCGAAACACGTCCGGGATTTTGACCGCCGCCTCCTTGCAGTTGAGGGTTTGCAATCTGAGTCCTGGGTCTGTTTGTAGTTGCTTACTCGAACGCTCACTAAAGGTCCGTTGAGACCTACCAGCGCTGATGATGATGATCATCATAATGATAATGATGACGATGACGATGACGATGATGATGATGATGATGATGATGATGATATGATCCCTATCTAAAAAGGAAGTCCCTCTGGAGGTCCAAAGTCCAAGTCCCTCTGAAGTCCCAAATACCAACTCTCTTTTTTGTCCCAAAATGGGCCATTTGGGGGACTTGGGATTTCAGCCATTCTGGAATCTGAACTCCCTTCCAGGTCCCTGTGAGATCCCTCGCAAGACGCAAAAAGGAGATGCCCAGAGTGAGTCGTACCCGACTCCCATCATCTGTCTATCGGGGACTCTATCCACTGCGCTACCGGCGCTTCCTTGCGAAGGATGGCCAGCGCGCCCTCCTGTATCTGCCTCCATGCCTCCAGTGAATAAGACTTAGCGTATACAGTTTAGCGAGGTAGAAACTCGTACCTAGGGGTTTTCAGGGTCGCTGAACACGGTCGCACTAAGTATTTTCCATTCAAACCAGTTATTAAATTACAATTCGAGATGACTCCTCTGCCCGTGAAACTTTGATTTAGATAGTGGTATATATTTTTGTCATTGCGGCAGTCACAACTGTCCAAAAATATCTTTCGGTTTATCATACGTTGGTTAGTCCAGCGTATCAAAGTGGCTTGCCCTGTACATTCAATTGGTGCATTTCGCATAATATTCTGATACATACTTGATTTCATTCGGATTACCCGAGTGTGCGGCAACCAGTAATGGAATCTCAGAGGGACTTCAGACTCAAATCGGGACTTCAGAGGAATCTCAGTGCGGAAGGAACTTCGTTGGGATTTGGGATTTGCCTCGAAGTCCCTCATTTGTCCCAGGGACAAAAAAGGGACCAAGGTGGAACCATTCTGGAACTTCCATTTTAGATAGGGATGATGATATGATGATGATATGATGATGATGATATGATGATGATGATGATGATGATGATGATGATGATGATGATGATGATGATGATGATAGCCGGTCTATGGGCCACTGTGTGGCGTTGGTGAGTCGGAGGCACGACCGAGCCGCCGAAGACGATGCACTTGGTGGCGGTGGCGCGGGGCTGCAGCTGCCGCCGCCAGTCCGCCCCGCCCCCTTCCACGCGTTCCACACCCCGTGACGCTATCGCAGCCATCGCCATTACGAGATTATTACTGGCCGATGGGGTTGAGCAGCCGGGGAGTATGTAGTAGTCGTTGGCCCTGCAGGGTGATTCCGAACAGTGCTTTCGTCTCTGTCGCTCTCGCATTCATAGGGCGTACATACCGTGGTGGGGGTGCGAGAGCGACAAGGCACGAAGGCATCCTGTTCGGAACCAGTCCGCAGGGCGGCACAGGACTGATCGCCGTCGTGGTCGTCATGTATGTAATAAGGTAGGCCCTCAGTAGGACAGGGTACAGTAAGTTAGGGAAGAAAAGTACAGGGTTAGAAAAGTACAGCTTTCTAAAGCTGGTATCTGATGTCTTGACTTTGAGCCATCCCTACCTGTTATTTAACTTGACATAAAAATCTGAGTCTAAAAACCCTGTTGAATGGATGTTGCGATGCTTGCTGTAGGCCCCAGGGGAGGGTGTACTTTTCCTACCCTTCCCATACTTGTCTTCCCCAACTGGGTGTACTTTTCTTACCTTGTACTTTTCTTCCCCAACTGGGTATGTAACTTCACTTACCCTGTACTTTTCGTCCCCATCATACTATACCACTAACATCTTCGTTATGCCTTTTCCAAACTTTATTTTTCAAAGTTAATTTTTCAAACCGAGTGTTTTGTTGCGTCGCACAGAAGACCGTCGCGGTTGGTGTTGGAGCAATTCGTTGGCGATGGGGGGGGGGGGTCACACGTTCGGTTCTTGTCCCAGCGCCCCCCAGCGACTCTGGAGCTCCAATCGCGTCCAGACTCTTAGCCGCCTGCGTCGGTCTTCTTGCCCACTGTGCGCCGCTGTGCCCTGAGTGCAGCATAGGGCGTAGGGCATCGTAGGGGACCCTTCGAAACAAGCGAGGTTCAGCGATCGGCCGTGTCCCCCAGGGAGCGCAGCACCGTCCCGCCGCCGGCCGCGGGGCCCCGCGCGCCCCTCCCCCGCCCTCCGCGGTGCAGCAGCTGGGCTGGCCGCCGCCGCTCCGCCGTGGTCGCTGGCTGGCTGCTGGCTGGCTGCTGGCTGGCTGCTGGCTGCCTGACTGACTGGCGGCGCGCGGCCGAGTCTTCAGTGCGCCCGGTGCCGCCCGCGCAGACGGACGTTCGTTCGCAGCGCGTCCACTTCGCGGCCGCGACCGCCACTTCGTCGCGAACCGCCCCGAACTTCGAACCGCCGACGGCGAAGCATGGATTACTGTTGAGCGACTCTGCCAGGGACTGTGCGAGGATATATCACTGCGATTCCCTTTCTGTGACTCGAGTGCGTGAGTGTGTGTGTGTGTGAACGACAAGTCATGCCGGCCTGCTGAATGTGCTGCCTGTGCGACGGACTGGATTGCGGACTCGGCCTCCACGGCCTCCACGCCGTCAAGATGGGACTCCAGCCCATGTGGGTGCCCGGCAGGCTGCATTGGAAAGGTGGGTGTCTCCCTCGCGAGTGTAGTGTCTTCGGCCGCGGGCTGCAAGACACTCCAGGCGCGCCTTCCTGCACAGTGGGCCTGAAGACCGCCGCAGGCGGCCGAAGCTCTAGACGCGTTTTTAGCCCAAGAGTCGCTAAACAGGACTCGAACCGAGCGTGTGACCCCACCAATCGGTAGCTCTCCGAACCAGGAATCCATCGCTGGGAATCAAACGTTCGGTTCAAGTCCCATTTTGCGACTCTGGAGTTCAAAACGCGTCTGGAATTTTTGTCGCCTGCGCCCATTGTGCGTTGCCTGGAATCCTGGAACGGAGTCGTCATAGGACTCCAGGAAAAGTTTGACATGCCCCTCCGGTTGACGCAAGACTCCCCGAGAGGAACTCGCTTCCCTGCGCAGCTGGACAAAATGCACTGCTTCTCCCAGCTGCGCGCGCAGTGCTCTGAGACCGGCTCCCGCACTCCCAATTTCCTACTGAGAAATGCCGTGCTGTTATAATACTAAGCTGATTTTCAGTACTCTGCGACACAAATTTATCATAGTACTGAGAAATTTGTTCGTACTACGAAGAAATTGGTCATAAGTTATTGAGGATCCTTCACCATGGGTTACTACCTTCGCTGTGCTGTCGTAATACTAAGCTTTTTGTTTGTATTACGAAGAAAAATCTCAGTAGGATTTTGAGAGTGCGCTGTCAGCCGGCTGCAGAAGCTCACTTACTCTGTCAGACGGGGGAAGCCATAGTGCGCCAGAAGACCGGCGCAGGCGCAGGCGGTCAAAACTATAGACGCGTTTTGAGCTTCAGAGTCGCTAAATGGGACTCGAACCGAACGTGTGACCCTACCAACGGCTTCTTCCTCGTTCAGAGAGCAATCCATTGGTGGGGTCACAGGTTTGGTTTGAGTCCCATTCAGCGACTCTGGAGCTCAAATTCCGTCCGGGATTTAGACCGCCTCCACCGGTCTCCTGGCCCACTGTGGAAGCGCGTGCAGTACTTCTTCTTCACTTTACTTGAATGCACCTCATGGCAAAGGGGCCATAGGCGAGGGGTCCACCACTCAGCTCGTGTACACAGGACTACTGATTACCAGTGATTACCTACAAAAAGTCTCAAAAAACTATAATTTTGGCCAGCTAAGAGCATTTGTGCCTATTTTCATAATCCCCAAAAGCGTATATAACAAGCCAGGGGAAGGCCTTCGGCCTTGATGCTGAGCTGGCTTTTTTGGCAGATGCAAATGCATGTTAGCCTATGGAGCTTGGCCTATGGAGCTTGGCTTATAGAGTTGTGCCTATGCATACATAAATGAATATAGTAAAAATCAAAAGAGGAAGATACCTCTAGTAAACTAAAGGTATGGGGGGGGGGAGACAATTCGGCTATTTAAAATCCCCAACAGGGTGCTTCGCTCCGCTCAGCAAAAACAGCAAAAATGTCCAGTTTTGCCATGTGATGACCAATGATTACTGGACGAAGTGTGCACACGATTACCAGAGTGGTGGACCCCTCGGCCGTGGGTATCGAGTGCTGGCGACTCGGCGACTTCCAGCGCAGCGTCCCGCAAGGTTACGGGCAGAGCTAGTAATGCAGTGGACCGCAGCAGCAGCGGGCTCCCCGCCACGCCTGCCTGGGTTCGATGCCCGCCCGGTGCGCCGCGAGCGCGGCAAAGGCGGGGCGTGGCGGGGCAGGGGGAGGCGGGGCGGGGCAGGGGGAGGCGGGGGCTCACCTCGCCGCCAGCCGGTCGGAGTGGAGTGGCGGCCCCGCGGAGCCCCACCAGCCGTTTTGGGGGGCGTCCGTCTTTGTCTTGACACTAGATACGCGGAGGACTCCATGGAGGACTTGTAAGAGTGCTGTGCTCTGATTGTGGCCGCTATAACAGCAGCCCAACGCCGAAAGTGGAAAGCCGGTCCTATTGTGCCCGCACAGTAATGCCATATCCAGACCTGAGTTTACTGTTAATCAACGGATGTAACGTTATATTCGTTACACTGGTAAAATTAAGGCGTAGTATTACGCCTTTCGTGAAGCGTACAAGAGCTAATGCGCTTTTTTCCTCTTATCTTAATGCATGGGGGAATTGTCTTGAAGCGTAGTTGTACGTTTCAAGGAGTCTTCAAGCGTAATTGTATGCTTGAATGAGGCGTAGAACTACGCCCCAGTTTTACCAGTGTAGAATGTTAATTTTGTCACGTTCGTTTCAATATGATGTCACATTCGTTTGAATGTTAATCCACGTTCTAAAGATCGTGACATCCTAAATAAACGGCCGTGTCACGTTCAAACGAGTGTGACATCGTATTCCAACGAGACGTGGCAAAATTCTCATTCTAATGAATGTTTCGTCACATTCGTTGAATAACAGTGATTTCTGGGCCGTTTTTGCCGTGAATCGGAGGAAAAATGAACCACAACTACAAAGTACCACAGCTTTCGAGGCGCGTGCCACGGCCTCCTGAGAGCACTGTGACAGTTTTCCAACAGCCATCCTATGAGAAACTGGGGCGCCCACCCCGAGTTTTGCTGCAAACCTGCACGATTTAAGTATTAGCAATGTGCACGGTCCCGAATTAGAGGATTATTCTACGTTTTCATGGCTTTTGGATTAACACTGTGCGGGAAGCCCCGGCGTGGCTGCAAGAGCGGGCAGAACTAGGCAGAACACGGAAAGCCTGGACGGCGAAAGTAAAAATAGCGGCCGTGGCGTTTGTTGTTTGCCGGTGTTTGAACCCGCGACCTCTCGTCTCGCTGCGGCGCGCTGCGGCCTGCGGGCCGGGCCGTCTGGTGTGGAGTCTGGGGCTGCCTGCGTCTGCCAAGGTCTCGCGGGCCATCAGCTGACGGAGGCGCGGCCCGCTGGGGGGGGGGGGGGGGATGCTGCAGCACGGCGAGCAAGGCCCGCATGCCGTCGCGCGTCGCTGCGCCCCGCCTGCGTCGCCCGCAGACCTGCTTGTCTCTCTCGCACCCTTGCGGGACGCCCCACGAGTGTGAGAGAGACAGAGCGACGAAAGCAGCGCGCTCAGCGTTGCTGCATCAGGGTGCGCATCACGGCGGCGGCGGTGCGTCGCCGAGCCCGATAGCCTTGTTGGCCGCGTCAACAGCAGGACGCCGTGAGAGGAGAATCGTCGCCCTCGGGCGTCACCGCACAGTGGGCGTCATCCTTGTTACGACGCTTGAGCAGCACATGGTCGATCTGGTTGCGAGTGGAGCCGACGTTTTCTGCACCAGCCGCCTCGACTCCATCGTGGACTTGACGACGAGACCATGAGCCACAGCGAAGTTGACGAGGCGAGCGCCATTGTTGTTGCTGACGTCGTGCAGGCTGTGGACCTGCGCCCTGCGCCAGATGCAGCCGCAGCACCGCGGCCCACCTTCGCATTGAAGTCCCCCAGGATGATGACAGTGGCCCCCGCCGGGACGGAGAGCAGCAGGGCCTCGAGGTCCGCGTAGTAGGCTTCCTTGACGCCCAGAAGACCGGTGGAGGCGGTCAAAAGCACGGACGCGTTTTGAGCTCCGGAGTCGCTAAATGACACTCGAACCGAACGTGTGACCCCCACCAATGGGTTGCTCTCCGAACGAGAAATCTATCGGTGGGGTCACACGTGCGTTTCGAGTCCCATTGAGCGACTACGGAGGACCTCAAAACGCGTCTAGAGCTCGACCGCCTCCTCGGTCATCTGGCCCACTGGGCGCCGTTCGCCATTCGATCCGCGAAGGGGCGGCGCGGCGGCGCGGTGTTTGCGAAAGGCAAGCAGGGGCGGAGGCGCGGTCCGCTGATTGGTACAAAGTGGCTGGGCCCCAGTCAGCCCCCGAGCCGACCGGTCCCCGTGGGTGCGCGATCGCTTTGTGTGCTGCTGCCGTAAGTGCTGCCCGTACGCCTCGCGTACCCCAGCCCCTCATTATCGTCATTACTCTGAAGCGCGGTGTCCGCGCTGGTAGCACTAAGGCCCCCCCCCCCCACCACTTCCTGGGTGCGTGCGGTGTGTCCGTTTGTGTGTGAGTGAGTGTGTGTGTGTGTGTGTGTGTGTGTGGGAGAGAGAGAGAGAGAGAGAGAGAGAGAGAGAGAGAGAGAGAGAGAGAGAGAGAGAGAGAGAAAGACAGAGAGAGAGAGACAAAGACTCACAAACACACATCTCTCTCTCTCTCTCTCTCTCTCTGTGTGTGTGTGTGTGTGTGTGACCGTGTGGGCCGCAGCCGGATCGCCGGCCGCTGCTCCTCCGCGCATCTTTGGGCCCACGCGCGTGCGCCGTCCGCGCCACGCGGCGCCACGCCCTGCCGCGACGCACACGAGCTACAGTGTACACACATGACGAGCCCGCCGTGTTTGCCCTTTGCGGCCCCCTCTACTTCCTCCCCCTCCCTCCCCCTTCCCCCTTCCCTTCCCCCTTCCCCCTTTTCCGGGTTCCGCTTCCTCCCCGAGCAACGGCAATCTGCAGCCAATCCGACACCATTGTCGCCGCCCTCTCCTCTGCATTGCAAACTCTGCGGGCGCCGCCCTGAAGTGAGGTCCCGATCCGGGTGCCCGGGTTCGAATACCGACCGTGGGGGGGGAGGAAGTTTTCTCACCCTGATCCTCACGACCGCGTGGCCGTGGCTGTGGCCGTTGCCGCGTGTGGGACCTCAAGGCGCACGTAGCCGTACCGTTACGGAGATGGAAAAGTTAATCCCCAATCTGGATCAGATCGTCTCGCCCCGCCCCGCCCCGCCCCGCCCCGCTCCGTGGGTCACAGGGGAGCCGCTCGTAAAATAGGGAAACAAATAGCGACGGGCTGTCCATGTTATACCGTTCTTTTGAAGCCGGCCGGGGCAACGCGGAGCAGTTGATGCATGGGGCGGAGCTGGCCGGCCACCGCGCCGCAGGGGGCCCGCGTTGTCCGCGGCCCGGGTGGAAGGATCTATAGTTACACTGCAGTTTGAACTATAGTACCAAAACTGCAGTTCCTGATCTTCAGTTTCTTGTAACTGGAAACTACAGAAGTAGTACAGTAGCTATTTGCTTTCGGAACTGTGGTTTTCTGTGTTTGCTAACTGCACTTTAACTGAACTGCAAAATGTTGATTCGATATTGAGTTTTTTGTTTAGTTGAAAGGGAAGTTTAAAGTTCCTTAAGACTGTACTCTACCACTGAAGATCTGACCATACACAAATCTACAGCACAATCTACAAAGGAAATGAAGTTTCTGCTTATAATTTTATGTACAATGACAATCAAATTAAATGTTGCTACATTTTGCACCTATTTAGTATTTTAGGTGTGGTTTTGAATAAGTCGAGCACTGAAATGTGATATGAAGACACTAACACAGATTTTGAGTGATTAAATATTTTAGAATTTAGAACTTTGCCTTGAATTTTCTTTGACATTTTTTAAAAATTTCCTAATAACTGTAGGATCCAAAGCTGAGAATGAAATAATTTTATAGAACCTCCCATTTTATCCAAACATGTCAGTTATTTAAATTTAAACGATACTTTTAGAGAAGACGGAAAAGATATTTCTATTTAAAATTTTGTAAACAATTCTTAAAGATGTTGATAACGTTCCATATTGATCAGGTAACATGTGACAAAGTATCGTAGAAATCAACCAAACAAAAAATTTTAACGGAGTCTCAAAGATGACAACTTGTGGTCTAACTTGTAGAAGTAGCCTTACTCAGAATGAGGGGGTGAACTGGTTGGAGCATTTGAGAAAGTTAAAGGTAATGCATTCAGTCGTTGAAAAATAAGACTAGGTGTAGCGCTTTGAATAAAATGGTTTCTGGTGACTTGATTTTTTATGCAAATGCCTAACAAAATACTCCTTTGGATTCACAAAGTACACAGAGTGCAGAGCACTTTACAGTTTAACTGCAGTTTCAAAGCAGTTGCACTCTACTTCCTGGGGATAGTAGGCCTTTCCATAATGGTCGTGTAGCCATGCCCATCCTCACACGTCAGCACAGTGGATCAGTGGTCCAGGCGTCTGCTTCGGAATCGAAAGCTCCGAGGTTCGACTCCCAACAACCGCCAACCATCAAACATCTTCATCACCAATTCTACAAACCATCTGAGTCAAAGGGGGTGGGAGAGGGTAAGAATTCACTACAAAAGGGTTCCAAAACCAAAATTTTGAATTTTGAACAAAATTTTTAAACTGCAGTTTCATTTCTCTTTAGATCTTACTCTTACAGTATTAAAAAACTGAAGTAAAACTGTAGTTTGAACTACAGTCGTCAAAAACTATAGTCGTCAAAAACTATAGTTGTCCGAAATAACTGGTACTTTTGTAGCAGTTTAACTGTAGTTTTTTCTACAGTTCAACTTTACCTAAACTGAAATACTACAATAATTTAGCAGGATAAAAACTAAGTTTAATATTACAAAACAATTATACTTTTCCAATGTAGTTTGAACTACAGATCCTTCCACCCGGGGGGGGGTCCCATGTGGGTCCCAAAGGGGTCGCCCGGGTTCTTCCTCGCTGGAGGAGCAATCTACATACTCAAATGTGGTTCAGTCGGTGGCACTCCGAGGCGCATAGTGCAGGCAGGGCAGCCGTTCACCTATCCCTCGTCTATCGCCTTTTCAAGACTCTTTGCAAGCGGTCTCGTTGCACGCGCGCGCACCTTGCCGCCTCCAGGGATGGCTCCAGAAAACATGGCCATCACACTAAACTCTTGTGGAATTTTTCAATGCATAATTATGCACTTTTTATGCATAGTTATGCATGCACAGATGCAAACGTAAGGTGTGTATAATATCATGCATCATTGTGTACATTTTGTGCATCTTCTTGCATAAAATGTACACAGTGATGCATAACCTTACGTACGTTTCTGTGCATGCATAATTATGCATTAAAAACTCCACAAGATTTTAGTGTGATGACACACGCTTTACCTGCTTACAGGTGGAATGTCGCTCTTGTATGCCAAATCGCCGTTTCAGGCCCGGCGCTGCACTACGTACTACAGCACTTGCACTAAACTGCACGCACAGTGTGACTAGACCGTTTCTAAAAAGTGGGGTGGTTTACGCATCTTGGTGGACTGGGAAACTAGGCCGCACCGCACACAATTAGAAATGTGAGCACACTTCTAAATGTATCTGTACAATTTTGCACGTGGTCTCACACAATTTTCAACATGCGAAGTTTTTCGTTCAAATTTGTACGAAAAGCACGCAATATTGTGTGAGAGCACGTACAACCATTGCACAAAGGAATTAAGTGGGAGCAGCTCCTGAAGGGGCAGGCAAGCCCAGTATTACGTGTAATACACGGAGACGTAGTGTACCGTTTTTAGGGTGAAATGTAACAAAACTGTAGCATTTCACACACTGAATGTTTATGTAGAATTTTGTACGTGGTGATGCATAATTTTAAACCTGCGTCACGTTTTGCATAAAATTGTGCACACATTTGCATAAATTTATGCATTTTTACGCATAATATTATGCAAATTCCCCGCATGCACTAAATCGTGCAAGTGACACAAACCAAACTCTACATAAACATTTAGTGTGCAACGCCGTAAAACACTTGGAATATCACATGAGTACACATGAATTATCACTGTATCCGCGTTGTTTTGCGTCTGCAAGTCCGACGATCTAACTCGGCCTCGCCTTCCCCGCCGCAGTGCGGCGGACGGACCAAGCCGTCTGGCAGGAAGGCTGGAAGGAAAGTCGACCTTCGGCCGGCCTGGCCGAGTCTGCGCGGCCCGGCGAGGAGAGGGGCACGGAGGGCGCGACCCTTGGCGAACGAGAGTCGTCCGGGCGCCCCACCCCGCCCCGCCCCGCCCCGCCCCGCCTTGGTCGGTACCCCGCCTTGGTACCCTGCCCCACCTCGGCACCCCGCACAGTGGGCTAGAAGACCGGCACTGGGGGCCAACCCTCATGATGCATTATGAGCTCCAGAGTCGCCTAATCGGACACGAACCGACCGTGTGACCCCGCCAACGGATTGCTCCCCGAACGAGGAATTCATTAGTGGGGTCACACGTTCGGTTCGAGTCCCACTTAAAAACTCTGGAGCTCAAAACGCGACAATGTTTTTGGCCGCCTGCAGCGCTGATGATGATGGTAATGATGCCGGTCTTCTGGCCCACTGTGCTTGGTGCCCGCCCCGTCACCCCGCCCCGCCCCGTCACCCCGCCCCGCCCCGTCACCCCGCCTCGACACCGGGCCGCCCGCGGTGAAATGCATGCAACACTGTAAGGCGGGCTCCCCTGCCGCGCGGGCGCTGCCATTGCCGCCACGGAGCCGGCCGGCTTGCTGTCCCACTGTGCTGAGCCACAGCACTGCGAAAGCACTGCGCACGGAAGGCCGGAAACTGGGTTTACGGCGGCATTTTACAATCGTAACGGGACGCCGCGGGACCCCGAGGTTGAGTGCGCGTACTTACAGCGGACGACACGGTGAGGGTGCCGGCCGGAGTGGGAGGGCATGCAAATTCTGTACCGTTCTGATCGACCCGGCCGCCGGGCAACATATTTTACAAGGCGCGTAGCGCGGTGCCTGCGTGACACGACTGCGTGCGTGTAGGCAGCAGTAGTAGAGGCGGTCCAAATCCCGCGGACGCGTTTTGAGCTCCTGAGTCGCGAGATGCGACTCAAACCGGACATGTGACCCTACCAGTGGATTGCTCTCCGAACGAGGGCTCACACGCTCGGTTCGAGTCCTGTTTAGCGACTACGCTGCTCCATAGTTATGGCCGCCTGGCCCGTCGTGGCGTAGCGGCAGAGCGCCTTCAATCGGATTCCCTTGGCAGATGCGGTTTGGAATTGTTTAGGTGCTCTTTTTCACCTGCCGCGCAGCTGGAGACAGTCTCTCTCTCTCTCTCTCTCTCTCTCTCTCTCTCTCTCTCTCTCTCTCTCTCTCTCTCTCTCTCTCTCTCTCTCTCTCTCTCTCTCTCTCTCTCTCTCTCTCTCTCTCTCTGTGAGTGTGTGTGTGTGTCCTCTGCGGTGACAGCTGGCGCCGCGCCTCCCGCTGGCAGTGGCTGCGGTCCGATCTGATGCGAGGCCCCTTTATAAACCGTCACAACTCGGGAGTGCTGCTGCTGCTGCGCTGCCACTGTGTTGCCCGACCGACCGGCCGCACCGGCCGCGTCTCGATGGCATCGGTTTCCACGTCAAACGGCAACGTTGTTTTGTGGACCGCGGTGCATCTTCCATTCCCTCTGGCCTATCCTATCTCATCTCAAGCCTGGCACGCCGCGCCGGTCCTGGGTGGATTAGTAGTATGTAGCGAGTGTAGTGCATGGGCCCATCGCACAGTGCGGGCCAGAAGACCGTTCGGGACGGTCGATGTCCCGGACAGGTTTTGAACTGTAGAGTCGCAAAATGGGACTCGAACCAAACGTGTGACCCCACCAATGGATTGCTCTTCGAACGAGGAACCTATTGGTCGGTATCGTCACACGTTCGGTTGAGTCTTGTTCAGCGACTCTGGCTGGACCTCAAAACGCGTATGGCCGCCTGCAGACGGAAAAGTACTCCATGGTCCCTCGAAAAGCTCTAAAACTTGCTACTACACAACCAGGCTATACTTAGTAGCGGATTCAGAGGCGCGCTTTTTTGCAGGGGAGGAGGGTTAGCATAACTTAGCTTAAATCGGGACAAAGTATGGCGTTTTGCTTCCTTTCCGAGGTGGTCACACACACACACACACACACACACACACACACACTCGTCTGGGCACGCGCCTGAGAAGAACAACGAGAGCCTCTTCCCTAAACTAGCCGTCGCGTCCTTGGATGTCCTTGGATGACGTCACGGCGGCCTCCCTCCCTGGAGCGCGTCGCTGGATCTCCATCACAACCTGTTGCCGCGGCCGCCCTATCGCGCGCCGCGCCGCAGACACATATTTCACCCCGGCGCCGGGCCCTCTCTGCGCTCTGGTGCACAGTGGGCCAGAAGATCGGTGGAGGCGGTCGAAATCCCGGACTGGTTTTGGAGGGACTCGAACCGAACGTGTGACCCCACCAATGGATTGCTCTCCGAACAAGGAATCCTTTGGTAGGGTCACACGGCTCGAGTCCCGTTAAGCGACTCTGCAGCTCAAAACGCGTCTAGAGTTTTAGCCGCTGCGCCGGTCTTCTGGCCCACTGTGCACGATGAAGCAGTTTTCGGCCCATTATACAGTGCGAGGGAAGCCCTGGAAATGCTGGGGATACTGGAATTAACGACCACCGCCGTTAGTTTATTAGCGGCGCTTTTCCTCCTCCCGACGCGCGGCCGGGGAAGTGAGCCTTGCTGCTTCGATCGCCGGTCCACAGTGGGCCAGAAGACCGGCGCAGGCGGCCAAAACTCCAGACACGTTTTGAGCTCACGTCGCTAAACAGGACTCGAACCAAACGTCTGACCCCCACCAATGGATCCCTCGTTCGGAGAGCAATCCATTGGTGTGGTCACCTGGTCGGTTTGAGTCCCATCTGGCGCGACACTGAAGCTCAAAACGCGTCCGGGATATCGACCGCCTCCAAGCTCACTGTGTCTGATTTGGACCGACCGGCGCTTTCGTCGCTCCGTCTCTCTCGCGCCTACAGGCCGATGAGTGTGAGTGAGACGGAGCGCGCGGCGAAAGCAGTGGCGGGACCAGCCGCTGTGTGATTCGCGCATTGTCCCAACCGGAAGTGCGCGCTGGTCCTCGGGGCATTGTACATTGTGCACCGCTGCACTGCTCTCCCAATTAGGGCCCTTCTCGCCGCCCGGCATTGGCGGCGCGTGCGCACTGCATAGTGGGCCAGAAGACCGGCGCGGGCGGCCGAAACTCTAGACGCGTTTTGAGCGCCAGAGTCGCTGAATGGGACTCGAACCGAACGTGTGACCCCGCCGACGGAATCCATTGGGGCGGTCACTTTATTCGGTCCGAGTCCTCTTTAGCGACTCGGGAGCTCGAAACGCGTCTCGAGTTTCAGCTGTCCGCGCCGGTCTTCTGTCCATCGTGCACCGCTATGCAAACCGAGCCCTGCTCTCGTCGCTCTGTCTCCTTCGCACTCTTGCGGCGCCCCGTATGGGTGCGAGAGAGACAGAACGACGAAGAAAGCAGTGCCCGGAATCAGTCTACCGCGCGGCCGGCCGGACAACTGGAAGAGGGAGAAAACGGGGGCGAAGGTGGTGCATCTGCCGGGCGATTCCGAAGAATCTGTCGGTCGCTCTGTCTCTCTCGCTCCCCTTCGGAGCGCGCCATGAGTGCGAAGGAGACAGCGGCGAAGGCCTCTCGGAATCCTAATCCTAGACCAGCCAGCCCCCGCAGTTAAGATGCCTGCGCGGGATGAGAACTTGACCCTTCTTGAAATGTCTAGGGTCACAAATGAGCCACTGAGGGAGCACGGAAAAGGGAGGAGACAAACCCGCCGGTGCGGTACTATGTGATTAGAGCCGGTCTATGCAGGAGCAGCGCCAAGGACGGAGATCATCATGCAGGGCACTAACCATGCGACTATTTACAAGACAAGCACGTCGGGCAGGCTTGGCGACGCCGTGTCGTCCTGCTCTCTCTCTCTCTCTCTCTCTCTCTCTCTCTCTCTCTCTCTCTCTCTCTCTCTCTCTCTCTCTCTCTCTCTCTCTCTCTCTCTCTCTGTGTGTGTGTGTGTGTGTGTGAGAGAGAGAGAGAGAGAGAGAGAGAGAGAGAGAGAGAGAGAGAGCTAGACCTGACCTCCTTACGATGGGGGAGGGGGAAAGGCTGCAATTACGCATGTCGAGGGTGATTAACTTGTCTGGCAGCAACAGCGCCGTGGCGTTTTCATTCGAAGCAAAATCGAGAGGCGCGGCGGAAGGAGAGGGGGGCAGGGGAGAGGGAGGGGGCAGATCCTCGGGCGGATGCAAGCAAGTGCGCTTGCGTGTCCGCAGTGCATGCATGCACTTTTGCTGCACCTGTGAAATTAATTCCCCCCTTCCCCCTTTCCCCCCCTCCTCCTCGCGGCGGCCCTCTGAACGTCTGGCCCCGCACAATGGGCCAGAAGACCGCCGCACGCGGCCAAAACTCAAGACACGTTTGGAGATTCAGGTCGCCAAACGGGACTCGAACTCAACGTGTGACCCCACCAATGGATTCCTCGTTCGGAGATCAACCCATTGGTGGGGTCACACTTTTGGTTTGAGTCCCATTTAGCGCCTCAGGAGCTCAAACCGCGCCTAGAGGCTGAGCCGCCTCCACCGGTCCTCTGGCCTGGTGTGCTCTGGCCGCGTCTGGACTGCCTAGAAGGAAAAGGCCGCAATTTGCTGCGTTCTGGCCGCAAGGCCTAGGCTGGCCTAGAAAATGGAAGTCAGGATGTGCGAGTGTATCGGTCCGTTCCTGTACCACGCCACGCGCTCCGCGCCCGCCGCCGCCTATCTCCGGAAAAAGGACCGTTTCGTCGCTCTGTTTCTCTCGCACCCCTTCTGAACGCCCCATAAGTGCGAGAGAGACAGAGCGACAACAAGAGCCTTCGGAATCAGCGGCTCTGATTCTGTCGAAGAATGACGACGCCGGAAGCTTGGGCAGTGCTATGGCCCGGCTGCTCCAGTGGGATGAAAAGCCAGAAAGCGTCGGCCAGCAACATCCGGCGCGGCCTAGTCATATATTTACAGCGTGAGCTTTTCAGAGCTGCTGAGGAATATTTACCAGTTTCCTTGCCCCGTTGCCTCGCCCGACAAACAGCGCCCCGCCGTCAAGATCATGTTCCGGGTCTTCTCTCTCTCTCTCTCTCTCTCTCTCTCTCTCTCTCTCTCTCTCTCTCTCTCTCTCTCTCTCTCTCTCTCTCTCTCTCTCACTCTCTCACTCTCTCACTCTCTCACTCTCTCACTCTCTCACTCTCTCACTCTCTCACTCTCTCACTCTCTCACTCTCTCACTCTCTCTCTCTCTCTCTCTCTCTCTCTCTCTCTCTCTCTCTCTCTCTCTCTCTCTCTCTCTCTCTCTCTCTCGCTCTCGCTCTCGCTCTCTCTCTCTCCTGCCTCGCTATGTGGTCTGTTTGCTCACAGTGCAGCCTTCCTGCGGCGCGCAGTCTTGCCCCAATTGTTTAACCATTCCTATTTGTTCGGTTCTAGCCAGCTCGAGCTGGGGCACAGGGCACAGTGGGCCTGAGGACCGGCTCAGGCGGCCAGAACTCTTGACGCGGTTTGAGCTCCAGAGTCGCTTCATGCCAAGGGATCCCTCTCTCAGAATCTCGATGCGCACAGATTGTTGGATTGTGTTAGATTGTTTAGAATTTTTAATGATTTTGTCGCGCTATTTGCCTACACTGGTAAAACTAAAGCGTAGTATTACCCTCTGTTTTCAAGCGTAATCAGTTTACGCTTGAAATCAAGCGTAACAGGCTCATCCACCAAGATGTCCCCTATCTAAATGCGTGGGGGAATTTCCAGAGTATGCTTCATTTCAAGCGTAACGTCTTCAAGCGTAACTCTATGCTTGACTCGAGCATAGAGTTACGCTTTAGTTCTACCAGTGTACTGCGTTTTTGAGGCAAGATTGTGGGATTGTCCCTTCCAAGCGTAGTACACACAGATTGTTTAAGTGGGGGACCCCTTGCTTAATGGGATTCGAACCGAAGAGAAATCCGTTGGTGGGGTCACATGTTCGGTTCGAGTCCCTCGTAACTCGTCCGGAAGTTTGACCGCCTCCACCGGTCTTCTGGTCCACTGTGGCCTGCCGCCCCTTCCCGTTCCCCGTTCCCCCGGGGTGGGCCCGCGGTCCTCCACGGACATGCACAGTCCCATTTTCGCGGACAAACTGATTTAGAACCTTCGCAGCTGGACAGCGCGGGGCGCCCGGTCTCCGACTGGTTAGTTTGGATCGTTCTCTCTACCGTCTTCGCGTGGATAACGCGCTCTGGATAAAGTAGTCCTGATTGACGTGCCGTTCCACGTGTGTTTGTGTGTGTGTGTGTGTGTGTGTGTGCGCGCGCGCGCGCGTGTGTGTTGTATATGAGAGAGAGAGAGAGAGAGAGAGAGAGAGAGAGAGAGAGAGAGAGAGAGAGAGAGAGAGAGGAGAGAGAAGAGGGGGGAGGAGAGGGACATATAGACTAATTCGTGAGTGAATTGGCCAAAACGTCCAAAACGTGTCCGGCGTCTTTGCACTGTGTGGGCTTGGCAGGCGGGGCCCAGGCCGCGGCGGTAGTGGCGGAGAGTGTAATTTGCAAACACGCGCGCGCCCCGCCGCCGCACTGGCCGGCCGCCGCGACGAGTCATAAAGAATTTACTCTGCAAAAGAGAACGTGCAGTAAAAGTGAAACGTTAAAGAAAAAAGAAAAAAAAAGGAACAACAAAAAACGAGAACAAAAGTGAGCCCTACGAAGGGGTTAATAAAACAGAGTGTAGCCGTGACGGGGCATCGCAGGGCGTCGTGATGCATCGCCTCGGTATTCATTAGCGTCATCTTTATTATCATCGTAATGACAATAATGGTAATGATTATCGACGTTGCCGCGGCCCTTGTTTCGCGTTGCACCCTCTAGTGTCGTTTTCTTTGGGCACCGAGAGAGAGAGCAATAGAGATGGAGTGTGTGTGTTTGTGTTTGTTTAGGGGGAGAAGGGGGGTCCAGTATATGTGCGTGCGACAACGTCGCCGTCCCCCCTCCTTCGTCAAATCCTCTCCTCTCTCTCCGGGCGGTGCATGCATAGCTTTATCTCACTCGCCCGTGGCCTTGAGAGGGCATTGGGCCCGCCCCACCCCACCCCACCCCGCCCCACCTCACCCCGCCGTCTCGCTGCAGTCTGTGCCGCTGGAGGGCGTGGTCGGGTCCATCTTACTTACGTCGTTACGGGAGGGTGTGGTCGCCGCCGTGCCGGGCCCGCGGCCGTATGGTCTGTGAGGCTCCCGCGACCCCGGCGAGGCCTTGGTGCAGGAGTGCAGCGGGGAACGTTATTGTAGTGACGATCTGGCTGGAGGTCCCAGGGCAGGGCGTCGACGACTCGGATAGGCGTGTGCGTGTAGGCGGCCGAAGCCGACGCACTGAACCCGAGCCACTCCGAGCCAGAATGTCGACCGGGTCGCTCTGTCTGTCTGCAAGCGTCTCTCTCTCTCTCTCTCTCTCTCTCTCTCTCTCTCTCTCTCTCTCTCTCTCTCTCTCTCTCTCTCTCTCTCTCTCTCTCTCTCTCTCTCTCAGTCACCGCCGGGACACAGGACTAAGAATTTCGGTCTTAGGTCCTGGTGTTGGGCGCAGACTGCTAAAACTCAAGACGCGTTTCGCCTAGTGGCACTCGAACCGAACGTGTGACCCCACCAATGGATTCCTCGTTCGGAGGCAATCCAATGGTGGGGTCACACTTTCGGTTCGGTTCGAGTCCCTTTTTGCGACTGTGGAGCTCAAAGCGCGTCTCTGGTTTTTGTCGGCCGCGGCGGTGTTCTGGCCCACTGTGCTGTTTCGTCGTTCAAAGCCCTCGTCCTGCATGAGGTTCGGCGGCGTGCTGCATTCTTCGGCAGTCGAGTCCGCGGCGATGCGCCGTTTCGCCACTTCGCCGAGGGTTTCGCGCCGGTCGGCGGCCATCGGCTCGCGATCCCAACAACGCGTCCTCCGCGTCGCCGTTGCGAAAGCCATAAGAGAGCCCCTCACGGCGGGTCCCAGCCGCGGACGCAGCCACAGTCGTTCGCTTTCGTCGCTCCGTCTCTGTTGCGGCCATGCGGGACGCCCCGCGAGTGCGAGAGAGACGCGCGGGCAGTCGGCGGTGGCGCCCTGCCACAGTGGGCCAGAACACCGGCGCAGGCGACCAAAACTCTAGACGCGTTTTCAGCTCCAGAGTCACGGAACAGGACTCGAACCGAACGTGTGACCCTACCGGTGGATTCCTCGTTTCGAGAGCAATCCTGATGGGGTCACACGTTCCGTTTGAGGACCATCTAGTGACTCTGGAGCTCAAAACGCGTCCAGAATTTCGTCCGCCTCCACTGGTCTTCTGGCCCACTGTGTCTCCACCGCACGCGCACGCATCCATACTTGCGTTGCGTCAATGCGCCGCTCATTGTGAGCGTGCGCGGTACGCCTCGCGGTGCGTGACGGTCGCTGCCTTAATAACGACGCCCCTACGGCCCCCTGCCCCCCGCCTCCTTCCCTCTGCCCCCTTACCCCTGCCCCCCGCCTCCTTCCCTCTGCCCCCTTACCCCTGCCCCCCGCCTCCTTCCCTCTGCCCCCTTACCCCTGCCCTCCGCCTCCTTCCCTCTGCCCCCTTACCCCTGCCCCCTGCCCCCCGCCTCCTTCCCTCTGCCCCCTCCTGCCCCTTTCCCTTGCCCCCTGCCCCCTTCCCCCTTGCGGTGTCCCGCGACGGGTTGTTTAGCCGAAAAGGAGGCGGTGCCGTCTGGACCACAAAGCACCCACCTCGGCGGCGTCGTCCTCTTCCGCGCGGAACCAAAGTGAAACGGCAATAGGCTGCCGGCTGCGGCGCTGCACAGTGGGCCAGAAGAACGGCACAGGCGGCCGAAACTCTAGACGCGTTTTGCGAGCTCCAGAGTCGCTACTGGGACTCGAACCGAACGTGTGACCCCACCAAGAGATTGCTTTCCGAACGGGGGATCCTGTAGTGTGGTCACTCGTTCGGCTCGAGTCTTATTTAGCGACTCCTGAGCTGAAAAACCATCCGGGATTTTGACCGCCTCGAACGGTCTTCTGCGGCCCACTGTGCGCTGCAGCGGTATCGGCTCGCCGTTTGGTGATGATAATTCGGCGGTAAATTTTGACGCTATCGGCTGTTCCGGATCTGGGCTTGTCTTGGCTGGCTCGGCTCCCCCGCGGTCCGCCATGGGCCTGCCCAGCCGGCCCTGCACTAAGGCCGCGCAAGGCGCTGTGCGGTGCGGGGCGGGGCGGGGCGGACCACCCACTTTAAACACCGACACCATCGCCCTGAAAATGAATCTTATCTTTATTATTACTCCATCCTTCTCCGCGCGGCCGGTTTTTCTGCCGGCCGGCTGGCGCACAGTGGGTCAGAAGACCGTTGAGGCGGCCAGAATCCCGGGCGCGAGCCGCTAAATGGGACTCGAATCGAGCGTGTGACTTCACTAATGGATTGCGCTCGAAACGAGGAATCCATTGGAGCGATCGCACGTTCGATTCGAGTCTCATTTAGCGACTCTGGAGCTCAAAACGCGTCCGGGATTTTGGTCTCCTCAACGGTCTTCTGACCCACTGTGCGGCGCATCGTGTGTTGTCTCGGTCAGGCCGTGACGGAGTGCCGACCACATCACTGTCATTCACTTTTGCAATACTTTTATACTATCAATTATTCTTTGCAATAAAATTGACTTTGCATTTCCAACGATTTATCGCGCCGATGAGGTGGTAGTTATCTCAACATTTTACTATGGTCACGCAGTAAAAAGTTGACGAAGCGTTTGCTTCGAATTGCAGAGAAAACGAAGGCAGAGTAACATCTACGAAAGAAATGCTTCGTATCATCATGAAGCAAAATCATTGAATCTTTCGTGGTACGAAGCATTTCTTCATAAGTTAATAAGAAGAAATGCTGCCATGCCTTAATTTTCTCCGTAGTTTCGAATCTGATGCTTCGCAGAGTTTTAAGAGTGCGCCCTATAAGTTTTGCGATAAAATAGCCTCCTGTGGTACTTTTATTGGAAAATTTAAGAAACTCGTCCCTGGATCCGCCTGGACGGCAAGGTGCTGGGCGGGCTGGGCCGGTGGCACGCGGAAGTCGGCTCGCCTCAGAAGTCCGCCCCGCTCGCCTCGAAACCTTGGGGCACGCAGCAAAGCGGCACGCACTGCCGACTCATTCCGAGAGTCGTTTTCGTCGCTCTGTCTCTCTCGCACCGGCACGGTACTCTCCATGAGTGCGAGAGAGACAGAGCGACGTAAACTTCTCTCTCAATCAGGCGACGGCAACCGACGGCAGCGGCTCCGCGAATGAGGCGGGCCGGTCGGAGCCCCTTGCGCGTAGGCCGGCCGCCGAGGACCGCTGCGTCGCGGGCCGACATCGTCGCTCTGTCTCTGTCGCACTCTTGGGGCGTCCCGTTGGGGTGCGAGAGAGACAGAGCGACGCGCGCACACACTCTCAGACTCGCGTACGTACTGAGTTTTTCTCTACACCCAGAAAAATGATTTCTTGAATCAAGTAAAATATTTTTCTTGATTAGAAATATACTTGATTCAAGCTAAACTGAGTGTCAGATCAACGCTAATAGGCTTTGCATTCATTCAACTCTGACCATATTAAAAATATTTCTACTTCACTCAAAGCAGAAATTTACTTTGGCACAATAATGCAAAAAATTACTTGCATCAAGTAAATTTTACTTGATTCAAGAAATCATTTTTCTGGGTGTAGTAGCGTAGCGTATAGACGTTTGCGCACATTAATAAGCCTATTAACACACTAAATGTATTTGTACAATTTTGACGTGGTCTCGCACAATTTTCAACATGCGAACTTTTTCCTACAAATTTGTACGCAAAATCGCACAAATTTGTGCGAAACTTCCTACAAAATTGTACGAAAAGCACGTATGCGCCAAAATTTTGTAAGAACGCGTACAGAGGAATTTTGTGTGAACATTTTTATTTGTTGTATAAACTACATTACAACGCACTACGAGTGTGGCGGAATCAGAGTGACGAAGGCACAGTTCAGAATAAGCATCTTGGCGGTTACTATGAACCCAAAAATGTATGTAACGATGGGACATATTCGTTATCTGTTGCTATCCAACATGTCACTGTTTTCGTTTGAATACGTTATTCAGACCAACAGGTCGAGCCTTTTCATGCAACTGGTTTCGCGCGCGTGCTTTCGAGGCCGCCGTGGCGTGGCCGGTCGGGGCCTGTCTGCTTGCTTGCTTAGGATGCATCACTCCGTGCTTCGACAGTCGCACCGATCGTCTTTCACAATCTCTTTCTTTCGAGACGATCCCTCATCCGCGCCGCACGTAATCCCCCCCCCCCCTCTCTCTCTCTCTCCCCACCCTCCCCTTCGTCTCCGCGGCTCCTCCTTCCTTCCCACCCGATGCGTGCGTGTCCCGAGACGGCCCTGCAGTACACACAATGGGATTGAAAATGCGTTTACTGTCATAATTACCGAACACCTTTGCCTTGCCACGCCTCGACGCGGCGCACGTGTGTGTGTGTGTGTGTGTGAGAGAGAGAGAGAGAGAGAGAGAGAGAGAGAGAGAGAGAGAGAGAGAGAGAGAGAGAGAGAGAGACAGAGGAGGGATGGGAGTCCGATTTCCTCCAGCCCCGCCACGCCCCTCCACCGCACGTTGTGCTCGTATCCCCGGGGGGCACATGTCACCCTTGCCGCCTGCTCCGCCCTGCGTTTGTAATTCTGTCTGTCTGCCTGTCTGTCTGTCTGTCTGTCTGTCTGTCTGTCTCTTTGGTTGGCTAGCGTCCGTCAAGGTTCGGCTGGCCCACTCCTCCCCTTGACCCAGTCTGTGTAGGTATGCGTTTTGCGACCGTTCTGTCCGCCCATAACACACCCACATCGCCCTGCGGCGAGCACGCCCGCCGTGCCTTGCCCGCCTGCCCCAGCCCTGCACAGTGGGCCAGCAGACCGGCGCAGGCGGCCAGAACTCTAGACGCGTTTTGAGCTCCAGAATCACGTAACAGGACTCGAACCGAAAGTGTGACCCCACCAATGGATTCCTCGTTCGGAGAGCAATCCATTGGTTGGGTCACACGTTCGGTTCGAGTTCCATACAGCGACCCTGGGGTTCAGAAGGCGTCCGGAATTTTTGCCGCCTCCATCGGTCTTCTGGTCCACTTTGCCCTGCCCTGCCCGCTATCAGGCAGGAGGCAGGCGGGCCTATGCATGGCCCGGGATGATTACAATAACGATGATCGATGCGTCTCGAATCGAAACTGGCGGCAGTCTTTCGGTGGCCAGTCGCTCCAGAGCGATACAGCGATCCGGACGCCGTCCAGTGGGCCAGGAGACCAGTCATCATCAGCGCCCATAGGCCTCAAACTCCTCAAACTTCCGGACGGGTGTTGAACCCCTCCAGGGTCGCTAAATGGGACTCAAACCGAACGTGTGGACCCCACCGATGGATTGCTCTTCAAACGATGAGGAATCCATTGGTGAGGTCCCACGTTCGAAGCTCAAAACGCGTCTAGAGTTTAGACCGCCTGCGCTGGTCTTTTAGCCCACTGTGCGTCGGCCTTGGCGTTGGCACTTGGCGTTGCGCTCTGGGCTCGGACCTGAAGGTGTGCCTGACGTCGCCGTGCGTCGAATGTATTTTATTTTCATTTTTCTCATGCCGCCGCCGCCGCCGCCTCGCCGCGCTGGCCGGACGGTTCGGGACGTTTTATTTGGACACGTGGGCTGAATTTGTTTTTTGTTTTTTGTTGCAGACCTGCAGTTTCCAGTGGACGTGGCGGCCGTGGCCAAGGACCACCCGTTCCTGGAGCAGGACTCGCTGCAGTCGCTGTTCCGGCGGCTGCAGGCCCTCAACCGCACCGCCAACATGAAGGTGGACAACCTCCCGGGACAGGTAAGAGGATGAAGGCGTCAAAAAGATGGAAAATGCGAGGAAACTCTGGCCCGCACGGCCGGCCAAAACTGAAGACTCGCGTTTTGAGCTCCACCAAAGCGACAGTCCGGACTCGTACCGAACGTGTGACCCGACCAATGGATTCCTCGTTCGGAGAACAATCCATTGGTGGGGTCACACGTTCGGTTCGGAGTCACATTTAGCGACTCTGCGGGGTCTACAGCCGGCCGGATGGAGGGCAAAGTAGCACTTCCTGCCTATTTACATGGGCATAGTGAATCCATATCCCTAACCGTCTAGGTGGCCTCTCTCATGTCCTAGAGGGCTCAATAGTAGTTGTCCTTTCGCCCCTTTACTGGATCCGCGCTGGTCGCTGGCAACGGCGACGTTACCTCGATCCCTGTCAGCTCCGTTACTCCATAAAGAACGGTTTGCCTTCGGCTTTGGCGGCCGATCGATGTATCGATGTATCGATGCCCGGCGCTTCCAATTCGATAATCGTGATGGGTGGGATGCTGCGTGTCGTAGCCCCGAGCGCGGATTCCCCCTTCTCTTTTCTCCTTGGGTCCGTACGACTCCATTCCCTCTGCGCACATTATCCCCCTCACAGTGGGCCAGAGGACCGGTGGAAGCGGTCATAATCTCGGACGCGTTTTGAGCTCCAGAGTCGCTAAATGGGACTCGAATCGAACGTGTGACCCCACCAATGGATTGCTCTTCGACCGAGGAATCCATTGGTGGGGGTCACACGTTTGGTTCAAGTCCTGTTTAGCGACCGCCACTCTGGACCTCCAACATGTTTAGAGTATTTTGGCCGCCTGCGCCGGTCTTCTGTCCCACAGTGCCCCTCCCCCCTACACCCGGTTAAATTATTTTTTTCCCCCGCCTGGGTCCGCCAGACATCTGCTGTTGCTCTAGCTTGGCGTCTTGGCAGCGTGGAGGGCTCCCGTTTCCGCGCCTCAAGGGTTGCCCCCCGACCGCGGTGTCTGGCGCGTCGCGGGGCGCGGCGTGGCGGGGTGGGGCGGGGCGGGGCGGGGCGCGGTACTGGCGTCTCGGAGACCCCCTCGACCGCCTCCAAAGGAGGGGAGCGCCGCGACGGCGGCGACACTGCTGCCACTCTCAGCTGCGACTGCACCGCTGCGTCGCGCGACTGAAAGTCACAGCCCATCATCAAAAGCACACGCGGACGCAAATTGGCGTGACTTTTATGTCGCTTTGGGTTGCAGCTTCCCATTGGAGTGCGGCGAAGCCAGCACGCATTTCCAAGTCACTCTAAAAAGTCTACGAAGCATTTGCTTCATAACTACCACGAAAATAAATGAATGAACGAAAACACACACACACACACACACACACACACACACACACACACACATATATATCTACGAAGAATCTACTCCGTAACCACGAAGAAAATGAAAGTATTGTAGAATTGCTTGTTGTATTATAAAGAAATGCTTCGAATTGCGAAGGATTTTCCTTCATTTTTCGAATTGTCTCTTCGTAGATTTGATCATGCCTTCGTTTTCTTCGCCTGTTACGAGGTGATAATTCGTGCACTTTTTACTGTGCTCTGTCCCCTCCCATTTGCTTTCACCAATCGCATCACTCCCGTATCGCATCCCACTGGTACAGTACAGCCCGGTACAGCCACAACGAAAATGGCAATCCGGGCCGCGCGTCACTGCCACTGCGCTGCTGCTTACAAAGCTGGCGTGCGAGCTCGAGTGGCCGTCTGCTAGTGCCGCGGCGCTACCCAAGACTCGTTTTGTCCCTCTCTCTCTCTCTCTCTCTCTCTCTCTCTCTCTCTCTCTCTCTCTCTCTCTCTCTCTCTCTCTCTCTCTCTCTCTCTCTCTCTCTCTCTCTCTCTCTCTCTCTCTTTCTTTCTCTCTTTCTCTCTCTTTCTCTCTCTTTCTCTCTCTTTCTCTCTCTTTCTCTCTCTTTCTCTCTCTTTCTCTCTCTTTCTCTCTCTTTCTCTCTCTTTCTCTCTCTCTCTCTCTCTCTCTCTCTCTCTCTCTCTCTCTCTCTCTCTCTCTCTCTCTCTCTCTCTCTCTCTCTCTCTCTCTCTCTCTCTCTCTCTCTCTCTCTCTCATATTCACACGCACACATCGCGTGCCCCCGAGGCGCTGCATGACGCATGCAGGGCAACAGAGCCAGAGCGACGCCACACAGTGGACCAGAAGAAGAACGGTGGAGGCGCTCAAAACTCTAGACGTGTTTTGGGCTCCAGAGTCACTGAATGGGACTAGAACCGATCGTGTGACCCCGCCAATGGATTGCTCTCCGAACGAGGGATCCTTTGGTGCGATCACACGTTCGGTACGAGTCTCTTTTAGCGACCCTGGCGCTCAAACCGCGTCTAGAGTTTCGGCCGCCTGCGCCGGTCCTCTGGCCCACTGTGCCGTGGCCGCGTACGCCACGCCTCTTCGGGATCAGTGAGCGGGCCCGGCGGTGCTGTCGCTGCATTTCGGAGGTCGACTGCCTGTCGGCCTGTTGGCTGGCCTGGCCCGGATGTGCATTGAACCGTGGTCGATACCCCGCGGCGCTGCGAGGCCCTCCGGTGCTCAGTGAGGCGCGGGGTATTGCCGTCGCGGACCCGCCAAGCCGCGCCGAGCCGGCGAAGCCCCCTGGAGCACAAGAAGGGCACACTGGCGCGCGCGTCCCTTTGCCCGGCGACCCGTTTCCACCGATTGGCGCCGAGCGGCGCGCGGCGTGCCTCCACTCGTGTGCACGGAAAAAAAAAACGTGGGGGAGCATCGCTAGCGAAGAAAGGGACGAAACCTGTGGTAAATTTTTTGGCTGGGCTCGGCGGCCTCCTAGATCTGGGTGAAAATAATCGCGATTGTTGTGTTAACACCTTCACGCCAGAACCATGTTCTCGTACCGGCTGAAGGTTAGGTTAGGCTTCGGCGCGAAGGTGTTAACCGAACCATTATTTCAACCACCCGATTAACGGTTTGATAATCGATAAGGTTTGGGCGGTCATAAACCGATGCCAGGTTATCGATTAGTCGTCTCTTTTTCGCTGATCTGTCTTTCCAGAGGAAATCCTGATTCTTCACTGTTATTCAACGAATGTGACGTCATATTCGTTAGAATGTGAATTTTGTCACTTTCTTTTGAATAGGATGCCACATTCGTTTGAACGAGACACGACCCTTAAATTAGGGTGTCACATTCGTTTGAACGTGTGTCAACATTCAAACGAATGTGACAAAATTCACATTTCAACGAATATGACGTCACATTCGTTGAATAACAGTGTTAGATTCATCGGATGCGTTTCGTTTGTCGATCAATCGTATGCGTTTTTATGATTACCGATTAATCGTATCGGCTTGAACGGTGCAAAAAGTACCACTCCCTCCCCCACTCCAGGCCAGCTCTGGACCCGCCACTGCTAGAGGCCCGCCGGCCGGCCATCAGGCCGTGGCAATGCGTGCAATGGGTGTGTATTGCCCCACATGGAGCCGCGGCCCGGCGGGCCAGGGCCTGGCCACGGCCGGCCGGCCTGACCGCGAGGCGCACCGCGCCGTGCACGACGGAGGCTGCGTCAGCGTAGCCACTAGTTTCGTCGCTCTGTCTCTCTCGCGCTGGAGCGGCGGCCCGCATGGGTGCGAGAGAGACGGAGCGATAAACGACTCTCGGAATGAGTCTGCTGTCGACCGACCTAGCCAACCTCAGTCTGCACGCGTGCCGCGCGCTGCCCTTGCGGTCTGTACCGGCCGCGTGGCTCCGCGGCGGTTAGGTTGTTGCGCGAGTACAGTACGCGCGTACAGTACGCCCACGATTAAAACCTTACGAAGTATTTTCAGCATACATAATACAAACCAATTTACTTTGTTATACGAAGAAATAGTTCGTAAATTACGAAGTATTTTCTTTGTAAGCTTATGTATGCTCAAAATACTTTGTTATAACAAGCTGATTTTCTTTGTAAGACCTAAGATAGTTCGCAAGGTTTTCTCAGTGCCGCGCCGCACTCCGTTACCGCAAGTGGGCCCGAAGACCGATACAATACAGGCGGCCAAAATTCTAGACGCGTTTTGAGCTCCAGAGATGGGACTCGAACGGAACGTGCGACCCCACCGATGGATTGCTCTCCGAACGAGGAATCCATTGGTGGGGTCACTCGTTCGGTTCGAGTGCTGTTTAGCGACTCTGGAGCTCAAAACGCGTCCGGAGTTTCGGCCGCCTGCGGCGACGCCATCGCCGCCCAACGCATCTTGCTCCCGCTCTCGGCCCGCGCGGGCTGTCGCCTGTCTTTGGGTCTTCTTCGCTTTGGCGTGGCGTCGCGCAGAATCCTCGCCAACACTTGTCCTTTTACGTACATGCAGTCGTCACGGCGGCGCGAGCGAGAGCGCGGCCCGGCCGGCCTGACGTCAGCGGGCCGTTTTGTGATTCCGTCGATGGGGAGCTGCGCGATGCTGCGCACTCCACTCGACGGCGTGAGTCAGAGATCTTTATGAATGGAGTGGACCGCGGCGCTCGCGCTCGCGCGCGCGTACGTGTGTGTGTGTGTGTGTGTGTGTGTGTGTGTGTGTGTGTGTGTGTGTGTGTGTGTGTGTGTGTTTTTCTGTGTACGAGAGAGACACAGACAGACAGACAGTTAGAGAGAGAGAGAGAGAGAGAGAGAGAGAGAGAGAGAGAGAGAGAGAGAGAGAGAGAGAGTAAGTGTGTGTTTCTGTCTGTGTGTGCGTCTGTGTGTGTGTGTGTTTGTTTGATCGTGTATGTGCCTCCCATGCGGAGATTAGATTATGTGTCACCGTTTACCAAACGATGTCGAGGCGATGAGGCGACGTGTTTGGAGGCAAGCGAGCAGCAGGCACGCCGATTCTGAACTACTATGCCTCGCCTCGTCGCTCGCTGTCTCTCTCGCACCCCTGCGGCACGACTTGCGCGACAGGACAGAGACACGCACTCTAAATTTCTTGTAGAGAAGATTCTCCATATTATGGTAAAAGTTCTTTATATTATGGTGGTGCAGCTGCCCTTGTAACATACCGTCGGAAATTCTTCGTAACCTTACAGATAATTTGTGAAATTTTCCTCGTCACCATAATCTTTACTATAATACGTTGGCGCAGCCTGTTACCGTAAGAGTGCGGGGCCTGTGTGGCATCGGCTCCGTCGCGCGTCCTGTTGCATTCCGGTGAAAGACGCGCGAGTCCTCCAGCCTCTCCAGCCCCCCCCCCCCTCCCACCGCCCCCTCTACCGTCCCACCACCGACGCCGGGACATGAACGCACTTCCACGAATCGGCGCGACGACGAGGCGGGTCCGCCTCGCCGCGTAAGGCCGGGCTCGTTGCGTGAAGGACGCGGAGGCCGTCTCCGCGGCCACCGCACAGTGGGCCAGGAGACCGGCGCAGGCGGCCAGCCAAAACTCTAGATGCGTCATGAGCTCCAGAGTCGCTAAATAGGGCTCGAACGGAACGTGTGACCCCACCAATGGGTTGCTCGCCCAACGAGGAATCCATTGGTAGGGTCACACGTTCGGTTCGAGTCCGGTTTGTTCAGCGCGGCTCTGAAGCAGAAAACGCGTCTGGAGTTTTGGCCGCCTGCGCCGGTCTTCTGGCCCACTGCGCACCGTCCCGGACGTCATCCCGGACACCGTCTCGGACGCGACACGCTTTGGTCCAGCCCCGTGGCCCCCATGGCGTGCTCCAGAAACGCACCGGTGCACTGTGGATCTAGAAAAGGGAGGCGCGTCGCGCTATTTGCTGCACCGCAGCAACCGCAGCGGATCCAGAGAAGGGTTCAGAGGTTGATGCCGCAAAAGTTGCATTCCTTAGGGAGGAAGTAGTGCGATTTTTTGCCTCCCTCTCGCCACCCTACAGTGGGCCAGAAGCCCGGTAGCCCAGTGCAGGCGGCCAGAACTGCTGGCGCGTTTCTGGCTCCAGAGTCGCTAAATGGGACTCGAATCGAAAGCGTAACGCCACCAATGATTCCTCGTTCGGAAAGCGATCCATTGGCGGGATCCACACGTTCGGTTCGAGTCCTGCTTAGCGACTCTGGCGCTACAAACGCATCGAGATCTTTGCAGTGGCGGATCCAAAGGCGGCCTGGGGGGGGGGGGGAAGCAGCACTTTTTGCCTACTTACAAGGGGCAAAGTAGCACTTTTTGCCAACCTTTCAGGCGGCTATCTAGTTGCTATGGGGGGGGGCAAAGGGGTTATCCACGCCTGGATCTTTGGCTGGCTGCGCCGGTCGGCGACCGGAAGCAACCAGGCTCAAATCCCCGGCCATGCTTAGTCTTCTGTCTCTCTGGCCTACTGTGCGCCGAGGTGGGTGCTTGGGGTCTCGCCGATCGCGAAGGCGCGAACGCAGGACGCCGCCGTACCGCCGGAAACTCTTGCGTGGCTGTCCCTGTCGCGGCTCTCGCTTCCGCCGCCGTCGACACGTCGCGACGTGTTCGCGGTCCTGCCCGTCCTGCCCCTGCTGACGAGCCGAGGCGCCACGCCGGAGCGAGCCGCGCCGGGCCAGCGCACAGTGGGCGGAGGCGGTCAAAACACCGGCCGGGTATGAGCTCCAGAGTGGCTAAATGGAACTCGAACCGATCGTGTGACCCCACCAATAGATTCGTCGTTCGAAAAGCTATCTATTGGTGGGGTCACACGTTCTGTTCTATTCATGTTTAGTGACTCTGGAGTTCAAAACGCGTCCGGAGCGTCGGCCGCCAGCCGAGGGGTCCACCACTCAGGTCAGGAGTGTACACAGGATTACTGATTACCAGTGATTACCTACAAAAAATTCCCCCTAAAAAACTCTACAATTTTGGTGAGCTAGGAGCAGTTTTTGGCTACTTTCATAAGAAAACCCCCCAAAAGCTGATATAAAAAGCGAAAATACTATCCAATTTTGGGATGAAATTACTAATGATTACTTAGTGGACGAAGTGTACACACGATTACCAGAGTAGTGGACCCCTCGCCGCCAGCGCAGGTCTTCTGGCCCACGTGCGACGACTTCCAGGGGTTCGAACACCGGCGGTGCCGGCAGCCGGAATGTTTTGAGAGTCCCCCACTAACGTGTTGCTGCTGGTGTTGCAGGGCGACGACTCGGACGAGGACGACCAGTGCGCGCTGAGCGAGAACTGGACCTTCCAGCCCGAGTCTCGGCGGTGGTCGCGCGTGTGCGACGTGAGCGCGGAGCACGCGGAGCGGCTGCAGGCGCTGTCGGCGCAGCATGCCGACGGCGACAAGGAGCGCGACGGCGGCGGCGCCAGGCCCGGCGGCCCGGACACGCCGTCGCAGCCCCACCTGCTGCAGGTGCCGGGCGGCGCGCGGCCCGACGCCCCGGCCGGCGGCAGCGAGGCGCGCAGCACGCTCGAGCCGCTGGCCGTGGAGCCCGTGGAGGGCGGCGACGGCGACGTGGTCATCTCGGCGGTGCGCTTCGGCAGCCTGCCGCTGGCGGGCATCGGCGGCCACGGCCTGCCCACCGAGTCCGACCTGCTGGCGGTGCGCTTCCGACGCAGCGGCTCGGAGCGGCTCCGCGACGGCGCCAAGGCGCTGCTGCGCCGCATGGAGTCCCTCAAGACGCGGCGGCGCAAGCGGCAGAACCGCGAGGGCGTGGTGATCGGCAGCCCGCAGGTGCTGGACGTGGCCACCATGCAGCAGCGCATGCGCGACCTCAACTGCGTGGACGTGTCCCCCACGGAGCAGGCGCCCTCCGCCTTCCCGCCGCCCTCGCCCGGCCGCGGCGGCTCGCCGTCGCCGTCCTCGGACCTCGGCGCCACCAGCGGCGGCTCGCAGGTAAGCCCCCCAGTCCCAAAAAACCATGGATTGCATGGGAACCCATGACACAAATCCCATGAAAGCCCACTAAAATCCCATGAGGCCGCGGGTCAGCACCATGGGAAGCGGCATGCCATGTAAAATAGAAGCCAGTTCCCATGGTGCTGGCTGATCACCATGTGAGAGCCTCCCCATGATGTGAACTTTTCCATGGGTTCGGCCGAGCCATGGGATGGTATTCCTGCCCGCGTCACTTCGCGCGGCAGCGCCGCAGCAAGGGGTCCCCACTCAAACCATCAGTGCACTTTTTAAGCTGAAGCGTACCTTTACGCCTTTCTGCAAGTGGACAGTTCTCCGTTCTACATTTATAGATGCAACCCCTATTCGACCTATCTAAATGCATCGGAGAATTCTTGTCTACCCTTGACTATGCTTCATCCGAGCGTAGTGCAAGATTTCTGCTGTATTTGTCATACATATTGCCTACTTACAGGCGTTTTTGCCTCCGTCATGTGGGCGAATGTGTTCAAATTGTGTACAATGAATGCTGCAAGTTGCTCCTCCCTCGCCTCTCACCCTCCCCTCGCTGTCCGCAGGGCTCCCAGGGCTCGCTGTCGCGGCCCTCGCGCTTCACGCGCGCCACGCGGCGTCTGCTGCACCGCGACAACACGGACCCCGGCTCGGCGGGCGCGTCGCTGTCGGACTCGGAGTGCCAGCCGGCCAGCTGGCGGCAGTGCTACCTCAAGGACGCCAACAGCAACAACACCAAGGTGCTGGAGCTGGTGCCCGGCGGCGCGGCGGCGGCGGACTGCCCGGACGGCGAGGACGACCACGGCCAGGCCACCAGGAAGCGGCCGGCCAGCGAGCGCAGCGCCAGCGGCCACCCCCGCGCGCAGGCGCAGCCGCACACCCGGACGGGCAGCCTGCGCGACCGGGACAGGGAAGGACAGCGGCTCCGGGACAAGGCGCCGCCAGGCTTCCGAAGAGGTCAGTGTCGGTGTCGGCAAACGCGCTTGAATAAAGAGCCGCCTGTGATTGATTGTGAGCGCGAGCGGGAGGGCACAGTGGGCGAGACCGGCGCAGGCGGCCGCAGCTCTGGACGCGAGTCCAGCTCCAGAGTCGATAGACTCGAACCGAACGTGTGACCCCACCAATGGAGTCCTCGTTCGGATAGCAATCCATGGGCGGGGTCACGCGTTCGGTTCGAGTCCCATTTAGCGACTCTGCAGCTCTAAAACATGTCCGGGATTTTGACCGCCTCCACCGGCCGTCTGGCCCACTGTGTGACGGTGCGTCTCTTTGCCGTGCCGCAGGTATCTCGGTTGAAAGCGGGCACACCGTCCACCCGACGCCGCCCACCTCCTTGCCGCCGCCGCTATCCTCCGTGCGGACCAGCATCATCCCCAGCACCCCCCTCGGCACCCCGCTCGGCACGCCCCTGGACGACATGAGGACCAGCACGTACGACAACGTCCCCGCGCCGCTGGCGTCCCCGGGGTACGCGTCGTCCGCGTCGCCGACGTCCCCCAGCCACGCGGTGCAGGCCGCCCTCCACGCGCGCGGGCAGCCCTCACACAGCGTGAGCCCCACCCCGGACCGCTCGCCTCAAGGTAGGCCTCTCACCGTGGGCCAGAAGGCCGACGCAGACGGCCAAAGCTCTGGACACGTTCTGAGCTCTAGAGTCGCTGAACAGGACTCGAACCGAACGTGTGACCCCACCAGTGAATTTCTCTTCGAACGAGGAATCCATTGGTTGAGTCACACGTTCGGTTCGAGTTCGAATCACGTTTAGCGACTCTTGAGCTCTAAATGCGTCTGGAGTTTTTGCCTTCTGTGCCTCGCTTCCTGTGCCTCATCACGTGTTTGGCTCTTGTCAGGCAGGAGCTACATTTTGTCGTTCTTATGAAGTTGCAAAACATTTGTCTTTCCTCTCCTTAGATATTTGGACGGCTTCTGCGGCGGAACTGTCTGCTAGTCACGATTCCAACAGTACGTTGGCATCACAACCAGACAGTGAGCGAGAGGACAGTGAAGGAAATACCAAACACAGGTGCTTACTTAGTTGGCTTCGCTTTTAAAATCAAATTTGTATTAAAGCCCCGTGACTTACTTATTTTTTTTTATGTCCTTTTTTTTTCCTACTTGCAACAGTAGAGGTACTGTGGTCCGATGGCATAGCTTCCAGCGAGGTTCTACTGGTAGGCCGGATTCACTCGGGCCCACTGGGTCCGTCGGACCGTCTCCTGGACGGGTGTCTGTGAGTGCACTGTCATGTGGTCAGCTCTTGGTTCTGAGGAAATTAGCTCTCTTGAGACTCACTGCCTGCATGGAGCGGTACTGTCCCACACACCGCACTGGCTGGAACTGGGAACTGCCAAAATTCATCCGCAAAATTAAGGCTCCAGACTACAAAGGTATTTGTAAACATTACTCTCTTTCAGAGACTTTATTTTATGATTTAATGAATGATTAGTGATTCTAAAATTGTCTTGTCTTCTTTTCTAGACAAGACAGTCTTTGGTGTTCCTCTCTTATTGTCGCTGCAAAGATGTGGGCAAGCCCTGCCTCCAGCAATTCAGAAGGCTCTGCGGTGGCTTCGGGCCAATGCCCTTGACCAAGTTGGAATTTTCCGGAAATCGGGAGTGCGATCTAGAATACAACGACTGAAAACCGCTGTTGAAACTCAAGGGGAAGATGTTTCCTTTGAGGGTCAGCAGGCTTATGATGTTGCTGACATGGTGAAACAGTTCTTCCGTGAGCTTCCAGAGGCTCTTCTCACAAATAAACTGTCCGAAACTTTCATCTCCATTTTCCAACGTAAGTTCTTTGCACTTTTTTCTCCCTCAAATAATTGCTTTGGTTTCAAGTTGTAATAAATTTTTTTGACTTCCTTGATTCAGATGTGCCACAAGGGGATAGAGCAGAGGCAGTTAGTTGTGTCCTGTTGCTGCTACCTGATGAGCATAGAGAGGCATTGCGAGCTCTTCTCGAATTCCTTGCAACTGTCACCACCAGAGCGGATGTCAACCAAATGTCTGCAAGCAATTTGGCTGTATGTTTGGCACCATCTCTCCTCAGGCTGCACCACCATTCTCCTACATCATCATCACCCTCGTCTCCTGCGGGCCGTTCAACTTCTGCCAGTCCCAGGCGAAGGAATAAAAGTATTGGCGCTCCAGATCCCAGAGAGCTGGGTGAAAACCGTGCTGCTCACGACTGTGTCCTTCATTTGATCCGGTGTCATAGGGATCTGTTTTCTGTAAGCAACAAAATTAATTGAGCTCCTCTTTAATCCTCATGTTCTTCCTTGGCAATTATTGTTCATTTTTAAAACCTCCAAAAAACATTCATAATTTTCTTTCTTATATTTCCTTCCTAATTTCAGGTTACTGAAGAAACCTTGGCACAATGTCATTTCACATACATGGATGAAAGTGTACCTGTGGCTCTCGAGGAGCTTGGATCTGAGTTGAGTCAGGATTGGCGAGGATACATGCATGCATGTGTGAACGCCCTGCTTAGAGAGGCACGTGATCGGTGAGTAAACAACAAGCACTATGTATTTATTACTGGAATTTTTAAAATATCCATTTCGCTCATTATTTTAATCTTTTGTTTTGTTCCTAGAAGTCGTGGGTGGGTTAGCGTGAACGGTGGTCCAGAGCCTGCTGTTGATGTGGCATATCGCAAAGTGGGCGATGGACACCCTCTGAGGCTGTGGCGTGTTTCGACAGAAGTTGAAGCTCCTCCTGGAGAACTTCTGCAAAGAGTGTTACGTGAACGTCATTCATGGGATCAATCTCTTTTGAAGTGGCGGATTGTCGCAAGACTGTCTGAACAGACAGAAGTATTCCAATATGTTTGTGCAGATATGCCACCACTACCCAACAGAGACTATTGTGTTGTGAGGTGCGTGTATTATTTTTATCCTGAGTTTCTTGGAGTCTATTCTATTGTTTTTAATTTTCTTTAATCTCATGTTGCTTCTATATTGTTTCACAGATCCTGGAGATCAGATTTGCCCAAAGGGGCATGTGTAGTGGTTGAAACTTCAGTGGAGCATGTGCACGCACCTCTCCTTCCAGGTGGTGTACGTGGCATTGTTCTGGCGAGCCGATACCTCATTGAGCCTTGCGGATCAGGAAAATCTCGCATAATGCATCTTTCTCGAGTTGACACAAAGTAAGCTGCATGCTTCTATGCCAAATTCCAATCTATCACTCCTTTATTCTCGATGCTTATTTTTTATGTCCTTTTTTTTTGTTTTGTTTTTTCCTTCAGGGGGCGAACACCTGAGTGGTACAATAAAAGCTATGGACACCTTTGTGCCCAGCATCTTGCCAGGATCCGAGCATCTTTCCGACACAACGCAGAGGGACCTGAAAGCAAGGTCTGACTGTTAGCTCCGGCCCTGTCGACGTCCCAGTCTTGGGATTGCTCACAGGGCCACTCACCCTCGCAGTCCCCAGCCCGCTCTGTGAGCCGAGCCCAAAGCTGCTCCCCGAACCACTCACCATGCCATTCCTCTAGCCGCTCTGATCTCCTCCAAGTAGAAGAGGAGAGCAGCGATGTGTCAGACTAGGCTGAGTAGATTGAGAAACATTTTTACTAAAATTTGTGTGAATTTGTCAAGCATTTGTTGTCAACCATATGTTCCATGATGCAGTTGTGCATCCTTTGCATGCAGGCATTATCTGAATTTTTGTTGAAGTGATTGATTGTGGTTTGGAACAAAATGTGAAGGGAGTGCATGTTTGTACATTATTAGAGTTACTTTGTTTGTGTACAAATTGTAGGTATTCTTTTAAGTGCTAGGATTAGGTCTAATCAGTCTGTACAAACCCATAACTGAGAATCGCAAGGTACATCAGCACAGTGATGCTCAAGTCACACCCATCCATACCATTAAGTTCACTTACAATTCATTAATTGTCTCAGTGTCTGCTTTCCCCATGTGATTTTAGCATAGTTATTAAGTTTATTATTGTTACATATCTTAAAAGTTTATTTGTAAATTTTATTGGAATAAATTCTGAATGTATGTGTATGAAACCTCCGTGAAGATATATATAGTTATTGTAATTGTCATCTTAATTTTTCCCAAAGGATGTGTGCTGTGGGTATTAAAATTTGTGAGCAATAGAATATATATAACCATATTTGCCAGAACCAAAAATTTGTTTGTCTGTAGGTAATTGCCATACCTACTTGTTTTAGTTGTTGTAAAATGTTTTAATGTACTCCCTGTTTAAGTATAAGATGTGGTGCAAATGAACTTCCAGAATTCAGGGTGTTCATCGGTAAGCTAGTCACAAAACACAGTAAGAACTTGTCCTGTTATTTGGTTGTTGTAATTTTTATTAATTCTTTTTAAAAAGGTAGCTCAGGGATGTGAAGGATTGAGAAAAACAAGTGTCACTGTGTGAATATATTTGAGTGGGACCATAGCTGAGTCATCAAAAGAGATTGTGCTGAAGTGATGATTTTTCCTTTCAATGTCTTTTTTTTTTTTTTGGCCCGATTGACAGGTGAATTTTGAATGTGAATTTCAGTTGACTCCAAAGCATTTAATAGTATGTTGTTGTTGTTGTTGTTGTTTTTAAGTGTTTTTTCTTTCTTTTAATGCATTCACTTACCATTCCTCATCAGTTTTGTAACTTTTTAAAATGTGTGTTCATGAGTACCTCAGTTTTTGATATATTTTTATTATTTAAAGTAAAAAAAGGAACGTTTTGAGATCCAATGTCTGCATTTCTGTTCTTCATTGTTTGTCAAGTCTGGAAAACACAATGGTGTAAAGACCAAGTGTGATCCTCTCACTAAAATCATTGTATTTATCTATTTTTCATAAATGCATTAAAACAAATATTTTGTATCAGTGAATTTGTGCGTTTTTCTTTCCTTTCTCAATCACATTAACTGCAGTCTGTATACACGCGATGGTGGAAAAGCATTGAAGCACTTGCTGTGCACATTTGAAGCCCCGTACCGTAACATAGGCAACCCAATTTACACCTAACGCGCCAGGACGTAGGCAACCCATTTTACACCATACGCGCACAGCCTGTGTGCGGCTCAATTGCCACTAAGAACACCAAAAGTTCACAAATATCTGAAGCGTCACTGCCAGTGACGACCAAGGCGTAGTTTAATCTTTAGTGCTTCAACCCAAATCCGCCCAGTGTGATATCTGTGTAAACGATATGGCCTTGAAGGGTAGGGGAGGGGAGCGTCGTTCATTGGTCCATCGATAGTACGACGATAGTAGCGGATAGTAGCGGGGTCGGAATGAACTATGCGCGTCTGGGAATAGGGAGTAGACCTGTTGCTCCACCATCCTCTTCTTCTCTTCTTTTTTTTTGTTGTTTCTTTCAAATTCTTTCAAATTTAACGTCTTCTGAAGTAGGCTACTACAGCTGATACGCGAAAGGGCGCGGAACGACTGGGATATCCGCATTACACTGGCAGGGGTGCGTCTTTCACCAACTGCAAAAAAAGAGAAAAAGTAACAGAGTTGGGCTGACTTCCATCCTATTTGTTTACATAATTTCAATGACACTTTAAAGTCTATATTTACTGCACTAAAAATGGAAACTTCTGAAAAAATAACCCTCAAAAGCACACTTTCTTTATCGATTGTCAACCGAAACGGTTGGCAGCCTTGCGTGACGCGCACAGCCACCAAACTTCGTAATCAACATGGCGATATTGTTAAAGTATGTTGTGTACGCAGTAGTTGTGCCGATTTTTTCTTTTTGACCTTGTGAACTGCTGTTTTGCGGTGCAATCCTCATACACTTCAGCCTGTGAACGCTAGCTGTTCAGTTTTGGATTATGTGTTAGGGGCTGCGTACAGGTAAATACCCTTGCGGAAGTCGCACTTGCCTACTCAGCTGTGAGGGGGTGTTGTCATCTGCAGTCTTGTAGGTTATAGATCAACGACTTTTATTATTATCAAATCGTCTTGGAGAAAGTTTCAGCACGGACACTATTAATTTCTACTTGAGAAAAAGCCTTGTAAAAAGAACCCTTGTATAACCTCTATTTTTACGAAATTCTTGTGTACACTGATAATTTTTTTTTCAGGTGAATTGTTTTGCTCTTGTTTGTTCATTTACTTCGTGCTAATTGGACGGTAGGCAATATTCATAATCACACTATTTTGATCCTTTGGAGAGCTAAACAATGCAGTTAAATTCTGCCAAGATGTTTTAAAATGGCTGTTAAACGTCTCTTATTTTCATGCCCTTTGATCTTCGTACTTTGTTTTATCTTTGCATTGACTTGGTTGCATTTGTTATAGGATACTGACTTATTGGTCATTTTGTTCTTGCCGTCTTTTCCGTTACGCTTGCCCTGCCAATCAATTGCACATGTTGAACCCATTCATATAGGATTAATTTTATTTACCACTTGTATATCTTTAACAGGATCTTTTATCATCCTATTATCTCAATCTGTGTTCAAAACTGTCGAACCCATTCATACAGGATTAGTTTTATTTACCACATGTATATCTTCTATCATCCTAATCTGTGTTGAAACCTGTGAAGATTTATGTGGGCAACTGCAATCAGATTAACCCACTCTAATTATTGTTCATTATTTTCCAGAGTTTGATTGTTTAACATAAATTCTACATCAAATGCAGAACGATGTCGGGTGCTGCTCAGAAGGGCAGAGGTAAGTGTTTAATCTTTTGAAAGAATATGATTAGCTATGATTTTTTATTTTAGGAACTAACTTTACCTGTGTTTCATGACTCTAGGTCGCCTCTCCCGAAGTAAATCCTGCACATGGTGTGCCGAAAAAGGCCTCTCTTTAAATTTCATTTTCCCTGCTAGAAATGGCCAGAAGGAGTTCTGTTCCTCGGTCTGCCTTGCAGAATTTCGCAAAGCTTATAACAAGGTAAGAAATTGTCACACTTTATTTTGGTGTTTTTTTTCCTGTTTCTAATCTTATCCTGCCAATGATTTTTCTTACCCTCAGGGCTCCTGTTTGTATTGTGATGCTGTAATCAATGGTGCACCAGTGTGTCTGGATGGAAATGCATCCAAGCATTTCTGCAGCCAAAGCTGCCTGGACAAATTTGTGAAACGAGAGAACAGCACTAAATGTAAGTGCATAGCTGAGACACAATTTGAAGCCTAATAATGTTGTATCATAATTTAACTAATTTTTACACTTTCCATTGTTAAGTGAGCAATGGGTCATCAGGGTCCACACCAAATGGAAATGCTGCCGCTGTGGCACCCTCCACACCTGCAGTTACTTCAACAATCCTGCCTGTCGCTTCACCTGCTGCATCAGCAGTGTCGGTTTTGTCAACATCATCAAATGACGACTCTGTTGGTTCTGCTGAGCCCAAAGGAAATAACATCTCATTAGAGTTGGAAACGAAACCAAATCATCAAAGTGCAGACACAGGATTACCATTTTCGAATATGCCAAGTCCGAATATGAATGCCTTCGAGCCATTTGATTGGAAAAGCTACATGAAGGAATCAAACAGCCAGCCTGCTCCCGCTCATTGTTTTAAGCAGGTTTGAGCTTTGTCTATTCTTGCCACCTACCTTACTTTCTCCATGGAGAGAGTTTTTTTATTTCTATCTGTTCTACATTGCAGTCACCAATGCCTCCACAAAATGATTTCAAACTTGACCAAAAACTGGAAGCTCTAGATCCTCGAAATTTAACATCGACATGTATTGCAACTGTAGTTGGGATTTTAGGGCCACGTTTAAGATTGCGCTTGGATGGATCAGATAACAAAAATGATTTTTGGCGATTGGTCGATTCCAATGAAATTCATCCTATAGGTCACTGTGAAAAAGGTGGAGGGATGCTTCAACCTCCTTTAGGTGGGTTTATTTCTCATGGTCGTTTTTCTTAATGCCTTGAATACATACCATTGATTCCATTATTTTTGTTCTTACAGGTTTCCGTATGAATGCGTCCATGTGGCCACAGTTTCTAGTCAAGACACTCGGCCAGGCTGTTATGGCCTCTCATAAAGCATTCAAAAAGGAACCTCCCTCTCCTGGTACCAATCATTTTCAAGTTGGCATGAAACTGGAAGCTGTGGACAAAAAAAACCCAATGCTTATATGCACAGCCACTGTGGGTCAGTACACTCCATTTTTAACTTGTAATTACCAAGACATTTAATTTTTTAACTTAAAATAACTTCTCTCTTGTGGCACAGGTGAAGTAAAGAACGAATTAGTACATGTGACCTTTGATGGTTGGCGAGGAGCATTTGACTACTGGTGCCGCTATGATTCAAGAGACATATTTCCTGTTGGCTGGTGTGCTAAGAGTGGACACCCATTACAACCTCCTGGAAAGAAAGGTAATTAATGCCCCTTTTTAATGTCATCAATGATGTGGTTTCACAATTGTGTTACACCTAATTAACATTTGAAGAATCTGTTTTTATCTTATCTAATTGTGCCTTGCAGCTCAAGGTGGTACAAACCGGTACCGGGCACGCACTAGTAATGTGCAACCGACAACCATGGTGCCAGCAGTAACAGAGTCTGATGAGAACACGCCTCTGTCAGTCAGGAAAGAGCAGTCCCAAACACCAAGCACTGCTGGATCTCCATCTCCCACAAGTCCTAATCCTCCATCCACTCCCGTTTCTCCAAACACAGCCTCTGTTTCGCCAGTCTCAAAAGCGTCTCCACCAATGAAGCCAAATCAAATCATTCCTAGTGCAGTTTCTCCTCCAACGAAACCCGTTACACCACCTAGTAACAGCCAAGCAATCCTGCCAGAAAATTTGCAGAATTCGACTTCAAAACAAAATGCAGTCGTCCCACCTGGTGCACCATCTGGCAATGTGTTGGCAGATAGCCTTTCTCCACCCTCTCAAACAAATGGTGTTGCATCCACTATTAACTCCAATCTTGTGTCCTCATCACAACAAAGAAATGATAATGAAGGTGTGCAAATGTGCAGTAATTTTGGGGTTGTTATTATATCTTTCTTTCCTTGAACTTTACATAATTGCATTTTGCTTTACTTTCAGTCCGTATTTATGTCAATTCTACATGCAAGATAGGACCCTATATGGACAGGGAACGTGTGCGGAACATGCCCCCTGTATTTGGTCCTAGTGGACTGAAAGGAGTGCTCAAAAATTGTGTTCAGTCTTTGGTAGATGCAGCTTCCGATCGAAGTGCAGTTTACGGCATGTTACGGCAAGGCCAAGGAAAGGTTGTCATTTCTGGTATGCACTAATGATGTTTTCATTTTTACAGTGTCTATAAAACTTGTCTTTTGATTAAATACGAGACATGGCTTTAAATTTTGTTTCTATCTGATTTGCAGTTCCTCTGGAAACACAAACTGTCAAACTTCGTTTGCCAGTTATTCCAACAGAATCAGAACTGTGGACATTTCTAGAAATTTTGACTGAAGAAATGCAATGCTGTTCAAATTTTTTAACCAGAGAACCTACTGTTTGTGAACATTGTGCTTCTTCCAACCAAGGTAAGTTTCCTGTCTATAGTTTTTAATCAGTTACTTGTTATTCATTGAAATAAGAGTATATTTTCATCGTTTTTCGTTGTTGTAGATGATGAGGCCCTAAGAACGTCTCAGAAACGGAGATTCTCAGCGCAGACGTCAGAACCTGTTAACAACAAGAGAGCTAATCTTATTCAACCCAAAGGTTTGGCTGGAACTAATCAGACAAGTCCAATCCCTCAGCATTCTGCTCGATCGTCACCTACAGTAGCTGCTGCTCCTGTTGTCCGGCATGCCTCGCCAGGTAATGTGCAGTTTCCAGGCATTGCATTTTTTGTGGCACTCAAATGTGTCAGCCATAGCAGTTGCTGGAAAACCTTGTTGGACACTTAGAAATTTGTCTTTTCTGCTTGCAGCCCAAGTCGCTGCAACTTCTACCACAGCAAATGATGAACAGTCAGCTCCCAGAACTCTACCAACAGAAGCTATCGAATGGACCATAGAAGATGTCATTTGGTACATCACATCAACTGATCCAAACATGGCTGTATATGCTGACCTCTTCCGGAAACATGTAAGTTACTTACTCTTGATGGTATTTGACATCTATTTTGTGTGTGGTAGGTTTGTCATTATATCTGTGTCTTTTTGTTTTGTCTATTCAGGAAATTGATGGCAAAGCACTTTTGCTCCTGAATTCAGATATGATGATGAAGTATATGGGCTTAAAACTAGGCCCTGCCCTTAAAATTTGCAACTTGGTTAACAGAGTCAGTCGATCAAGGGGTCGAACCTCTATGTATAGGTGAAATAAATTACAGTAGTTCCTGTCATCATTTTCTGTTTGCAATTTCCTATCGTGCGCCTGATTGTGGCTCCAGCATGTTCTTGTTCTTTGTTTTTTTTAATCTTTAACTGTACATAGAAACAGTATACAGTACTATTACTGTTATCAGATATCAGAACCTATGTTTCTGTCTAAAATTAAATGGTTTGCCCTTCTCTAGACTAATGCTGATGAAGTTTTAGAGTACCTGCTACTACACAAATTTAAGTCAATTACAATGCCTCTTGTAATCGGCACTGCTCTGTTCCTGATATTATAATTGAAAATTCTGCATGCAGCTATCTTACTGAGTCAAAAAAGCAAACTCCAAAGTTAAAGATTTTGTGACAGTGCTGTCTACTTTGTACAGGCAATACGCAATTGTGGTTTCTTTGTTGTTTTTTCCCCCTGATCTATGAAATTAGTCAACTGTGTTGTGTCTCCATTTCTGAATCAAAATTGTTGTTGACGCAATTTCTGGTCCAGGCATTAATCATGTTAAAAATCAAAGAAGCTATTTATTTTTATAACAATGCCTCACAAATATTAACTCACATCATCTTAGGTGTGAATATAGCCCTGTAAATTACCCCTACAGCTTATTTGTGATCTACTGTTTATCTCTCATAATGAAGTTAATGTGGCTGTGTTGTTGTAAACCCATTCCGTGTGTGTGTATGTATTTTCTGTGTAGATGTCACCGTGCTACACAAAGTAGAAATAAATGTTTTGTTGATCTTTTTTTATTTTATTTAGTGAAAAAATTTTCAGTACTGTTTACCATTGAAAAATTATACTAACATACTGAGTGATTCGGGTAAGTTTGGCCAAAACAAGAGGGTAGCTTGCTTGAAGACCCTTCAACAAACATTTTTCTTACTGGGACCCAGGAACAGACCTTTGGTCTGAGCTCGTAAGTTGTGTGCAGGGCCTCACAGGGCATTCAAGGGTATGTCCTGGATCTCCCTCAAACAATCAAGGATGCTAGAGGCAAAAATAATAATAATAATATTCATAAATTTTATAGCTTGTGGGTCCCAATGTGAAAAGTGCTTTTAGGGCTCCTCCAACCACCCTTATTTTGGTCCAATCAACTAGAATCACCCTGTATTGCCCAATCTTATGTACAGTAGTTGCGGGGAATTGTAAATTATGTATGAAGACTGTGAAAAGTTGTTTAAGTCATCTGCACAAGCAGGCGAATGGATAATGCTGATAGTTGATGTGGAGGGTTCCATTTGTTTGTTGTAGCTGTATTTTTTTAAGATAACTTTAAGCCCATGTGAGCTCCTCAGAGTGGATGATGTTGGGTATGGATTCTTTGCTTACGGCATGTTTAGACAAGGAAGTTTCCTTAGTACCTGGCAAAACTTGTAATTAGATCATTCTTCAAAGTGTTATAATAACTCTCTAGTTTTTCGTACTACAACATCTTGGAGAAGTGCGGATACAGTCTTCTGTGATGTGTATGAAAAAAAATAAAGTATGTGGGTAGCTGTGATTGATGTCTATTCAATAGGTTCCCATTGTCAACCAAAAGACGAGTACGAGTATAAGTTTGGCAAAACAAAAACAAGTGTTACATTGGCTGGTGAGTCTTCCCTGTGACGTCACCCAGCGCGGTGAGCAATGGTGATTTAAAAAAAAGGAAATTCTGGCTATTCTTTCTGATAGATACAAAATGAGTTCCCCTCATCGGCTCCCCACCCCCCTCCCCCTCCTAGAAGGGATGGAGGAGTAGAGGCATCATAAAGGGTTCAATGAGTAACCCAGTTGCGGGACATACGCCCGGACCAACTGACCTGGCTTGTGGCGATCCTGGGCCTTGGGGATTTGTCGTGCAGCCGTTTGGCCTCCAAAGACCCACTGCTCTGCCACCTGAGGTACAATATTTTTTTTTTTTTTTTTTTTTTTTGTATCATGCGACGTCCATCCGTCAACTATGTCCAATCTTAGAGTGATGGTTCTGGGTTCGAGAAGCAAACAGAGGAAAATGTGTTTCGTGCCTCGGAATTGAACTCCAGCTTCTTCACGGGATGGCCGGTATCTTGGCGCTCTGAGCCACCGACACATCTGAGTAGGGCGTCCCCAAACTTAGACTGATGGTATGTACGGCATTCTCTCCGGTTCGACTCGTGTACTCGCAGACGTGGTATGTCTTGTGTTGGCCGTCTTCCCCGTCACGTACCAAAGGGTGGTTTGCTTGCAGTGAAAAGGGGCTAATTTGCCCCACCCCGAAGAGTCGCACTTTGCCCCAGTCAGCTGGCAACTTTGGCCGCTAATTCCCCCCCCCCCCTCCCTCTTTCCGTTTCTGGATCCGCCCCTCAGAAAGTGGTGACTGCTCTTGGAATTTTTTTACTTCGCCCGCCGCCTCCCTTGAGCCTCTCTATTTATGATGTGCCTGAAGAATTATGCATGTTCCATAACGAGACGCTAATGAGAATGAATATGGCTGCTCATCCCTCAGGAGCAGTGTCTTGACGATTCCTCACATTCATTACAAGGCTAGCTTGTTTCAGATTATGTACCATTGAGCACGCAAATCTAATTGTCAAGATGGGAAAGAAAATGATTTGATGAGGAATGGTTGAGTCTGGAGGCTTCAAAATTAATGCCCACTGAAATAAGAAAGTCACTTAACTCGTCTATGGCCCATTCTTGAAGTGGTTTCACGAAGGACATGGTCAGATGAAGCAATCGAGATAAACTGTTTCATATTAAGACATTTATTACAGAATATACATTAAGCATCTAATTGGAAGGCTGAAAGCCCATAGGCATGAACTTGTTTGTCTTCAATCGTCTGGGATGCCATCCAAACCCTAGGAAAGAAAGGGAGTGTTACAGTGGTACAAAAAAGACATCAAACATAACAGGATCTAATGTAGTGCCCTTGCAATTGCTCTCAAGAATCCGACATTGACTTATTTACTCTACAAACTGCATGGCACATTCAACCAGGAGCGTGTCAGAATGCACTCTTTAATGAACAGTGTGCTTGGATTCACACAGTTTGTGAGCGTGTGCTTGGCATGCACACTGTTCCCAAGCAAGTGCCTTGCTGCTTTCAGTCCCGGTCAATCACACTGCAGGGAACAGTGAGTGATCCTAAGCATGCGCTTAGGAACCAGGTGCATCCAAGCACACTGCTTATTGAAGTGTGCAGGCAAGCACGCTCCTGGTGAAGTGTTCAGAAAGTAGAGAACAACAGCAATGTGCATGCAGAATCAAAACAACGCTAAAGAGCAAATGAACCTTCGATCACATTGTAAGCATAGAAATAAATAAAGCAACTTACTAGATGTTTAGCTTGTCGGAAAGGGTCTTTGCCATTCAGTACCCTCTGGTCACGGAAAATGTGATAATAATGGTACTGACCGGTTATGTTTCGTCCATGGATCTGTGAGACAGATTACAACAGAATTCCTATGTTAGATAACACCTCATTAGGATAATCGGTTTCTCAAATGAAAATTGCAGACATCAATATTTGAGTAGGTTATGGTAAAGTCACAATTGAAAACAAGCTAGGAAAAAGGAGGAAGCAACAAAAGAGACTTTAATGTGAAACCCAAGCCAAATCTAGTAAAACGAATACCGGAAAATGTTCACATGGCATTGAAATATTGGAAAATGCATAGTAGAGAACAACTTATGCAGAAGGACGTTTGCACTTACAGATCCAGTGTACATGTACGCGTACGCACTAACGACTACAATCGGCGCATACAGGCAGCCTCCAGTGATAAACCAAGAGGGCAGAATGTTCCACCACATTTTGCTGCTTTTCGCGTCGGCGTCAACTAGATGTAAAATCCAGACGCAAAATGAAGCAGACGCACGACACTGCTGACCACCGCCCTCCTGCCCTGTGCTGCTTCTCTTCTGGTATGAAAAATTGCACAGGCTAAACTTCACACTTTTACATACTTCATGCATACTTTGACTTCTAATTTAGATGAGATGGATTTTCTTTTCAGGTAGAGTGATTTTATCGTTGCATGAGATTCTTTCGTTAGATCATAAAAAAGAGTCCTGACCCCCAACTAATGCATCACAAACTCCTACATCCTATCAACCCTTCCACCCCTTCCTCTCCATCACCCTCTCTCTCCCCTAAGCCTCTCAGGTTTCCGATGAAAAACGAGCCCGTCAATCAACATCCGTCAACACCATTCCTGGTTTAAAACAAATATTAATTTCTATTGTTAATCGCTGAAGTGAGGCAGAATCACCTTTGTGACATCTCGTTATTTTTAAGTTGAAGAGTCACAACCGATTTCCAATTAGCAATGGCCGAAGATCTACAGAGCAATTTACAAAATTATCAACTGCAACTTCAGCAGGTAATGTGATGTTGCTTCTATTTTCCGTTCCTTTAATTGTTTTTCGAAATACTTCCTTGTATCTCTTAGCATTTTCCTTTCCTCTGTTTAATTCTGTTCTATCATCGAAATTCTGCCATTTGAATGTGAGCATAGTTTTCTAACCTCTAGATTATGTCACTTCAATCTTGTTTGTTTTGTTTCTTCTGTTAGGTTGAGGCAGCCCTTTTAACAGACCCTTCTAATGAAGAACTCATGAAATTGAAAACCGATCTTGAAGAAGTTATAGAACTTACCACAGACTTGATTAAGACTCAACTCCTAGAATCTGCAGGTACATTTTTCTGTTGCATTTTTGAATTAATGAAACGGTTTTCTTCAGTTTGTTCCTAAATGAACATTTACCTATTCTTTTGTTCGCCTTTGATTCAGGTTCAAGTACTGATAAGGAAGCCTCTAAATCCTCTAAACCAGTTTTTGCAACTGAGAGTCCAGAAGCTCCAAGTACTAGCAAGAAACAATGGAAAGTGGGAGACAAGTGCTTAGCAATATGGAGTGAAGACGGACAGTGAGTATCAAAGATCCTCAAACCGGATTTTCTTAAGTGGAGTAACTTCTTTTGGTATCCATCTGAACTGAATTAACTCTCATTGAAGGTATTTTTCTTGTTTGCAGGTATTATGAGGCAACTATTGAAGAAATTACCCTTGAAAAGGAGGAAGTCTCGGTTATCTTTGAAGCTTACAAAAATGCAGATGTTACTAATATTAACCTTCTGCGTGAAGTGTCAAGTGGAGACCCAAATGATAAGAACAAGTGAGTGGCATTGTTATTTTATTTCAACATTCTCATGTTCTTTGAAGTGTAGGCCTTATTTGATGTTAGAAGAATAATTCTATTCCTGTTCTTAAAAAAAAATGTCATGGTCTTTGTTGCAGAAAGCATACACTATCCAAGCAAAGAGAATATCAAAAGAAGAAGAAACAAAAGAAGATTCAAAGATTCCAGGAACTTGAGGAAGCCAGAGAGACAGAGAAGAACAAATGGCTTGCATTTGCAACTAAGGTAGGCAATTGTCATAATCTCTTCATTAACTTTTGACTGACTCAAGTTACTAAATATGGTTTTTTGTGTGTGTGTTCAGAAAAAGGGTGGCTGCTTAAAGAAGAGTATCTTTGCATCACCTGAGTCAACATCTGGTAGAGTTGGTATTGGTACATGTGGTATTGGTGGAAAACCTATGACTGAATTCACATCAGCTGAAAAATGGAGAAAAGGTGTTTGAAATCTATATGCAACTCTCCCCTCCAGTCTCAAACAAAAAGAGAATTTAAAAAAAGAAAGAAATCAAAGCGGACGTTTACTATGCAGACTGTCTTTAACATTCTCTGACCTCCGAGACTAATTTTTGGAAACTAAGAAATTATGAGGTGCAATTAGGCTTTCTCTGAACTGCAATTCTATCTGAATTGTTTGATTTTTATTTATGAAATATTCATTTCGTTTCTGCGTATGAAAAATACAATTTGTCTAAATTTAAGTTTTTTCTTGTAATACATGGAAACTTGGTGGAAGTCAACATAAACCTCAATCAAAGGTCTTGTGGCCACAAATTACACATGTCACATGGATTTGGCCTCATGGGCACCTGTTAATTGATATTTCCAGCCCTTAAAATGTAAAGCAAGTGATAACAAAACAGGAAAATAAAATCATTGAATCTAAAATGTAAAACCCCAACTGAGTTGAGAAACAATGTCCATAGATGAAGATGTTCACCTTTTCCTGTTCACTCAAGACACCCAACAATTAAAAAGGCATAAAAATCACCTTACTGCATTAATACTCTGAAATCCTTAATTGTCAGGACACAGCTGATGTGCGGAAAGTTCTTGACTTAATATCAAATTAAAACTGAAAAAAAAAAAAAAAAAAGTATATGATTCTGCTCATTTGCATCAAAAAGTTAGTTCTAAATCTTAAAGTAAAAGGTTGATGAAAGGCTAGGCACCTCGACAGGAATGGTTTATAAATTCGCGGAAGCAGGAATCACATACGTTTCACATGGAGCAACCCAGTGCAACTGTCAAAAAGTCTTCGAATCCAATTGTTATTGTCCCCGTCTGATCCTTGTCACGCACACGGAAGGCCTCTGTAACAAAACAAAAAAAGGACTCATGAAATGAAGACTGGCAATCTAACACATTAAGCACTGTTAGCATAGGACTTGGTTAAGGGACACATGAATGACACTAGAGCCGTACAAATTAGTAAACTGATTAACGGCATACAGTTCCTACACATTTTCTTATCTTGATTGTAATTTTGAGTGGCTAATGTGTTTTAAAGAAAGAGAAAAGTTGCAAATCACGCTCAATGTATTTCAAGAATTATTAGGTAAAAATTTTACAGAATTTTCAACGAGCACAAACAACAAATCAGCTGTAGTAACACATCCTGACATAGAAAAGCGAATTTTCTACCCTGGGACTTACACAATAAAATTCTGTCAAGTAATAACAACTTATTTCACAAAAAAAAAATCCAATCAACACATAAAATAGTACCCTGTCACAATACTTGCTTCTGTCCTTGGAATAGTACAATCCAAGATGAGCAGTCATCAGATTTTAAAAACTTAACATGACATGAAATACAACAAAAGCTTAAAACATTTGGATGACATACTATTATGGGAAGAAAATAGACTGCAAAAATAAATATAGGTTTCAATGAACAATATCACAGTGCACTATGAAGAATTTAACTTGTGCTAAATCAGTCAATATGGGAAAAGTAAATTTACTTATAACTACATGTATTACCCTTGAGGCCCACCAACATTGTCTGTGCCCTGCCTTCCCATCTCCCTTGTGGTGGCTGAAGCTAACAATGATAGATTCAGACATGCAATGTATACATAAGTCAAAAGAGTTGAGAGATGATACCTCTTCATTCTACATATATTCACAGAATAGTGAAGCAATCTCACTTAGTTTATAAAATAACAAGCAAGGGAGAAATCTTAACCAGGTACACAAGTGTCAGTTTTAATTTTATTTATACTGTACAGATACAGTAGAATAAAATAAATAATTGACTGTCTCACTCATAGGGCGTTTACTATGGTATGCCTTGTCTTTACAATCTAAATTCAATTAATTACATTGTGCCGCACATGTTAAAAGTGGATCAAACAACAAAAATAAGTTATTTTAATAAAAAAGGTAGTTGAAATGGTAACTATGATATGGATGTGGTGTATCATTGAGTGACACATGTTAAAACCTAGAGCAGGACAGAAGAAGACACTTTGCTGACACACTCTTTCTCACTGTTTTGAGCAACATGATGAAAGTTGCAGCAATTAAACTAGAGGTAAAGTAAATACTTACTTGATAAAAGTACTAGAACTTATATATTTGGCATATGGATATGGCAGACTCTTTGATTTTAACTTAGAATTCAAAATGAATGGCTCAAGATACAAAATGCAAAACAAGGAGGACCTAAGCCACTATTGGTCAGTCAGTGAAAATGGCACTACTTTCAATTCCAACACAATAAATATTCATGACTTTTTTTTGGATTTAGAATAACAAAAGCTTCTATGAATGAAATTTGCTTATAAGGATTTTTGTCATATATCTCACAGTTGGGGTGCCTTTGATTATAGTGCCACTTGTACTTTGTTTAATACAGTATGAATGCTGCTATGCAACATTATAAACACAAACTTTAAGATCTTCATGAGTGCAACACTTCTACAACACGGCTGAGGAATCACTTTTGGAACCAGGATGTTTTGGCACATGCCGCGATTCTGCTTCAAGAGGTACGTCACTAGGGGATGATTGAGCAACAATAGGGAGGGCAGATAAAGCTGCAACAACATTTTTGTATCTTGAATAGCCTTTGTGTTGCTCCCCAGGTTCTCCAGCGTCCACAGCCGCTGCCTGTGCTTTGTATTTTGCTATATTTCTGAGTTCTGATAGTCTAGTATTCATCTGTTTTTTTATAGTTGTGTTTTCTTCCACTTTCCATCCATTTTGTTCAGCATGATATCTAGCATACTCTGTAAGACGCAAAAAAAGTTAAGCTTTTGACAAAAACATTCAGGTGATTTCAATGATTTGAAGTGTAATTTCAGAAGATTCTTACTTAAAATAGACTCCACTGCAGGTCTGTACAAGGAAGGCCTTTGAACATCAGGTTTGCCATATGGACCTTTCGCGACATTTCCTTGAACAGAGCACGACAATAAATATGGCATTTTGAAAATAGCTTCAAGACAACTACGCGCAACAGAGCTATGACTCTTCTTGCTCAAAATATTGTCCATGGCTGTTAGTGCTACGTATATCCTGGATCCCGGGCACAACTCACAAACCTATGGAAACAAACACAAGTCTTATGTAAATTCAAAAATCCATAAAACTGACGTGTGAACTGGGGTTACTTCCTTAGAAGTAACTGAATACAACGTAACTCACCCCTTCTACTGGTTCAGGGAACAGAAGCTGCTCTCTCCCAATTCTATCAACTTCGCCATCAACTGGCTCAGTCACAGTCATGTCTAGTAATAAACCATTAGATGTACCACAGCCTTCCTTTCCAGATTGATGGAACTCAACCTGGTCAAAGTTAAGAAGTGGCGTATGGTAAGAGGGTTCTTGACCTTCTTCAAATTGCTGGTCTTCGTCCGTCCTTTCAATTTTGACATGAGGGGTGACATAAGTCCCATTCGTATGAGTCTGTTCTCCATCACTCCACTGTGTGTTTCTGACATCTGGAAAATTTCTAGGGGCACTTGAGATGGGAAATCTTAGAGTGCGACTTTGTATTTCCATGGGACGGATCAGTGATGGTGGTTTTTTTGTTGATTTAGCAAAAACAATGGGTTTCTGCCTTAAATTTTCCACAATTTCTTTGGCTGATGAGAGCCAAGAGGACAGTTCTAAAATAAAAAGGATTTGGATTAAATCAGAAACTTGACCTTGCACCAAATCAACAAAGAGAAAGCGAGCTTACACCAAAATGTGTTAAGGCATTACCAATGGCATCTTTATGCTCCTTGTGAAGTATTTTATTTTCCTCTTCTAAACACCTCACTTTCTCTTTTAGAGTATGGTTCTCCTCTTGAAGTTGTTTGTTTTCTTTTATAAGGTGAACATTCTCCGTAACTAATTGCTCCATATCTTCTCTTAATGTTTCATTTTCATGTTTGAGGCTTAGACCAGACTCAGACTCACCCTGCTCAAATCATTAAAAAAAATGTTTGTGGAAGGAGGAGAGGAAAAAAAACCAACACATCTTTTAGGAAGGGATTACTCACTCTTTGGTTTTCAAGTTCCGTACTCAAACCACTGTGGATATGAGTGACATCTCCTTCAAATTTCCGCTTCCTTTTAGCTTTCTCAAATTCAGGCTCATCGCTCTCATGTCTTATTTCACCGCTGTTGTCTGCAATGATAATAAGCCCATGAAAATCATCTGGATGTTTTATGTGACTCTAAAACCCCAACTACCATGACAGCAAAGCTTATAGCAAAATGGAAGAGTTCAGTATTTAGTCAGCCCCTGACCCCGGCCATTCCTGTGATGTGCTACTGCACTGACAAAAAAAAAAAAACAACTAACACATTTTGAAATGGAGAAAAAGACTGATATCAGGAATTTTACAATACCTTTTAGGACCATAACTACAAGGCTTTTAAGTAACTTTACCCATAAACCATATCACAAAGACAAGTAGAAAACTAAATGTAAGAAAATTAGTCTGTATGACTGTGTCTTGTAAACATCAAAACTCTCAGGAATGGCACAACCAGAAGCGTAACAGGAAACAGATTGCAAGTAATGTGTGGATCAAATCTGCATGCGTTTCAAGTCTATTCACTGAGGTTTCAGAAGTGTAACTTCTGCTAGATCTTGGCTTGGAAGATATTTCAAGTGTGTGAAAAAATAAACATACTATCAGTTAATAAATTTGCATTTACATTTACAGTGCTTGAAGTTAGAGACGAGCTTACACTTACTTGATGTATCTTCGAAGCGATGTTATAATCGGAAAACTTCCTGGTTTATCTTCACACAAACTACACTCACACGAATATTGAAAAGGAATCAAAAAGAATTTGTATCTGCTGGCTGCGCATTTCCGAGTGAAATTTTGTGCTATTACTGAAGAAATATAGTTCTAGCAGGTCGCAAATATTTTTGACATTTAAGAGTAAAGAACATGCACAGCAGTCCCCACCCCTTTCTATTACATCTCCTGCCACATTCAATCAAAACTTAAGAATTACCTGTGCACCAATACTAACAGTGGCAATGGCCAAAACAAAATAAGACCAAAATTTAAAAAAAAAAAAAAAAAAAAAAAAAAAAACAGTGAAAAATTACTCTTAGCGGTTTGTGATACGAAATACTCTGCATCACAAACAGAGTTGTAAAATCCTTAAGGTTGTGCTCTACTGAAAAACAACTGCTGTGGCACTAACACAACACAAAAAATTTAAAACTTATCTCACCTGTAAATCTCTGGATTTGAACACAGAGAACGATGAACTGGTCCACAGAGATCTTGGCATGGTCCTGCATGTCGCTCTTTGTGATGAGGAATTTGATGAACTCAGGGGTGAAGCGGAAGCCCATCTGCTGGAAAGCTAAGTAACGGCATGGAAAACAATAATATTAGGATACCTGGCAGCTTACAAAAGAATAGGGGGGTTTTTAAATGAAAGGTTACCTTGTGCCAATTCAGGTTCTTCAATGTGGCCAGACTGATCACGGTCATAACTGCGGAATGTTCCCAGCCACTGGTTTACGTAATTATACAACTGCTGGAATTCATTGATGTCAATAGTTCCCGACTTGTCTTTGTCAAACATTCCTGCAAAAGAAGCAGACAAATTATTATTGACAAACAGGAATAAAACAGCCTGCAAATGTTGCATTAATTATTAATGTAATGAAATTAAACATTTTATTTACACTAATAGTTGGGAATAAACCCAAACAAAAGCAAAATGTTCATATTATAATGAGTGATGAAGTGACAAACTGTGCTTGTCCTAAATCAGGGCACGTGCACAAAACAAAGTATGTGAGCGGAACCGTAGATAAATTTTGATTAACAAGATCATACCTGACTCATCCACATCGAACATGCCTGAAAGGACAAGGTCAGGTCTTCAAAATTATACTATGCATTAAGTCCCTAAAACAGAGGAGGGTAAAAGTCGACAAATCAAATGCAAAGCACTCACCTATCATTAAGTTGCAGGCTTGGTCTGAGAAGTTCTTTCCTTGCCCATTGACAAGAGCTGCTTGGAGCTCCTTGGCACTTATTTTTCCAGATCTATCCCTGTCAACAGCGTTGAACCACTGCTGTACTTGAGGGCTTACACCACCAGGTTGCTGGTCACCGGGAGGTCCGCCAGGATAACCACCTGGAGGTCCGCCAGGATAGCCACCCGGAGGTCCGCCAGGATAGCCACCTGGCTGATAATTCATTTGAGGACCGTTAATATTAGCCAAATTCTGAAACACAAATATAAAAAAATAAAAGATTAGAGAGGACTACGGCACACCCATGTAGAAAAGCCTGCAGAGGTGAACAGTTTCAACCAAGCTAATTGAGTGAGTATTTAAGCAGATTTCACACTAATATCAATGAACTTTGACAGTTGATGGGACCATGCTTGCATTAACAGAATGATGAAACAAATAGATCTGACACTTCCAGGTATGGGCAGACGGTTAGTACAGGTTAAGGTGACACATATCAAAGTCCAGTTATGTTTTCTTTATTTACTCACTGGGTACGACATGCTTCAAATCAAGAGAAAGAAATCACAGCACTTTGGGACCGAAACTAAAATATGCACAAAACACACAACAGAAGGACATTAATAGAGTTGCCAACAATGGGTTGATTACTAGGATGACAACAGGACAGAATAGAACTATCAGATGGGAACGTTCCCACGATATGGCACGAGATTTGGAAATGGCTACGCGCAGAAAGAGTAAAAGGTGATCTAAAGTCAACAAATGTCGTTCTGACAAGGGGAAGAACTCTATAAATAACAAATAAACATAATCGACGTAACACACCTCTTGCAAGGTCCCTTTTTCCCTCTTCTCCTTCCTCTTCCCTCCCTCTTCTCCACCCTCTCTCCCCTTCCCCTCAACAACAAAAGACAGATAAAATCCGGAACAGCACCAACAAACAGTTCCCAACTACTTATAAAATCATACGATCCCATTTTTTTGAGGGAGTCAGCCAAGGCGAGGACCAAACACAAAATACACAACAAATCGCTTTTTGCAAAGTACGTTATTTTTTCGACTCACACCAGGAATGAAATGTATCGGCGGTTTGGCGTTGCTGTGGCTGTGGTGCGCGGCCTGCTCGCTCAGCACCGCGGTCCTTTCAAATGCTCGTGGCACACGATGTTCTTGTGCTTCGCTCGATGGCGCTGCGGGCTGTGAGGGGCGTCTGCAGAGAAGGGGCAGAGAGCGGGAGCGAGGCGAGCCAGCCCTCAGGCCAGAAGACCGGCGCAGGCGGCCAAAACGCTGGACGCGCTTTGAGCTCCAGAGTCGCTAATTGGGGCTCGAACCGAACGTGTGACCCCACCAATGAATCGCTCTCCCAACGAGGAAACCATTGGTGGGGTCACACGTTCGGTTCGAGTCCCATTCAGCGACCCTGGAGCTCAAAACGCGTCAAGAGTTTTGGCCACCTGCGCCGGTCCTCTGGCCCACTGTGGGCCGGGCAGCCCCATCCCCCTGCGGGGGTGTCGTGTCGAGATGACGGCGCGGGGTGGGGGCGGGGCGGGGGCGGGGCAGCAGGGAGTTTTGGCGGGGTGGCCGTGTGGGATGGGGTGCCCCGCGCACGCGCAGTGGCGGGGTGCCCAAAGCTCGCAATCAGCTGAGGCTGGCTAGGCTGGTCGGCCATGCGGACGGGACGGCCTGACGGTCCGGGGAGTCGCCGCGACACTGCTCTTTACTTAACCGCCTTTCACTGACCGGGAAACCGCCCTCCAGGGACACTGACGAGTGACAACCCTGCCGCCGGACGTCCGGACGCGCCAGCGACCCGCCCGGTCACATCCGGTCTCGTTCGGGCCTCGCGGCGCGAGTGACAGCCGAGGAGAACGCCTCCAGTTTCCAGGTGAGCCCTGCCTGGCCCTGCCAGCGAGCGCGCCTGACGGCCGCAGCGTGGCTGTCAGCGTGGCTGTCTGCGTGTCGTCTGTCTGCTGTCTGCGTGTCGTCTGTCTGTTGTCTGCGTGTCGTCTGTCTGCTGTCTACGAGACTGTGGCCGTGGCGTGGCGTGGCCAGCCCGACGAATCAATGCCCGATTTATCGGCGCCACTACTGACCGGGGTCCCCGTACACATTTCCAGCTGTTGATGGGGTAGGGGTAGGAAAGTGCCTCCCTCGTACACAATAAATGTTTATGTGTATTTGAATTGTGCATAACCATCGCCATATTTGTGCACATGTAAGCCGTGTACAATTTTTCACTCATTCATAAAGTAGGGACAATATTTCCTTATACCTAATTTATGTTCAAATTTGTACATCACTTATATAAGCAAAAAAAATTATTATGGCATTAGTAATGTACAAAATTTCGATAAGCATTACACTGAAAATCGAATGTTCGGACGCATGGCCAAATTATGGCGTGACCAAAAGTCGTGCCGAAAACTGACATGACATGAAATTTACACCGAAAATTGATGGGGATTTTGGGTCATGCCGATTTTAGGCATGACTTTTCTGTCTTGCCGTCTTTTGGCGTGGCACTTTATTCATGCCCGTGCGTGCAACGGCGAAGTCACGCCCATAGGTTTTCAGTGTGTGTGAGTGAGTGTGTATGTGTGTGTGTGCGCGCCCCTGCAGGCTTCCTTGCATAAAGGCAATGCTCCCAGCATGTCAATGGAAGGAGCCATACCACATGTGAAGAAACGCATCCTTGCCGTGTTGTACGAAATTTCAAGCAAGCAGGGAGGCACCCTCTCCGGCGGCAGCGGCTGCGGTGGCGAGGGCACTGCCCTCAGAGCAGCAGCTGTCGACAGGTGGGACGGAGTGCAGTGTGACAGCCCCACTCGAGTCTCTAGGGCGCCAGAGCCATGAGTGGAGCGGGGTGGAGCCAGCCAGCCAACACGCGCCTTCCGCGCGGTGGCCGTGCAGGCCGCCACAGTGCTCAACGCGGGGGTGCGTCGAATGAGCTGCCTACCCCTGACTCCACACGGGCTACTGACTTGAGGGCGAGGGGTCCCCCACTCAGCTCAGGAGTGTACACAGGATAACCGATGATTACCAGTGATTACCTACAAAAAAAAATCTCAAAAAACTATAGTTTTAGCCAGCAAGGTGCATTGTTTGCCTTTTTTCTTAAGAAAAACTCCCAAAAGCCGATAAAAACAGTAAAAATATCCAGTTTTGGCATGTGATTACCGAAGATTACTGGACGAAGTGTACACAGGATTACCAGGGTGGTGGCCCCTCGCTTGAGAGGCCAGGCCACAATTGAGCGAACGCCGGTTCGGGCCGGTTCGGGCCCGGTACGCGCTGCGCACAGTGGGCCAGAATAGCGGCGCAGGTGGCAGAAACTCTAGACGCATTTTGAGCTCTCTAGAGTAGCTAAATGGGACTCGAGCCGAACGTGTGACCCCGCCAATGGATTGCTGTCCGAACGAGGAATCCGTTGGTGGGGGGCTCACACGTTCAGTTGTTCGAGTCCTGTTTAGCGACTCTGGATCTCAAAACGCGTCCAGAGTTTTGGCCGCCTCCGTCAGTCTTCTGGCCTACTGTGCGGCTGCGTCGAAGGGGTTGCCCGCCCTTGAATCCACAGGGGCTGCTTGACTTGAGTGGTTAGACCACAATTGATCGCATGCCGGATCGGGTCCGGTTACGCGCTGCGTCGTGCGCGCACTTCGTAGTTTCGTTGCCTGTGCTTTCCGCGAAGCATGAATGCGCGCGCGCACGCGCACACACGCACACACACACACACACACACACACACGCACGCACACACGCACACACGCACACACACACACACACACACACACACACACACACACACATGGATCTGCGGCAGAGCTGCGGCGCGCTCATCGCGCAGCCACAGGAAGCAGCAACCCGGCAGCAACAACAGTGGAACAGTGCCTAACCTCCGCGCGCCTCCTGTTGGGCAAACCTGACCTGACTTACCTGTCGGAAGCGCGCGCAGCGGGGCTGCCAGCCAGGCTGACAAAGGAAGTTGGAAGGTATGGGGGGAAGCGGGGGAGGGGAGGGGGAGAGGAGGGGGAGGGGCGTCTGTCTCCACAAAGGTCACGTAGCCCTGCATAATTCCACAGCGTGCAAAATTTGGTACTGCGTGTCCGGTTTTGTCACGACACTGTTTGCTCCAGGCAGACATTGCTGACCGGACAGTGAGAGAGCACAGTGCGAGGGGGAAATCACTCTTAAAACCTGTGACCCGACTATTACGTCTATAACGCTCTCTATTACGCCTCAAAATTTTAGGAATTTAGCCGAAAACAGACCAAAAAAACCCTAAAATAGATCAAATTTGAAACATTTCGGCTATTACGCTACTATTACGCACACTATTACGCGTGCTATTACGGACAGAGTGACCCGACTATTACGTGAGTGCTTTCCTCCTCGGCACAGTGGTTGGAGACGGTCAAAATCCCGGACGCGTTTAGAGCTCCCGAGTCGCTAAATGAGTCTCGAACCCGAGGGGGAAAGCACTCGCGTAATAGTCGGGTCACTCTGTCCGTAATAGCACGCGTAATAGTGTGCGTAATAGTAGCGAAATAGCCGAAATTTTTCAAATTTGATCTATTTTAGGGGTTTTTTGGTCTGTTTTCGGCTAAATTCCTTAAATTTTGAGGCGTAATAGAGCGTTATAGACGTAATAGTCGGGTCACAGGTTTTAAGAGTGATTTCCCCCTCGCTCGAACCGAACGTGTGACCCTACCAATGGACCGAGGTATATCCGTTAGTGGGGGTCTCACGTTTGGCCCGAGTCTTGTTTAGCGACTCTGGAACTCAAAACGCGTCTAGAGTTCTGGCCGCCTCTACCCAGTAAAAAGTCTACGAAGCATCGCTTCGTAACAGGCACTGTAAAATCAACAGGCATTGTAAAATCGACGAAGGAATGCTTCGTATTAGGAAGCAAAATACTCCGTTATACGAAACAATTCTACGATGCCCTCATTTCCTTCGTAGTTGCGAAGCAGATTCTTCGAGAGAGAGAGAGAGAGAGAGAGAGAGAGAGAGAGAGAGAGAGAGAGAGAGAGAGAGAGATAGAGAGCTGAGAGGGAGAGAGAGGGAGAGAAAGCAACAAAGGCTCTATGTGGAATCGGCCAGCAGTTACCTTGGCAGACGATCTAATGTGGTCTAGTCTCTCAAGTCATGCCCCGATGGGAGCGCCTGCGTACTGCGGGCAGGCAACACGAGTGCACGAATGTGCAGCGGAGCCAGTGTTGCCTACCCTGCCGGGCGGTCGCCGCGCGAGACTCGCGTCATCAGCGCTGTTGGGCCTCACAAGGGAAGGTTTTCAGGTCATAAACTCAGCTTTTGACCAAACATTTTTTTCTTGCAAGAATAACGCATAAGACTGAGAATGCACCTCAAAGTTGGTGCCAAGATACATATCTACACCCTCCCCGATCTTTTAAAACCTAAAAACGAGTTAAAATAGCCTATGTTTTTACATTAAAACAGCAGATTTTCGGCTCAATTGGGCAGTTTAACCAAATGGGTGCAAAATAGGATCGGAAACCCCAAAAAATCTCATTTTTGTTATTAGGGGACCAAACGTCGTAGAAAATGATGAAAATCTAGACTTCCAATTTCCTGACTCGATGTCCGAAAATGACCCATATTACAGCAAAAAGGTCCATTTTACCCCGTTTTAAGGTTTTAAAAAAATCGCGGAGGGTGTGGATATGTATCTTGGCACCAACTTTGGGGTGCATTCTTAATTGGGTGAGCAATTAGCGAAGCCTTACTTCAGTGTGATTGGAAAGTTTTTCCTGTCTGTCTGTCTGTCTGTCTGTCTGTCTGTCTGTCTGTCTGTCTGTCTGTATGTATGTCTGTCTGTCTGTGTGCGTGTGTGTCCGCACTACTCCTCCTGAACGGCTCAGCCGATGTGGCTGAGATTTTGCAGGGTTATAAGGTATGTCATTGGCTCGCCACACGCCAAAATTCAGCTGTTTATCTGAAATCATTCAGTCGTAACAACGAAAACACACTAAGAAAACAGCAGAAAAAGTGTAACTTTTTTGTGACTTTTCATTTTAGAGACATTTTTACATGGTTTCGCATAGTTTAGAAGGTGCTGCTGACGAAAAGGAAATCCATTTCGACCCCTGACCAAAGTGTCGACCCCGTAGGAGCTACCTCGACTAGAATATTCTAATATGATATACTTCGACCATTCAAGACGTAGTGCACTACTCATTGCCTCAACAGCTTGCCAAAGGCAAGCAGGGAGCGCCGCAGGCCACGGTAGGTGTAACGCCAGGCGTGGATCGTCGAAACTGGCGCAGCATCGCGAAGCCTGTTACGACAAGACACGGTCTAGCGTAAACCTACCTTGTATTATATGATAATACGTTATTCTTACGGAAAAAAAAATATGTTCGGTCGCAATTTGAGTTTATGTGTACGAAGCTCACATTTGATCTTAGAGTGCTCGAGAGTGTGCTACACTTTTAGAATCGAAATTGACTTTTGGTACATGGTATTGACATTTTTTTAGCAGCTCCTCCAGTAATTTGTGCAACAATAATACGTACTTTTCGCTTTTGTGATAATTATTTACATATTTGTTATTACTTATTGACTAAAAAAATTTCCTAAATAATTTCATGAAGAAAATTGTACGTATCTAAGAAAAAAATGCTAAATATTATTGCTGTAGGCGATAGTACCTGGTTACTGACAATAAAGTCAGTAAGATGCTGAGAGTGTACACTCTAAAAACCTTACAAACTATTTTCGACTTTATAAACACAAGTAGCTTGTTATAACATAGTATTTGGAAGCGGGGGAATCTGATGCGGCACACGGAGCGGTGAGTAAGGAGCGGTGCACCCCACGTGATGAACGGCGAGGGCACCGCATCGTGCCGTGCTGTTTATAGGGCCTCCTCAGCGAACGAGGCCCCGGCGCCCCCTCTTCCCTTCCCGCGCCCTTGCACCCCCTGTGCCCCCCGCCCCCTCCGGTCCCCCTCCCCGAAGACGCCCCGCGGGGGCACGGCGGGGGGCCGCCGACGCCCGCCGACGCCCGCCGACGCCGCTCCTGCGTGGCGCCCATGGCTTCCATCGCGACTATGTGGCGCCGGACTCGCCGGTCGCACTAGAAGCAGGGCGCCGCGCGGCAGTGGGTAGTGGCGCCAACGACTGCCCTCCCACAGTGGGCCAGGAGACCGGCGAGGCGGCCAAAACTCCAGACGCGTTTTGACCTCCAGAGTCGCTAAACTGGACTCGAACTGAACGTGTGACCCTACCAATGGATTCGTCTCCGAACGAGGAGTCCATCGGTGGGGTCACACGTTCGGTTCGAGTCCCATTTTGCGACTAGAGCTGAGAACGCGGCGTCTACAGTTTTGCGCCGGTCTTCTGGCCCTCTGCGCCTCCCCCTTCTCTCCCCCCTTGACTCCCTCCCCGTCACCGCCTATCCACAGCCCCCTTTCCCACACCCTCCGTCCCCCTCCTCCCCCACGCTCGCTTCTTCCCCCCCCCCCTAATTCGCCGAGCCTGCTGTATCGGTGCAGCCGATTGCTGTCCGGTAATTCCCCCCCCCCCCCACCTCCCATCCTCCCGCTCCCACGGGATCCCCCGACCCCTCGCGTCCTGCTGCCGTCCATTTAAACCCGCCACTGCTTTCAACCCCGGTGGCGCGGCGTCGTCCGGTCTTCCCTGTTATCCAAGTTGCGAGAGTTTCAACACAAAAACGTGCGATGATTCCAAAATGAGACTCCCATGAATCATTGCTCCCCAGATGCGATGACTTTTGTATAAAATTTTGCTATGATTATCCGAGGGGTTGACCACTCAGCTCAGGAGTGCACACAGGATTACTGATTACCAGTGATTACCTACAAACATACTTAAAAAAAACTCCATAATTTTGGCCAGCTAAGAGCATTTTGGCCTAATTTCATCAGAAAACCCCCCAAAATCCGATAAAAACGGCGAAACTAGCCAGTTTTGGTGTGTGATTACCAATGATTACTGGACGAAGTGTACACACGATTACCAGAGTGGGTAACCCCCTGTGATTATCGCACATTTCTGCAATGAAAATAGGAATTATTGCATAAAAATGCGATGATGGCAACATAAAATCTGCTATCATTACAGTTTTTTCCAATGATCATTGCAATATTCTGTGATACAGCCGCTCATCACACCTGTTTGCAATGATCACCACAGAAAAGGGCGATGAAATTTGTATTGCGCGAAAGTGCGGTCTGCTTCGCGAGTGGAATAACAGTGTTGCTCTTCCTCGAAGGCAAGTTTTATTTTGTTCGCCGATTCTTCCCACCCAGTGCGGCACTTCGCGCCGCGCAAGTTTCCAAGGGTCCCTCGGCCCTGCGACCGTCGCACAGTGGGCCAGAATACCGGCGCAGGCGGCAAAAACTCTAGACGCGCTATGAGCTCAAGAATCCGCAAGAGACGCTAAATGAACCGAACGTGTAACTGACCCGACCAATCGATTCCTCGTTCGGAGCTGATCAGTCCATTGGTGGGGTCACACGTTCAGTTCGAGTCCCATTCAGTGACTCTGGAGATCAAAACGCGTCCGGGATTTTGACCGCCTCGGACGGTCCTCTGGCTTCCGGCCCACTCTGCGTCGCCGTCGACCGGCACTTGGCAGGGCGGTAAAAAGAGGGGAGATAAAAACGAACGACGAATTAGCCATGAGCCGTTTGCTTCTTGCTGTTTGCAGGGCAGCGAGTGACATCACGTGTGGCGGCAGACACGCGACAGACACCCGGCAGACACGTGGCAGACACGGCGAGCACACCCACCACCATGAGGATCACCACTGCCACCCCGATACAGGAGAAGCTGGTCGGGAAGTACAAGGTAAGTCCAAGAATCCGTTCTAAAAATGCAGTGGGCCAGAAGACCGGTCAGGCGGCCAAAGCTCTGGACGCATTTGGAGCTCCCGAGTCGCTAAATGGGACTCGAACCGAACGTGTGACCCCCACCGATAGAGTCCCCGTTCGGAGACCAATCCATGGGGGTCACACGCACTCGGGATCTCAAAACGCGTCTTGAGTTTTGGCCGCCTGCGCCGTCTTGTGGCCCACTGTGAAACGGCGGCGGCCACGCGGCGGCGGCGTGCTATGCGTATGCGTGCACTTGCCGCAAAATGTCCATATAGCGGTGTTCACGGCGAGGCGGCTTCTATGACGCCCATCACGAGTTGTGACTATAGGGCAGCCTTCATCACGGACTTCGTGTAGCGTGACTTAGTGCCTGTTGGGTCTCCGACGGAATTCGCAGCGTGGGCCTGAAAACTAAAGTGTGTACTGAGTACACTCATAAAATAGAGCACGTGAGAAGTGTGTACTGAGTAATTACACACTGAATGCAAACGTAAGTGTGTACTGAGTACACACCGAGTGCAAACTTCTTAAAAGTGTTCTGAGTACTCACTTAATTTTTAAGTGCATGCATGTGAGCGCCAGCGGTGGCCTTGACGAAGTATGACTGTACTGGCCAAACTAACAAGTGCGGACAACTCCATAATTCGTGGTATGGGGCAAGTCTCCACACTTAAAAACGCGGAGTTCGTAGTCTCCACACTTAAAGTGTAGAGTGATCACATAGTACCCATCTCTTGGCATCGTGGAAACGTGGAGAACTCCACACTGGAAGTGCGAAGTTCTCCACACTCCGCACTCGAGTCGTGTAGAGACCGGTGAAGACTGTATATTCCGCACCTCTGCCTCTGCATTTAAAGTGTGGCGAAGTACACTGGGTTTTCACGGTGGAGCCCTTACGAAGTGTAATTGTCGCGATGTTTACGGCCCTCACGACTGCTTGCACGAAGTGTGACTCATGGGTGGCCTTCACCACAGCGTTCACGAAGTGTAACCGAGCTGGCGGTCCTCACCACAGCGTTCACGAGGAGAGTAACCGCAGCGGCCTTCAGACGGCCTTCACGAGGTGTACCTGTGGCGGCCTTCACGACGCACAACTACTGCGGACCAACCTGCGGTTGCCTGGAACGGTCTTGGCCAGAACGGATGGACCCCGCTGCGCCTCCTAAAGGATCGCACGTGAGCGGAGCGCGCGGAACGCCGCGGCAGAGGGCCGCTCAGTGGGTCAGAAGACCGTTGAGGCGGCCAAAATCCCAGACGCATTTTGAGCTCCCGAGTCGCTAAATGGGACTCGAATCGAACGTGTGGCTCAACCTATGGATTGTTCTTTTAACGAGGAATCCATTGGTGGGGTCACGCGATTAATTCGAGTCCCATTTAGTGACGCTAGAGCTCAAAACGCGTCGAGAATTATGGCCGCTTCAACGGTCTTCCGACCCACTGTGGGCCGGGTGGCACGTGGGCCCACGTAGCAGCGTCCTGAGTGTGAGAGTGTGTGTGTATGTATGTGTGTGCGAGAGAGAGAGAGGGAGAGGGAGAGGGAGAGAGAGAGAGAGAGAGAGAGAGAGAGAGAGAGAGAGAGAGAGAGAGAGAGAGAGAGAGAGAGAGAGAGAGAGAGAGAGCTACGTGTGTGAGTGTGCGTCTTTGCACGCGCGCGCTTTTGCAGGTGTGGCTGGGTTGGGATGCGGAACTCAGGGAGGGTACCTTCATAAATGTCGTCTTCCCCTCCCATCCTCAACGACCCTCTCTCGTTTCCTGAGTTCATGCGTGGCGTTACCTTCAACTTGATCCACAGTAGTAGTAATGAAACAGGAAGTGCAGGAAAGAAAAAAAGAAAAAGAAAACTATTATCGGCGATGGGAAATGACTCCCGATCCCAACTTGCTGACGTAGCTACACTAATTCAATAGAACTATGTTCTTGGTTCACGCTAAATGTTTTTTTGTACAATTTAATAACTTGTAACTTGTACTTATTAATAACAACAGCAGCAACGGTCTAGCGGACCGATAAAAATTATTAATTTCCAAAGGGATGTGAAGGGGCCTTGGCCTTTCCTCAGCATGATGTCATGCCATTGCCCTATTTCGCGACGACGGTGACGCAGAGTCCTCTATCGAAGATCTCGGAATATTTCTGTGGTGACCAATGCCCCATACAATTACCGCCTTTGACGTGGCTCGTTAGGTTTGTCTTCATTGCCTTCCTCTTGAATTCACAATGTGCAAACAACAGAGAAAATAAAATGTACTTACTCGGTATTCGAACCCGCCGAAACTGTTATCAGCGAAAGAAAACCAATAAAACAGCCCCTCCCCAGGCACCCAAGACAGGGGCGACGTCCACCTAAGCCCTTAACAACGCACCTTCTTCCCGTCCGACGGCCCGTCGGCCCGCAGACAGGCGGACAGACCACCGAGTCGACAGGCCGGTGACCAGTGGCACAACGGGAACTACTGGTGGCGGCAAAAAGAATGAAATCGATATGCCGCCATACCCCGCGCGCCAGAGACTGCAGCTAGCCGGCGGCGCAGCCTCGCGCGGCGGGGTATCGTCGCCATTGGAATTTCCGACTACACTGGCGGGGCGGGAGCGGGAACAGCACGGCACACATTGTGGCATTGCCCGGCGGTCCTGCGTCAGGTGCGGCCACACTGATAAACCGAACGTGGTCTAGACCACACCACTGATGCGGTCAAGAGTGCCATTTTGCCCGCATCAGTTGGTGTGGTCAAGACCTAGTTTGGAGTGCTCTGGTGTGGTCTACACCACGTTTGAAGTGCTCTGGTGTGGTCTAGACCACGTTTGGAATAATTTCAATGCAATGACCGCTCCAAACGTGGTCCAGACCACACCAACTGATGCGGGCAATATGGCACTCTGTGTGCAGCTTTACTCGCAACCGGATTGCGTCGGCCGCTCCCAGGTTTGATGAGATATGTCATTCGCTACATGCATGATCCGCCTGTTGTCTGTAACACACATGAACATGACTGTTCTAGCTTATCTCCTGTGTGCCAGGCTTACACAAAAGTAAAGGGACGACCTGAACACGACACCCAGTCGATAGGCCTTTGTATTCCTGTTATAGGATGCAAGCAACCGCAAGAGCAAACTCCTCATCGACCACATCACGTCCATGATGAGCTCCGACGAAAGAGGCATAAAGAAAGCGGTGGTCCGTAATTGCGCGTTATTTCGTTATTTTGTTATTGAAGGTCACGAGACAGTTTACGGGGGACTTTGAGTACTTTGCCCCGAATATTGGAATAGGAAAATTCCCCGTGGAACAAGGTCATTCGCATTCGAAGGCGATAGAGCGCGGCACCGTCGGCTTAGAGTCACCTGCACGTCACCTGCACCGTTGGATTTGAAAGCGTCAGAAAACGCATAGAGTTAAAAACTGTGTTGAGTGAAAGGCATTTTCGCAAGACTGGTGACTGAGACATTTGTACTTGAAAGGGGTTTCAAGGTGACAAAGCAATATGAGTTATTGAAAATTGTGAAGGGGTAAGTCGTCAGCACCCGCCAGAGCAGTTCCAAAAGTGCTCACTACGCGCAGATAGAGCGCGCTGAGCTTTGCCTTCGAATGTGACTTGGATGGTTCAAGCACAGTATCTTGTTCAAAGGCAATCTTCTTGTTTCAAGAAATGGCTTTTCAGCGTCAGCGTCTTCTACACATTTAGTGGTACAAACATAGCACTGCAAAGCCAGTGGTAAGTTTGCTTACCATAAATTAGTAAGCCGTTTTGAATGCCAAAAATTGGCAAGCTTAACCCGGGAATACTCCGAAGCTTGCCAAAATTTGGCAAGCTAATGCAGATTTTAGGTCAAAGCTTGCCAAATTTTGGCATTCAAAACGGCTTGCCACATTTATGGCGAGCAAATTTACCTGTGGCTTTGCAGTGAGCTCTAGTTTTTCGTTTTTCTGGCAAAGTTAAAGAATTTAAAACCATTAAAATCTGTGCAATTTTTATAGGTCTGTGCGTCACACACTGAGGAAACCTTTCAAACTACTTTAGGCCACAAAGAGAAGCAGCCATTTGCCAGGTTCACTACGAGGTGGAATTGATGTACTGCAACGCGCCGGCGACACGCCCGTGGGCCGCCGTCACCGAGGGGGAACAACCTACCACATTCGTTGTACAAAATTTGAACGCATTCCCGCATTCTGAAGGCATAAACGCCTGTAATTAGGCAACGTGTAACAAATACAGCAGATATCTTGCACATTCTAACACATTTCCACATTCATTGTACACAAAATCTAACAGCGAGTCACCCCTCGGCCGTCCCCATGTTTACCGTGTTCAACAGCACGGGTTCCGTCCTACGAGGCGGAGGCCGCGTGTTCTTCAACTTGGGAGAGGAGCCGGAGGCAGTGCTCGACGTCTGCAGAAACCTCTCGGACGCTACGCTCGCGCGCAGGGCTCAAGGCGGCCCGGAATCCAAACGGAAAAAATACGATTTCATGAAATTCTGATAGTCACGAAGTTTATTTAATTTATGGTCTCGTTAAACAAATATAACTGAGGCTAGGACTGCGCGTTGAGTGGAGATCTATTTACGTTTGGATGACCATTATCAATTATACTCAAACTTACGTAAAATACCAGCTGCGTATCAATTTGTGTCATAAACAGACATTTGTGACCGTCTCATAGTACCAAAAGGTCTGGTTATTCACAGAAACGTGCGGTAAAATAGTTCATTTCAACCAGTTTTAAAAGCTTTGAGGTTAGAAAAGTGCACAACCGCAGTGTCCACATCGTTTCGTCTTAGATTAAGAAGTTCCATCGAACCTTGCTAGGAGCAGCGCGAGGGGGCAACCACTCAAGAAATCATGTGTCCCCTTGAGCGCCAGAAATCTCTGGAAATCGGAAATCTTCCCCCAAAATGGGCAAAAACCAAGCAAATTTTGAGGCTTAAAATCGGTCGAAATCTTGCGAAATCCGACGAAATCTCTTTCCACGAGAAATCTAGTGTCCTCAAACATACTTAGTGGTCGCCCCCTCGGAGCAGCGACAACGCCCATTGTTTTCGAAAAGGGACTAACAGCCGCAGTCAAAGTACATTAGAGAAAGTTTATTCACAAATGCATGTGCACAGGCACGCAGTTTAATGACTATCACCCAAATTTGGGTGATAATACTATGATAAAAGTATCATATAAGTTGCTGATACACCCTTTATCGTCCGAAGTCGGGTGAAACCTTCCTCACCCAAATTTGGGTGATAAAATGTGTGACAATCTGAACAGCTTATCTACTATGGGGTTCCCATATGATATACGTTGTTGCATCCGATGTGCACGGAAATTGTTCTTACCCGAATTTGGGTATCTCGCCAAAATTGCGTATTGATCAGACTCTTTCATTCTAAGTGAAGGCGAAGGTCTGCATGATGACGTTAGGGGGGCAGGCCGAGGGGAAGGGAAATGGGTGGAATCGATCGGTGCGGAGGAACCCAAGGTACAAATCTACCATGAACTAGGGAATGGTGTAAATGCAAATTTTATTAGGATAACACAGGCTACACGAGATGTTACATACGTTACTTGAAGGGATCACTTCTGCACGAAGTGAAATGGTAGTGCAAACCTTATATACAATTGAAGTACAAACAAACTAAACGGTAAATACACAGGTAAATTGAAATTTCACCAACCAAACCACAAAGAATCAAAACAAACGAATGACTAGGCCACTCGTAGTCGTGAGGCCACGTGGACCATTCGGTGACGCCGTCAAGCTACCTGGCCGACCTGAACCGCTCGTAGTCGTCGGGGATATCCCCTGAGAGAAGATCTTTTAAATAAGGACAGGTCCTTACATTGACCCTTTTCGACTTCCGCGGTTGATTGCTTGGCAGATTGCTTACCTCAGGAGACGTCCAAAAATAAAATATTAAGTTGATCGAAGCCATATTGGCTGAGCTATGGCTAACTTCGTTTTCTCTAAAAGAAAAAGCTGGGTACTTTGGGTATTTTTCATATGAGACGTAATGTACGAGCCGGGTGGCTGAAAATTTACTCCTTAATGCAGAATTGAATAAGGAACAAGTTGGTGTGCTCAGCATTGAACTACGACCAATACTTTCGGAGATATCGGCCACCAAAGTTGGAAAGAAGGTAAAAATGTAGGAAAATACCCAAACTGTGGGATCGGGGCCACTATTAGACCTATTGACACGATATAAATCTCATCTTGCAGAAAACAAAACCAAGAAATCTTATGAGCACACGCGCAGGTATGTAAGACCAACCGTTTAGGAGATACACGGATCCAAACTTAGCCATTTTTCGTAGGGTGACAAAAATGCATGATTTGCATCTTGTCAGAGGTATCCTGTCTTCCTGGAGAGCTCGGCTCAGAACAAGGCGAAAAACGGGCGCAACGCAGACTAGCAGATAAGGAATTAAAGCGGAACTGCCTGAGGTGCACAGAAAAGGGAGGACAGGTAAGGGAGTGTGGTGCGATCTGTAAAAGATTTTGAAATTTTAGTTTTACGGCCATATTTCTCTTCCAGAAAGAAAAAGAACCAGTTATCGTTAGTTGATCCCGATCATAGTTTTATTTTTTTAAAGCAATTTAACTATAATTTGGACCCTACGAAAAATGGCTAAGATTGGAGCCGTGTGTCTCCTAAACGGTTGGTTTTACATACCTGCGCGTGTGCTCAATGGATTTCTTGGCTTTTTTTCCTACAGGATGAGTTTTAAATCGTGTCAATAGGTCTAATAGTGGCCCCAATCCCACAATTTGGTTATTTTCCTACATTTTTACCCTTTTTCCAACTTTGGTGGCCGATATCTCCGAAAGTGTTGGTCGTAGGTCAGCGGTTCTCAACCTTTTCCGGCTGGCGACCCCTAAAGTAGCGGCCAAAAATTTTCGCGACCCCCTGAAAAAAATTCGCGACCCCACGCGACCCCACCCAGAAAGTATCACTTTTATTGGGAACACAGGTACATCAATCAGTGGCTGTCTTGGGCCTGCACTTTGGATACAATGTTTGCGATGCGTGGGACTGTATTTCTCCACCTCAAGACGGTTCCTCTGTTTGTTCTTAATATAGGTTAGATCTGAAAATGTAGACTCTACTAGGTAGGTGGTGGCGAATGCCAGCATTGCCTGCAGTACCCGGCTGGCGGCATCGGAGATGAGGGGATACTCCTCGCAGATAGCGAGCCAAAATTGGTCCAGCGGCATGGTGTTGAAACTTTGCATGACGGAGCGGTCGGCCTGGAGTTCCAGGAGCTGTTCTAGATGTTTCAGAGGCATATCCCACTTCTCCACGCGCGGAGAGTTCTGAATCCAGTCCAGTCGTGTTTGTCTCCCAGCAAGTCGCTCAACCATTCTTCCAAATTGTTGGACAGACCCTCCAGATGGTCCATAATCTAGGACTTGCAGTTACGCCAATGCGAGTTGTGGGTCGGCCCTTCGCAATAATACCGGCACCACTGGGCACAGCTGTGGTTGAGTCAGGTCAAGTCCCTCGCTACAGTGTACTACGTAGTGTATGTCGAGGCGTCCTTACCTGCAAAGAGTTAATCCCCGTCCCCACCCTTCCTAAAAGGGTTTTCCCGCTTGCTCACGGCGCTTGCAGGCCTCCGAGCATCCGTGCAACGATAAACAGGCTGTGGGTTTTCCAGTTTCCGCGAATCTGGGTTCCCGGCGGTGCTCGGCCTGGCAGCCAGCCGGGAAGACGCCGCGACCCCCAGGCGACCCCCGCCGCCTCGCCGCGACCCCACAAAATTTTTCCGCGACCCCATTTGGGGTCGCGACCCCAAGGTTGAGAACCGCTGTCGTAGGTCAATTCTAAGAACACCAACTTGTTCCTTATTCAATTCTGCACAAGGGAGTACATTTTCAGGCACCCGGCTCAAACATTACGTGTCATATGAAAATACCCAAAATACCCAGCTTTTTCTTATAAAGACAACGAAGTTAGCCATAGATCAGCCAAGAAGGTTTCGATCGACCTAATATTTTATTATTGGACATCTCCTAGGGTAAGCAATATGCCAAGCCATCAACCGCGGAAATCGAAAGGGGTTGTCTTTATTAAAAAAAGCTACTCTATCCAGCGGGGGCCGTCGACGAGCACCTCCACCTTGACGTGGGGCATCTTGGAGGCAAATTCATTGACCACTTGGCGGAACTGGAAGAGCATGATGTGCGAGATCGTCAGGCTTCGGAGGGAGCTGGTCGCCATCTGCAGGCCAAGCGCGCACGCCGCCCGCACGCCGCGCTCGACGGCACCGGCTTCAATGACGCGCGGCCCAACCTGGAGCGCCAGGCGCTGCAGGCCGCGCAGCTGCAGGCATGCGTCGCGGTCGGCGCCGCACGGCATGTCGACGTCCAGCACGCGCAGCGCCCTCGCGCCGCGCACCAGGTCGCCGAGGAGGCCGTCAGGCAGGCTCACGGGCAAGCCGGTGTGGCTCATCGTATGGAGGTTCAGCTCGCGAAGGTTCGGCAGCCCGCCGGCAAGCTCGCCCTGGTACTGCACCTTCCTCACTTCGAGCTTGAGCTTCGTCAAGTGGCGCAGCGCAGCGATGGCGGCCAAAGCGGCAGCCACGCCGGCGCCATCGTTGGGGTAGGGGATATCGATGGGGATGGGGTCGCCGATGTGCAGCCGCAGTTCGCGGAGGTTCGGCTGACGCGCAAGAAAGCTGCCGATTTCGCTCTTGCTATAGCAATGCAGTCTATGCCAGTTGTACTGCGGGATCGTGATGGAGTGCGCCGCGACGCGGGTGCGGCGCAAGGCGGACAGCCATGGCTCATCGTCCCATAAGTGCGTGATCACGAGGCACTTGGCGGCGCGCGCGTGCAGCAACACGTCAGCATCGTCCTTTCGGATGCCAAACCAGATCTCCACTCCCGCCCAGGAGGCCGGGTCTCGCGCCACGCGGCACCAGCGCTTGCACACCAGCATCGCTTTCAGCAGCGTGCGGCCGTCGTCCAGCTTGGCAAAGATGAGCACCAGCAGCTCGTCTGGGATGTCATCCAAGCCGATGGTGGAGTCGTTCTGGAGTGCCATGGTTGGGCGGGTCGGTTCAGCGGGACTGGAACAGGGGAAGCAGGAAGAATTAACGTCCGCGTTTGACCACACAGCAACCGTACTTAAAACAAATCGGAACGTGTTTGGACATCGGACACAAATTTACACGTGGAATCTTTTCAAGATTAGGGTACTTTCGTAGATGCTGAAACGGAAGCAAACAGACGCCATAGGGCTCGTGCATATACCACGTGACCTACTTGGGGGGAGGGGGGGGTCTGGCCAAAGTCACGGAAAGTCACGTAGGGGGAGGGGGGGGTCAGGGCAAAGTCACGTGAATTCAAATATGTTGCGTGGGGTCGGTTTTGCGGGGTTTAAAAACGGTACCTGAAGTGACGCGGCGAAAGAATCGGTTCGGCGCGCGCGGTCGGCCTACGACTCGGCGTGTGGAGGGGTGGGGGTAGCGCATCCGGCTCTTCTGCTCGTACTTACTCTTCACTTTTTTTTACACCTAGAAAGCGATACGAACCATTTTCCTGCATTTTTCTTCGATTTTAGGAAATCACGTGACTTAAGGGGGGGAGGGGAGGGGTCTGGCCAAAGTCACGCAAGGTCACATGGGGGGAGGGGGGGGTCAAAAAGTGGCCTGTTTTAGGTCACGTGGTATATGCACGAGCCCATACAGTGTGGTCGATACATGTGACTATCTTCTCTTCCCCACGTCAAGTTTAGATCTACTTCCGCCAACATGGCGTCTGTTAGCTTCCGATTCAGGATCTACGAAAGTACCCTGTTCCCAATGATTTCAACGCCCTGCTTTGCAAAACCTCACAATCGCAGAATTCTGTTCACATTTGTCTTCTAAGGCAAGAAACAACGGTAAAAAGAAAAATGATTTTAAACGTTCGAAGTGTCCCCACTCCCCTTTGAGTATACGTTTAGTTTACCACAAAGGTGCCGTCATGTCAGTGAAATTACTACATCTATGTGTAGGCGAAATTATGTAGGGTAAGCTTTGTAGGGTCTGCTAAATATGCCAGGTTACGTAGGCCTAGCTCAAAAAGGGCAAGCAACAAGAAAACGCCCAGGTAGAGATAGGAAAATTATGCTTTCAGAAACGCCCAATTATGCCCTAAATTCCTAGCCAATTATGCTCTATTTATGCGGTCAAAACGGTTCAATTATGCGCCTGTTATGCTTTCTTTTGGGCCAAATTATGCGTTTTTATGCTTTTTTTTGTCAAAATTGGGCAAATTGCAAAAAAAATGGTTAAAAGTGGTTTTAACAATTCTCAAAAAAGTATTTTGGTTGTATTTTCACTTAACACACGTCATACGCCCACAACCACAACAAACGCCTGGCTCAACGCCCCATGCCTCCTTTCCTCCCGAAGTAGTCCCGCGTAGCATTCCGACGCGGCGCTTAGTCGCACCAAATTCAAAACCAAGTCTCTTTCAGTGATTTTCATACCAAAACAACAACATTTAAAGAGGGTGTACGCCCGGTGTGACTGAAATTTGGCTCAATTATGCCCTGATTATGCGTTTTAGGCATTATGCTGCGTTTTTCGTAAATTATGCTTTATTATGCTTTGTATTTTCGGAATGGGGAGAGTAAGGGGTTACCAAAAATGTTCTTCCCGTTTCTGTAACATCCTTTTTAGGATATTATGCTATTATGCTAAAGCATAATCTTCCTATCTCTACGCCCAGGTAGCTCATCATTGAGGCCGTGACGTGAAGCCGGGTTGACCCTCGCTTACGTTCGTATCTAAAACGATCATCCGTGAAATATATTTTCTTGAATAGGGCTTTCTGAAAGTCTATTTTACAAAAGTAAGCATGTCAACATCACCTGGCACGAACATATTATCAAGGTAGGTGTACGCCAGACCGTGTCTTGACGTTAGAGGCTTCGCGATGCTGCGCAAGTTACGACAATGCACACCTGGCGTTAGACCTACCTTGGCCTGCGGCGCTCCCTGCTTGTCTTCGGCAAGCTGATTCAAGGTTTGTTGAGGCAATGAGTAGTGCACCACGTGATAAACGGTCGTAATAGATTATGTAAGAAAATTCGGGTCCCTACGAGGTTGAAACTTTCTTCGGGGGTTGAATTAATTGATTTCATTTTCGTCATCAGCACATTCCAAAACATACGACACTATGTAAAAATGTCTAAAAAAACGTAAAGTCATTATCAAGTTGCACTTTTTCTGCCGTTTTTTTCGAACGAAGCACCATGGAGGGCTAGTGGGTGCCTCGCCATGTTGCCACATCGTTCGTTTCCCTTGTGTTCGGATGGGCTCCGTTCGTTGGCGTCCATGTTCATTCTCCTTTGACAGCTCTATTCGGTAAGTTCGTTTTCGGAGGGATCGAACAGGTGATTTCGAATGCTTTGAGTGTGAAAGTACATCTCCCGGTTTCCAACTTCCAGAGTTTTGCCCTCGTCAAATATGCCCGCGATCCCCGATCTATCCCGACTTATATGTACCGTTTTCCACATCCAACATGTCTCAAGTCCTCGACCCATCCCCTGCTGAAGGTAAGTAGTAGAATCAGTAGCAACACTAATTTTATGACATTTTTAACATTATTTTTCATGAAACGTCATTATTTTTAATAACACCTACACATTCATTAAATTGGAATGAAAATTTCACTACCTTGGTCATAAAATTTCATGACAGCAGCCATGTAGTGAAAGTTTCATAACATCATGTAGCCTGTAATAAAATTTTCATTACATGTCATTAAATTTTCCAAGAAATTTCAAGTATGACATAAAATCATACAATTTGTTCTGGGTTAAATGTAAGTTTCCTCATTCTCTTTTAAAATTGTATTGAACGGCAGCACGTATTTCTTCCGTAATATCGTCCATTCCTGCGTCACATGCCGAACCTGTCATTCGAAGCTCTGCCGCCAGGTGTCGCATGGTACACGGGGATCGCTCTCAAATCCGTATTTTGCATCTAAATTATCTAAATTGAGGAGATATTCTAAAATTTCTTCATGTTTCATGCAGAACGCTTGATTGTTAAAATAATAGCTAAGACTTTAGGGGAAAAGAATAATATTTGACCTGACAAAATAAGTTTCTCTGATGTTGCTCGATGGCGTCTACGGGCTGCGGTCAGGTAGGGCAAACGCCTGATCTCCCACACTCAAGCAGCATCTGCTTCCGACTTCAGACAATCTGAGTCGTTAATTTTTACCTGTCCTCTGTTGTCAGAGAAGTAATTCTCACCCAAACCAATCTCAGATCGAAACCAAAAGTTATGTAGTTTGCGTCAACTTTCTTCATTTTCATTACGTTATTGTCATTAAATTTTTCATTACATTCTTTCATTACACTGTAATGAAAGTTTTAATAACATAAATGTAATGAAAACTTTAATTACATTGTAATGATTATAGCTTCACTACAATGTAATGAAAATGTAATTAAATTTTTTTAACAGTTAAATATTAATATGAAGGATGCATCATTATGAGTCGCTTTGGGATTTTTCTTTGTGTGGGATCACTAGGGGGAGATTCCGGTTCATTTCCTTTGCTGTATAGTTAAACGATATTTGAAAACATGATGAAATTTGAATTATTCCCAGAAACATGCTTCAACCCGCAGTGATGTTGATGTCTGTGATGTCTTGATGTCTGCATTGTGGGATCACCTTACACACATTACTGCGCCACAAACTTTTCTGACTGTTTTGATATGAAATGTTTCTTCAAAACATGGATTTTTGTCAATTGCAGATGATGCTGATTTGTCATCGGACTTTGAGCCATCTTCAAGGAAGACTAAACCGGCTAAATCTCCAAGTAAATATAAGCTTCCAATCGATGTTATTCAATAAAGAAACAATTTAATAGGAAGTTATTTTTACAGGTGATAGCGAAGTTCCCACAAGCAAAGCTGTGTCATGTCAGTTTTGTGAAACCAAATTTTCAGCATCAAAAAGTTTGGCAAGACATTTGAAAATCCGCAAAAAGTCTGGGAAGCAGAAAAATTTACATTCATGTCTGCACTGTGGAAAAACATTTGCTCGACGTTATAATATTCAGGGTCATTCTCAAAGATCCATCTGAAGAAAAAGGTGAAGATTCAAAGAGGATTCCTTGCATTGTACCTGGTTTTGCTCGCAAGATTTTCAATTTAAAACCAGCTTGTACAAACATCTTCAATGTTTTCACCAGAAGGAATTAAAACCACCTACACATATTGAATTTCCTTCCCTTGATGCATTTTTAAAATGGAAAACTGATGTGGAAGCGAAATCATTTTCCTATTATTCCCAAAAGTATGGTAGACGTGATGGGAAATTATATTACTACTGTCAGCAAGATGGAAAAAGCCCCACAGAAAGGGTGGAGAGCCCCCTCGCCAAACAGGCCGTAAAAATGTGAAGGGTTTCATCAAACAAAACAAATTATGTTTGTCCATGATTTCAGCTCATTGTCAACAAGATGGTTCAGTGAAAGCATGCTTTTACCCATCACATACCCACATATGCAGACCTCGTGATTTGAAGCACCAGCCACTTTCTGCAGAAACCATGTCTTTCATTGACAAACAACTTGCATGGAGTGTACCACCTCGCAAGATTGTTGGCTGAGCGATAGCGAAGCCAGTTACACTGCAAATCCAAGTGTAGGACAGGTCGAAACTTGTAGGCGTCGACCATTTGTCCTACGCTTGCAAGTGTCGACCAGTCTTGTCCGACGCTTTGAAGTGTCGGCCACACAGTGTCCGACACCTGCAAGTGTCGGCCACTCAGTGTCCGACACCTGCAAGTGTCGGACACTGTGTGGTCGACACTTTAAAGCGTCGGACACTGTGTGGTCGACACTTTAAAGCGTCGGACACTGTGTGGTCGACACTTTAAAGCGTCGGACACTGTGTGGTCGACACTTTAAAGCGTCGGACACTGTGTGGTCGACACTTTAAAGCGTCGGACACTGTGTGGTCGACACTTTAAAGCGTCGGACACTGTGTGGTCGACACTTTAAAGCGTCGGACACTGTGTGGTCGACACTTCAAAGCGTCGGACAAAACTGGTCGACAGTTCCAAGCGTCGGACAAATGGTCGACGCCTACAAGTGTCGACCTGTCCTACACTTGGATTTGCAGTGTACTCGAGTGGTGTTAAAAAATTTTGTCTGTCTGTCCGGGCTACTCCTCCTGAACGGCTCGGCTGATCCGGCTGAGATTTTGCACGGTCACTGGGTATGTCCTTGGCTCGCCACACACCAAAATTCAGCCTTTTACCTCAATCCGTACAGTCATAGTAACAAAAAAAAAAACACTTAAAAAACGGCAGAAAAAGTGCAACTTTTTCGTGACTTTCCATTTTAGAGACATTTTTACATGGTTTCGCATGGTTCGGAAGGTGCTGATGACGAAAATGAAATCCATTATGATCCCTGACCAAAGTGTCAACCACGTAGGGGCTACTTCGTCTAGAATATTCTAATATAATATACTTCGACCATTCATCACGTAGTTCACTACTCATTGCCTCAATGAACCTTAAAACAGCTTGCCGAAGGCAAGCAGGAAGCGCCGCGGGCCAAGGTAGGTGTAACGCCAGGCGTCGAAACTGGCGTAGCATCGCGAAGCCTGTCACAACAAGACACGGTCTGGCGTAATCCTACCTTGTTTTAAATCTGCGAGATGATTCATACAAGAGAGAAAACCGCAAACAAAAACGACCTCTCAGGAAAGAGAATAGGGTACTTCGGAGATATCCCAGACCGGAAGTCAGCGACAGAACGGGAGAAACAAAAGAGCGTCGGGGGGCTATGCTGAGCGGTGGTGGGGGTCGAAATCGGCGGAGTGGGGGCAGCATGCGCGCGCCGCCTTCACCCCCACCCCGCCGATTTAGACCCCCACCACCGCTTAGCACTGCCTCCCGACGCTCTTTTGTTTCTCCCGTTCTGTCGCTGACTTCCGGTCTGGGTTATCTCCGAAGTACCCTATTTTGTGAAGGTAAAAAATGTTACTAAGAGAATGAGGAAAAAGAAAGGCAAGTTGCGATATTCAGATGATGATGCTAATTCTGTTTTCATGAAAGTCAACATCCTCTCAGAGAAATCATTTAATCCCATTGTTATTTACAAGCCCAAAGGAGAGCAAACTGTTATTGGTCCTGAGGGGTCAGAACACATTCCTGAGGATGTCTTTTTACTAGGTATCGAGACTTCTGACCAGCTGACTACAAAACAAGGAAGTTGTTTCCTTGGTCCTGGCAGCTATAGTTTTTGTGTTTTAGTCATAAATGAAAACTACCAGCGTAACTGGTTACCGGTTTTGTTTCGGGCTAGGTATCATCCCTGCTCTGGACAACGTAGGGCGTTATGTGAAAATGAGGCGAATACTGTTTTGATCTTCGATGACGCACATATGAATAGGTATGTCTAGCAAAGAAGCCTGCTGGCAAGCGCCTTGGGCCAAGATAGCGTACACGTGAAGCGTGGATTGTCGGAGTGGCGCAGCATTGCGAAGCCTGTTATGACAAGACAAGGCCTGCCATACAATTAATATTATTCCACATTTTCTCGCTTCACAGAAACCGTAAAATGTTAAATACGCACCATAACAAGTCTGGGGCTTTCAATCGCGTGACTTGCCGGAAAGCGTAACGTGACCCCTCGATACGCACAAACGTGCACAGACAGTTCAAACCGCTTGTCTTGTCCATCCTAACCCAGCGGTCCCCAACCTTTTTCGGGTCGCGAACCAAAAAAGGCCTCCGAAAATTTTCGCGACCCCATGGCCAAAATCTCGCAACGTTTTTAAGATGAAATTGTCAATAGTTCATGTAGAAATCAAAAAGTACATTGCAATTGACAAAAAGTTAGGTTAAATGGACTAAATACCCTATATAATGGACAAAAACGTGCAAAGCTAAAGAGAAAATAGTACATATTACGTTTGCACAAAAAGACTTTTTGGCAAGAGATAAAAAGTCAATACGGGTCGGAGAGTGCAGTTTGCATAGAGAACTCTTGGGTTTTCCTTCGCGGAAACGCAAATGCCGGCGTCTGCCGGGGACCACTGGCACTGGCCGCCGCTGGCGATACGCCTCGCGACCCAAAGCGACCCCAAGCACCACGGCGCGACCCAAAAAAATTATTGTGACTCAAAATGGGGTCGCGACCCCAAGGTTGGGAACCGCTGCCTAACCCCTTCAGGCAGAACATCGTTTCGCGAATGTAGGATACCGCCGTTTGGATGTCGGACTACACCCGAGTTTGGTGTCATGAGATAAAGACCGACCACCAAAACAGCGAAACTGTTTTTTACTGAGTGGTACTTACTCTTCGTTGTTGTCCATGTCGCGAAGCGAGTGTCCTCAGTGTGGTCCCACTGTAAGTGACGGCGAACCCTTTTCTTGCAACCAGCGAGTCAGCGCCGCCGGTGAAGGTGCAGCTGGATCACCTCCTCCCTGAAACGAGACCGATGTCCGGGGTCCGGGTTAACGACAGACTACAGCGCTGCCCAGCCGGGCCTCAAACTATTGTTGTCCAAGGATGGCGGGCGTTCTACAAGGCGCTGACTGTTCCAATAGTCACACCTTACACACACACACACACACACACACACACACACACACACACACACGAAAGCAGAGGCTGTCTCGCGTCTATTTCATTAATTCATTTGATTTTGTTCAAATATGGAAAAATTAATTGAACGAATGGATGATGAGAATGCCATCGGACAGGCAGCCGACGGCTAGTAATGGTAAGAAAGGGGTGATGATTCACATTAAATGCTTTTGGACAAATTTTGTGTGAGACATAACAGTTTTTTGTGCAGAAGATCGTCTCGTTCAAATTTGTACGCGACTTTGCATTGCACTAAAATAGGGAACATGTGTCGGTTTTTCGTAGGAAAATTGTACGACAAGTTCATCTGCTAAAAATCCTGCTACGTCTCGTGCAACATCGTTCAACATTTAGTGTGGAGCAGGAGAAGCGGAACAAGGGAAGTATGGGATCATACTCGGAATGCACAGTGGGCAAGAGGACCGCGTAGGCGGCCAAAACTCTAGGCGCTAAATGGGACTCGAACCGCCCATCAGTGGATTCCTCGTTCAAAGAGCAATCCATTTTGGTTGGCTCACACGTGTGGTTTGAGTCCCTCTCATAAGGGACTCTGAAGCTCTCAACGCGTCTATAGAGTTTTGTCCGCCTGCGCGGTCTGGCCCACTGTAGAATGGGGATCATGAAAGACTAACAGGGGGTCAGGGAGTGGATCAGAGACAGGATCAAGGGGCGAGGGATGAAGCGGGAGTCCCGGACGCCATGTAAGTTTACCGGGCGGAGGATAAGGGACCAGGTGAAGAGCCAACTTTGCATAGGAAGGGTTGGAACGGCTGAGTCACTGGCTAAGTAGGGCGGCGGGGCGTAACGGGCGAGGCAAGTCAACTCGGGGGTAAAAATGGCTCCAGCTCTGGTTTCCTCCTTCGGGAGCGGGACGTGGACGCGGTTGCACAGTGGGCCAGAAGACCGGCGCAGGCGGCCAAAACTCTAGACGCGTCTTGAGCTCCAGAGTCGCTAAAAAGGACTCAAACCGAATGTGTGACCCCCACCAATAGATTGCTCTCCGAACGAGGAATCCATTGGTGGGGTCACTTGTTCGCTTCGAGTCCCGTCCAAGGCCCATTTGGCGACTCCCGAAATCAAAACCAGTCCGGGATTTTGACCGCTGGCCCACTGTGTGTTGTCTTAGGGTGCGGCGCCGTTTTGCAGTCAAGCCAGCGCTGCGGCTGCACTGTGATTCCAAAGGCTATGATCATAGCGCCTATGGTGCAATGCGTTGAGACAACCATACGTGCAATGCCACAACCACGTTGCACCTTACGTGCGATGTGTCCCGAAAATGCCCTATGCTAAAGCATGAGAAGGCATTGCACTTCACTTCACGACGATGAAAACGTCTCCAACTGCATTGCACCAATTGACGCCATATTCATAGCCTTTGGATTCTCAGTGTGTGCTGCCGCGATCGCCGAGCTCAGTGTGCCTGTGAAATTCTGATCCCTCTGTCTTAGCTCCCTTTCTGAAGCCGGCCCACGGAATCACACCCCTTCACTCCTCAGAGGATTCGCCCCTTCCACGCCGTCGCTCGCCCTGGGGAACCCCCACTAAAAAAAAAGGTGAAGGAGGAAAAAGCAAAACAAAACAAACACGAAAACAGCGACAAGCCTTTCGAACTTCCAGCGTCAAGCGCGGAGGGGGCCTTTCACAAAATACGCCGACTCCACGCTGGTACAATTCGAAACAACAAAGTCATTGGCCTGTGGTCGAATTCGAATGGGGCCGACGACTTTTTCGCGTTTTTGTTTTTGAACGCCTTGGTGGAGCGGAAACGCGGAGAAGCTGGACTTGTTTGCTTGGTTTGTAAAAGAAAAAGCGGACTTTCCAAACTGGCTCATGTTGTGTTTCCATAGCAGCCCCGTCCTTGCCAGTTCCAGTCCTTGCCATGCTGGGGGCACACTGCATGTGGCTGACACAGCAGGCGGCTCGGCTTGCCCTTCGAGTCCCTTTCCTCTTTTTGCCCCTTACCTTTCTCCTCCTTTTAATTCCTTTGTGCTTTGATTCCGGGTCCAATTACGACGAGGTCGGCCTGCCGGTTCGTTTCCTGATTCCTGCACAGTGGGCCTGAAGACCAGTGGAGGGGGTTGAAATCCCGGACGCGTTGCGAGCTCCAGAGTTGCTTACAACGTGTCACTCCACCAATGGATGTCTCTCCGGACGAGTAATCCATTGGTGGTGGGGGGGGGGTCACGTAGTTCAAATCCCATTTAGCGACTCTGGAGCTCAAAACGCGTCCGATATTTGGACCACCTCCCCCCCCCCCGGTCTTCTGGCCCATTGTGTGCCGGTTCCTTTCCTTATTCCTGGGAACACTGTCAAAATAATTACGGCGCTGGAGTCTCCGGGAAAGGAAGCAAAAGTTGTTTGTTCGGCACGCCAGGCAGCGTGACCAGTGTTAGGGCAATTATGTCATTTTTCTTTTTTCGAATATCTGATCAAGTCGAAGCGATACGGCTGCCCTTTACTCCCTCTCCCCTCCTTTCCCCTCACAGTGGGCCAGAAGACTGGTGGAAGCGGTTCAAATCCCGAACTCGTTAGAGCTGTGAAGTCGCTAATGGGACTCAAACCGAAAGTGTGACCCCACTAATTGATTGGTCTCCAGACGCGGAATCCATTGGTGGGGCCACACGTTTGATGCGAGTCCCGTGTATTGACTCTGGCACTCAAAACGGGTCTAGAGTTTTGGCCGCATGCGCTGGTCTTCTGGCCCAATGTCTGCGCCCCTGCCACCCTCTCCAGCCACGCGCAGTAGCGTGCACAGCGGACTTGGCCGGCAACTCTGTGGAGATAATTAGGGAGGGAGAGCACGGCAGGGACTAGCGTGAAGAGAAATGCGTGAGGTGACACTGCTACCCTGGAAAATGACGCATAACAAAAACGCAAACAGTGATGACGGGGCGGAGCCAGAGCAGGGAAGTACACAGCGGCAAGGCCCCCCCCCCCCCCGGGGGGGGGGGGGGGGGGGGGCGTCATCGCCATTCTGGTGCTGGCAAATCAGCCGATCACTGTGACGAAAAAGTACGGAACATGTTAGGTCAAGAATCTGCCTGGGACCGTCCGTACCAGCCAATTACGGAACGTCCCGTAATTGTTTTCCATACCCGATTACATGGGTTCATATGGAGAAGGTACGAACGTTCCGTACTTTTCTCCGTACCTCCATACTACTCTATTCTTCTGTACCTTTCCCCGTGCAAAAGTACGGATTTTTTTAAAACAGTGATTGAATATTCGATATTATGAACTTGTGCCTCATTTGTGCAAACCAAATTATTGTGTATATAGTTAATTGGTTGACAGTTCTGGGTAAATTGCCCTTATTTTCTTACTTAACGGAGAAATTACTCTTTTAACAAAGTAAATAGTATACACGTTACCTTACATGCTTGCATATGTGTTCATATATTCTTTGTAAGATAACAGTGAACTGAACTTTAAAAATTTGAGTTCTGAACTCGGTTCTAAATCTGAGAATTTTTGTATCACATCGGTAGAATGTTTTCAGATGCGAGTCCATCTAATACAACTGCTCTCGGATTCAGAAATCATTTCTTAATTTATTTTTTCAGTGTTATCACATTAAAAACTGTTTCAGCTATTTCCACAGTTCTGTCCTTGCACATGCATGTGTGAAAATTTTCATACGAACTCGTACATGAAATCACTCAAAGTCGTGCATAATTTTGTCCAAATTTGTACGTATAACCGCCCATGAGCAAAATTTTTTGAGACCTCATACAAAATGTTGTTGAAAGGAATTCAGTGCGTGGAAATTTTTTCCAGCCCGGATACTTTAGGGCGAATTTGCATTCTTTATTTGGCGCGAACGAAGAACTGGGGCATCAGAAGTGCCGAAAGTTATGAAAGCTGCCACCCGGCTATTACTTCAAAAATTTCGGTGTCGGTCACAAACCATCTCTTCTCCGTGCCCACGGAAACAGCCGCGGTGGTGCCATGGAAAAATGGGGAATTAATTCTCCGTTGCCGGCTGAGTGTTTGTGAAATATTGCGCTGAATTATTGCGGCGCACTGTGGGCCAGAAGACAGGTGGGGGCGGTCAAAATCCCGGACGGATTTCGAGCTCTAGAGTCGCGAATTGGACTCGAACCGAACGTGTGATCCCACCAATGGATTGTTCTCTGAACGAGGAATCCATTCATGGGGTCACACGTTCGGTTCGAGTCCCATTTAGCGACTATGGAGCCCAAAACGTGTCAAGAGTTTGTGCCGCCTGCGCCGGTCTTCTGGCTCACCGTGCGGCCAGTGCGTCGAGTCACTCATTTATTACGCGGTTACGACCGGGATAATAGAATACTTCCATGGCTCTTATCTCCTCCAATAAGGACTCCAGGTCGCTGCTTATCGTCTCGCAGGGCTCCCGGGGGGGTCCTTGGCCAGGTCCTTGCCCGCCGGCAGCTAAACCGACAATCGTCATCCCAGTCGACTTGCTCGCTGCATTGTGCACGCGAGGCATTTGATGCGGCGTGCACACCAAATTCCTTTGCACAGTTATTGTACTTGTTCTCGCCTAATTTTGCGCATACGTGCTTTTCGTTTGCACGCATTTGGGGAGGCCACGTACAAAATTGTGTACCAAATTCATTTTACTGTCTGGATGCACCGCAAATCCAAAGGCGATACTTGAGTATCTTTTTTTGCGATATAATTGAGTATCGCTAGCGAAAGGCCTTACCGAAATATCATGCCTTCAAAACGGCGATGTACAAAAGTATCGACAATATTTGGCGATACTTTGGAGTATTGCCAAGATTTTGCAATAACCTTTTAACAACTCAAGGGGACTCCTTTATTGTTTATTGCCAGATTTTGGCGATTGGCGACTGGCCTTGGCCTCGGAAAACCAGGGACCGTTTTTTACCGTGTACTCAGTGAGCACGCTCTCGGAGGCGCACGCTTCATCCCTATGCCACCCCCCTCGGCGGTGAGGGGGAAAGGCCAATCACGGAGGAAGTACATATTTCTCATACGACAGAGTACCGCGAGGAGTGTCGCATATTTTGGCGTTGATGTATGCACGCCGGGGAATCCCGGCTAACCTTCTAAGGAAAGGGATGATGGCAGGGAAAGGGGGGTGAGAAGGTGAGGGAGTGGGAAGATGGGAGGGGGAGGGAGGAGAGGGGAGGGGGTCATGGAGTGGGTAAGGAGGTCTGTTTGGCGCGCTGAGGGATCGCGTAGCGGCGTCGAACGCTGCTTTGTGACGCCCTGGTGACCCATATATCGCCTCGCTCCTACGACAACCGGCGTCCTCTTGCACCCCGCGAATGAGGGAGGGGGCACAGTGGGCCAGAAGACCGGCGGCGCAGGCTGCCGAAACTCGAGACCCGTTTTGAACTCCAGAGGCCCGAAACAGGACGCGAACCGAACGTGTGACCACACCAATGGATTCCTCATTCGGAAAGCAACTCATTGGTTCGGTCGAGGCCCATTTAGCGACTCTGAAGCTCAAATCCCGTCCGGAATTTTGACCGTCTCTAGCCCTCTGTGGAGGGGGTGACGACGGGCTGTCTGGTCTGGAAGAGGGAGAGGGCGGCAGTAGGCAATAATAGGGTTTTGGGTGCGGGCTTGCAAATATGGAGCGCGGCCCTGTGGTCGGGACGCTGCGTTCGTGGTTGGTGGTGGTGAAAGGGCAGGGGCAGGGAGAGAGGTTGGTTGAATGGGGGTCCCAGGGTCCGTTGATGGAGGCCAGCATGATGATGAAGTTGTTCGAGGCGAGGGAAAATAAAAATAAACTACCGCTACCATTATTTTTAATTGGTCACCCCTGTCGGGGCCGAAAAGTGCGCCGCCGTTCTGGAAAACACGCGCGCCGCAAAAACAATCTCACCTCTCCACGGTGGGCCAGGAGACCGGCGCAGGCGACCAAAACTCTAGACGCGTTTTGGGCTCCAGAGTGGCTAAGTAGGACTCGATCCAAACGTGTGACCCCACAAATGGATTCTTCGTTTGGAGAGCAATCCATTGGTGGGGTCACACGTTCGCTTCCATAGTCCCATTCAGCGACTCTGGAGCTCGAAACGCGTCCTGGAATGATGTTGACCGCCTCCACTGGTCCTCTAGCCCCATTCATCGCTCTTGAGTAGACAGGCCACCTCCTCCGTTAGACCATTTTCGGTACAAACACACTGTAAAAAATTCCGTTGATTGGTATGGAAAATGGGGCACGGATGAAGTACGGAACTTCCGTGTGCCAGTTCTCCACGGCCCCAGAATCTCGTGTACACTGTCAGACTCGTTCTGAGTTTTTCATTAGTAATGTAATTGACGTTTTGCACATTATTGAGCTCATTAACATTTTTATTAGTTTCATAAACTATATTATCAATAATTACGTCTTGACGAATCTGTTGAGCTTCTTAACGCAATTCTATTAATGTGCACAAACGTTGATGAATATGAATAAAATGTCCATTGGGGAATGAGAGTGTAGGCTGGTGCGAAACACTTAGGGTGGCCAAAGGTTCCGCTGATCAGAACGAATGGGTTAAAATTGTCAATTTTTGGAGACCAGTACATGGTTTGGCCTCAGCTGAGAAGACAAGAAGGCTGCCAAAACTCTAGACGCGTTCTAAGCACCAGAGTGGTTAAACAGGACTCGAACCGAGTGTGTGACCCCACCATACGCGTGAAACCCAACTTATACATGTGACATACATATTCCATGCATGTGACATGATGTATGTGACCAATTTGTGCATGCATGTCACATACATTTACGTATGTTACACATATATGACTTCATACAGTTGGCATACATATTCAAAGTAACCTAATGTATGTACTCCATGCATGTGGCGTCGCTGTCTATGCAGCATACATGACCCTCATACATGTCATCCTGCCACTTGCATGTCACATGTAAGTGGCATGTGTGTGCCGTCAGTGATCAACATGCATGTCAAAGTCGCATGTATGTCATAGTGTCATGTATGTGAAAGGAACATACATGAGACATATATGACTTTTTTAGCACATACATGCGTTTGGAAGAGACCACATGTATGTGGACGTGGCATGCATGCGGCATACATGTTACATGCTAGTGGAAGGAGACGAAATTTTTCTAAGTCGAGGGTGTATGTGCCATACATGGCAAACGTATGTCGAATGTATGGCACACGGCGACGGCAGATAGTCATCCAAACGGTACAGCCTCCCCTCCAACAAGAAGCGTAGCACCACAGGAGGGAAGGGGACCGGATAGTAATGTGAAGGTTGATGGTTCAGATCCTCGCGCCCATTTTCCTTTTTCTCACTCTTTTGTCATGTCATCCCTAATAATATCCCTTATTTATATCAAACATTAAGTTCTTGATCAAAAATTTGATTAATTTGAATCATGTTTGAAACTTATAATTAATTTATCTATGTGCCATACATGCGCAATACGTGGCACATGCATGTGACAGGCGAATGCACATTCATACATCCATACGTGATCCATAGATAGGGTCATGACCAATCGTATGTGGCTCACGACGGTGACATGCATGTGGCTTGAAGGTGACATACATGCAACATGCATGCCACATGCATGCCCAAAGTGTATGTACCATGCATGTGTTACATGTATGTTGACTTGCATGGCACATGTATGGGTTGGGTTTCAATGGATTGCTATCTAAACGAGGAATCTATTGGGCGACTCTGGAGCTCGAAACCCTTCCGGGATCTTGACCGCCTCCACCGATCATCTGGCCCACTGTCCACAGCCACGTTGCCCTCCGCGTTGTGGCGGCAGTGCGCGGCGGGAAAACGCTGCTTTTGACTCTTTCCATTTCCGGCATAGGGCGAAGCGCGGCGTACGTATCCGGCCAGCGACAGACACACGTATCGGCCTTTTCATCGTGTCTTATTTATTGTGCCCTTCGCGCATTCTTCTTCTTCTTCTTCTTCTTCTTCTTCTTCTTCTTCTTCTTCTTCTTCTTCTTCTTCTTCTTCTTCTTCTTCTTCTTCTTCTTCCATCGTCTGAGCACACAAAGCCGCAACACACACACACACACACACACACACACACACACACTTACACACGTACACACGTACACGGTTCACCGAGCTTTCATTACCCTCCAGTTAATTCACGAAGGACGCAGCGGCCATAACGAGACAGCGGGATGGCTCTGCTTCAAGGACAAGCAGGTGCACTCCTAGAAGGGCGGAAAATGGGAGGGGAGGGGGGGGGGCGAGACGTGTACTAACCTACAATACAGCGGGGGCGTGCGGGGGAGGGAGGGAGGGGGCACATTGCGAAACGGGGGCAGACGGGTCGGGCGGCGCGCACGCGCACTCGGCCGCAGCCCAGTGAGTACGGCTGGCGCGGTGCGCCCCTCCCCGAGGCTAGCCGAGGCCTCCCCGTCGTGGAACCGACCGCGGCCCCCCTGCTACGGAGCGCCGTGAAAAATCGAAGGGAGCCGGAGTTGACCCGCAGCGCTCTGGGCAAGCCAGTGCACAGTGGGCCAGAAGACTGGCGCAGGCGGCTGAAATCCTAGACGCGTTCTGCGAATCGAACATGTGACCTCACCAATGGACTGCTCTCCGAACGCGGAATCCTTGGGTGGGGTCGGTCTCACGTCCGGTGCCAGTTCCATTTAGCGACTCTGGAGATCAAAACGCGTCGAGAATTTTGGCGGCCAATCTTCTGGCGCACTGTGCGCCAAGAGGGGGTCAAGGGTCAATTGTCCTCTTGCCCCCCTCTGGATCCGCGCCGGGGGCGAGTCGGAGGGCACCCTCGTGCTGGACAGTGCCCCACTCCACTCTCATTGCCCCACGCCACTGGCACCCACGAGGATGACCCTGCAAACACAGCCACTAATGCAGACGGAATCCCAACACTTCTTTCTTCTCTCTCTCTCTCTCTCTCTCTCTCTCTCTCTCTCTCTCTCTCTCCCTCTCTCTCTCTCGGATGCGTACCGTGTTGAGTGTAAGTGCGAGAGAGACGAGAGTGACGAAGTCGCAATTGGAATCGGCTAGCAGCGGTGGCCGCGTTGTTTGGAGCAGGGTTTTCTGCGGGGGTGCCAGTGCCAGTGGAGCTGGAGCGCTGCACTGACAATCACCCCCCCCCCCCCGGATAGTCCACAGTGACATGGTCGGGGCGGAGCGCGTGCAAACAATGCCCTGAAGACAAACCAGGAAACTGGTCTTCCCTGAGACGCATCCGCTGGTGCTGCTGATGACGCCAAGGCATGGAATCGTCGTGGAACTCGAAATATTTAATTTCGACAACCTCTTCAAGGAAAGAACAAACTGCATTTCAGAAGTCTCTCTTGGAAACAGAAAGAGAGACAACACCCTACGCACTGAGAATGCAAGAGTCAGTACTAAAATTGGGTGTATTCTTTATCACCCAAATTTGGGTTGCAATACTATCTGGCTAGACAAGTATCTGATACACCCTTTATCGCCCAAATTTGGGTGAGGAAACCCCCCTCACCCAAATTTGGGTAGTAAAATAGTTCTCACTCAAATTTGGGTGATAAGTAAACCTCGCCCAGAATTTGGTATTGATCAAGAGTTCGTTCTCAGTGTGTTGGCGAAACACTGCTAATGAACGCTTCACATGATCATTATCCGTGAGTGAGGAACGTCCAAAGTCACTCAATTTTGGAAGGTGCTGGTATTATGCCCAATTTTTGGCAGTGCTCTATTTCTCACCCAATAGGGTTGGCGGGCGAGGATAGCATCGAGAAACGCACCCTTCATTATGTCCCGAATTTAAACATTAATAAAAAAAGAGATCACTGCCGCACATCTGTCGATAAAACCTGTCTCAATTGAAATTTAGCGAGTCATACGACTTGCTCTTCAGCAGCGCTATCGCTATACTTAAAATGCATTCCATGGCAGGGTTCGAGCGGAGAATTCAGATGTTGCAGTATTGGGCTCAAAAGTTCGCAGCTCCTCCGGCGAGATAGTCAGGAAGGCGTACGACATGCACCCCTGCGGCATTTCGTTCGGAATGTTTGCCAAGGATCTGTTTAAAAGCCGCCGCAGTGTGGGCCAGAAGACCGGCGCAGCCGGCCAAAACTCTCAACGCGTTTTGCACTGCTAATCCAAGTGTGGACCAGGTCCACGCAAGGTAGCGTGGACCACAATGGTCCACGCAAGAAAACGTGGACCACGAATGGTCTACGCTATGAAGTGTGGCTGGGGCGGGCTGGGGTATGAGTAGTTCAACGCCGAAAAGTGCCGATCAAAGCTTGGTCCACGTTTCCTAGCGTGGACCATACGTGGTCCACACTTCCTAGGGTGGACCATTCGTGGTCCACGTTTTCTTGCGTGGACCATTGTGGTCCACCCTACCTTGGGTGGACCTGGTCCACACTTGGATTAGCAGTGTGAGCTCCAGACTCGCCAAATAGGAATCAAACCGAACCTGTAACCCCACCAATGGATTCCTTGTTCGGATAGCAATCCATTGGCGGGGTCACCACACGTTCGGTTTCAGTCCCAATTAGAACCCTGGAGTTCAAAACACGTACGGGATTTTGACCGCCTCCACCGGTCTTCTGGCCCGCTGTGCGGCAATTGTGCCTGAGGGCCCTTCTTCGGACCCTGTGAGGCACCCCTAAGGGCACTCCTTGGCACTCTTTGGAACCGTTTCATCCAGCCCTTTCCCGAGGTCGCGCGGCGGTGGACGACAGCCAGAAGTGGGCCCTTCGGATAATAAAGGGTTGCGAGCCAAACAATGCAGCTCCCCCTCCCTCCCTACTTGCAGTCGAAGACTTTGCGAACAATAATGAAAGAAGAGTTACAGGGCCAAATCCGGTGCGGCACATTGCCTCGGCCGGCAACCCCTCCGTATTAACACAGGGGGCAGTTTCATCCTTTCGATACCGCGAGGCCAAGGAACTTGGTCGGAGCGGATCGGATCACTGCAAAAGTTTTTTCCTACCCAACATTTCGTTACACTGTGAAAACGGTTCCCGGTTTTTCTAAGAACTCCCTGGAAAGCGCCTATGTCTTTTCTACAGGCTTCCTGGGGAAACCAGGAACTGTTTTTGCCGTAAGGAAAAGTCCGTGAGGTGGAAATTTCAGTATTTAAAGTGTTTTCGCTTCCAAAAAAATATCTTTGACGTGCCATTTCTTCAAATACAGTTTTTCAAATTTTTCGTTATTGCAAATTGAAAGTAGTAAAAACTTTGACCTACTGAACGACACCTGTACCGTAAAGGTCGATCTCTTTTTGAGCGCTTGTTGAAGTGTCGATTACCCAAGAGGAGTCCAAATCTGAGATATGGGTTTGCGGGAAGCACTTTTCTGTATCTTACACGACCAGCTTACCTAACCAGCTCCTGATTTTCGTCGTGTTCGCTCTCAGTGCTGGTGACTACGCAAAGCGGGCCAAACCGGTGCAGGCGGCTAAAATCCGAGACGCTTCTTGAGCTCGAGAGTCACTAAATGGGACTCGAGCGTGTGACCCCACCGATGGATGATTCCTCGTTCAGAGAGCAATTGGGGTCACACGTTCGGTGCGAGTCCCATTTAGCGACTCAAGAGCTCAAAACACATCCGGGATTTGAACCACCTCCTGGCCCACTGTGCTAGTACTACGTCCCTCGATGCCGATCCCCGACCAGCTTCGGATTCCCTCGTCTCCAAACCAGGAGCTGGCCTTCCATTCAGCGACTCCAGAGCTCGGAACGCGTCCGGGATTTTGCCCGCGTCCACCGGTTTTCTGGCCCACTGTGCTACACGCTTATTTTCTTACGATCATTTTTATACATATTACGACGATTTGTCACCATAAGGTACGCATAAATTTGCACATACGTTATATGCATAGTTGTCTACGTAAGGTATGCATGATTTCACTGTATTCCGCATGTTTTATGCATAAGTTACGTATGATTTCATCGTATTACGCATCATTAAGCGTAAGGTACGATGAATTTTACTGTAGTATGTATGTTTTCATTTCAACGTATGTTACGCAGATCGTTTTAGCGTAAGAATATGACAGTGTACGTCCCTCGATCCCGATCCCCGACCCGACTTGATCCCGGCCCCGACCTGTGGCCGAGCGCACAGTGGGACGGCGGTGAATGGCTCTCCCTCCGCCGGCCTCCACCACCCCCCACCCCACCAACCCCCACCCGGCCCACCGCCCACCGCGGCACGGCGCGGCGCGGTCTGTTGCTGAGTCGGGGTGGAGGCGCCGAGCCGTCTGGAACTCAGCGCCGCGAGCAGCCCGCGCACCGCACAGCGCCCCGCGAGTCGAGCCGCGTAGCGTAGCGCACCGCCGAGCCGCCACCGCGACGCGTCGCGACGTGTGCCCCGGCACAGTGGGCATCGGGACGCCCTCCGTGATGTGCGCGACTTGACAGCGAAGCAAGACCCGCCGAGAGCCAAGATTTCATCATGGTATGCATGGGGTGACCCACTGTCGAGGGGTCTGACACTGACTAAAACGAGGACTAAAATCATGTTCAATCACTGTTATTCAACGAATAAGACGTCATATTCGTTCGAATGTGAATTTTGTCATGTTCGTTTGATGACGTCACATTCGTTTGAATGTTGACCCGCGTTCAAACGAATGTGACACCCTAATTTAACGGCCGTGTCACGTTCAAACGAACGTGACAAAATTCACATTCTAACGAATCTGACGTCACGTTCTTGGAATAACAGTGATTGAGTGTGAGTGTGGTGCGTGTCCTCTATATTCAGCCAAGTTTTTTGCCTAGTTATAGGCGTTTGTCTGTATAAATTGCTTACATTCAGGCGTTCTTCACCGAAATTTAAGGTAGTGGGAGTGAGTGTAGGCTTGACGCGTACAATGAGTCCTAGAAGTGGTAGACCCCTTGTCCACAGTAAAGTTTTGTGTACAAGGATTGTGGGGATGTGCTAGAATGTGCAAGATTTCTGGCGTATTTGCCACACGTTTTCCAACACCTACAGGCGTTTTTAGCACCTAGCGAGACTTCTGCTTCGCGCTGCCGTATGGTGAGACATTTTTGTCTCACCAAATTTTGGCCATCAGTCTCACCTTTCAACTTTTAATTGTGAAAGGTACACACTAAACGTTTATGTACTTTTACTGTCCATGACTATACTTTAAAAATGTGCTGAAGTATTTTTTTAAGTTGTACCTAGTTTATATACAAATTTGTAAACAACTTCTGTATGCATAAATATGGCCGTAGTTATGGACAAAAATTCCGTAAGCATTAAATGTGTACACATTGTTTAGTGCGTAATCCCAACCCGTGCTTTTACCGGTGCACGTCACTCCACGCGGGACGCGCCCTCCCACCGCCGTTTTGCGCATTGCTCATTGTTTCCGGGCCGCCCTTGTCCATCCGGGGCAACGCCGGATCTGCTACAGTGTGCCGGAAGCCAGTGGGCCCCGAGCCGTCACACAGCGTGGGTCAGAAAACCGGCGCAGGTGGCCAAAACTCTACACGCGTTTTGAGCTCCAGCGTCACTGAACATGACTCGAACTAAACGCGTGACCCCACCTATGGATTCCTCATTGGTGGGGTCCGGTCCGGTTCAAGTCCCATTTAGCGACTCTGGAACTCAAAACACCTAGTGGATTTGTGGATTTTGACCGCTCATACCGCCTACCGGGTTTCTGGCCCACTGTATACGTCAGCCAGGCTGCCGGGCTGCCCGGGTGGCGATCGCGCCACATGCCAAGTGCAGTGCGGGGCATTGCGGTCACCAGAGCGGCCCCGCTCAAAGGCGGAGAGCCTTTACTCTATGAATGACATCAAGGTGTTCATGAGCGGCGGTGGACATCGTGAACCCCACCGCACCAAGGAGAATTCCCAAGTCGACTGCACAGTGGGCCAGAAGACCGGAGGAGGCGGTCAATATTCCGGACGGGCTTTGAGCTCCAGAGTCACTAACTGGAACCGAACGTGTGATCCCGCCAGTGGATTGCTGTCCGAACGAGGAATCCATTGGTGGGCACCCGTTTGGTTCGAGTTTCATTTGGCGAATCTGGAGCTCAAAGCGCGTCTAGAGCTTCGGCCGTCTTCGCCGGCCTTCTGACGCACTGCGTGACGGCCGCTTGATGACTTTCCTGCTACTCGATAACCGGGACGGAAATGGATTATTCAATCACCGGCATCGTCCTCGCCCTCCTCCCGCCCCTCTGGCAGGCCTCCCTCCTCGCCCCGCTGCAGCTCGATTCCGAACAGTGCGTAGTCGATTGGTCTCTCTCGCACCCCCACGTGACCCCCATGAGTGCGAGAGAGACCCACGAGGGCACTGTTTGGAGTCCAGCTGTTGTCCTCCGTCCTGATTGCGAGTGGATTGGACGGCACGTGTGCCGATATGCTGCAGCATCGCTGCCCCTCTCCCCTCTGTCACCATCTCCTCCATGTTTTTCCGTGGGTGTGTGCGCGCGCGCGCGCGCGCGTGTGTGTGTGTGTGTGTGTGTGTGTGTGTGTGTGTGTGTGTGTGTGTGTGTTCAGAGTGGGCCTGTGACCCGCCGACGCCGCCCCACAGTGGGTCAGAAGACCGGTGAAGGCGGTCGAAATCCCGGACGGGTTTTAGTTACATCGGACTCAAATCAAACGTGTGACCCTACCAATGGATTGCTCTCCTACGGGGAATCCGTTAGTGAGGGTCACACGTGCGGTTTAGTCCTGTTTAGCGACTCTGGAGCTAAAAACACTTCTAGAGTTTTGGCTGCGTCCACCTGTCTTCTGGCCCATTGCGCGCCCATCCTCTCCCTTGACACTACCCTCCCCCCTTTTTTTTTCTCTTCCTATCATCGCGTCTAAGCAAACGTCTCGACGCGTCGCCATCCCTCTCAGGCGGAAAGTCATTTTGGCTTCGACCAGTGACGTCCACAAACCAATCGCTAGTGTCGCTTTTCCTTGACCTGCTCTTTGCCAAAAAAATAAATCGTGACTCGAGCACGGCTTACTGAGTTCCAAATATCGGCTAGCACGCAGCGGGGTGACTCACACTCTCATTAATTTTCGTTCAAGTTTATGCACATTCAGAATTTGTCAAGACGCAATTGATTAACATAGTTAACGAAACAAATAAAAGTCTCAATATGCTCATTAATGTCTACAAACGTCTATAAGTTATTAGAGAAAAACTCAGTACGAGTCTGAAAGTGTGACTCGAGCGCGGCTTACTTTGTGCAAAATATCGGCTACCAGGCAGCAGGGTGGCCCGGACTTCCCAGTCGCGTCTTTTCCGAAACACTATAACCGGAAAACTGGAATGTCGACTCGACACACACCCTTTCGATCGTATCAACACAAAGCCTACCCGCTGCACGCGAAAAGGGAACGGGATTATTCCCCCTTCATTGCCCCGCGTTGGCCCCGGTCACGGTGGAGGCCCCGGTTCATAAACACGCGCGCGGCAAAGACGGCGGGAAATGCCCGAACGCACAGTGGGCCAGAAGACCGGCGCAGGTGGCTGAAACACTTCACACGTTTTGAGCTCCACAGTCGCTAAAAGGGACTCGAACTGAACGTGCGACCTCATCAACGGATGGCTCGCCGAACGAGGAATCCATTGGTGGGGTCCCACCTTCGGTTTGAGTTCCATGAAGCGACTCTGCACCTCAAACCCCGTCTATAGCTTCGGCCGCCCGCGCCGGCGTCTGGCCCACTGTGGAGCGGGTTTACGGTGGTGGTACCGCTGGTGTGTGCAAATGAAATGTCGCCGGCTAAATCCCCAGCCGGGCCAGCGACTGCGGCGCACTGGCGGGGACGCGGCCTGAGCCTGGCTGTGGCCCCGGCAAGGCTTATATGGTGGTGTGCTCACCTCGCTCGGGTGTGCTCGTGTGTGTGGACCCTTCCTAGCCACCCTCCCATCGCCCTAAATCTTCCTCTACTCCCGATTCCCACCTCTGTGTCTCGTTACCTCCAAAATTATTACTCAAAATGCGGTACCTGACGGCAGCTCGGAGTATTTGCATAGCACAGGATTGCTAACCAAAAGGTGACGTGCGTCACGTAACATGACAGTACACCCAAAAAAAAGTGTGTTCTTGAAACAAGAACTGGTCTTGCCGCAAGTTCTTTTTCCAGTTGAAACAAGGCAAAATGCATTGTTTCAAAATAATGTTCTTGCTGGCGGCAAGAACATTTCTTGTTTCAAGAACCCAATTTTTTGGGTGTAGTGACCGGAAGTGAAGGTGGATTCATCATCGAAGAGTAATCGGTGATGGACTGTCCGGTTGAAGGTCAACGATTGCGATCTCGCGAGCCCACCCATCTGAGGAGTTCAGTCAGTTCTCACCGCACGCACCCTGCGAGTTCGCACTAAATGTTTATGCAAAGTTTTGTACGTGCCGATGCATGATTTTAAACCTGCATAACCTTTTGCATAAAATTGTGCACAAATTGATGCATTTTCACGCATAGTATGCAAATTCCCTGCAAGCTCAAAATCGTGCAAGTGGCACGTACAAAATTCTCCATAAAAATGAGTGAGTTGTCATTTCTCGATGGCGATACTGGAGCGTTTCTCCATCCTGACGTCCTCTGTTATCATGCAGATATAAAAAAAATAGTAAAACCATTGCTCAAAATTAACGAATAAAGCAAACCGCCCTATCATCAGGGTGCCGTAACTTATTTGAATTAGAAGGTTTCAGGGTTTGTATCTCCTAAACGGGCTGCGATATAAAAGTTAAGAGAATAACTTATTTTTAAAATTGAATTCTAAAAAAAAGTTATTCTCTTTATAACTTTTATAACGCAGCCCGTTTAGGAGATACAAACCCTGATACCTTCTCATTCAAATAAGTTACGGCACTCCGCCTATCATCCTCGCTCACTTCGCAGTGAGAAGCGCCCGACTATTGTGTAGCAATTCGCGGTCGAGCCGAGGTCCAGGTAGGAGTGTGAGAGAAACATGTAGGGAGACGACGGAACTGTGGTATGTTAGAGTAAGTTCAAAGTAGAGTCACCAATAGTCTCCATAATAATCAACCATAACTTCTGAACCACCCGAGTATTCATTTGTCCAGTAATCCACATACAAAACACGACGGTGTTCTGATACCACCATGCGCAGCGGGTGGCAGCCAGCGGGTGCTGTCATCTGATGCTAACGCTAATGCCGTCCATGTTCATCACCCGAAATAACGCTGTGGACAGTAGTTTTGTCGGACCGAGTCTAACCAACCACACAAGCCGGGCCGCCGACGGGTCAAGGACGCTGCTCTCACTGGGGACAGTTTTCCGACCATCATTGCGTGTTTGTGGTGTGTGTGTGCGTGTGCGTGTGTGTGTGTGTGTGTGTGTGTGTACCTGTTAGCTCTGCCACCTTCCTCACCCAAGACGGCCCCCTTCCTTCCCTGTTGGCAGTGGTCCAGCAAAGAACTTATTCCGAACAAAGTGGTTTTCTGCGTCTCTCTCTCTCTCTCTCTCTCTCTCTCTCTCTCTCTCTCTCTCTCTCTCTCTCTCTCTCTCTCTCTCTCTCTCTCTCTCTCTCTCTCGCAGCAATGGGGCTCCCAATGGGGGTGCGAGAGTGACAGAGCGACGAAATGCCGAGCCGAATCGCTCTGCTGCGGCCGGACGGGCCATGCTCCGCCTTCCCTCTTTATTTGGTCGCTGGGATTAATTTTACCGCGGCCGAATGGAGCGGAAGGGCCGGGCTGTTCGTTTGTTTCCTCTCCGCCGCCCTGCGCGCTGCGTGCCGCGTGCACAGTGGGCCAGAGGGCGGGCGCAGGCGGCATAAACTCTAGAGACGCGATTTGAGCTCCATAATTGCTTAATGGGACTCGAACCGAACCTGTGACCCCATCAATGGATTCCTGGTTCGGAGAGAAATCCAATCGTGGGGTCATACGTTCGATCCGAGTCCCACTTAGCGACTCTGGAGCTCAAACCGCGTCCGGCATATTGACCGGTCTTCTGGCCCAATGTGGTGCCGTACAGAGCCATGCTGGGCCGCGCCGTGCGTGCCGCCCGCCGGCTGTGTGGCCGCCTCCGCGGCTCATTGGTTCCGAGCCTTTTTTCTCCCCATTCGAGCGACTTGACTCCCTTCCTCACGGCCGTGCTTTGTCGCTGTCTCACTCGCACCCCGACGCCACGCCGGCAGCGCCCCATGAGTATGCGAGAGAGACAGAGCGCCGAAACGCCGCGTGTTCGGAACCGGGGCCCACTGTGCTCGCGGGCCATTGTACCCCGGTGCTGCAAAGTAGGGCGTCGGAATGGCTGCGCTGGTGGTGTGCTGTGTTCCCGCTCCACTGCCGCGGTCCGAGTCCGAACGCCCATTTTTCGTCCCTTTCCGACTCGGCAGTGCTCGACGCACAGTGGGCCAGACAACGGGTGGGGGTGGTCGAAATTCCGGACGGGTTAGAGTCGCGCTAAATAGGACTCGAACCGAACGTGTGACCCCGACGATGGATTGTCCCCCGAACGAGGATTCCACTGGAGGGTTCACTAGTTCGGTTCGAGTTCCATTCAGCGACTCTGAAGCTCGAAACACGTCCAGAGTTTTGACCGCCTGCGCCGGTCTTCCGGCCCACTGTGCGGCGGCGGCGCTCGTGGGCAGTGCCAGTGTGCCAGCAACAAGGGGCGCAGGCGCGCGGACGCCCCCGGGGCCCCGGCGGGCCGGTGGCAGTGCCGGCGGTGCGGCCGGGGCCACAGGCCCACAGGGGGCTTACCGTGGGGCGTAATTAGATCCCGTGCCCCCCTCGGGGCCCGGGGGGCTGCAGCACACCGATTCCGAGAGTCGTTTTCGTCGCTCTGTCTCTCTCGCACCTAAACGGGACGCCATAAGAGTGCGAGAGAGACAGAGCGACGAAAACGACTCTCGGAATCATCGGTCTGCAGGGCCTCGGCTGCCTTCGAAGGGGCAGAGTTTGGACGCGACCCTGCCGGCCTATTCCGAACGTGGCCCTGTCTCTCTTCCACTCCAGGGGCGCACAGTGGGTCAGAAGACCGTTGAGGTGGCCAAAATAACGGACGCGTTTTGAGCTCCAGAGTCGCTAAATGGTACTCTAATCGAACGTGTGACCCCACCAATGGATTCCTCGTTTCAAGAGCAATCCTTCGGCGGGGTTCAATTCGAGTCCCATTTAGCGACTCTGGAGCTTAAAACGCGTCCCGGATTTTGGCCGCCTCAACATGCTTCTGACCCGCTGTGGGGCGGTCGGTACGGTCCGTACGGGTGCGAGAGAGACAGAGCGACGACTCTTCGGAAACTCACTCCTGTCAGCAGGCGGTCGGCGACCACAGCGCTGCAGCGCCAATCCCGCCCGCCTCGGCAACTGCCAAAGTAGCGGTCATCGGGGCGGGATTAGGGCGGGGAATCATCCCGCAGGACTAAAGGGCCGTCCCTGGGGGAACTTGGCACACCAGGTGCGGCCCTTTGTCCCACCGCACAGTGGGCCAGAAGACCTGCCCAGCCGGCTAAAACTCAAGACGCGTTTTGAGCTCCCTCCGTCGCTACACAGGACTCAAGCCGAGCGTGTGACCCCACTAAAGGGTTCCTCGTTCAAAGAGCAGTCCATTGGTAGGGTCACACGTTCGATTCAAGTCCCATTTACCGCCTCTGGATCTCAAAACGCGTCTAAAGCGTGCCGCCCGCGCCCGTCCTCTGGCCTACTGTGCACCCTCTTCCTGCTCCGCCCCTTCCTGGTCCTTCCGTTTCCGGTAGCCTTCCCACAGAGCAAGCATAACGCGGCACGAGGCCTTTAAGGACATGCCTAGGTGCGCCATTAGCTAAACTTTTACCCCTCGACTCGCTGCCGCCCCCCTCTTCGGCTCCTCTTTCCCCCTTTCGTTTCCATTCACTCCGCGGTAGGCTCCAGGCGGCGGCGGACCCCAGCTACTGCACCCATAAACTTGAATTTAGCATGCATTCCAGCGGTCCACATGATAGCGGCCCCTACTTAGGTTTACCTTACTCTCGTCCGAGGCCGCGGGCTTCTCCCCTCCCCTAACCCCCCCCCCCCTTTTCCCCTCCCCTACCCCCCCACCTTTCCCCTCCCCCCTCCCCTCCCCCTTTCTCTCCCATTTCCCCTTTTCCTACTCCAACTCCTTCGCTATGGCCAACTTCCCGCCGAGTCCCGATTGCACATTCCCCTTCCTTGCGACAATAATTAAATCCCGCCGCGCAGATTCAGCCAGTGTCATCTCGAAAACTTTGCAGGAGGAGCGCTCGGCTAAAGGTGACCGGCGAGTCGCGGGCCGCGGGCGACCCGATAAATTAAATTAGACGCTCGCCGCGCCGCTGCACGCACGGTAAAAACGGTTCCTGGTTTTCCCAGGAACTCCCTGGAAATCCCTATGTCTTTTCTACAGGCTTCCTGGGAAAATCGGGAACCGTTTTTACCGCGCGAGGATTTGGTGCGTTTTCTAAAGTTGCCGAATAGCCTAATGGTGTTTTGTGACGGGCGGCGCGGCGGGCCAGAAGACCGGCGCAGGCGGCCGAAAACCTGGCCGCGTTTTGAGCTTCAGAGTCGCTAAACGGGACTCGACCCGAATGTGTAACCCCACCAATGGGTTCGAGGAGTCCATTAGTAGGGTTAAACGTTCGGTTCAGAGTCACATTTTGCGGGCATTGGACCGCCTCTACCGGTTTTCTAGCCCACTGTGTGGCGGACGGGCCGAAATATTCAAACTAAACTGCTTGCGCCCCGCCGGGGCTCCGCGGCGTGGCGCCGCCGTCCGCCAAGCGATTACAAGGCACTCCAACTTGGCTGAAGCGAAAAGGGATTCCTGATGAGATAATCTGACAGGCTCTCCGTCTCGGCGCACAGTGGGCCAGAAGACTGGCGCATGCGGCGAAAACGACGCGTTTTGAGCTCCAGAGACGCTAAACAGGACCCGAACCGGACGTGTGACCCTACCCCAATTGCTCGTTCGGAGAGTAATCCACTGGTGGGGTCAACGATCGGTTTGAGTCCCATTAAGCGACTCTGGAGCTCAAAAACCATCCGGGACTTTTGACCGCCTGCGCCGGTCGTCTGGCCCACGGTGCGGCGCATCGCATTACCATCTGGGACTGACTTGGAGCCGCAAGACGACAGGCTCCGAGCAAAGCGTTTCTTTCGCTGCCCTGCCGGCCCAAGGGGTTGAGCCAAGCTCTCAGCAGGCGCACAGCCCAAGATTACACTGGCGATCAATTTGCGAAAGAAAAGCCGCGTTGAAAATTCTGTCGAAACGCAAGTGTCCAAGCTGCAAGAAGAAAATGATAAGAAAGCGGATGAAGTGGGGATGAAGTAAAATCAGAACTTGGGTCAACATTTACACGAGTTTGACATCGCATATTGACGTAACATAACAAACAATGACGGATAATGTTTGTTACCCTTCTGGAAAAAATTTCGTGCAATACCAAATCTAGTAACAAAATTTGTCGCAGTAGCTAGTGCTAAATTTTTCACCGTATTTGGTAATGCACTACATCTGCATTGCGGCAAAAAGTTACAGAGAATTCCGTAAACAACTTGTGCTCATTCTTTGTACCCTTACCCTAGTATTTTCCGTAGCCTCTTTACAATATTCGCTGTGCGACTCACAGTCTTCTCTGTAGGACTTACAGTCGTCTCCGTGCACCTCAATGGTCTGCGACGGGCATGCGGAGAAAACTGAGTCGCACAGAGAATACTGTATAGAGGCTACACGAAATACTTGGTTCAGGGTACAGAGAATCCTGGCAAAAAAATTTACTGACTTTTTCGAAGTTTTTTGCCACAGTGTGTCCAGTTGTAAACGAAAATTGTCAAAAGACATTTAGTGTTTCGAGTGTTTTCTCGAGTCAAGCTAATATGTATTCTTTGCTTATCTCGCTACCAACTTTCAATTCAACTTGTTTCAACTGCAAATTTCTAGCAAGTAGTTACACTGGCAACTCGATCGCACTGGGCCAAGGCCTGCCTCCCCTCACGCATACGCCTCAGAAACACGAGCGACAAAGTCCGCGTCATAAAAGCCAAAGTTTGCCGCGTGGCGCCGTAGGCTGGCGCAGCTGTGCGTGTCTGCACCCTTGCAGCGAGCGGCCAGCAGGGGCGTATCCAGGGACGGCACGTTCGAGGGGGAAAGGGGCAGGGGGGTGGCAGTTTTTGCCTCGTTTCATGGGCCAAGTATGGCTTTTTGACTCCCTTTCAGGTGGTTATCTAGGTGCAGTTTGCACGCTTAAAACCTCACGAAGCATTTTGAGCGTACATAATACAAACTAATTTCCTTTGTTATACGAAGAAATAGTTCCTAAATTACGAAGTATTTTCTTTGCAAGCTCATGTAGGCTCAAAATACTTTGTTATAACAAGCTGTTTTCTTTGTAGGGCCTGAAATAGTTTGTAAGGTTTTCTCAGTGTGGGAAAGGTGCACAGTGGGCCGGAGGGCCGGTGCAGTGGTCAAAGTCCGGGACGTGTTTTTAACTCCAGAATCGCACTAAATGGGACTCCAAGCAAACGTGAGACTCCACCAATCGATTGCTCTCCGAACAAGGAATTCATTGGTGGGGTCACACGTTCGGGTCGAGTCCTGTTTACCAACTCTGGAGCTCAAAACGCGCCTTGAGTTTTGGCTGCCTGATCCAGTCTTCTGGCCCACTGTGGGGCGGCTCCCTCCGCCTGCACCCGCGCCTGGCGCACCGGCCTTTCAGACTTCCGCTCACCAACCGAAGACCGGACTCGGCGCCAGATATTCCTCTTCTGAAACCGAAGTCGCTGGCGCTGGCCGGCCCTACCGCACAGTGGGCCAGAAGACCGGCATCATCATCATCATCAGCGCTTTTAGCTCTCAAAAGACCTTTAGCGTTCGAGTTAGCAACTACAACAGACTCGGCACCCGGACTGCAAACCTCAAGTGCAGGCAGCAGCCAGGCAGGCGACCAAACCGTCGCTTACCGGGCCTCGAACCAAGCTTGTGACCCAACAATGAATAATTCCTCGTTCGGCGAGCAATCCATTGGTGGGGTTACACGTTCGGTTCTGGTCTCCCATTTAGCGACTCTGGAACTCAAAACCCGTCCGGAATTTTGACCGCCTACAGCGATCGTCTGACCCACTGTGCGCCGGCCTCTCTCTTCCATTCCGAAGAAGGATGCAGCGCGCTGATGATTCTCAGACGAACCTCCTTCCATCCCGACCCCTCGCCGCTTCAATAGCTCCTTCTGCGCAATAACGTTATTTTCGAATAGAAAGGCGAGCCAATTGATTTTCTCTTTAGGTTTTTTTTTTATTTCGTTTTCCCCCTTGGCAATATTGCCCCGACTTCTGGCTTGGATTTCAATTATCATACACGTCAGGAGCACAACATGCCGTCCAATATCGGAATGTCATTGTCTCCAAGGTACGTTTTGTTTCTATCGAGCGCACAGTGGGGTAGAAGTCTAGCGCAAGCAGCTCAAACTCAAGACGTGTTTCGAGCTCCGGAGTCGCTAAATGGGTGTCGAACCGAACGTGTGACGCCACCTGTGAATTCCTCGTTCGGAGAGCAACTTGTTTGTGGGAGTATAAGACGTCAGGTTCTAGTCCTACAAAGGCTCTAGAGCTAAAAACGCGTCTAGGATTCTGACCGCCCGCACTGGTCTTCTGGCCCACTGTGAAGAGCGGACTATTCTTAACAGCACAAAAAGGGGGCAGTGAAAAAGGTGAGGGAATGAAGTGTTCGTTTCATAGCGGCCCTCAGCAGGAAGGCGGCGGGCAAGAGGGCGGTCTTTTGCAGTGGGAATCTCAGGCCGTTTATTTCTGTCCCCTTTCAGCACTGGCATTATTCCTCCCAGCAGGCTGCCTGCCGGTCTGGGGCCCAGTCCCACAGTGGGTCAGAAGACCGTTGAGGCGGCCGAAATTACGGACACGTTTTAAGCTCCAAGGTGGCTAAATGGGACTCGAATCGAACGTGTGGCCCAACCTGTGAATTGTTGTTTTAACGAGGAATCCATTGGTGGGGTCACACGTTTGATTCGAGTCCCATTTAGCGACTCTGGAGCTCAAAACGCGACTGTAATTTTGGTCGCCTCAATGGTCTTCTGACCCACTGTGAGTCCCTTGTCCGTCTGCCAGCCGCGGCGCGCCGCCGCCCTTAAAGGGTTTCGTGGTGGCACATTTTGCCTTATTGGGGCATTATCCTCCAAGGGCCGCAAAGGCCCAAAAGTGGCCGGTCCGGCTGTTGGGCGTTATCTTTACGCCGACGAAACGAGGGGGCGATTTTACTGACGGCAGCGAGGGACAGTGGGCCAGAGGACCGGCGCCGGCGGCCAAAACTCTAGACGCGTTTCGACCTCCAGAGTCGCTAAGACAGGACTCAAACCGAACATGTGTTCCCAACAGTGGACTCCTTCTTCGGAGAGAAAACCATTGGTGGGGTCACAGGTTCATTTCGAGTCCCACTTAGCGACGCTGGAGCTCTAAACCCGTCTGGAATCTTGACCGCCCGCCTCCACTGGTCTTCTGGCCTACTGTGCGAGGGGGAGCAGAGAAATGATGCCTCGCAGTGTGGCTTGCCGCCCCCGCGGTCGGCCTTTTAGTGTTACGCTCTCATGCGGGCCTCCACAGAGGTAATTGTGCCGCACGTATCAGTCGTACCAAGCCAAGAGAAAAGTGGAGGAAAGTACTGCTGAATTAATTTCTCAAACGATCTCAATACTGCTTAGTTCAGTTTATTTTTTTTTTCTATTGACCGGTAACTTTAATTGAGATACTGTGGCATACTGCTTACTTCATATGTCTAGTCAACAATTTGCCTGGACCGTCCGTACTTGCCAAGTACGGAACTTTCTGTACCTTCCTTCCGTACCCGTTTGCATGAGCTTTTATGGAACAGGTACGGACGTTCCATACTTTCGTCCATACTTCCGTACTATATTCTTCTGTACATTTTCCGTACAACGGTGCAGAAATTTTTACAGTGCTCAGTGTTCGTAGTACATGTGGACTTCTTATATAAAAAAAATATCACTCGCCTTCGAAGAGTTCGAAGACAGTTCTCCAAATAGAGTAACGGCGCAGCTTCGCTTCCTGCAGGACGTGATTTGCTCAATCGGCTGATCAATAGCCATGCTTACGACCGGCAGTGCATGGCCAGCAAAATAATGATTATTGAGCGGTGCGACAATCATTGAAGCTACAGCATCTCATTAAAACACTACGGACAATGCCGGGGCGAGTTCGTGCTCTGACACAGCCCGACCTAATTTGGCATTCCGGTCTCGATTCGGGTCCAGCCACGCTGATGACACACGCGCCACACAGTGGGCTGGAGGACCGGCGCAGGCGGCCAAAACTCTGGTCGCGTTTTTAGGCCCAGAGTCGCTGTGTTGGATTCGAACCGAACGTGTGACCCTACCAACGGATTCCTCGCTCGGAGAGCAACCCATTGGTGGGGTCACACGTTCGGTTTGAGTCCCATGTAGTGACTCTGGAGCTCAAAACGAGTCTCGAGTATTGGCCGCCTGTGCCGGTCTTCTGGCCCATGAGCGCCCCAGGGCAGTTGGAGAAGGATGAGGGCAAGAGACGATGTGACATGTAGTTCATGACACTCTGCAGCTTTTCAGTGTCGAACACTTCTCGAAGAAGTTTCTTACCTTTATTACTGTCTTGCAGTTCCCCTCTTATCCCCCTTGTCGATCAGTCAAGTTTGAACGGTGGTTTAGCCTCAATGTCTTCCTAGCTTATCGCCGGCGGTAGCCATGACAACCGCCTCGGCAACGAGATTGGCGGCTGCGTCAGTGGGCCCAGCGTGTTGGATGGAGTAGCTGGGAAGCTTGTTGACACGTCCAGCGCATACCTTCACTCTTCGGATATTGTCAAAGTTCCACGGGCATCTAACACGCGGGAATCTGGTTTCTTCAAAGTTCAAGGCAGCCGGGCACTCCAACAATCCTGACAGGGAAATGTGGAAAACAAGAGCTCTTTGTACTGGGCTGGTTCTCCGGTTAGGGAACAGAGTTTCTGACAGGCAAGTCTGTGAAAACTTCCACCTTGATTCAGTTAAAACTGTGATTTTACAAACCATGTGTACCCTACCGAAACCAACTCGGGAAGAGTTTGTTTCTACTCTTCTTCCGTTCCTGATTTGTCAGAAAACCCCGTTACGCAACAGAATTAAGAAGAACTAGAAGACCTTAACCGGAAGTAATTACGAGGAAACCTCCAAGCAGCATGTGCCGACCTCCTTTTAGGGCTGCGCATGAGCTAGCTAACGTGGACTAATTAACTGCCACTTTTGCTCTTAATTCCGGTTCACGATTCGTGTGGGGAACTTCTGAGGTGAGCTGGAACAGAAGTTGAGGAGAAGTCAAGAGGGGACAGAAGAGAGACGTTAGTTCAAGAATGTAGTTCTTTGCAAATGGAGGCCGCACAGTAAAAAGTGCACGAAGCATCACTTCGTTATACGAAAAAAAAGAAGGAATAGGGTACTTCGGAGATGAGCTGGGCCGGAAGTTGAGAAGAAATCAAGAAGAGCAAAGTATGCGAAACTTGTGAGCATGAGCGTCTGGGTCGTCGTTCTCCCGCTACCGCAAGGCTACATTCTCATACAAATCCGGCTTTTGTTCTTCTTGATTTCTTCTCAACTTCCGCCCTAGCCTTTCTCAGAAGTACCCTATTGTAAAATTTACAAAGGAAGTGCTTGGCATCATGAGGCAAATTTTTCGAAATACGAAGCATTTCTTTATAATACGAAGCAATGCTACAATGCCTTCATTTTCTTATTACGAAGCAGATTCTTCGTAGACTTTTTTTGAGTGCGTCCATTAATTACGCTCCGTAGTTTTGAACACTTTCGTTTTGTTAAGTAAAAATTCGTGTTATGCGAAAATAGAACCCGATAAGTGTACATAAGAAATATGAAGCCTTCCCTTATTTTATCACTCGTCCTTCGCACAGTTGTGAGCTGCTGGCCCTGTCCGCCACCGCCCTTCACACCTAGCCCTGGTAGTTAAACAAGTATGAATATGCAAAAGGGCTGTAGCGGGGCGCCCAACCGTGCCTGCATGTTGTCCTTTTTACTTACAGGATATGTTCTCATGCACTAAATATTTCATAACGCCCCAACGGCCAGTCCACCGCACAGCACACCGCCTCTTGTAGGGTGGAGTGTCAACCCGCCCCACTTGTGACATGGAACTACCAGGTGCGCTGGCACTGTGAAAATTTGTTGTCACTATATGACAAAAGTGTGGCGGATATTTTCATCACTTTCAAATGATGACAGTCTCCATCGCAAATTGATGACAGTTTCATGAAAGCTCCTAGACCTTTTTGCATGGGCGGGACACAAATGTCATAATTCGTTTTGATGACATTTTTGTTAGAAAAGTTAGTTTTGGAATTGTCATCAAGTGACAACAAAAAATATTACAGTGTGCACCGGCTCGTTCGTTAGCACTGTCAGCTGGAAACAACCAACACACCGGGAAAAATGAGTTCTGAATCCGAGAACATTCATTTCACATTGATGGAATGCTCTCAGATAATCCGAGAGTATTCCATCAAAGTGATACAAACTAAGTGATCTCGTATTTTTTCCTTTTTTCAGTGCACAACGATCAGAATGTGCGAAACGCCCCACGAGTGCGCTGCACTCTCCGACTCCTACTGGATTTTTCTTCACTAACGTATTCCCGTTTGTGCACATAAATGAGCATATTGACATGGCCGCCTGCGCCGGTCTTCTGGCCGGTGAGACCGTGAGACAGACACACAGACAGAGCGGCTCTGCCCGCACACGAACAGACAGACAGACAGACAGACAGACAGACAGACAGACCGACTCTGTCCACGGACACACAGACAGACAAACTGACTGACAGACAGCACAAAGGCAGCGGCCCTCCAGCGCGACTGCAACGGCGAGGCGCGGGGTGGACGGGTGATGTGCGCGACCGCGATGGAAATAGCATCACCTACACCAGCGAGCCCCGGAGCACGCTGCGAGGAGGCGTTTCAAGGGTGGAGGGGGAGGGCAAGGCAAAAGGAACAGCGGCGCATGCATACACTGTCATTCGAATTTTGCCATACTTTTACTGCAATTTTTTGCGATGAGACCGAGTTTGCGATTCCCACGATTGATCGCACCCTGGAGTGCAATAGTTCAGTTATTGCAGAATTTTGCATTAAACACCCCTCAACTTTTGCGATACAAGAGCCTTTTGTTATACTTTTATCCCTATTTATTTTGCTATAACTTTGTATTTTATTTTCTTTGTAGGCTTGTTTTCAAAAAGGAATACTTTGATTGCAAAATTTCACTATGATTTTGTTATTGTAGATTTTTAGTATTCATTATTAGAAAACATTGTGATAAGGTTTTTATTGCAAAATATAGACTGTGGTTATTGCAGTTTGAATGACAATGTATCGGCAAAGCTACCGGTACATTCTCATATTCGTACTGAGTTTTTGTTAGATAGCGTATTGAGTTTGTGCACACCGATGTGCACTTATGAGAATGTGTACACTAAATATTTTACAAATTTTGTACGAGACGTTTTTTTCTTTTTTTTATTTTTTGGGGCATACGAAATTTACGTACAACTTTGAATGCAATTTTGTACTAAAATGGGGATTCACGTGCAGTTTTTTGTAAAGTTCATCTTGTACAGATTTGTAGGAAACTCTAAGTGTGCGTATTAATAATTTTATTTATTTTAGAAACTGCATTATCAATTTCGTCTTGACAAATCTGTTACGAAATTCGATTATTGTGCATAAAAGTCACTGAATATTAAAATGTCAATTGAAAGATTAGAGAGAAAGATTTTCTCTTTCGCTGGCAGTATGAAAAGCATCGACTTATTCTGTTTCTTCTGCAGCACGCACCGCCTATTGACGAAAAACTTTGAGAGTTTGACCAAATTCCCAGAATAGCACGTCCATGTTTCCACCGTGCGTTGCATATTGAGTTTGATCGGCAAAAGGAAGGAAAAGTCGCCTACTAGCGCCTGGCGTGCGGTCCCGTCGAACATGAGCGTGTTGCGGGCTTGCCTATCCTCGACTTCGCAGGCGCGCAGGGGACGAGACAGAAATAATTTGGAGCAGTACCGAGGTCCCAGATGATAGCCGGTAAGAAAAGCGGAAAAGTTGCCCACCTACAGGGGAAGCCTACCTACAAGCGGCCTTGCTGCCCTCAGGTAGAGGCGGAGGCGACGCACAGTGGGACAGAAGACCGTTTAGAGTTTTGGCAGCCTGCACCGGTCTTCTATGGCCCACTGTACACCGGGGGCGTGCTTTCGTCCTGACGGAGGCGGTCAAAATCCCAGACGCGTTTTGAGCTCCACAGTCGCTAAATGGGACTCGAAACGAACGTGTGACCCCACCAATGATTGCTCTCCGAACGAGGAATCCATCGGGGTCAAACGTTCGGTTAGAGTCCTCTCAAGCGACTTTGCAGCTCAAAACGCGTCTAAAGTTTCGACCGCTGGCTGGTCTTCTGGCCCACTGACCCACGCCCCCATCGCATCCTCCCGAGACCCGCGCCTGTTCATAACCGTCTGACAGCCGTCCGACCCAGCCCGACTAAAATTATGTCAATGACACCCGCTCGCGTCAACACGTGGCCCGGGGCGGTTTGTGGTGTTGGTCGCTGAGCGGCACAGTGGGTCAGAAGACCGTTGAGGCGGCTAAAAATCCAGACGAGTTTCTAGCTCTAGAGTCGCTGAATGGGACTCGAACTGAACGTATGACCCTGCCAATGGATTGCTTTAAAAACGAGGAATCTATTGGTGGGGTCACACGTTCGATTCGAGTCCTACACTCTCAGACTCGTATTGACATTTTATCTCTTGCCAAAAAGTTTTTTGTGCAAACGTAATATGTACTATTTTCTCTTCAGCTTTGCATGTTTTTGTCCATTATATAGAGTATTTAGTCCATTAAACCTTACTTTTTGTCAATTGCAATGTACTTTTTGATTTCTACATGATCTATTTACAATTTCATCTTAAAAACGATCAAAATTGTGCATAGCTAATGAGAAAATAGTACAATTTACGTTTGCTCAAAAAGCTCTATAAGCCAGAGACATAAAAGTCCATTTAAGACTGAGAGTGTATTTAGCGACTCTGGAGCTGAAAACGTGTCCGGGATATCAGCAGCCTCAACGGTCTACTGGCCCACTGTGCGTAGGTCGCTGAGCGGGTCCGCAAGGCAAGAGGATCAGGAGGGCCCCCCTCCCCCGTGAGCCTTAAAGTGGGCATCCGATTAGTTAAGCATGGAAATGGGGCGTGTGTGGCGCACACTGCGTGCTCGAGACGGCGGGGGTGGCGCCGCGGCCAGGTGCGGCCGTCGAGGGGTACACGGCAAAAGTTTCAAAATCTGTGGCATGACCAAAATGACCAGTTTGGTACTCTTGAAGTTCAATACCTTTTTCATGTCCCATCCGAACCTATGACATGTATTAATACTGCTTCACGCCGGTACGAGAACCATGTTCTCGTGCCGGCTGAAGGTTAGGTTAGGCTTCGGCGCGAAGGTGTTAACATTGTTTGCTTGTCTAGTCTAGTCCATTTCTACGGAGTGATTTAGATTTGTGGACAACATCACTCTTACCCGCTCTTACTCCTTGGAAATGAAACCAAGCGCAACATCTTGAACGTATCTTTGCTTGACTCAAGCGTACGGGTTAGTTGTGGACGAAAAGTATAGGGTAAGAAAAGGGAACCTCAGCCTTGTGGCCGGCAGCAGGCATCTCGATATCACACTATACACCTCGATATCGCAAAATTGAATGACAGTGTATGCATGCGCCGCTGTTCCTTTTGCCTTGCCCTCCCCCCCACCCTTGGAACGCCTCCTCGCAGCGTGCTCTGGGGCTCGCTGGTGTACTAGGTGATTTCACACTCATATTTTCATGTTTGATTCAAATAACTAGTCGAGGGAAGATATCAGCTCCATGAGTGTGTGCTTTTCATACCCTGCAACTTTTATTTCCCGCAACTTACCCCTGCAAAAACGCTTCACTTTCACAGGTGGGCTACCAGAGGTCGGCGCGGTGCCCTGCTGCGTCGGCGGAGGGTAGCGCCTCGCCCGAGGCGGTCGAGAATTATGTTTGTCGGTTGTCGGAGCCTAGCGGCGGCCGTGGGGGCAGGTCGGGGCAGGCAGCACAGAGGGTCAGAAGACCGTTGAGGCGGCCAAAATACCGCTCGCTAAATTACTATGTATAGGTTTTTATGCGCGCCCGCGCACGAAATTAAACATGCACTTTTTGACGCACAACTTTGTACGTGACAATGCACTATTTAGTGCGCGGGTATGCAGAAAATCGTGCGTTATTATTGCGCACAATTTTGCGCACAACTAGTGCATGTTTAATTTCGAGCGTTACGTATGCACAAAAACCTACATAGTAATTTAGTGTGCGGTGCGGACACGGTTTGAGCTCCAGAGTCGCTGAATGCGCGGGACTCGAATCGAACGTGTGACCTTCCCAATGGACTGCTCTCCAAACGAGCAGGAATCCATTGATGTGGTCACACGTTCCTTTCGAGTCTCATTTAGCGACTCTGGAGCTCAAAAGGCGTCCAGAGTTTTAGCCGCCTGCGCCGTCTTCTGACCCATTGTGGGCAGGTCGCGGTGGCGGCGGCGGTGCCGGCGTTGCGGGTCGGGTTTCTGCTTGTCTTTGGGGCTCGCCGGCCCTAGCCCGGCCTTGGCTGCGGCTCTGCCACGGCCTTGCAAGGGCTCCGCCAAGGACACGCGTCCGTGCCGCGGGGACTCCCGCAGGGCTCGGCGGCCTAGTCTCGGCAGGGCCGGATCGATAGACGGCCCTCCCTTCCGGCCGATGGACGTGTGCTGCCAGTGTGCCGCGCACTGCTGCCAGCACCGCGGCCATCCGCGCCGCCGACCTGCCCCAACGATAACGCCCCACAATAAATGATGCATCGCGCTTATTTCCCGAGAGAGGGAGAGAGAGAGGGGGGGGGGAACAGAGGAGGAGACAGAGGGGGGGGGGAGAGAGAGAGAGAGAGAGAGAGAGAGAGAGAGAGAGAGAGAGAGAGAGAGAGAGAGAGAAAGAGAAAGAGAAGGGACAGACAGATATATAAATGAGAGAGAGAGAGAGAGAGAGAGAGAGCGCGCGAGAGAGCGCGCGCGTGTGTGTTGTGAGAGAAAATGAGTGGTGTGAGAGGTGAGAAAGAGAGCGCGCTGCCGGTACACAGTGGGCCACAGAAGGCCGGTGCAGGTTGCCAAAACTCGAGACGCGTTTTGAGCTCCAGAGTACCCCACCACCAATGAATTCCTCGATAGGAGAGCAATCTATTGGAGGGGTCACACGATCGGTCCGAGTTCCATTTAGCGACTCTGGATCTCAAAACTTGCCCAGGGCCACCTGCACTGGTCCTTTGGCCCACTGTGCGGCGCCGGCGCGCGCCGACATCTCGTCTCCATCAGGCTTTGCAACAACAGTGTGTCGGTGTGCGTGCGTTGGTGCGAGAGCGAAGAGGTTTGCCAGGCTGCAGGCTTCTGGGGGGACTCACGGCGCTCAGTGGGCCAGTAGACCGGTGCAAGCGGCCGAAGCTTTAGACGCGATTTGAGTCCAGAGTCGCTAAGCAGGACTCGGACCGAGCGTGTGACCCCACCAATCAATTCCTCATTCGGAGAGCAATCCAATGGTGGGGTCACACGTTCGGTCCGAGTCCCATTCAGCGACCAGGCGCGGTCGGGATGACTGCCTCCACCGATCCTCTGGCCCACTGTGCGGCGAGGTGGGCGGTTGACCGTGGGGACAAAGCTCGATGGCTCGTCTGCCAGATGTTCCCTCTGTCTCCATCACCTTCCGCCTGCCAGGCCTGCGAGGCGTCACGATCCTTATCCTTGTCTTGCTCCCTCCCCTCTCCCCCGTCCTCCCTCTACCCCCTCCCCTTCTCCCCGCCTTCCTCTCCCCCTTGCCATCCCAACGCCATAACTTTTCCCTTGCAACTCGACGACCCGGAGATCCCTGTGCCGGGGCATGGCCGGGGTTTTGGGGGAGATAGAGAGGGAGAGAGAGAGAGAGGGAGAGAGAGAGAGAGAGGGGGGGGGATATACCAAACTGCCACACAACATTGCTGCCTCCCTAAACCGGGTGGATCATCGCCACTCTTATCGTCATGAGGGATGACCCGAATGGCTCGCCGAACGAACGAATGAAGGAAGCGACCTGACAATCGCGATGCCTCGCCGCGTCACTCGCGTGCGGCACAGTGGTTGAAACCGACACGTACACTGATATTCAACGACTGCGATGACATAATCGTTTGCGTTTGAATTTCGTCACGTTCGTTTATATACGATGTCACTCTCGTTCGAACTTGGCATGGCCGTTTAATTAGGATATCCGTTTGAACGTCGACGTGGATTAACATTCAAACGAGTGTGACGAAATTCACATTCTATCGAATATGACGTAACATTCCTTGAATAACAGTGATCGTTTGTACGCTTAAGCATACATCTTCGCTTGAAGACTTTACGCAAGTCAAGCGCCTCTGAAAAAAAAACAGCTGAGACATTTCTGTCTGACTAAAGAAGGGTAACACTAAAATGCATGACCGTAAAAGGGTGATTCTTTTCTGTATCCACCAATAGACGATATTTCTTGGGCCAGTCTCACTGAGACTCCTGGCCTTCTTTTCGGTGATACGTTGCACAAATGACTCTTTTTGTATCACAAAAAAATGGCCAGATGACTCACCCTATGAATTTCAGTGTAGAGCGGAAACTCTCGCATGTATTTAGTAGATCTACGAAAAAAGAGCAGATCAGCGAATTACGCTTTAAAAGGCGTACTTGTACGTGCTAGCGGGCAGCGGGCTCCTTTCGAACGGCAGTTCGCTGCTGTGTCTCTTTCACTCTCAGACTCGAAATTGACTATTAGTACATGGTGTTGTCATTTTTATAGTGGCACCTCTTGTAATTTGTACAACAATAATACGTACTTTTCGCTTTTGTAATAATTATTTACATATTTGTTAATACTTATTGACCAAAAAATTTTCCTAAATAATTTTATGCAGTAAAGTGTACGTATCTTAGAATAAAATACTACATTATTATTGTTGTAGGCAAGTACCTGGTTACTGACAATAAAGTCAGTAAGAGGCTGAGAGTGCTCGCACCTCTGCGGAACGCTCCATGAGCGCGAGAGAGACCGACTGACGAAAGAACTGGTCGGGATCAGTGTGCAGGAAGACCGCACCCAAGCCAAAAGCATATTATTATATGCTCCCCGCCGCTTTAATGGGCGAACTCATCACCGATACATTGAGGATAACAAAATGGTCATCATTACCACTGTTTGCGGCATAGATGCCGGTAGATGGCGCTCTATGCAGTGCTGGGGCTGCTGACCTGCAGGCGCGGATCCAGGGGGAGGCCCCGGGGGAGGGGGCTCTGAAGCCCCCCCCCCCCCCCTAAAGGCGCCTGCGCCTAAATGCAACAAGTCGCACTTAGCCCCTGCAAGTGGGCAACTTATGCGACATCTTCTCCTATTGCTATTGACGGCAGGACCACAAATGATCGCGTGCCATTCCTCCTCCTCCCTCGTCTCTGGATCCATGCCGAGGGGGCAACCACTTAATATATATATTGGGGACACAAGATTTCTTAAGGGAAGAGATTTCGTCGGATTTCGCAGGATTTCGACCGATTTTACGTCCACAATTACCTTGTATTTTGCCCTTTTTTTGGGGGGGGGGGAGATTTCCGATTTCCAGAGGTTTCTGGCGCTCAAGGGAACACATGATCTCTTCAGTGGTTGCCCCCTCGATCCATGCCTATACCCTTGGTGACGAGACCAGGCAGGCGGGGCCCCACAGTGAGTCAGAAGACCGGTAGTGGCGGCCAAAAGTCCGGACTGGTTTTGTGCTCTAGTCTCTAAATGAGACTCGAACCGAACGTGTGACCCCACCATAATGGATTGCTCTACGATAGAGAAATCCCTTGGTGGGGTCAGACGTTCGGTTCCAGTGCTTTATAGCGATTCTGGAGCTCAAGACGCGTCTAGAGTTTTGGCCCCCTGCCCCGGCGGTGTCTTCTGGCCCACTGTTAGGCGGGGCCCGGGCCGCAAGCTGCCACGCGCTGTTAGACACTCCAAAGACCCCCGCGTTACTGGAGCACCCACCCACACACGCCCGACCGCACAAGCGGGGATGACAAGGGACTCAAGTTCCGCTGTGCCATTTCCTTGGAGGTTGGAGTTATTGTCCCGTAAACTGGACTTGTCAACGATTTCCTGTTGTAAAGCTGTGTGCGACGCACATTAGTGGAAATGGTCTAAATCAACGGAGTGCGGTGGGGGCTGTGATTGACAATCAACAGTAACTACGGCCCCTACAGAGCTGTCGCAGTTAAAGAGGGCGACAGTGGTAAAACAAAGCGACGCCTGTGGGCTAATTTTATGTATTTGCCCGTATAAAATTGTCATATCTAGATCTTCGATAGGAAATTAAAGTCGACCGCCAATTATTGTCAAACCAGGGACCGTTTCAGCCGTGCACATACCAAATGTTTATGTAGAATTTTGTACGTGTAAGTTGCACGATTTTGTGCATACGTAGAATTTGCGTAATATTATGCGTAACAATGCACAAATTTATGCTAATTTGAGCACAATTTACGCAAAACGTTACGCAGGTCAAATCGTGCATCACCACGTACAAAATTGTACACTAACATGTAGCGATGTGCACCGAGTATGGCTCCTTCCAAGTACTCGTCCGTACTCGTTTATCTCGTTCCATTCCGAAATGCAAATACCATTACAAGCTGCAGCCCCGCGCGCTCGGGCCGCAGCGACGCAGCTACCCGCTCAGAGTGGCGTGTTCCCAGCCTCCAGGTGGCTCTCCTGAAGTGTTCCCCTCTCCGCGCCTGTACCTGCGCCACTTAAACATTTTCATGCCCTTGATGCAAACTGGTATTAGCGCGTAATCGACCCCTTAACGGCCGCCTGAGACACCGCCCTCCTACAGCGGGCCAGACGACCGGTGGAGGCGGTCTATTCCCGGACGGGTTTTGCGCTCCAGAGTCGCTAAATAGGGCTCGAACCGAACGTATGACCCCAGCTTTAGATCGCTCTCAAAACTACGAATCCGTTGGTGGGATCACACGTTCGGTTTAGTCCTGTCTAGCGCCTGTGGAGCTCAAAACGCGTCATAAGTTTTGGTTTGGCCGCACTCTAAATTTCCTACAGTGAATTTGGCTGTAGTGTGCGAAGAAATGTGGGCAAAAATACTACGAACTTAATTTGTTTATGTTACGAATCCTTTTTTGGCTTTTCTGTGTAAGGTACAAAGAAAAGGCTTCATATTACAAAGGAAAAATGTCTCCATAATATGTTGGCACAAAATTCTTCGTATTATAAAGAAATGGTGTTCGTTGGTTTTTTCGTAAGACTTTTAGAGTGCGCCTCCACCCGTCCTCTGGCCCACTGTGGGCCGCCCGAGACGATCTCCCTTCTCCTTTTCGCCGGCATGTGCTCCCGCCTTCGACCGGCCTCCGGCCCAGCCTCCGGCCCAGCCTCCGGCCCAGCCTCCGGGCACTTCGGAAAGCGGCGCTGTAATGGTCTTTATCGGCTCCGGGCCGGAGGCGGTGCCGGCGGTGGTGCCGGGGGCGAGGGGAACCTGCTTAGTGTATCCACGGAGATGCCCCAGGGCCGGCGGTAAATCGACTCACCGGAAACGCGCGCTCCGGGAAGCAAACCTTTCCTTTCCGGTCAATCTTGGGCCAATCCCGGGAAGAGCAGCCATTTTATTGCGCCAATGAGGCCGACAATCGGCAAGCGACTTAGACAAACGTTTTCCGACGGCAGCGCCTGACAGGTAGGGCGCCCGGTGTCGATACGCTGACGGGGGGCAACCTGCACGGCACCGCCCCGGCCGGCCCCGGCATGTAATGCCTCGTGGCGCTGGTGTACACCGTGAACATTTATGGACGAAAATGGAGAATGCCATTTTCATCACTTTAAAATGATGACCATTTCAACCGATTTCAACGCAAGTTGATCACATTTTCACCACATTAAAATGATGACCATTTATCACAAATGGATAACATTTTTATGGAAGCTCATATACTAAGTGCATGGGCGTGACAACAATGTCGTCGATTGGGTCCGATGCCATTCTTGTAGTGAAAAGGTAGCCTTGAAATTATCAAGTGCACGGCAATAACGGTTCCTGGTTTTCTCAGGCAGCGTTTAGTGAAAACGTAGGCGATTCCCAGGGACTTCTCAGGAAAACCAGAAATCGTTTTTGATGTGTGACAAACAAAATTCCACACTGTTACCTCCTACCTTTTCCTCTGTGTTCGCAGGTGAGTGTGGGCTGCTACCCCACCAAGGACCACCCCACCATGGGCCTGGGGCAAACCATGTCCCACACCTTCCCCCGGCGCAGACACGCACAGGTGGGACCAGGAAGGCTGATCGCCGTCTTCCGCCTGTCTTTCCACTCGTTCACTGTGTTCTTTCACCTCTGCTTGTCTTCTTCCTTCCTCGTAACTTAACCTTCTTCTTTCTGTTCCATTATGTCCTGTCTTCTTTCCTCGTGACTTTACCTTCTTTTACTTTCTTTACGTGTCTTGTCTTCTTTCCTCTTTCCTCGTTACTACACCACTTCACCTTCTTTGACTTCCTTTACGTCTTGTCTTCTTTCCTCGTTATTTCACTTCCTTTCTCTTTGGTTTCTTTACGTCTTGACATCTTCCAGTTTGGTCTCTTCTCGTCTTCCCTTTCATTGTTCCTCCACTGATCTTCCCATTCTACTCTTGCGTTTCGCTCGCGTTACTCCTGCTTTCCTATTCTCTATTTGTTTTGTCATCCATTTATCTTGCTCCTTCTCATCTTCGTCATCATCTTCCTCCTCTCCTATTCCCTGTACTTCACTATCGGGGAGTCTCTATTCCTCCCAGTGCACTGTCTTTCTCGCACGTTGTGTTTGCATGCGAGGCACCCTCGTGCACGTAGCTCGGAGTCGCTAATACCATATTGTTTCCTTCATCACGGTAATGGCGGCATGTCCCGGCCCCAGTGTACTGGAAAGCCCGAAAGGGGTCGTTGACTTGGGTCGGGAGTCGCCTAACGGACTCCGTCGCACAGTATGCCAGAAGACTGGCACAGGCGGCCAAAACTCAAAACTAAACGCGTTTTGAGCTCTAGAATCGCTAAGCAGGACTCGAACCAAACGCGTGACTCGTTCCGAGAGCAATCTATTGATGCGGTCAAATGTTCGGTTCGAGTCCCATTTAGCGGCTCAGGAGCTCAAAACCGTCAAAACCCGTCCGGGATTTTGACTGCCTCCAATGATGACCCTCTGGACCACTCTGCATCGGCCGGCCAAATTTCAACGTCTACTACTGTTAAAATTTTGGTTATCTTTAAATTACATTTTGGTATACCAAAATTGTCATGAAACCAGTTGGATTTTATTACCACGTTACGCCCATGCAACCAGCAACAGAGGTTTGATCCCTTTTGTGATGAAATAATCATCCTATACAAGAAACGATATCAGTGTCATGCATGATTTCGTATTAAAGTGGCAGTAGGTTTGACTGTGTCCACCTGGGCTGTGTCACACATGGTGATCATCTTGGCCTCGTTTCAGGGTAAATCCTTCGGCACTCCATTTCGCGTCCTCGTTAAGCACCTCAGCAGGAAGGGGTTGGAGACAGAGAGAGAGAGAGAGAGAGAGAGAGAGAGAGAGAGAGAGAGAGAGAGAGAGAGAGAGAGAGAGAGAGAGAGGGGGGGGGAGGTTGTGATTGGTGGCACGAGGCTCGGCGTGGTGTCTGTTTGCGTTCTCATTAAATGGAGATCTTGTTCGGCGGGATGCGGGGTCCTGCTGGCCTGGGGACCATCAGGACTGTCGCACAGTGGGCCAGAAGACCAACGCAGGCAGCTAAAACTTTAGACGGCGTTTTGGGCTCCATAGTCGGTTACAAGACTCGAACCGAACGTGTGACCCCACCAATGGATTCTTCGTTCGGAGAGCTATATATGGTGGATCAAACGTACCGTTCGAGTCCATTTAGCGAATCGGGGGAGCAAAACCCATCCGGTGTTCTGTCCACCTGCGCTGGTGTGCCTCTGGACTGCGATGACTGTCGCAGTTCGCGCAGACCATGCTGTGGCCTTTCGGACGACTTTTCACGTGGTGATGCATGGTTGTAAACCTGCGTTCGTTTTGCATAAATTCATGCATTTTTACGCATTATAGTATGCCAAGTCCACGTATGCACAAAATTGTGCAATTTTTTACATAAACAGTAAGTATGCAGCGGGGAACAAGATCAATAATGTGAATTATGTCGATGTTTACTGACGGCTAATCTATTCTGTAGAGGCGGCTGCATTGGGGCAGCTTAATTAAACCCTTTCTGATTTGCCATTCGACACTCGTCGCATCGTACTTTATAGCGTCAGTCCTTCGATGATTGAGGCAATATCGGCAGTGAATATTTCACCCATTCAATTTAGTTTCAAAAAACGTTTCGCAGAACAGCGTTTGTCACGCACGGGCGTGCGCGTGTCGCCGCTAGCCTGAAAGGCGAAAGGCGCGAGATTGCCGCATCGGAATTCATAATGCACGCACAGCCGGCACCTGGAAAAGTATAAACCTTTCACGCGCATTCATGCGCTGTGGCGGTAGCATAAATAGAGGAGGGAGGGAGGGAGGAGAAGGTGAAGGAGGGAGTGGGGGTCATGAGAGGGGTCTGCCCCATCGGCCCGTGCTTCCACCGCGAAAACAGCGACCCTTGATTGCTGGGACGCTGGGCCGCACCGTGCCACGCACTGAACAGTGGGCAAGAAGACCGGCGCAGTGGGCCAAAACTTTAGACGCGTTTTCAGCTCCGGAGTCGCTGAACAGGACTCGAAACGAGCGCGTGACCTAACCAATGGATTCTTCGTTCGAAAAGCAATCCATTGGTGGGGTCACACGCTCGGTTCGTGTCCGGTTAGCGACTCTGGAGCTAAAACCCCGTCTGGGATTTTGACAGCCTGCGCTAGTCCTCTGACCCACTAAGCCACGCCACGCCGTGAAATAGAATAGACTTTGTGTGAAATAAAAGCCGCTGAAAGGGAAAAAATAACAGAGCCCAAACGCAATACATTTCCAGCTTGTTTTTCTCGCCCTTTTTTTAACCCCTTGTTCAAAAAAAAACAACAAAAAAACGAAGAAAAAACACGAGATCGGTCGTTTAACGCAGCGCGCAGTCGGATCGTTTGTCATCGTGGCAGAGAATTGTTTTACCTCCCCGCCATCTCTCTTGAGCGTCATTTTATTTCATGTAACATCTTTGGTCGTGTGTATGAAACTGGGACTCATGCCCACGGTGAAGGGGCCTGTTTGAGGGGCCTTGTGTGTGTGCGTGTGTGTGTGTGTGCGCGCGCGCGGAAATGAAATTGTGTTTATGAAGTAAATGGTTGTCGCCAGGGCGCTGGGCCGCAGGGGGTGCGAAATGGCGGTGTGTCTGGGGGTACTGCTTGCATATGGATGCAGCGAGCGGCGCGGTGGACATACATACGCTTGCAATTGCTGCGTTGCACGCAAGTACCTCCACTGCCAAAACGCAACACATGTGTGCTTTGTGAACCTTGCGTCGCAGAGGATGCTGCGAGGTTCCCCATGATTTTAGCAGGTCCACACTCTCAGACTCGTACTGATTTTTTGTTTAATAACGTATCGACGTTGTGCACATTAATGAGCTATTAACATTTTTATTTGCAGCAGTGACATTATTATCAATTTTGTCTTGTTAAATCTGTTAAGCTTCTAAACGAAATCCTATTAATGTGCACAACCGTCAATGATTAATAAAATGTCTATTAAAGGATGAGAGTGCAAAGTGCCCCAATTCGCTCAATATACTTGATGGTTTGTCACATTACATTTTTATAATTTTAACGATTCCAAGTCAACCACTGAATACTTGAGTGTGCAGAGTACACGCTTCGACTTCTGATAAGATTAAACGTTTGTAAATTCGGAAAGTAATTACACAAATTATATGCGTTTCGAAACGGGTCACGAATAACATTGATTCATGAAAAAGTTCAATGGTAGAAGTGTGAGGGCGGTGCCTGGACTTGCAGACTGTTCGCCAAACATATTTTGTCTTCATTTAAAACTTGTCTGCCTGACACTTAATTGCTTAGGACGAAAGGCTGTGCAGCCATATTTTGGTGCGAAAATCGTTGGTAATACAGAGAAAATACGTCAATTTCTTCATAGCTAACAAAGAATTTGACTTCGTAGATTACAAGGCCAGCGCAGCAGCCATAATACGAAGAATTGTCACCATAATACAAAGACTCGCCTTCGTAAGAAATTAAGCGTCCTCATAAGTAGAATTGTCACATCACAGAGAAGTCTTTTTCTTTGAAAACCTGTTTGTGAAACCGAAAACCCATCTTCATTTCCGCTTCAAATGCTTCGCATATTTCATCGGACGGGCGCTCTTTCTGTAACAGTTTCCCCTCCGATTGGCCGTTGCAGGTTCGCACGGGCATGGTGACGGTGTCCGACGGCAAGGCGCGGCCCCAGCCCATGCGGCTGCACCTTAGCCTGGACATGCTGAGTCTCCAGCGCGAAGAGGTGGACAACAGCGAGCTCAAACCAGCGCCGCTCGATTCACGGGTAAGGAACAACTCTCAAAACTGACTTAGCGTAATATATGTTTCCCTGGCGCAAAGTGGGCCACTTAAGATCGGCGCAGGCGGCTAAAACTCTTGACGCGTTTTTAGCTCCTGAGTCGCTGAACAGGACCCGAACGGAACGTGTGACCCCACCGATGGATTCCTCGTTAGGAGGAGCAATCCATTGGTGAGGTCACACGTTCGGTTCGAGTCCCATTTAACGACACTGGAGCTCATAACACGTCTACAGCTGTGGCCGCCTGCGCCGTTCTTCTGGCCAACAGTGCGAAGTAAGGACGATGAACTTCCCCTCTGACCAGTTTCCGCGTGATCTCAGCTCGCCATCTTTCGCCATTCGTTTTAACTTTCTGCAGTTAAAGATCGCGAGGGCGAAACACTGATAATAACTCGTCGCGCGGCCGCCCCTAATTTGCATATCATTTGGCGGGTGCGAACCCTGTCGGGGCGGCGTTCAGTGGGCCAGAAGACCAGCGCAGGCGGCCAAATGTCAAGACGCGCCTTGAGCTCCAGAGTCGCTAAAAGGGACTCGAACCGAAAGTGGGATCCAACCAATGGACTGCTCTCCGCACGAGGAATCCATTGGTAGGGTCACACGTTCGGTTGGAGTCCCTTCTTACGACCTTGCGCATCGTCCAGAATTTTGGCCGCCTGTACTGGTCTTCTAGCCCACTGTGCGGCGTGCCGGAGGTTGGCAATCCGCAGAGGCTAACTCGGGTAAAACAAAGTTTTAGCGCTAACTAGTTGGCAATACTGACGGCAATGCCAAACACGAAACGCGCTGAGCTGTCAGTCGCCCTGCGACCAGACCTCACAGCCACAGCGACCCCTTGAACCAGTGCGGTTGAGAAAAAAAAAGACATTAAATTTAAAAACAAAAGCAAACATCCAAACTAAGGAAATAGAAATTGTATGTTTTTATTGACCACAAAACCACTTCAGGTTTAATCCCTCGATTTGTCTCAAACTTTACAATTTTCAACATAGGGACATTAAAGTACAACCAAATTTTCTAGCTGAGGCCTCAACGAAAATGCCAACTGGCTCTCCAGGTTGGAGTTACGATAAAAACCAATTCTATTGTTTTATTCATCTGGAAAGAATTTTCAGTTCCCGAGCAAATTAACCTTCGATATTGCTGCATAAGCCTTCACATTTGTAAAGTTTCAGCCAAAGCGGAGACTTAAACCAGAAAAAGTTTCCTTGTTAGTCTTAAATGAGATTTTTTTTTGCTGCCCTGCATTTCGCACACTTTCGTTTGCTAGCGAATTGCTGATAAGTCCGCTCAGTACGGTTTTCCTTTCTAAATTCGTAATATGAATCTGTGACTCGTCGCTGTCCCCTCCCACACCGCTGAAACATGTCCATCCTGCTCCTTCTGTCTCCTGCCTAACACTGTTATTCAACGAATCTTACGTAATATTCGTAAAAATGAGAATTTTGTCGCGTTCGTTTAAAGACGATGACAAATTTGTTTGAACGTGACTCGGCCCTCTGATAAGGGCGTCACATTAGTTTGAACATGGATCAACACTCACACTAAATTACAATGTAGGTTTTAATGCGCCTAGCAACACACGAATTTGCACGCGACGATGCACGATTTTGTGCGCGGGCACGTAAAAACTCGTGCATTGGTGCGCAACGCAACTTGCTTGTTTAATTTTGTTCGTGTTTGTACAAATGTGACATCATATTCAAACTAACGTGAGAACATATTCAAACGAACGTCACATTATATTCAAACGAGGGTGACAAAGTTGACATTTTACGAATATGACGTCACATTCGCTGAATAACAGTAAATCCATAACTTATGTCTGTAACCTCCTCGTCTCTCTGTCTTTCTTCTCTTCGCTGCACTGCTCTGTCTGTTGTCACCGCCTCTGTCTTCCACCTGCGCTTCCTTCCAAAGTCTTCCTGCAAACAGCCCAAGAAGGACGACCCAACTGCCACCGTCCCGCCATCGGGTCCTGCTTGTCCGAGTCCAGGACAAAGTGGGCCAGAGCCTTGCTCCACGGAGCCCGGCAGGCTGGTGGCCAGGACAGACACGGGGCTGCAGGAGCCACCGGTAAACAGCGTCTCGTGCCCGATTTGTGCCTTGCCAGTCCCCAGCACCGGCCCTGTTTAATCACCCCTCCTTTCGTGCCAATATTTGATTGCCACTTCTTTTCTCCATCCTCCGCGCTACAGTGGGCCAGAAGACCGGGAGGTGGTCAAAATCCCGTACGGGTTTCGAGCTTCAGAGTCGTCAAATGGGATTGGAACCGAACGTGTGCATCAATTGATTGCTCTCCAAATGAGAAAGGAACTGGTGGGGTCTCGGTTCGAGTCCCACGTGGCGACTCCGGAGCTCAAACCGCGTCCAGGGTTCTGGCTGCCTGCACCGGTCTTCTGGTCCACTGGCACCTGCCTGCGCACCTATCTCTCTCTTCTGTCTTCTCCTCTGTCCGCCTGGTGACGCCATCACAGTCTAAGCAGCCTCCAGTGGACGCGAGGGTAAGGACATGACGACTTCCCATTTATCGTAGAGTCGCGCGGCGCTCACAGTTCCCAAGTGCGGGGTTCAAACACCGCGATGCCTTTCTTTCACTGGTAGCCAACGAATGTGACATCACATTCGTTTAACGTAAAAACCGCGATGTCAGTTGGAACGTGACGAATAGAGCAGAATTATTTAAGATCAGCCGGACCTGTCCTCGACCCCCTCCAATTGTGCTGATTTTTCTGTGGGTGCTTTACCCACCTAAAGACTAGACTTTTGCCAAAATATTAGGTCCTGCTAAATTTTTCTGTCAGAACTGTAGCCATAATTCAGTTTTCTGACTTACATTTGGGTATTTCTTACTATTTCCCGAGTTTTCATGCTCCAAAGAACAAGAATCCATGCTGGGATTTGACCTACGACGACTACTTTCAGAGATATTAGCCAAAAACCTAGAAAAATGACCTTGAAAGTCCCAAATCTTGGGGAAATGGTCAAAAACAATTTTTGTTGACCCCCCCCCCTCCCCCGACCATGCAAACGTGTAGAGAATGAATTAGAGAATACAATGAAACCAACCCCAGATTTTCATCTCAAACCGTTTAGAAACTGTGTGCCTTCAAAGTTTGACGGTTTTGTGGGAGGTGCCTAAAACAACGGTTTCCTTCATATTCTGCACCGTGGGTCTGGCCGATCTACAGGCCTGCTTTGCGGTGGTCCCTGTCCCCCTTCCCCCTTTCCCGAAAAGGCAGAAGGTGGTGACCTAGCAGCCACCTAGCATAAAAACTCGGAAAATAGTAAGATATACCCAAATGTAAGTCAGAAAAGTTAAGAAAAGTGAAATAACTACAGTTCGGACAGAAAAATTTTGCGGGACCGAATGTTTTGGCAAAAGTCTAGTCTTTAGGTGGGTAAAGCACCCACAAAAAATCAGGGGGCAGGTCCGGCTGATCTTAAATAATTCTGGTCACAGTGAAAATTTAGTCAAATAAATGTGACACAACGCACCGCTTTGTCACATTAAATCGGGTGTGACACAAACTCAGTGAGTAAACTGTCACATTAAAACGAATGTGACACATGGTACCCAATGACATATGTCGTGTCACATCCAAACGAATGTGACAACTCTATGCTGTCACGTTCGTTTAAATGTGACATGCCCGAATCGTCACATTCAAATGAACATGGCACCCCACAACCTGACACTCATGGCATGTCCGAGAGCGTGTCACATTCAAATGAACGTGACAGAACGTGGGTGTCACATTCAAACAAGTTTGACAGTACATGGATGTCACATTCGTTTGGATGTGACACGACACATGTCAATGAGAACCATGTGTCACATTCGTTTTAATGTGACAGTTCACTTTCTGATTTCGTGTCACACCCGACGTAATGTGACAAAGCGGTCCGGTGTGTCACATTCGTTTGACAAATTTTCATTGTTTGTCACGTTCGAACTGACATCGCAGCTTTCACGTTCAAACGAATGTGATGTCAAATTCGTTCGCTACCAGTGCACAGTCGGTCAAGAGGGTCAAAATCGGGAAAAAAATATTTAAGGGTGGAAAACTACTGATTAGGTCAAGAAATGGTAAAAAACCAAGTCCCGCATGATTTGGGCACCAAATGACCCACCAAGCCGTACATCGTTGGATTGAGCACTGTGCGCTATTTTGGAGCATTTTCCATTTTGAAAATGGCCCAAAATCCAGCAGGATGATTAAAAAGTCACAGCGGTTTAGGATTATTCTGACTTAAAATATTATGGGAAATCCGAATCAGGTCACCTCAGGTTCCGATTGGGTCCAGACCCCTTAATATCCGCCATTTTAGGTGTTCATGAGTATTTTTAACCATTAAAATTGCCCAAAAATAGGTGGGTTGTGAAAAATGCACGGCGATTTTTGACGATTCTGACTCAAAATATCATGGAGAATCCGAATCTGGCCACCTCCGGTTCCGGTCGGGTCCGGACTTTTGTATACATATTATTTCCCGATTTGGACCGTCTTGTCCCACGGTGCAGTGTTTGCTCTCATCCCACCCTTTCTTCCTAGTGGATGTGCTCCAGACGTATGTAGTCTCTCACAGCACACTACTACACCGACACATTCCCCGTAAAACTGCTTTGAAGGGATTTATTAACGCTTGCTTGCCGTAGCCGCTCCTGCATCCATTGGTGATGAGTGATGAGTAAGTATCGACCCCGTGCATCTTGTTTGGGTAAACTTTGCGTAGCATTTTCTGCGTGCCCGGGAGGATTGGTCCGTTTGTGGTCTATGAGTACGGCCTGAGAATGTGAGAGTCTTGATCCATGCCATGTGTTGTGTGGCTTAGCATAAGCCTGGGTAATATGGAACATATTCGGGGTAAATTTAGACACATGATTTTAATCAAGGGGAATTACTGGGAATTTCGGTGCACAAATCAATTGAATTTCAAGGAATTTCAGTCTAAAACTACTAAATTTTGAACCATGAATTTGAATAAACTTTCATAACCTGCAAGTTTTTGGTGAATTTTGGTGTACAAATTTGACTGGAGTTATTTCCCCTTGATTTCAATCTTAAGAATTAAAATTCTACTTTGACTTTGATGACTTTCTTCCTGTCAAACTTTACGTCCAAAAATTGTATTAACAAGAAAAATGAATGTTTTAGTGGTACCCTTCTGAATGACCATACTGTAGGCTAAGTGTGTCTCATACTGCCCCAAAATTGTCTAATATTAATCTAGCTTAAGGTATCTGTACCTGCACAGCAAAAGAGCATTGTCACTGAAATTTGGGTGATCAAGAATACCTCAGTCGCAATTTTAGTCCTGGTCATTGCTCTTTTGACACGCATCGTACGCGGTGATTCGATTGTATGACCGGAGTAAACCTGCGAAGCGAGTTGTTTATCGCCTTCCTTCGATCGATTAAGGGATATATCCAGTAAGGTGTCGGAAATCGACCCTCCCCACAGGTAAGGTTAAGATCAACCTGACGTAACACGATAACTGTCGTAACACGAAGAATTGAAAAAAGAATGGAAGAATTGTCGATCAGTTGTCTGTTCATTTATTTTTACGTGAAAAATTACACAAAAACCAAACGTAGGATAAAGGGGCCGCATACAACTTCAAGAGTGTGACCCTTATGCCCCTTGTCTTTATAACACAGAGCCTATTTTTAAAAGAGATAAGTACTTCAAATACTTCGTCATAAATATGGTACAAGTTACATTTGTTCCGGTTAGCAAAGCCGATAAAGACATTATCAATCAACAACAAATTACGTTAGGAATAATTATTAGCAGATTGTTGTAAATAAATAGTTGCAACTTGACCGGCGCGGTGACAATCCTTCTCATCATGCCCTTTTCTGGACGAACAAGCAAAATTCTGATGAAAGTTCCGTGCTCATAAAATCTTAAGGTCAGTGTGGGCGAAAATGTGCGTTCCAAGGCAGTTGCAACGGACAAACCTCTTAATGAACATTTAACTCGAAAGAGGCATCTACTCTGTATGTGACCTAAGGTGCTGTCTGAGGTTGCTACTTTGACGGAACTTCTCGTAGCAAACTGTGCACTCAAAGGGCTTCTCTCCTGTGTGGGTCCGGAGGTGCACTCTGAGGCTGCTACTGTCGCTGAACTTCTTGTTGCAAACTGTGCACTCAAAGGGCTTCTCTCCTGTGTGGGTCCGGAGATGTCTTCTAAGGGTGTTGCCTACACGGAACTTCTTGTTGCAAACTGTGCACCCAAAGGGCTTCTCTCCTGTGTGGGTCCGGAGGTGCACTCTGAGGCTGCTACTGTCGCTGAACTTCTTGTTGCAAACTGTGCACTCAAAGGGCTTCTCTCCTGTGTGGGTCCGGAGATGTCTTCTAAGGGTGTTGCCTACACTGAACTTCTTGTTGCAAACTGTGCACCCAAAGGGCTTCTCTCCTGTGTGGGTCTGGAGGTGCACTCTGAGGCTGCTACTGTCGCTGAACTTCTTGTTGCAAACTGCGCACTCGAAGGGCTTCTCTCCTGTGTGGTTCTGGAGGTGCCTTCTGAGGTGGCTACTGTCACTGAACTTCTTGTTGCAAACTGTGCATTCTAGAAGCTTCTGTCCTGAGTGGGTCTGGAGGTGCCTCCTGAGGTTGCTACTTTCGCTGAACTTCTTGTTGCATACTGTGCACTCAAAGGGCTTCTCCCCGGTGTGGGTCCGGAGGTGCCTTCTGAGGTTGCTACTGACGCTGAACTTCTTGTTGCAAACTGTGCACTCGAAGGGCTTCTCTCCTGTGTGTGTCCGAAGGTGCACAGTCCGCCCCGATGGGGACACATTCTTCTTGTAGGAGATGGGGCTTTCGTTGCTCATTTTGAGTTATAAAAGCTGGCTTATCTGTAAAGTAAGGACGCATTGCTTAAAAATTTGCGAAAGAGGGAAAAGTACTAATGGCCGGCGTAATGTCTCCCTTGAGACATAGTGTGACAGCACATCTCAAAAGAATGAACAATAAAGTAGAATTAAGTTCGCCTTCAAACATGAAATTAAGCGTTACATTACGCTTTGAGGGGAGTGTCTGGGCGGGGGGTGCCGACGCCCGGTCCGCGCGTGAAACGATGCTCCCTGCAGCGGCGCGCGGCCGCCCGCTGTGGATGGTGTTACAATATTCTTCAGAACTTCGTCAAAACTTAATCAAATCGCAAAACCCAGGTCATTTTCGGAATCTGCAGAAAATTTCCTATCCGCGTGACACAATTGATTGAAGCTTTACCAAATACGTGAAACTTTTAGGTTAATTTGTAGCGTTTCAAAACTATTTCGAAATGTGAAAACTGAAATGTCCTTTTCAAAAACCTTTCCCACAGAGCGATAGAGAATTGAATTCTGCGTCGACTAAGCGTATGCAGAACGATACTTGAATGGTTACGAACTACGAAAAAAAATAATCCTAAAGTCGGTCAAAATTCTATTCATCTAAATTCGCAAATTACATTATGGGCCTCCGTGACCGTCACACGTGTCGTATTGGCATTCCAATATGCTTACGCAATAGGGGAAACGAAGGCCAACAATCGGCTCGCGACATGTATGGCTCTGAAACGAATGGAAATCCCTTATTTCGCTGTCGCAATGTATTGGGTCGGCTAAAAAATGCCGGTAAAATTGATTATCACTTGAAAATTTACATGTTTAACGGGCCTAAAACTCCTAAAACTCTAATCCATATTGAATCATGCGGATAGGAAATTTTCTGTAGATTCCGTAAATGACCTGGGTTTTGCGATTCGATAAAGACCTGGGTTTTGCGATATGATAGAGTTTTGACAAAATTCTGATGAATTTTGTAACACTACGCACAGCGACCGGCCGCGCGCCGCTGCGGGCGGGGAGCATCGTTTCACGCGCGGCCCGGGCGTTTCCACCCCCTGGCCTGGGCCAGCGTCACGCCGCGTTTCATTGGGGAAGGGGACTATTCCGTAATTTTTTATTGCTACAGTGTGTCCACAAGTGCGTAACGCAATAAATGGACGGCCCCTAAGTAAGTGTACGTTCACTGTCCCCAAGTTTGCGATACTTTCAACACAAAATTCTGCGATGAATTAGGTTTGCGATTCCTATGATTTATTGCATTCCCAGAGCTGCGATAAAATTTAATCACAAATCTTTTGCGATAAATCTTTTCACTGAAAATGCTATGGTCGGACACATGGCCAATTTATGGCGTGAGAAAGAGTCACGCCGAAAATTGGCGTGACAGGAAATTCACGCCGAAAAACGGCATGACATGTAAGTCACACCGTCATGTGGCGTGAATGACAATGCGTTTTAAGAGAAAAGTCATCCCAAAAACCGGCATGATAGGAAATTCACGCCAAAAATTGGCCTGAATTTCTGTCACGCCGATTTTTGGCATGACTTTTTTGTCATGCCGTTTTTTGGCGTGACACTTTATTCACCCCCCTAAAACGGCACGAAGTCACGCCGATAGATTTTCAGTGTTACTACCCTGCAAACTCAAGACAGTACATGGCACGCTCCGAATTACAGCATTCCAGTCAAGCTCGCTCCAAATAATATCCCGCCAGTAAGCACATTAAAAGCAACAAAACTCCTGCAAACATGCAAACGCTCGGCAAGTACAAACAATGGCTTTTAGTTTTTTAAGTTTAGAAGAATACAGAAAGCTATCACTTCCAGATATAAACAATAATTTATTGGAAGTTTAAGGGTGAGAATTTGGTTTGCGGCATCAAAGCGTTGCCCTAATTTTTCCTTTTTTCCTAAAGTACACCACTTCTTTGCTTCACGCAAAGTGTGCTGGCACCCCTGCAAATCAAATGCTACCGTAGCAGACAACACGGGCGTCTAGACACTAAATTTGAAAATGGCACTGGTGTTGTGTGTTTGTGACCTGAATTGTAGACGATTTTACGTGGTACTGTATATTGACCCTTTTTCTTTAGCGGCGAAACTGGGAGTGCTACAGAACTGTTTTACTACGAGTTTATTGACCGTGTTCTCTCCATTCAAATTTCAACATGGCCCAGATGCAACAGGTTAGATAGCAGGCGAAGGATTGAGTAAGAACTTGTGTTTTGATGAAAAGTGGTTAGGTATAACTTTTTACAGCATGGACAGCAAAAGAGGACTTCCTGGTCTTACTCACTGGATCAATATCTTTATAAACAATCGCAAAGAAGTAAATAGTTGGGCAACGCTTTGATGCCGCAAACCAAATTCTCACTCTTTTTTAACATCCAATGATTATTTTTCTACCTGAAAGTGGTAGCTTTCTGTATTCTTCTAAACTTGAATAATTAAAATCCATTGTTTGTATTTAATGAGAATTGGGAGTGCGGGAGTGCAATGTCAGAAATTTTGTTGTTAATTAACAACAAATCTATTGCTAATTTTTTTTCTGACAACAGTTGTTTTTAAACGACAGCAGTCGTTTACGAGCAGAGAATGTTGTTGATAAATGACAGTTGGGTCATTCTAAAACAACTTACTTGTTGGAAGACAACTTTTCCGTCGTTTAAGTTTTAAACAAAGATGTTGTAGGAAAACGACCATGTTGTTGACAGTTTTGTTGTTTCCGAACAATCGTTTCAGACAGTGTGTGTTTGCAGCAATTTTGTTGCTTTCGATGTGTTTACTGGCGGGATATTATTTGGTGCGAGCTTGACTGGGATGCTGTAGTTTGAAGCGTGCCATGCACACTCTTGAGTTTGCAGAGTACAGTACACTGTTAAAAAAGCCGTACTTTTCACAGGGAAAAGGTACGGTCATTCCGTAACCTCTGCGTACAGTAAAACCGTACCAAGAAACCGTGCTTCCCGTAAGAGCCCAAGTTACTAAAACCGTACTCTGTACCCCCAAAACTGTACTGACTGAGGAACGGTGCAACCAGGCAAATTGTCTACCAGCTTTGTACCGTACTATTTCCTGTGGATTTTTTCTACAGTGTATGAATATAGTACTTAATACAATATTTTGCGATAATCATTTTATCGCAAGAAAAATGTTGTCATTATTGCAATCTGATTTTTATCGCAAATGTGTAGTGCTCACTACAATTGGCGATAAAAATATTATTGCAGAAAAAAAAAAGCTATCAGTATCGCAAACTGAGGAACTGTTTTTCAAAGTCCCGACCAGTACAAGTAACTAACGTCTAAAAAAAAACTCCCCCTGAACCAAGCATCTCATGTCTGCCATGAGATTGGCAGTCGTGACTTCCGGTCCCTTGGTGCTCCGGAGTGCCACGCCACAGACCATAGGCACTCTGTGAAGCCTGCTTCGCAAGACGTGAACTTACCTGGACGCTTCTTCGCAGAATGACGGTTCAGTGGCAGTGATGGCGAGAGTGAGCTCCTTCGTGAAATGCAGAGAAGAGACTCAGCCACAACAGCAGAGGGAGTCCAAGGAAGAGCTCCGTCTTCCAAGGTGACTCAGAACGCCCCAGCGAGAGCCGAGAACACTGACAGCAAGAGACACCACTTGAACACAAAGTGTAAATCAAAATTGTAAACTGAGTTCCATGCTGGTTATATTCGGTTTTCAGTTGAGGCAATCTGCCGCATATGCTTGTCGTTCGCCCAAAGTTTATTAACATAATAGAAGAAGGGCGTTCTGGTGCAACGACAGTAGCAGACCACAAATAGAAGTCTGTCGCTCTTCCTACCGCTCCTACTCTGAAAGAATTGCCTCTTAATCTGACGTAATATTGATAGGCAATCACTGGTGAAGAAAGGTAGAAAACCTACGCCTTAGGGCGTGACAAGGTTATATATACGTCTACTTTGATTAAAGGTTTTTTTTCACTGAGAGGGATGAAGAGTAAATAAGAAATGAAGGGTGTCGCTTAATCTACTCTTGAGGGTTGTATAAGTTGAAGTATCACATATTTGAAAGTCAGACTTAATGCGTTTGACCTGGGATAAGGAATTAATGATTGTCTCTGGTGTCATGTAACCCTGCAAAGTTTCGGCCGGATCTGCCGAGCGGTCCGCTGCGAAACGGTTTTTCCGCTTCATCTCTACGTGCCTACGCTATCGTTCAGCCCGAACCGAAACAACTTCTTCCCAGAGCTAATATGAGTCAGAGAACGACCATCCCTGCGATGAGAGAAAAGAAATCGGCGAAAGAGGGTGGCGTTACATCCGTTTCTTAGCGTATGTCGCCACAACAAAAGAAACAAAATGGCATGAAATACCAATATGTACCGTGAAATGTATTTCCACAGAAGCTGAGTACCTCCAATACTTCGTCATAAAGCTATAAGTTACTGATCCATTTAGTAAAACCGATAATACAACAAACGAAAATAACCAACTCCCGACGTGTCGTCTGAGGTGGCTAGTATAACCAAACTTCTTGTTCCAAACTGTGCACCCAAAGGTCTTCTCTCCTGTGTAGGTCCGGAGGTGCGTCCTAGCCACCCTTGCTGAAATTCTTGTTGTACACTGTGCACTCCAAAGGCTTCTCTCCTGTGTGGGTACGGAGGTACGTTCTGAGGTGGCTACCTTGAAGGAACTTTTCGTTGCTTACTGTGCACTCAATAGGCCTCTCTCCTGTGCGGGTCCGGATTGGTAGCAGGGTCGGGACATTTAGTCTCAAAGACCCTTACAGTTCTCGTTTCCATGGGAGGATCTTTGCTGCTTGCGTTAGTGCTAGCTCCTAGCCAGGAAGAATAACGTTCGTAGACAACTTCCTTCTTCTTATCATCTTACAGAATCACGATAGTAATTGCCCCACCCTTCCTTAAGGTTTCACCGAAAACCTATCGGTATGACTTCGTGCCGTTTTGGGGGCGTGAATAAAGTGTCACGCCTATAGACGGCAAGACAAAAAAAGTCATGCCCAAAATCGGCGTGACTCTCGCGACTCTGGCGTGAATTCCCTGTCATGCCGGTTTGTGGCATGGCTTTCCTGATAAAACACATAGTCATTCACGCCACATGACGGCATGACTCTTATGTCATGCCGTTTTTCGGCGTGAATTTCCTGTCACGCTAATTTTCGGCGTGACTTTTTGTTACGCCATAATGAGGCCATGTGTCCAACCGTGACATTTTCTGTGTTCTGAGGACTTCTGCGGCACCTGACATCCTCTTCCGTTCAGCAAGCAGGGGTTGTGGTTTTCGTTTACACTCAAAAGTTTGTACTACGAACGACCTCTTTATTTCAAAGCTTTCTTTGGAATTACTAGAAAACACGGTGCAGTTGTATTATCAATCTATTCTCTAGTATTACAAAACTCTGTGCTTTGTAATACAAAACTTTTATTTGCATTACGAAAGAAATTGTGTCTTGACATTTTCTAGTGGTTCTTGTCACGTCTTTGAACTGTACCGTGTCCTAAGATGTTTTGTATTACGAAGAAAAGTTTTATAATACAAATCTGAGAGCTTTGCATTACTGGAGAATAGTTTAGTAATACAACTGCACCGTGTTCTCTAATAGTACAAAAGAAAGTTTTATAGTACAAGACTCGAGCAAAAATTGGTTCAGTTATACAAAGAAAAATCCTTAGTATATACTTTTGAGTGTAGCGGTAGTCACTTTCAGTACTCTGCCATCTTAATTTTATTAACAGTTATGGATACCAAAGGAAAACAATTTTAGGGCATCACCAAATTTTTTGACAACTTTGTAAGCAACCGCTGTATTAAAGTCATTAGTGGACTGTTTCAATATTGTTCTCCCTTGGTTGTGCTTGAAATTGTTTCCAGGTGGTATCACAATTTGTCTACCCATATTTCGTAAGAGCTGCGGCGCAGCCTCCCCCCTCACTCTCAGACCCGTACTGATTTTTTGTTTAATAACGTATTGACGTTTGTGCACATTAATGAGCTTATTGACATTTTTATTTGCAACAGTAACATTATAATCAACTTTGTCTTGACAAATCTGTTAAGCTTCTTAACGAAATCCGATTAATGTGCACAAAAGTCAATGATTGTTAGTAAAATGTCTATTGAGGTATGAGAGTGCTCCAGTGAATTGAGTTTGCTACGCAAGACGTCTAATGACCTGCACGTTTTTTTAGTGGCGATTGAATGAGATCGACGTCGTTCGCATTTAAGCTGATCAGCATCAATGCAAACGTGGCGTGTGATCCACGCTCTGTCGGTCAAGTGTCTGTTGGCCCACCGGAAATGAGGCGTTGCGGTGTAACCCGAGGACTATAAATAGAAGTAGCATAGACCACAACCGGAATTCCGGATCAAGCACACCCTTCCCTCACCATGCCGCTTCCACAACCACTACCCTTCTGTTTAGGCCCGTCTGTTTGAGAAGTGACGTGAAGTAATAACTTCACTGAGTCGCCCGAAAAACAATAGCAGGCCCTCGCCTTGGCAGCCGCACAGCAAGCCAGAAGACCAGCAGGCGGGACAAACTGCGAAAGGGGTTTGAGCTCCTGAGCCACTAAGTGGGACTTGAGCCGAACGTGCGACCCCACCATTTTGATTGCTCCCTGAACGAGGGATCCATTGGTGGGGTCCAACGTTCGGTCCGAGTCCCACTTAGCGACTCAGGAGCTCAAATCGCATCTACAGATTTCGCCGTCCGCGCCAGTCTTCTGGCCCGCTGTGCGACAGCCGCCCCGGTTGTCAGCATGGCGAAACAACGGCGCGAATTTCAACCCACCCACAACGACGTTACGCTGCAAGCCGTTCCCTCTGCCATGTCATCTTCCTCCTCCCTTGTCCTTTACGCCGTTCCTGTTATCTAGCCGCGAATGTAAGGGAGAGGCAAAACGGACTTGGTGCAGTAGCGGTGGGTCATTCTCGGAGGATTATCCCGACGTTTAGCATCGGTGCCCGTTCCTCCACTCGGCCAGCTTGTCCCGTCTCGCGACGTTTAATATCTCTGCCGCTCTCGCCCACAGGTCGCCTCGCAAAGTTTCCCTAATCACCATCTGGACCAGACCTGCGAACGGTCAACCATGTTTACACTCTAAAAGTCTTACAATGCAATTTGAGCTACGTTACATTGAATTTGGCGCAAGCATAACAGGAAGGAAAATTTCTACATACACTCTTAATGTTTTACGAAGAAATTTCCCATGAAATGAAGGAAATGGCGCAATCCTCATACGAAGGTGGTTTTTCTTCGTATTACGAAGGTTTTTTCTTTGTATGTAACAATGAAAAAGCTAAAAAGATTCGTATTACAAAGAAATATTGTTTCGTATTATGCTTGCGCCGAGTTCACTGGAACATACGAACAACAAAGGTCAAATTTCATTATAAGACATTTAGAGTGTAATACGAATCTGTTTGGGTTTTCATTTTTAGGTACGAGGAAAAACTTTCTTTGTATTGTGCTCGCGCCATTTCCTTCGTATTATGGGAAATTTCTTCGTAAAACATTTAGAATGCAGTTCTTGTCCGTGTCTCATGAAACTCAACAAAGCATACACTCTCGTGGCCAGCGCTTTCCTGGGAAGATGCTGAAGACACACGCTGCAAACCTTCCGACCGAAGCATTTTGAGCATATGCAGTGTACATACTATTTAGTTTGTTAAACGATGAAATCGTTCGTAAGTTATGAAGTTCATAACAACTCGCTACTAAGCGTGCAATAGTTTGTAAGGTTTTCAGAGTGCACAGTTTTAGAGTAATGGAGGGTGGGCCAGTTCGTAACAGAATTTGGAATTTTGGCCCTCTTCCCAAAGCCATTTAACTGCACCGGTCATCACCGTGTCGTCGTGCCGATTGCAATTCATTATGGTGGTTCTTGAAAAAGATGACGGCTCACATTTACATGTCTCTCAAGAGGACTTATGGCGTAAGTAGGGGTGTTTGTTACGAACTTCCCTACACTCCCTTACACATTGTCATTTTTAAAAGCCCATTTGCAAACCAAGTACTTGTAATAAATTTGCCGCTGAAATGGTGCTTCGTAGTACTAGATTAACGGTAGCAGGATCCGTATTTCCAAACAGCGAAGTCACATAACGTAAACCAGCACGTTTGAGGACACTAGAAGCGACTGGAAGCCTTGCGAAGGAATTTCCCATAGCCTCGACGAGGAAAATAGCGACAACATAATACGAGTGGTGTTCCTCTTCGTAATGAAAAGGATTTGCCCAGTGTCTTACAGTATCCAGAAAAAGTTAATATCATGCTCGCACCGCAAACACTTTATCTTACCTCTGGTTCGCCGTAAGACTTGAAGTGGGTGAAGAAAGCCTTATTCGCTGTGCACCTTCTCAAGGGTCGGCACTAAGACTGCGACGGGTATGCTTCCCCACTGGAATGGAGAGACCGTAGTTCATGTACATATATAGAGAAATAGCGGAGAAGAAGCTATATACAACAAGTTTGACTCCCCGTGAAGCAAGATATACTCTACAAGTCTTACGAAGGAAACGAATACCATTTCTTTATAATCCGAAGAATTTTGTGCAAACATATTATAGAGACATTTTTCCTTCGTAATATGAACCTTTCTTTTTGCACCTTACAAAGAAAAGCCAAGAAGACAAATTGAGTTCGTATTAGGGGCCGTCCATTAATTACGTTACGCACTGGGGGGGGGGGGGTCTGGGTCAGCGTAACGCTGCGTTACCTGGGGGGACGGGAGGGTCAGAGCCAGCGTAACGTTACGCTCACCACATTAATTCTGGAGCAAAAATATGCAAGTTTTACAAGTAAAATTGGGTAAAAACCGAGCGTTAGAGATATTGTTGACGTAACGTTACGCATTAAGGGGCGAGGAGGGTCCGGGCTAGCGTAACGCTGCGTTACATGGAGGGAGGGGGCGTTAAAAATCGGCAAAAAGTGCGTAACGTATTTAATGGACGGCCCCTTATGTTTGCACAAATTTTTTCGTACACTAAAGCAAATCACTGTAAGAAATTTAGAGTGTAGTTTCTTATGCATTCTAAATGTCTTACAATGAACTTTACAGTGAATTCGGCGCAACCATAATACGAAGGAAATTTTTTTCCATAAAACGAATCTCTTTTGGGTTTTTATTGTAAGGAATAAAGAAAAACCTTCGTAATACGAAGAAAAACCGCCTCCGTATTTTGCTTGCAGCATTTCTTCGTGATACAGGTAATTTCTTCGTAAGAAGTTAAGAGTGTGGATAAAACGCAGCGAACCATTCAAAACGGAAATGTTGCCAATGGATGAACTAAAAGACACTTTTTTGAGGTAGCACCCAGTGCACAAGACACTTTTCTAAGGTCGCATCCAGTGCAACCTGACTAGGGCAGTCATTGACATGACGACAGTGTTGGAATCCTAGGGTAGTTTGGGCAATTTTGGGACACGACATTAAAATGGGACATTTGTTTCCTTGACAATATTTGGCATTCTAAAACTCATGACATACCAAATGTTATATTCACAGTAAAAACATCACAATTCAAACAGTACGAGTTCATGAATGTCATCTTGTTCCGGAAACAGCTGTCCCATTTTTATTCACCCTGGTCCCAAAATTAGCACCAACGGACGACCCTACTTCAGCTGAGGCCGCGCGACGTCGTATTGTTATGCTGACTCGAACCGCTAAAGGTCTGCAGAGACCTTCCTACTGGCGACGATTATAGTGATGAACACACTCTAAATGTCTTACAGTGAAAGGATGCATTATGGTGGAGATTTTCTGCAAGCTTCAAAACAAATTCGACAAAATATCTTTAATATGAATGAAATCACAAAGTAAAGTTATGAGGTCAGCTGCACCACCGTAATACACAGAATTATCATCACCGCGTTATGAAGAGAATCTTCCTTATACGCCTTTTAAAGTGCACCCCACGCTTTCAACCATTCCAATCCGGGATTCGCTCCCGAGTCGTGGCGGGAAACACGACAGTGCCCGCATATCCGCGATCCCATCTCATCCCTCTGTGTCTCTCCCCTTTCTCCAACCCCCTTGTTGTATCACATTCCGGATCGGGAAAGGGGATGTACAGTGGGTCAGAAGACCGGTGGAGGCGGTGGGAATCCCGGCCGGATTTGGAGCTGAGTCGTTAAATGGGACTATCGGACCGAGCGTGCGACCCCACCAATGGGTTGCTCTCTGAACGAGGAATCCATTGATGGGAGTCACACGTTTGGTTCGAAGCCTGTTTAGCGACACTGGAACTCTAAGTGCGTCTAGAGTTTAGGCCGCCTGCGCTGGTCTTCTGACCCACTGTGGGATATACCAGCCCGCCGAATCCTGCCAGGCTTCGCGTCGGAGCCGCCGTAGGAATGCCAGACTAATTCAATAGGACTGCATAACTCGATGGGCCACAGACTCCCTTTCTTGGCGACATGTTCCTCCTTCTTCTCCCCCCCGCCCTCCCGTTTCCTTTCTCCTCTACCTTCTCCCCTTCCCTTCCCCCTTTTCGTCCTAAATCCGAAACCCGCAGACGCGCGGAATTTGGCAGTCATGCCTCGCGGAGCGGCGCGCTCTCATCAGAGGGTTGCATAAAATGGGCGCAGTGCGGCTCACAGTGCGGGGCCGGCCGACAGTGCTGATGAAGCCCCAGCACCTGGCGCACAGTGGGCCGGAAGACCGGTGGAGGCGGTGAAAATACCGGACCCACCTTGAGCTCCAAAGTCGTTAAATTCGACTCGAACCGAACGTGTGACCCCACCATTGGATTCCCCGTCCGGAGAGCTATCCGTTAGTAGGGTCACACGTTCAGTTTGAATCCCATTTAGCGACTCTAGCGCTCAAAACACGTCCGGGCCTTCGGCGTCTCGAACGGTCGTCTAGCCCACTGGGGGCGCTGGCGGCGCTGCCGGAGGCGGCTGCCCACAATGCACCTGATTAATTTAGCCCACCACTTGGCCGCGGCAGTGCCGCAAGGTTAACGGCTGCATGGCAAAGCAAACAGCTGAGGCAGCGGCGCGCGAGGGATCGGAAAGGAACGAAGGGAAGGAAAGCAGAAAAAGAAGGAAAGACAGCGTGGCTGGCTGAACGCGCGGGCGGTCGAGCGTGCGCGAGGGGAAGCCTGTCGACTATCAGATGCGACGCGCGTCCGACGCTTTCCTGCCCCCAACCCCACAGGGGGCCAGAAGACCGGCGCAGGCGGCCTTGACTCCAAACTCGTTTTGAGGTCCATATTCGCTAAAAAGGACTTGAACCGGGCGTGTTACCACACCAATGGATTGCCCTGCGTACGAGGAACCCATTGGAGGGGTCGGACGGTCGGTCCGAGTCCTGTGTAGCGACTCCGGAGTTCAGAAACGCGTCTCGAGTTTAGCCCGCCTGCGCCGGTTTTCTGGCCCACTGTGCACCCCCTCCCCCAGTCGTGCCCAGGCCAACAAGTCAGTGCGCCGCCTACGGCCGCCTACTGCTGCTGCAGCAATCCCGGGCAAAATATGAAAAATTTACGGGCGCATGCGGCTGCCATGCACAGCTGCCCAGACTGCTGCGGCCGAGGGCTTCCGCGTCGCACTTCTCCCTTTTGTTTTATTATTTTCGAGGTCAGGGAGGGACCGGCGCGTGCTAGGGATGGGAGGGGTCGCCCACAGTGGTCCAGAAGACCGGCGGCGCAGGCTGACAGATCTCTAGACGCGTTTTGAGCTCCAGAGTCGCTTAACAGGACTTGAAACGAACATGTGACCCTATCAATGGATTGCTCTCCGAACGAGGTGTATCCATTGGAGGGGTCCCACGTTTGGTTCCAGTCTCATGTAGCGAATCAGGATCTCAAAACGCGTCCGGGATTTTTACCGCCTCGACTGGTCTTCTGGCCCTCTGTGTTGCGTTGGAGGGAGATAAAGGGGGGCGGGGAAGCGCTCGCGTGGGCGTCGAAGAGGGATGCCGCAAAGGGCTGGCGTCCGCCCCCCACTTTCGGGAAATGCGTCGGGAATATCGCGAGAAGCAATAAAAAGGCTACACGTTATACCTTTCCGAAGGCCGGGCCCATGCAGGGCGGAAGGGGTGCTCGGGATGCGCCTCAGTCGAAGGGAACAGCCGCACACTTTGTCAATTTTTAATGGATATTAACTGCTCACTTTGGGGGAGCCGCTTGCGCCTGCAAACGCCTGTGCCTTGCTCCTGCGTGCGTGCGAGAGAGTGTGCGTGTGTGGTTTGTGTGTGTGTGTGTGTGAGAGATAGAGTGTGTGTGTGTGTGTGTTTATTATGCCTACCACTCTGGGCCCCCTGCCGGCCCCGAGAGAGCGCTTATGGCTTCATGATAGGCAGATTGTGTGAAACAATTTTTTTTTTCCGCAGCCCAAAACCGCCGTTTTTGTGTTAGTGCATAAATTAATATGGGCTTCCGTCCCCGCCGTGTCCAACACGCGGTGAGATTGCTTTGTTATTGTCATCGCCGGCTCGCGGGTGTAATTGTGTTGTTGTCCGGTGAGAACAACAGCGGCATGACGACGTGTTGTTGTTGCTGGCGCGCCCCGCCCTGACGTGGCTTCCTTGTTGTTGTTGGTGGCGAGCCCAGCCCTGAAACACAGTGGGCCAGAAGGCCGTTGTGAAGCAGGCGGCCAAAACTCTAGACGCGTTCCGCGCTTCTGAGTCGCTGACCCACCAATCGATTCCTCGTTTGGAGAGCAATCCATTGGTGGCTTCACGTGTAGTGTACAGTTCGAGTCTTATTTTTAGCGACTCTGGAGCTCAAAACGCATCCGGGATTTTGACTACCTCCACCAGTCCTCTGGCTAACTGTGCGCGTCCTGTCCTGACGTGGCCCCCTTGTTGTCGTTGCTGGCGCCCCCCACCCTGACGTGGCTCCCTTGTTGTTGTTGCTGCAGGAGCGGATGGTGAGCGTGACGCGGCAGAAGGTGGGCGGACTCGGGCTGAGCATCAAGGGCGGCTCGGAGCACAAGCTGCCCATCCTCATCTCCAGGATCTTCAAGGGCCAGGCGGCCGACGAGACCGGCAAGCTGTTCGTCGGCGACGCCATCATCAAAGGTAGGCAGCGAACGGTGGGCCAGAAGACCGGTGGATGCGGCACAGCTCTAGACGCGTTTTGAGATCCAGAGTCGCATAATGGACTCGAACCGAGCGTTTGACCCCCACCAATAATATTTTTCTTCGAACGAGGAACCTACCGGTGGGATCACACGTTCGGTTCCAGTCCTTTAACGACCCTGGAGCTCAAAATGCATCTGGAGTTTTGGCCGCCTGCACCGGTCTTCTGGCCCACTGTGGGGCGTGTTCCTCAAACAGACACTTATGCAGCACGGCAGTTCCCCTCGAGACTTCGGGAAACTCGCCGGATCCAACAGCTCCGCGCATCCCCCGTCCGAACCGCTACCCACACGCTGCGGTGTGTGCGGTGTGGTCGCACCGGGGGAGGACGCCCGGCGCAGCACAGTGGACCAGAACACCGGCACAGGCGGCCAACACTCTGGATGTGTTTTGAGCTTTGAAGTCGCTAAATAGGACTCGAACCTAACGTGTTACCCTCACTGATGGATTCCTTGTTCGGAAAGCAATCCACACGTTCGGTTCGAGTCCCATTTAGCGAATAGGGGTCAAATCCGTCCGTGATCCGGAATCTTGACCACCTCAATCGGTCTTCTGGCCCACTTCACTGAGAATGAAAGAGCCTTGATCAATACCCAATTTTGGGTCAGGAACACTTTAGCACCCGACTTTGGGCGAGGAAGGTTCCTCGCCCAAATCTGGGCGAGGAAGGGGTATTAGCTACCTATATGGGTACATTTGGGTGAGGAAACCTTCCTCACCCAAATTTGAGCGAGGAAACCTTCCTCACCCAAATTTGGGTGATAAAGTATTCCTCACCCAAAATTTTTTTCATGATCATGACCCTTTTCTCGACAATGCCCCGGGCATGGTCAAGGGCCCGGTGCAACTACACTCTAATGTTCTTACGGATGACTTCATCCGTATTACAAAGAATTTCATCCGTACCTTACAAACATTTTTGCGCAAGCGTAATACGGATAGCCTGATTTGTAATATACGGATGGCTTTGTCCGTAACAAATGTGGCTTTGTAACTACGGATAGTCCAACAGAATCCGAAGAGATTGCATTCATCGCAATACATTGCGGATACAGAATCTAAAAATTACTCTTTGCCATACTGCGCCGATACAGATTAGCAGTATATAAAATTTTTATTGCCAAAAATCTTTTTAATGTACTAGCAAGCTCTTTTACTACTACTAGTCACATAACAGAGCTAAATTGAACACGATACTTTTGCTGAGCGATGGAGCAGAGTCACAGCAGAAACAGATGTACTTACCACCAAAATTTGGTGTTGATTATGAAATAACTGCATTTAAATAATCATACTGAGCAACTGGACAATCTAACCAACCAGTTATTGTAGGTAGTTCCACAAACATTCCACCTTACTCAAGTTACACTGTAAATGTTTTCTCGTGAAATTGGTGTCCTGGTGAGGTTATACTGTCTGCTGATCTAGTGCCTTATGCTGGAAGAACCCAGTGACAACAAAAATCACATGCACTGACTTCTTCTGTGTGTGCAAACAATGCCATCCAAGCTGGACTTTGGGTTGAGACACCATCGGTGTCACCAATTGCAGAGGCCTAAATTGTGCCTCAAAGCCTCAAATTGGTAGCAATAACAGCGAATTGTTTTTCTTCGAATAATAATCGCCCCGCTTAACTTTTCATACGTGAAAGTATGAGAACTTAAGCGGCATTAAACACAGTCTTTGTTTATGTTTGGATTAACCTCGTTCAATGTGGTTAAAAACGCAGAAACCACGATGATACGCAAGTTTCTGGTTCGTTAAAGTTGATTTACTGCTTCAATGTGAAGTGATGCATGCGTCTGCGAAAACTGGACGGCTGTCATGTTAACACACACTTATCAGCTGTTGAGGATTGGAGATGTTGGAGGTTCTTTCATTTTCAGAGGTAAATTTTCTGCTTCCCAACAACATACATTAATAAATAGAAGTTCATGTTTGTTTATATATTTGAATTGTTTCTTTGATAAAGATTTTAGGTTAGGTTCCTAAAAATTTTATTTGATAACCGTTTGACTACAGCCAAAATGGCACTTAGAAGATTTTAGTACAAGATTTTAGTCTGGAGAATTAATATGTGAGCGATGGAATATGCAGAAATAGAATTCTTTGTTTGAAAAATAATGAAACTATATTACACCTTATTAGTCTTCATGCTGTGGTTTAGTTGATGTAAGTACGGATTGATAGGTTCAGATCATGATTTACGGACAAGTTGAGTTGATAATACGGATGAGATCAGTAGCCGTAATTATGGATCAACATTTGTGTTTGTATTTACGGATAATTTTGTCCGTACTGAAATTCTCAAAATCTGGAGATGTTTTTTATCCGTAATACAGCTGTCAAACTCCGTAATATGGACAAACACATCCGTAATTACGGTGAATCAATTTTATCCGTAGCTTACAGTGGTGACTTATCCGTAAGAACCTTAGACTGTGTACATCATCCTCTCCCAACCTTAATGGTAATAATAAAGCGATTTCTGAAAATTTCTAAAAAAGTTTTTCAACTTTGAATGACGGTTATTCAGCCAATTTACACACTGGTAAAACTAAAGCGTAACTGCACGTTTGAGTCAAGCCTTAAGTAACACTTAACACTTGAAAAAAAAGAGAGAAAAAGCATAAATACTCCTGATTTCAAGCGAAAACTGATTACGCTTGAGAAAAGAGGGTAATGCAACGCTTTGTTTTTATCAGTGCAGGCACACGTGTTACCCGCAGTTATATCATTGACAGTGAAACCACACGAAGACACAGGTTCTATCTAAGTTCATCAAATTGAAGAAATTTACAAATTCAATTAACCTTAAAAGTGACGTCTCAACATAAACTTAATATCGCCCCTGCCTCAAAATGTATTCATTGGATGGGATTCCCTTTTTGCCTGCCGAGGCCCTACCCCACCCCAGCGCACCGTTTAATCCCCCCACCCACCCCTAGAGGACCCTGGAGGCCGCACCACCACAGCTTCATTTTCCATGGTAATTCCCCGAGCGTGTGGCCCACTGTGTGGTCCCGGCTAACTCAGCCTCACTGTCAAGTTTTAATCATTTCGCCGTGCCCGTCGATGGCGGGGGTGGGCAGACCCGGGAGGACCACCCGTCCAGTGCGCAGTGGGCCGGAAGACCGGTGGAGACGGCTAAAAAAAATGTTAGGTTAGGATATGTTAGGATATGGGAATACCCACATGCGTTTGTAAGTGTATGTACTTGCTAGCATTCATTTGTAAGTGCGTGCTAAGCAGACAGTGAGGTTTGCAGTGCACGTTCGGTTCGAATCCTGTAAAGCGCCTCTGGTCTGGAGCTGAAAACGCGTCTGTAGTTTCGGCCGCCTGCGCCGGCCTTCTGGCCCAATGTGGGCCGGACCCCCCGCGTCCTGCGGCGAAACAGACCGGCGGGGAGTTCCCGCTTCCCCACGGAGCGCCTTGCATTGCACAGCGCGCGGGGGATCGCACCGCAGCACAGCACCACTGTATAACAAAGGCCTTTCAAACTTTGCCGCTGCGGCCCAGCCGGACCACAGTGGGCCAGAAGACCGGCGCAGGCGGCCAAAACTTAACACAGACGCGTGTTGAGCTCCAGGATCGCTAAATGGGACCCGAACCAAACGTGTGACCCCACAAATGGATTACTCTCCGAACGAGGAATCCTTTGGTAGGGTAAAATGTTCGGTTCGAGTTATATTCAGCGACTCTGAAGCTAAAAACGCGTCTAGAGTTGTGTCCGCCTGCGCCGGTCTTCTTGCCCACTGTGTAGCCGGGCTCGACGATCTTCTCTGTGGTCCGCGCAGCCGAGGGGCTGACCGCCGCGCCGGGTCGATGAGAACCGATGATAAGCCAGCTTCGTGTCAGCGCTCTCCGAGACAAGAGAAATCACTCTACACTGTAAATCAAATGGTGATACATCTCACCACCTGAGGGGTGAGACAGAACTGTCTCACCGAAAAAGGGTGATACTAAAGTGTATCACCGTAAAAAAGTCGTACACGAATGTATCACCGAAAAAAGGTCGTACTCAAATGTATCACCGAAAAAGAGTGATACTTCCTCAGGAAAACAAGGGCTCATCTCACTGATGTCTGACCATTTTTCTGTGATACATTTGTGTACGACCTTTTTTTCGGTGATACACTCGTGTATGACTTTTTTTCGGTGAGACTTTTTGTATCACCGAAAATGGGTGAGACGTCTCACCCTTTGAATTGCAGTGTAGCCAAATTCTTTCACCTCTATTCACCAAACCTTTAAAATTCACTAAAATTCATCGAAATTTTGAGAATTTTGTCCGAAATTCAACTAAAAATTGATTACATTTGCACACCAAAAATTCATATTAATTTCGCCTTGCTCCGAGATGTTCCATTGCCGAGGTTTCACAGCGTCCTACCCCGGGCTTGGAACAATGTACACGGCTGGAACGGTTCCTGCTTTTCCCGAAGCCAACTGTGGACACACAGGCCACTTCTAGGGAGATATAGGGAAGATCAGGAACCGTTTTAGCCCTGTAAACCTGTCAGGAGTAACGAAATCGTGCCGTAAGGTGCAAGCGACGTGTCCCTGCACACTTTACAGGTATCACTGACAATGAAAGAGTCATGATAATGACCCAATTTTGGGCGAGATATATAAACTTTATCACCCAAATTTACGTGAGAATCAAAGTGTATCAGCTGCTTTTGTATTATCACCCAAACTTAGATGAGGAAACCGCCCTCGCCAAAATTTGGGTGATAAAATAAATCTCACCCAAGGGTAATAACGAATACCTTGCCCAAAATTTTAGTCCTGATTATGACTCTTTCATTCTTAGTGTGACGAACGATGCACATTCATACACTTCCGATTTCCTTCTGAGAAATCTCGAGCAGTCATGATTAAAAGCCAATTGTCAGTACTCCACGATACAAATGTATCATAATACGGAGAAATATGTTCGTAATATAAAGAAACTGGTTTCCAGTAACTGAGAACCCTTCACCATAGGTAACTTCCTTCGCTTTGCTGTCATAAAACTAAGCTTTTCGTTCATATTGCAAAGAAAAAAGCTTATCCAGGCACCTGAATGGCAATTTTACGTTTGGCCTCATATTATGGGGGTTGATGGTCTCTGGTAAGATGACTTTCCGGTCATTTTTTTCAGCACTTCTAAGGGTGCCTACAGAGTCAAAAACTGTTTTCCAACTCTTTTATTTTTGAGAAACCTTAACTTTGAAAGCCCATGAAAACCAAACGAAAGTTCATAGAGCGTCGCTCTTTACTCTTAACCTGAACTCCCTAAGTAATATGATGGACATTGTATTGGTCGAATAATGGAAACGTTTGAGTTCTCCAAATCCTAGAATTTCCAGCATTGTTCCGAAAAGTGACTGCATAAATACGGCGAAGAGGTGGGCATATTAGTATGGCATTACATAAATAACATTCTGAAACAGATTATAACGACAATTGTGACTTCACTATTTTTATTATTCAAAAAAGCTGTCAAAATAGTACCAAGGAATTTTCCACAGACCTTGCACGCAAGAAACTTAGAATTCAGAATGTGGAATTGAGTGTAGCAGTTCTGATATCACTGATGATCTGACAAAGGGACGTAAGTCCACGAAACAAAATTTTTCAGGAGAGGAAAAAAACTAAATATCTTAGGTAATTAAAATTGGAGCTGGGATCTGAAAATATAGTAATATTCTGTATTTGATGCTGGAACAGATACTGTAGTTTAATCTGTTGCAGCTCTCTTAGTTTCCAAGATCACTGGACTTACGTTGTTTGGCCCATGACCCAAACAACGTATGTCCACCATTTTCTGCACCAAAAGACGTAAGTCCACGTAAGTCCAATCATTTTCTGAGAACACTGCGTAGGTCCACTGATCTTCTGACAAAATAACGTAAGTCCGGACTTGCGTTATTTTGTCAGAAAACCAATGGACATACGCAATATTGTCAGAAAGTAGATGGACTTACGTTCAGACAACAGATTCACCTAAAATATCGGACAGCGAGAGAGACTTACTTAAATTGGCAGCAGATGATGTGTTCAGGTATCTTACAATCAGATGGACTTCATTCGGATCCCAGTACGCTATGGACTCTTGGTAAAATTAACGCCTAATCACACTTTCTAGTTGGAGTGAAGTATCCACTATTAACTCAGACTAGGCGCTGCTGTTGTTGTTTAAAACTTGCTCATTTTTCCTACCGGAATTGTTTCTGTCAAGAAGCCCTTGTATACACTGAGTGGGTTAGGCAGGTTGAAAATACACCACCAACTTAGGGAAAAACTTCTGCAACTTAAATTGGCTTATAGCCACAAGTTTGTGAGTATGATGTGACTGTACACAGAAAGATTTCTATGTACCACACTGAGCACAACTTCAAAATGCGAGACATTCCCGAAAACGTCTCCTTCATATTGCACGCCGGCGCGCTGAGAGGACTGAGACCGTGCCGTATGGGTGAAAGTACCTCCAGAAAGCTTGAAGTCTCCCCTTTCAGCTCGCTGACATTACTTTTCGCTAAAGTCCTCGCGCTGCGCGCCTCGCTGCCCCAATCATTGGTGGCGCTTTCGGACGCCACCCGCCTTTTGTCGTCTGCTCTTCCGCCCCCTCTCCCCCCTCCCCGCTCCCATCCCTCTGGAGTGTGAAAAGCAACAAGTGTCTTATTTGCACTCGAGACTGCAGGGTGAATAGGTCAAAATGGCACTGCAGCTGTCTGCCAGTGCCAGTTGTTTTGACAATCTTTCTTTCAAAGCAATCAGTTTCATCATTTGCACAGAGATTTCGGGAATGTCTCGCATTTTGAAGTTGTGCTCAGTGTGGTACAAAGAAATCTTTCTGTGTACAGTCACATCATACTCACAAACTTGTGGCTAAAAGCCAATTTAAGTTGCAGAAGTTTTTCCCTAAGTTGGTGGTGTATTTTCAACCTGCCTAACCCACTCAGTGTATACAAGGGCTTCTTGACAGAAACAATTCCGGTAGGAAAAATGAGCAAGTTTTAAACAACAACAGCAGCGCCTAGTCTGAGTTAATAGTGGATCCTTCACTCCAACTAGAAAGTGTGATTTGGCATTAATTTTACCAAGAGTCCATAGCGTACTGGGATCCGAATGAAGTCCATCTGATTGTAAGATACCTGAACACATCTTCATCTGCTGCCAATTTAAGTAAGTCTCTCTCACTGTCCGATATTTTAGGTAAATATGTTGCCTGAACGTAAGTCCATCTACTTTCTGACAATATTGCGTATGTCCATTGGTTTTCTGACAAAATAACGCAAGTCCGGACCTACGTTATTTTGTCAGAAGATCAGTGGACCTACGCAGTGTTCTCAGAAAATGATTGGACTTACGTGGACTTACGTCTTTTGGTTCAGAAAATGGTGGACATACGTAGTCTTATCAGAAAACATGTGGACATACGTCGTTTAGTGCTATGCTATGGCTTCCAAAGTATGAAACATATGAACAAACCGAATAAATGTATGGATGTGGAGTAAAAAGTTATCCAACAGAAAATAATAATGTGGATTTTGAAAATTTGTGGACTTACGTCCCTTTGTCAGATCATCAGTGATATAACGTTAACATGGTTCGATCCTCAACTGAAGCGTGCGAAAAACAAGCTATGGGTCTTATGTCAGAGACGGAATAGGAGGTGCGAATACAATTAGAAATTGGAATTGGAAAAATGACATATTTTAACATTGGTCCAAGGGCTTAATTACTGTAATCTTATTCGACAACAGAAGAATGCACAAAACAGCTTCGGGGCAGTATGCCAAACGACGTCTTACAAAAAATATACTTACAAAAGATAATTACAATTCCTTATCAACACTACAAGTTTATGAAGTCTGTAAGAGTCAGCAAGCCAAAAGACGACAAATTGCAGTCAGGTCAGATTGTTCCCAAGAAAAAAAAAATCGTGTCGGTAGTCACATTAAAAATAGAAATTACAACCGTGAGTAAAGGGAAAGGTTTCACTGCAGTGGGCCATTTTCTACTTTCTTTAAAGCCAGACAAAATTACAACGTCCCACGGCGTCGTTTCAACCAGTGAACTAACGCTTCTACTCAGTAATTAACTGCCAATAAAAGACACTTTAGATGCCTTCTCAGAGACAGTGCGCAGTAATGACCGCAACAACACAGGACTTACTTCCACTTGCACACTGGATAATAAGCGCTTCCCTAAGGGCGTGCGTTCGCAGATGCTGCCTAAGATTACTGCCTTCCAGGGACTTCTTGTTGCAAACAGTGCACTCAAAAAGCTTTTGTCCTGTGTGTGTGTCTGGAGGTGGTGTCTGAAGTTGCTACTATCGCTGAACTTATTGTGGTAAACTGCGCACTCAACGGGCTTCTCCCCTGTGTGGGTCCGGAGGTGCCTTCTGAGGTCGCTTGTAACGCTGAACTTTTTGTTGCAAACTGTGCACTCAAAGGGCTTCTCCCCTGTGTGGGTCGAGAGGTGCCTTCTGAGGTTGCTACTGTCGCTGAACTTCTTGCTGCAAACCGCGCACTAAAAGAGGTTCTCCCCTGTATGCGTCCGGAGGTGCCTTCTGAGGTTGCTTGTAACGCTGAACTTCTTGTTGCAAACTGTGCACTCAAAAGGCTTCGCTCCTGTGTGGGTCGAGAGGTGCCTTCTGAGGCTGCTACTGTCGCTGAACTTCTTATTGCAAACTGTGCACTCAAAGGGCTTCTCCCCTGTGTGCGTCCGGAGGTGCCCTCTGAGGTCGCTTGTATCTCTGAACTTCTTGTGGCAAACTGTGCACTCAAAGGGCTTCTCTCCTGTGTGGTTCTGGAGGTGCCTTCTGACGTCGCTTGTACCTCTGAACTTCTTGTTGCAAACTGTGCACTCAAAGGGCTTCTCCCCTGTGTGGGTCGAGAGGTGCCTTCTGAGGCTGCTACTGTCGCTGAACTTCTTATTGCAAACTGTGCACTCAAAGGGCTTCTCCCCTGTGTGCGTCCGGAGGTGCCCTCTGAGGTCGCTTGTATCTCTGAACTTCTTGTGGCAAACTGTGCACTCAAAGGGCTTCTCTCCTGTGTGGTTCTGGAGGTGCCTTCTGAGGTCGCTTGTACCTCTGAACTTCTTGTTGCAAACTGTGCACTCAAAGGGCTTCTCCCCTGTGTGCGTCCGGAGGTGCCCTCTGAGGTCGCTTGTATTGCTGAACTTCTTGTTGCAAACTGTGCACTCAAAGGGCTTCTCCCCGGTGTGGGTCCGGAGGTGCCTTCTGAGGTCGCTTGTATCGCTGAACTTCTTGTTGCATACTGTGCACTCAAAGGGCTTCTCCGCGGTGTGGGTCCGGAGGTGCCTTCTGAGGTCGCTTGTATCTCTGAACTTCTTGTTGCAAACTGTGCACTCAAGAGGCTTCTGTCCTGAGTGGGTCCGGAGGTGCTTTCTGAGGTCGCTTGTATCGCTGAACTTCTTGTTGCAAACTGTGCACTGTAGAAGCTTCTGTCCTGAGTGGGTCTGGAGGTGCCTCCTGAGGTTCCTACTTTCGCTGAACTTCTTGTTGCATACTGTGCACTCAAAGGGCTTCTCCCCGGTGTGGGTCCGGAGGTGCCCTCTGAGGTCGCTTGTATCTCTGAACTTCTTGTTGCAAACTGTGCACTCGAAAGGCTTCTCTCCTGTGTGGGTCCGGAGGTGCCTTATCAGATAGCTTCTTTTACTGAAGTCTTTGTTGCAAACTGAGCACTGGATGGGATTTTCTCCTTCGTGGGGTCGAAGGTGCACAGCCAGTGCAGATATGGACACTTTCTTCTTGCCGTATACTGAACGGCGGCTCATGATGAATGAAGACTTCCTGCAATAGGGATACATTCGGTATTTTACTACAAATTAGGTCAGTAAGAACTGAGAAAATGAAGCATCCAGATGACCATGACTAGCAATGAATTAGGTTTAACTTAGCGATTTACACTCGGAACCTTTAATAGAGATTAGTAATCATAAACGTTAGTGCACATAAATAGAATTTCGCAAAGAGGGTTAACAGATTTGGCAATGACGAAATTGATTGAAAGTTTCTAGTTTCCAAAACAACGATGTTGATTTGCTTGTTTATAACGAAGCGATTGGGCAAGAACGGGGTAGAATCGGAATCTGCGGAAGCGGGGGGGGGGGGGCAAAAATTAATCAAAGTTTAGTCATGACCTGTCACACCTCAAACTCAGACGTTTACCAGTTCCGTTGCTCCCCAGTTCTTTTCATCATAATAGCCATCGTTCTGGTGTGTATGTGACGCCATGTCCCGAGCGAATCGTTCTCCAACCGCACGTTATGATGTGCGAACAAAGCTATGACGTCCTATATAGTTTCATGGTTAGGGTCGGGTGACAGCCGAACACAAAACAATGTTATTATAATAGCTTTGGACTGAATCAATCAAGTACGTAAGGACCAGACAATGCCGCATCTCGCGTCAAAGAAGTTAGAAAAATAAACGCGACACAATCTGTACAAAATCGACATCCGTTGTCGTGGCTACTCTGCAGTGCAGACTTAATAGTGTACATGGCTGACTATTCAGGTGATTTAACCTCAAGGTTGACGGCTACTATCGCCTACTTAACAGGCACGCTGTAAATAAGTTTGTTCATGGCAAGTACACTATAATTTCCAGCCATCCGACCCCAGGCGCATTTGTTTAAACATGATGGCATGCCCGTAAGTAACCAGCAGTCGACCATCAGGTTGAATTTCCCGAAGCGTCCAACATCAGTATACAGAGTACGTACGGATTTGGGAGTGTGATTGACAGAACACAAGGTACATTCCTTGCTAGGCCCCACACCATTACTGGGGTACTTTGAACCTAACCATCATATATCAGTGTCTCCACCATTTTCTGAAACAACCGTTCAAGTGCTCAGCCGAATGACCTACAACGTGAGTGAAAGGCGAGGCACAAAGGACAAATCTGTGAATGGGTTGCTGTGGTGATACTTACCCCTCAGTTCTGCTCCGTGAAGATCACAGAAAGACTGGCCGAATGGCAGGATCCCTCTGACTTCGAGAACTACGGTACGTCGCTGCAGACCACGCCTGGATCAGGTCTTGGCGTAACAATCTCGAAGCTTGACTTCACCTTGCACCGGCTCAACTTCGGGTACGTTTAAGATCGGAGGCTAGAAAAACACAGACGGAAAGTTGTTATCGGAAGTCACAAATAAATGCTCCTCCGGTCGAGCAGATGTCAGGCAAGCTAGACGGGTGCTCCCTTTGGATGGCTCGCAACTTGCCCTTCCACTTCTGGTCGCTTGGGCCAGATATGAATGAGCGGAATAACCTGCGATGTCGAGGTCGCGTCCGCACAAGAAATTATAAGAGACACTTCAAGCAGAACCCAGAGTTAACTAGAAGCACAAGACAAAAGCCGGAAACAGGTGGCAAATATCGTTATTGGCGAGCGATAGCGAGCCCTTGCTGTGATTGGGGTGCCCCGAAAAGCGATTGGTCGTGTGTCTGTTTGTCTGTCTGTCTGTCTGTCTGTCAGTCCGTTTGTACTCACCAACGATTCTCAGCAACTACACTGTCTAAAGTTACAAAATTTTGCATTTGACATCAACTTAGTTTCTCCCAACACGAGTTTGTTTCAATTCATTGTTTAGTATCGTTTGAAATATTAAAAACATCTTTTTGAATTAGGTTATTAGCGTTGTTAGGTTGGCAGCAGTTACCAATTTTTCATACCTGCGGCCGCGGCTCTCAAATACGGGACTGATGCAAATTAAACAAAATAAAGAGCAGAAGGGTTAAAAACTGAGTTCGGTGATAGTTTTTCAACATTATAGAATGATTGAAACACCTCCGGAGTGTCAACGCAGTGAAATAAGGAAAATGAAATTGAAAATGATTACGCGTTTTGTCCCCCTCCCCTCCCCCCGCCAGAGGGGAATCTTACCCAGGTCAGTGCAGTGTTTTTGAGATTTGCAAGATAAAACACTGTTTGCCTTTCAAACTTAGTGAGTCTGTACTTGCTTATTTTTCTCAGAAGATTCATTTTTTAGTTGTTTACTTATTTAATAAAATTGGGAAATACATAAATATATTCTTTTGAAACCAGACATAAATCTTTGCTAAATGGGACCTTCATTTTTTTTTTATTTATATGGTTGAGTGAGTGGTTTTGCCAAAGCTGGTTTTGCCATAGACATCATATTATTCATTATCATCATATTACTCATTATTCAGTGAAGTGATTTAGGTTTTGAGCAATGAGTGAATAGATCATTGGATTTAAGGAGACGTGTCATACAACTGTGTCATACATTGTCTGCCACGACTGATACTCATTGTTGGTCGTTTGTTTAAACTGGCTGCCTTTCCAATTAACACAGAAAATGAGATCAATATTTATGCTGAGCTGTATCTTTACTTCAAAGATAAAGTATCACATTAACACTCATTTACGAATAAGATCAACTTTTGTTCAGCAACATGTGGCTTTGACATTGGATTCGATGAGACGATTCATTGGATCTGACTATAGGTCTTCTCGTAAACTGGTCCCAAACAGCCTGCCTAACTGTTCCTCTTTATTTTAACTATGATAAAATAATGTAATCAATATTATTTAATAGACCACTTGTTAAAAATAAAAGGAAGATAAAACGCTCTCAGGTATTACCAATAACATTGCGTATTCACAAGTTTCATAAAGAAAAGATATCGAACGGTGACTCAAGCATTTGTGTTCCTCGACTGTGTAACAGTGTTAGGGTTGGTGGCACCAGAGCAGCTCATTAACATACGATTTTACCCCAGGTCTCTATAAGTACTGCACCTAAAATTGGCTCATTTTTGACCAAAATTTTATATTCGAGTTTTACATTGTTTCCTGCAGTTTTTGGTGTGCTGATCACGAAAATGACATCCAATCTCACCCCAGACCTTTTCTATACCCAATATTGGCCAATTTTGGACCAAAATTTTATATTCGAGTTTTACATTGTTTCCTGCAGTTTTTGGTGTGCTGATCACGCAAACGACTTCCAATTTCACCCCAGACCTATACTTTACCCAATATTGGCCAATTTTGGACCAAAATTTCGTTAACGAGTTTAACATTGTTTCCTGCAGTTTTTGGTGTGCTGATCACGAAAATGACATCCAATTTCACCCCAGACCTATACTTTGCCCAATATTGGCCAATTTTGGACCAAAATTTCGTTAACGAGTTTTACATTGTTTCCTGCAGTTTTCGGTGTGCTGATCACGAAAATGACATTCAATCTTACCCCAGACCTTATCTTCACCCAATATTGGCCAATTTCGGACCCAAATTTCATATTTAAGTTGTACATTGTTTCCTGCGGTTTTTAGTGTACTGATCACGAAAGCGACTGCAAGTTCCACCCGAGACCTATACTTTACACCATTTGGGCCCATTTTGAACCAAAATTTTATACGTAGTCGAGTTGTTGAACGACCGTAGTACTTCCCCAAACTGAGAGGGGGGGGGGGGGGCTCTCCCGCACGTAACATGAGACAAACAATCCAGACAAATTTGAAAGCTGTCATCAGGAGTTAACGAGCGTGGCACTATTCAGGAACAATACCAGTCTTTTACAATGCGTGTAATATTTTTGAGTGCCCAAGTGCTTTCATAAGAATGTGCTCAGTCGCATCGCTCGCCTACTACGCGCCCAAACTAAACGGCGCGTACCCCTAGGTTAAATGATAATGAGTGACCATGCTCCATCCAAAAATTCAAGAAAGCTGCCGAATATAGTTGAATATGATTGGAACCTGCCAAAACCCTCAAAAGGTCGATTTCCTGTATTTTTTTCAGGGCTATGCTCTTCTTGACCTTCACATCAGACCCTGCAACAAGTGTCTATTCACTTCGCAAGGGCTAAGGATATGGACCGGTATCAGAACAAGAAATAGGGCTTTATGGGGGGTTTTGGCAGATTTATATCATATTCAATACTATAAATAAGTTTCCTTGAATTGAAGAGTTGAGAATGAACAATCATTATCAGTAAGTTATCAATGTGTGGTATCTGTGCCCGGCTTATGTTTTGGTTCTACACTGAGTTGTGCCAGATATAATATCAATTAAAAAGCACGATTTGGGTAACCCTCGGTAAATATTACACACATCGTTAGTGACGATTCGTTACTGCCTTCCGTTTTCGATCTTCCTAGTTTCGCCCAGCAGCATCATGCCAAGCCATCTAATTATAGTCGCCTCACTATTTTCTCGGGCATTTGTCTAACTCTGCTCTAGTGACTGCTGAGTAACTTGCAGAGTCAATCCAATCCTACGCGAGGCTGATTGATCAGAATCAACCAGTGGATGAGCTGCAGCGGTGACATCTACCACTGAGATCTGCAACGTATAACTCACCTCAAGACTAACTGAATGACAGGATCCTCTGACTCTGAGAGCGACGGTAAGTTGCCGCAGTCACGTCTTGACGAAACTGGGCTCCACCTTACAGCTCGCTGTGCCTGAATCGTGTGCTACGTCAAAGTCACATTTGCGCTGAAGATGCGAGAGGAGCATAAGGAGCCGTCCATTAATTACGTTACGCACTTTTTGCCGATTTTTGACCCCCCCCCCCTCCCCTCATGTAACGCAGCGTTACGCTAGCCCGGACCCACCCCCCCTTTTTCATGCGTAACGTTACGCTAAAAATATTTATTAAGCTCGGTTTATACCCAATTTTACTTTTAAAAATTTAATATTGCTGCTCCAAAATTAATGTGGTAAGCGTTACGTTACGCTGGCTCTGACCCCCCCTCCCCCCCCAGTGCTCTGCAAACTCAAGTGTGTACATAGTACACTCTTATTAGAGCATGCTTCCAAGCACACTCTTATTTACAGCATACTTGCTAAGTACACGCTAAATAAGAGTGTTCCTGGCATGTACACGCTAAATAAGAGTGTACCTGCAAGTACACTTAAACTGACCCATGCTTTAAGATAGGACTAATCGAGAGTATTTTAGCGTGTACTTGCAGGTACACTCTTATTTAGCGTGTACATGCCAGGCACACTCTTATTTAGCGTGTACCTAGCAAGTATGCTGTAAATAAGAGCGTGCTTGGAAGCATGCTCTAATAAGAGTGTACTATGTACACACTTGAGTTTGCAGAGTGCGTAACGTAATTAATGGACGGCCCCTAAGTAGAAGTCACAGGACGGTCCATCAGACTACCCGATGTCAGGCTGCCTTTCGGTGCTCACTTCTGATGGCTCACACTTGCGGTTGTCGGCTGCGCTACAGTATTACGGCACAAGAGCAGGGATGATACTCAAACCGGAACAAAACCAGGCCGTTACGCTGACAGTTTGCATTTATGACTGAAACTCTTAAACTATAGCAGCTATAGAAGCAAGGAAACAACTTTTTTTAGGTGTGCACAGTGTACCGGATCTTTGTTCCCATATGGACCAAATCAAATTTCAGCGGAGGAAAAGTTGTTTCCTTGATTCTAGGTGCTATTGTTTTGGAGTTTTGAGCATAAATGCAAACTACTAGCGTACACTTTCAGTCTCATATGGACTTTTTTGTATCTTGCTTACGGAGCTTTTTGAGCAAACGTACATTGTACTGTTTTCTCTTGAGCTACGCACAATTTTGATCGTTTTTAAGATAAAATTGTCAATAGATCATGTAGAAATCAAAAAGTACATTGCAATTGATAAAAAGTGCAATGGACTAAAAGTTAAACGTTTGCACTAAAAACTTTTTGGCAAGAGATTAAAAATTCAATTCGAGTCTGAGAGTGTAATGGCCTGCTTCTGTTTGAGTCCTGCTTTTGTTTCGGTTTGGGTATCATCTCTATCTCTGCACAAGAGACCGGAGAGAAGTATGTTTTAGAAGTGGCTGGGACCACAAGTGTAATGATTGTCAGAAATGCCGGAAATGACCGCCTCGTAGGAATGGGATGTCAGATTTGACGCATAAAACGTGTGATTCCTTAATTAAAGACTGTTGAAAATTGAACGCGATTTTTTCACTTCTTCGTTTCATTTGTTGTAACATTGCCGAGAGGGCCGGAGGTTACTTTTGACTTCTGCTTTAGTTCTTGCGAATGGTATCTTGTACTATGAGTTGACCTAATTTCTACACTCTCAGTTTCATATGGACTTATATGTCAATTTTTTAGGGAGCTTTTTGAGCAAACGTAAATTCTACTATTTTCTCTTTAGCTATGCACAATTTTGATTGTTTTTAAGATGAAACGGTCAATTGATTATGTAGGAATCAAAAAGTACGCTGCAATTGACGAAAAGGCAGGTTTAATAGACTAAATACCCTATAGAATGGTTAAAAAGGTGCAAAGCTGAAGAGAAATTAGCACTTATAAGACGTTCGCACTAAAAACTTGTTGGCAAGAGATAAAAAGTCAATACGAGTCTGGGGAGTATAAAACAATACATAGCATGACCCTCTGTTCCTAAGTTCCCGGGTAACGCTCGTAATGAAGCGTAACAGGCGCGTCCGCTGTGATGCCAGCTCTCAATATGTAGGGATGAAGTACTTGGTTATACTCTTTACCTAGCGTCTTCGCAACCTGTGACGCTGTAATTTCTCCAGTCCGTCTAAGATAAAGGCTATGCCGCTGCTTGGGCAAGTGGAAGAAGAGAAGTGCACACTTCCTTTCCCTCACCTGTGCGGGAATGAAACTTCCGCTGCCATTTCTGAACCGAACAGAAGCACTTCTTTACTTCCTGTAAGCTCAAGCTGCGGAATAGTCGTTTCATCGATAAAGCCTCACTTTTAGCTGTAAAGTTTCCGTCTACTATGTAGAATGTGTTTCACTTCACAGATTGACGGCTAGACACCTCCCTCCAACCTAATGGTGTGTAACAGTTTCATCCGGGATTAGTTGACGTATCGTCATCCTCAAACATCCAACGTCGCGCTACGCAGGTACGTGTGAACTTCAACGACAATGCTCTCAATCTCTCTGCTCACAAAGTGTTAACACCTTTTTTATTTTTGTAGGGCTCTTTGGTGAGAGGAACGAGCCGCTCGTCGCCTTATCGACGTCCCACACTAGAAATAAGCTAGATGAGGAGTTAATTTTCTTCATGTGGCTCGGCAACAAACGCCTCGTCGGACTTAAAAGTGACCAAGGTTATTCAGTGCAAGTTTGTCAAAGGGAGGTTTCTTCACAGGAGTCACCTCCTGCACCTTTGTACACACTCAGGTAAATAACCTTTGCAGTGTAAATAGTTTGCGACAAGATGTCCGGTAAAGTTGGCACCATTGGAACGCGCCCTCGGACTCATGCCAAGAAAGAGCGTGTGGAGTGTAGACTTTGCAACAAGACGTTCAGCCGAAGTGATAACCTCCGAAGTCACCTCCGTATCCATACAGGAAAGAGGCCGTACGAGTGCTCCGTGTGTAACAAGAAGTTTAGCCGAACCGGTGACCTCAGAAGGCACCTCCGAATCCATATAGGAGAAAAGACCTTTGAGTGTACAGTTTGCATCAAAAAGTTTGTCGAAAGCGATGCCCTCAGAAAGCATGTTCGTACCCATACAGGAGAGAAGTCTTTCGAGTGTTTAGTTTGCAACAAGAAGTTTAGCCGAACCGGTGACCTCAGAAGGCACCTCCGAATCCATACAGGAGAAAAGATCTTTGAGTGTACAGTTTGCATCAAAAAGTTTGTCGAAAGCGGTGCCCTCAGAAGGCATGTCCGTACCCATACAGGAGAGAAGCCTTACGAGTGTACAGTTTGCAACAAAAAGTTCAACCAAACCGCCGACCTCAGAAGGCATGTCCGAATCCATACAGGAGAAAAGACCTTTGAGTGTACAGTTTGCATCAAAAAGTTTGTCGAAATCGGTGCCCTCAGAAAGCATGTCCGTACCCATACAGGAGAGAAGCCTTACGAGTGTACATTTTGCAACAAGAAATTTAGTTTAAGTGGCAATCTTAGGACGCACCTTCGGACCCACACAGGAGAGAAGCCTTACGAGTGTACATTTTGCAACAAGAAATTTAGTTTAAGTGGCAATCTTAGGACGCACCTTCGGACCCACACAGGAGAGAAGCCCTTTGAGTGCACAGTTTGCCACAAGAAGTTCAACCAAAGTTGCAGTCTGAAGATGCACCTTGTGACTCATACAAAAAAGTAGCGTTTTCAGTGCGTTACGTGCAACAAAAAGTTTACTTCAAATGCATACGTGACAATCCACCTCCAAACTCATACGGGATAGGTGTCTTCCGTTTGTACTTATGGCAAGAAATATGTTTAAGCGTGGAAGTATTTCAAACGCATCTTCGTTGGCGAAAGAGCAGCACTAGAAAACGCACTTTTATTCAGTTAATAACTATCGTAGTAACCTGTGAATGTAATGTACCTTTGGTGACTCTGGGTAGCTTGCTCTCATTTAAAATATGATTGTGAGTTATTTTAGCTTGGCAGAGTAAGCCTTGTTGCATACATAAATGCTAACCTCTTGTTTTATTTTTAGTTATATCCGACAAGACCCTTCGTCAAAATTTCTTTAACAACCTATTTGGATCAAAGATTGTTTTTATCCGGTAATAGATTGGCTTCGGCGTCAGCTGCTTTGATGCACATAAAATTGTTGTGACAATGGTTAAGTTATCGTGTTAATGTGACTGTTTATGTGTATTGAGTACTTGAGTTCTTGTAAAAGCAGAAAGCAAACATTTTTGACGTTGTCAATCTTTTGAGAAAATGCAATAAAAGTACACTTTGATGTAAGAATTTCTTGTCCCTTTTTTTAAAATTAAGAGGTCCTATTAGATTCCATCACTTGCAAAATTCTGATAACTGAATTTTTTTTTTAGACATGCCTTGTCATAAATTTTTGTTTGCCAAACAGAATATTTTAACTTTCGGAGTAAATTTTAACACTGTCAGCTATGCCTGCTCAGACAGAGCAGTTGAAAGGTTAGACCTGTTTTTTGTCTCAAGTAACGCATAGTGTATCTCATCAATTTTGACCTCACTTGTCAGCCAAAAATGGTTTACTGCAATGGACTGTATGTCCTTGGTCTCCATACAAATTTTGTTCTCATTATCATTTCGAAATTCATAGGCACGCCCTTGGACACACATTTTCTGATGTGATGTGTGGATTGTTAGAATGGCGATGAGTAGCAAAAGCAGATCGAAAGAATGCCCCAAAGCACGCTAATATTGGTATAATCAGGACTACTCCAATGTCTTGCAGTAAAATTTGAGCCACGTTACATTAATCGGCGAAGAAAAATTCCTTCATAATACGAATCTATTTTGGATTCTCACCGTAAGGTACAAAGAAAAACCTTCGTAACACTGTTATTCAACGAATGTGACGTCATATTCGTTACAATGTGAATTTTGTCACGCTCCTTTGAGAGGTCACAATCGTTTGAATGTTGACCCACACTCAAACGAACGCGACTCCCTCATTTAACGGCTGTCTCACGTTTAAACGGATGTGACTTCGTATTCAAACAAACGTCACAAAATACACATTCTAACGAATATGACGTCACATTCGGTGAGTAACAGTGAATACGAAGATAAAGTGCTTTCGATTGATGCTTACGCCATTTCCTTCGTATTATGAGAAATTTCCTCGTAAGACATTTGAAGTGCAGGTCGGTGTTGGTCTTCTGAGGCTGATGTCTGTTCGCGCGCGAGTGCGGTTCAGCAGGCTGACTCCGAGGGGGAAACAACTTGAATTTTAGGTGTACGTTTTCCTTGAAATACCGTGAAATAATGTTGAAATAGCGTTGAAATTACGTTTTAAGAACGATGAACTAACGTGAAGTAACGTTTTAAAAACGTTAAAATAACGTAAAATAATTTGAAATAACGGTTTACAAATTTTTTTGGAAGTTGTTTGCTCTTCGGCTGGCTCCGAGTGGGAGGTCGATGGGTCCTAAGAACAACATCCTATCTCGTTGGACCGCGGGGAAAAGATCCGATCTCGTTGGACCGCGGGGAAAAGATCCGATCTCGTTTGTCCGCGCGGAAAAAGTCCGATCTCGGGCGGACTGCCGAGTTTTAGGTTATGTTGCCCACATACAAAAGGTTTAGCAAGGCGTGATGTCACATAATTCGTTTCAAAATTTTATATCACCGCAATAATTGGCGTCTACCTCGTAGATGGAGATAGCAACATTCAACTAAAAGGAACAGTATTTGTTTATACGGTGGCTTAAAGATACTAGTCCCTCTCCCGTATTTGAGCAGATCGGACGTTTTCCGCGCGGACAAACGAGATCGGATCTTTTCCCCGCGGTCCAACGAGATCGGATCTTTTCCCCGCGGTCCAACGAGATAGGATGTTGTTCTTAGGACCCATCGAGGTCTTGTTCAGTCTCCCTTGCACGTGCCCATTCGGGACGCCCCACAGTGGACAAGGAGATCGGTGCAGTAGCCATCACTCAAGACGCGATTTGAGACCCAGGGTTGCTAAATGGGACTGGAACCGAACGTGCAACGCAGAGCGTTGCATCGGTTGGTTCGGCCGACCCAATGGCAGCCTCGGCTCGAGGACCAGTTCGGTTCGGGTCGAACCAACGACACTTCGGTTCGGGTCGACCCGCCCGAACCGACGACCCGATGGGCGTTTCGCCTTGTTTTTGACGACCCCAATCAAGTTAGACCCAGACGGACCGCCAGTCCGGCCCAACCTTGGATGGGCCGAACGGTTCCGATTCATTCGGAAATGCCTGTGAATTTTCGTCAATAACTTGAAAATTAGCCGAGACCACCCGAGTGCGACGCCGATGGTGCTGCTGCTCTGCGGCATCGCTCGGAACCTCCGAACGGTTCTTCCGAACCAACCGATGCAGCACTCTGGTGCAACGCCGCCAATGGGTTCCTCGTTCGGTCGGGGTTCGGGTCCTCTTTAGCGGACTCTGGAGCTCAAAACATGTCCGGGATTCTGACCGCCTCTCCCGGTCTTCTGGCTCACTGTGCGCCCCGCTGCGCCCCATGAGTGCGAGAGAGAGACTTCCCGCCCGGAAGCAGTCTGCCTGTGGCTGTCGTTGAGGCCCCAGTCCGCCCATCCGTCTTGCCCGCCTAGCAATCCTTCTCCGCAAAACTTATCGAACAAACAACGACTCCGGAGGCAGAAGAGACCCACTAACGGTGTGTACCTTACGGCTGCTTCCACGCTCGGTCAACACGAGCCCTTGTTTTCCTTTCGGTTCCACCTTCGGCAATGCTCGGCTCGCTTATTACCGATCGACGGGCCCTTGGAACGCCTCGCGCCGAGAGCCACTCAATTTTCTCTGGAATCGCCGCCCTGTTGACCGCATCCATCACAAAGAGGCCCATCGACGTTTTCCACTTCCCCCTCCCCTCCCTTGGCGTTTCCCACCCCTTCCCCCTTCCCCTCCATCGGCGCTCCCCAAGGGTGGGAAGTGCTCTGGGGCAAGTGAGCCCGTCGGGACGCGCGAAGTGGGCCGAATAGTATAGTGGGGCCACGAGTCGGCTCAAGTGGTCGAAGGTGCACAGTGGGCCAGAGGGCTGTCGCAGTCGGCCAAAACTCTGGACGTGTTTTAAACTCCAGAGTCGCTAAATGCGACTCCAACAGAACGTGTGACCCGATCAATGAATTCCTCGTTCGGAGCAATCTAGCGATGGGGTCACACGTTCGGTTCGAGTCCCATTTGGCGAGTCTGGAGCTCAAAACCCGTCCGGGATTTTGACCGCCTCAAACGGCCCTCTGGCCCACTGTGAGTTGGCCGGAGTGGTTCGGCAAAGCAAAAAGAAGTGAAGCGCAATGGCCGATGTATGCGGCTGGTGGCCGCGCTTTATGCAGACCGAGAAAACCAACAGAAACACGCCATCAATATTTACTTGGCGTCTCGAATGTCGCCGACGGCGTCACCGCTCGGTAAAAACGGAGTCGCGGGATTTCCCGGAGCTCGCGACTTTTTCCAGGACCTCCTAGGAACTAACTTATTACGTCGAATCTTCAAAAAAGTACAGTTTTGACTTTTCTGAACAGAAATCGATTCGTCTCAACAAAAGCAACAAAATGTTAACATGTATCATATTGTGGGAGGCGAATTCAGGAAGTATTTGAGCTACGATTTGAGTTTGCTTAACAGAGATAGACAGAGCATTCCAGTCATCGCCGACCGAAGAACAAAACCGGAAAGGCCGCCGGCAACGTTACCTCACAGAACAGTACGAGTGCATTAGTTAAAGAGTTAAGCAAAACGCACCTCTTTCAAAAGCAATTTCGTCTGTTTCAGACTCTTATAGGCAAAGGCTAGAACCCTATTTGTCAACATTTTCCCCTTCGGCTCGGGCTCGCTACCTACTCCCTATCTCCCCGGCTTCCGGTTTGGTTCTTTCCTCTTGTTCTTCAACCGGTGACGACTGAATGGTCTATTCGTCTCACGACGAGCAACAAAACCAACGAAACAGCAACACGTCATTGGCTAGGACGCGAATTAAAGTCTCTCTCGCACTCGTGGGCGCCCTGTATAGACGCGACAGAGACAGGGCGATGAAAACTACTCACGGAATCAATCTGTTGGATGTCGGCCACGGTCGGCCGGGTGCAGCTAGGAGGCTATTGCCCTCTTAAAGAGGGCAAGGTCCGGCGAACAGGGCCGTGACACCAGCATATACCTCTGTATCTCTGAGAGAGAGAGAGAGAGAGAGAGAGAGAGAGAGAGAGAGAGAGAGAGAGAGAGAGAGAGAGAGAGAGAGAGAGCAGGCTCGGATCCCCGACAGGCCGCGACCCGCCAGCGTCCTGAGACCCCTGCGGACGGCTTGTCTGGCGCGTCTCGCGAGAGCGGCACCACGATCTGTTTCCACTCAGGCGGCGGCGGCGCGCAGTCCGGCAAAATCCGGGGCTCAGGCCCTCCGGCCGCGCCTTACTCACTAGCAGAGCAGATTCTGCGATAAGTACGTGGCAAAGTGGGTCAGAAGACCGGCGCCGGCGGCCGAAACTGCAGACGCTTTTTTATCCCTAGCTCCAGCGAGGACTCGAACCGAACATTGTGACCCCACCAATGGATTCTTCGTCAGAAGAGCAATCCATTGGTGTGTCACACGTTTGGTCCGAGTCCTATTTAGAGACTGGAGCAAAAAACCTATTTGAGATTTCGACCGCCTGGAACGGTCTTCTGGCCAAACAATTTTGTACATAGATTGGGCGCAATTGTGTAAATGTATAGGCACAATGTGGAAATATTGGCCCTAATTTATGTATTCAATTGCAAACAGCTTATGGACAATAGAAGTACTCTGCAAACTCAACAGTGTACTCAGTACACTCACTTCAGCTCGTACTCACGAGCGTGTCACGAGCTCGTACCCATGAGCGTGTCCTCAGATGAGTCCACACCTACAGCTGCATAATCTGCCAGGCGTGCTTAGATATGTGTACTTATCTGAGCACACTCTCATTAAAGTGTACTCATCTGAGCACACTCTCATTAGAGTGTACTCATCTGAGTACACTCTTATTAGAGTGTGCTCAAATGACTCTGGTTGGAGTGTGCTCGTGAGTACACGCTGAACAGAGTGTACTGTGTACAGTGTTGAGTTGCAGAGTCCATAAACATTAAGTGTGTACACGGACGAAACATAAGTGTCCTCCGCCTGTCACGCCTGTCACGCCTGCAAATCCTAAGGCGATACTTGTGTATCTTTTGTGGCGATACAATTGAGTTTCGCCAACAAACGGTCTTACTGAAATATCATACCTGCAAAGCGGCGATACACAAAAGTATCGCCAAATTTTGGCCAAGATTTTGCAATAAACTTTGAACAACTCAAGGGGACTTTTTCGTTGTTTCTTGCCAGATTTTGGCGATACTTTTGTGTATCGCCGTTTTGAAGGCATGATATTTCGGTAAGGCTGTCTGTTGGCGATTTTAAATTGTATCGCCAAAAAAGGTACTAAAAGTATCACACTTGGATTTGCAGTACTGCGGTTCCTAACGTCTAACCGCGTAAAAATAAAATTAATTTTGTTCCGGGTAGTCAACCCGTTCCGGCATGACGCCAGCAGGGCTGCAGCACCCCCGAGGGGGTCGTGCAGGTGCACTTGCAGCTAATGGCGCCCCAGTCTATCAAATGACCTCTCCAGGAAGCAGGTGGGGCAAAAGACCCCCGCGCCCAAAAAGATTGCGGAAACGCACAACGCAAAAAGGAATCAAAAGAAACGTGTCAAGCTGCGGGCTGACACGGCCTCGTGTGTGTGAGAGGGGACGCGGCACAGTGGGCTAGAAGACCGGTGTAGTCGACCAAAACTCTAGACGCGTTGTGATCTGCAGAGTCGCTACATGGGACTCGAATCGAACGTGTGGCCACACCAATGCATTCCTCGTTCGGAGAGCAGCCCATTGGCGGGGTCACACATTCGATTCGTGTCCCATTTAGCGACTCTGGAGCTGAAAACAAGCGTCCAGGATTATGACCGCTTGCACCGGTCTTTTGGCCCACTGTGCGCGAGGGGTGGTGGAGCGCAGCGGACAGAGATGAATGACCGCGCGGGGCGGACGGAGATTGGACACTTTTTTCCCCCATTTTTTTATCACTTAACCCATGGGATCGCGGTCACACACGGCCACACTCAAACACACACACAGTCCGACACTCACTCATGGACACCAATATACACCCAGCCATTTCCTACTCCTGGCAGCGAAGAGTGTAACTTGTAACAAAACAATAAATTCTAAAGAACTTAAAATGAAATTTGAGCTATGTTTCAGTGTATTCGGCACCAGCATTGTTCGAAGCAACATTTCCTCCGAAACTTTTTAGCCCTTTTCTTACATTGTATGTAAGATGCAAAGAAAAACCATAAGTACGCCCGAATTATGCTTGCGCCATTTCCCTCGTATTATGGCAAATTTCTCGGTGCATTACCAATTTCCTGCTGAGAAGTGCCGGGCTGTCATAATTCTAAGCTGATCCTCAGAACTCCACGACGCAAATTTATCATAATACAGAGAAATTTGTTCGTAATACGAAGAAACTGCTCAATAAATGTCATGGGACTTCTGTAGTCCCTTAAATGATGCAATTTTGAGCACATCCATCGCAGACACAAGTTTGAGTCCACTAGGTAATACGAATTGTACAATTAAATAGGAATGTTCCTAGGCATTGTACAATTTTTATCACCTTGGTGGACACAATATTGTATAAGCGACGGATGCGCTTAAAATTGCATCATTCACGGGCAAAAAAAAAGTCCCATGACATTTAGACTGTGGTCATGAGTTACTAGGAACGCTTCAGCATAGGTTACTACCTTGCTGTGCTATCATAATACTAAGTTGTTTGTTCGTATTACGGAGAAAAAGGTCAGTAGGATGTATAAGTTTGGAGTGGAGAACTCATTGCGTGTTCTAATGGGACAAATATGTTTCTTGCGTTTTTGTAGTGAACGGGGAGCCCATTGTGGCCTGCCACCACGACGAGGCTGTCAACATCCTTCGGAACGCCGGCGACCTCGTCATGCTGACCGTCAAGCACTACCGGGCGGCGACACCCTTCCTCCAGAAGTCGGCCGAGAACGAACCCTGTGAGTGCACACCACCGGGCCACAGTGGGCCAAAGACTGGTGGAGGCGGTAGAAAACTCGGTCGCGTTTTGAGCTCCGGAGCCCCTAAATGGGACCCCCGAAGGACCCTACCAATGGCGTCCACGTTCGGAAAGCAATCCATCGGTGGGGGTCACACGGTTTGTTCGAGTCCTGCTTTGCGAGCTCAAAACCCGTCCGGCATTTTGGCCACCTCCGGCCCACTGTGCACCGCCGGGGCCGGGCACAGGCACAGGGGGCACACACACAGCGCGTGTACGTGTGTGTGTGTGGCGTGAGTGTGTGCGTGGGGAACGAGTGTGTGTGTGTGTGTGTGTGCGTGCACTGTTATTTAACACATTCGCGCCGAAGGCGATTCGGGTGGAAAAGCCCAGATGCCGAAGGTGCTAACTACCGAACCGTAAGTCGCAACGACATGGCACATGCATATTCGGACTTGTTATGACCAGCCAAACACCATGCGCCAAAAATCTCCTATACGAGAACCATGTTCTCGCATCGGCATTTGGGCTTTTGGGCGTGAACGTGTTAACGAATGTGACGTCATATTCGTTAGAATGTAAATTTTGTCACGTTCGTTTGAATATGACGTCACATCCGTTTGAATGTTGACCCATGTTCGAACGAATGTGATACCAGAATTTAACGGCAGTGTCACGTTCAAACGAATGTGACATCGGCCTCAAACGAACATGACAAAATTCACATTCTAACGAATATGGCGTCAAATTCGTTGAATAACTCTCTCTCTGTGTGTGTGTGGTGTGGTGTGTGTCGCTCCAACTGCTGGGTGGTTGGGGCCGGCAGTGCAAGTCGCGCCGAGTTTCCCACGCCTCGCCCCGCCGCATCCTGTCACGCGAGAGCGATGCGCACACATCACGTCTCGTCTTGTCGGAGGCCCGCTTTTGCCCGCCAGCGGGGCGTGGCGAGGTGGGGCGTGGCGAGGCGGGGCGTGGCGAGGCGGGGCGGACCGGGGCGTGAGTTGGCAGGCACAGCACACCACCACCAAAGCGCTGATGCGGCGCACAGTGGGCCGGCTAGAAGACTGTTCAAGGCGGTCACACTAAATTACTATGCACTTTTTTGTGCGCAAGATTCGCATAAAATTGTGCATGCGTTTTGAAATGCACGAATTAGTGCGTAACTTCGCACGAAAGTGTGCGTTGTACCGCATAAAATTCGTGTATATTGAATCGCATGCACAACTTTGTGCAAAGGTTATGCACAAAATAGTACATAGTAATTTCGTGTGGTCAAAATCCTAGACGCATGACGCATTTTGAGCTCCAGAGACGCCACGTTGGGCTCGAACCGAACGTGTGACCCCACCAATCGATTGCTCCCTGAACGAGGAATCGATTGGTGGGGTCGGGTGGGGTCCTACGTTCAGTTCATGTCCCCATTTAGCGACTCTTGAGCTCAAAACGAGTCTAGAGTTTCGGCCGCCTGCGCCGGTCCCCCGACTCCCGACCCACTGTTCGGCGCGCATACGTCCCACCATGAAGAAAGACCAACTACGTGGAGTAGCAACGGCTAGCGCAAGCTTATGTATTTACACCCACCGCTCCGTAATTCTTTGCTCTAGACCTACAGTTTTGACGTCTGCGGCCTTCAGAAGTACTAAGGAGAGCCAGTTAGATGTTAGTTTTCCTGGTATAATCGCTAAAATCTACAAAAAAAAAAGAGGTAAATAAGCTTGCTCGGAGCTGTCGAGAAAATGCTAGAGAGAGACAGACATAGTTTGCAAACTATTTACACCTTCTCCGCCAAGTGAAGAGCAATTTTGGTCGATTAAAAGACTTAACCCATTATGTTTAGTATGAACGATGTTCAAGATGATCTTTCTGATTCGAAATATTCATATTTGGACAAACAGCCTAACCTATTCTCGCTCCCTCTCTCTCTAGCATCTTCTCGATAGCTCCGCCATGACAGGTGCCCGTTGCTACTCCACGTAGTTGGTCCTTCTTCATGGCCCCACCGAACCGAGTCCTGTCACACGGAGAGCGCCTGGAGGGTAGGCCAAGCGGCTCGCTGCAACGCATGCGTGTGCGCGTGCTGCCTGCCTGCCAGGCTGACTGCGGCCTCCGCCGTTTCACGTGTCAAGCCGTTTTTCGGCGTGTACTTTCTGTCACGCCAATTTTTGACGTGACATTTTTTCACGCCGTAATTTGGCCTTGTGTCCAACCATGCAATTTACACACTGAGAAAACCTTACAAACTATTTCGGGCCTTAGTAGTTTGTATAACAAAGTATTTTGAGCATACATAAGCTTACGAAGAAAATACTTCGTAATTTACAAACTATTTCTTCGTATAACAAAGTATTTTTGTTTGTTATATGTATGCTCAAAATACTTTGTAAGGTTTTAAGAGTGCAGTGTCCTTCTTATGACTCATACGTGCTGCTCCTTGTTTTTCAGCAGCGGAGAACGACGCGCAAGTGACGAAGCAGCTGCAGTCGCTCCACCTGGGCGAAGAAGGCTGGCGGTCGCCGTCCACCACCAGCCTGTGCAGCAACACGCAGTCCCTGTCCCGGCCGGGCTCCAGGCCCGCCTCCAGGCCGGCCTCGGGCTCCTTCTCGCCGCCCAGGCACACCTGGGTGGACGTCATCACAGGTACTTCTGCACACGAAATGTCATGGGTCTTGTGTCCCATGAATGCACGCTTAAAACCTTACGAAGTATTTTGAGCATACATAATACAAACTAATTTACTTTGTTCTACGAAAAAATAGTTCGTAAATTACGAAGTCTTTTCTTTGGAAGCTTATGTATGCTCAAAATACTTTGTTATAACAAGCTGCTTTTCTTTGTGAGGCCTAAAATAGTTTGTAAGGTTTTCTCAGTGTGATGCAATTTTAGGCACATCCGTCGCACTACAAGATCAAATGTGTGCTTAGTACACAGCTGTGGGAGCGTACTTACAAGCACACATCTATAGATGTATGCTTGGCAAGCACACAGCTATAGATGTATACTTGGCAAGTACACAGCTATAGGTGTGTGCTTGGCCAAGTACACAGCTGTAGGAGCCTGCCTGTTAATGGGTGGGATAAAAGTGTGCTTGGCCAAGCATACACCTATAGCTGTGTGATTGGCCAAGCATACATCTATAGCTGTGTGCTTGCCAAGCATACATCTATAGCTGTGTGCTTGCCAAGCATACATCTATAGCTGTGTGCTTGCCAAGCATACATCTATAGCTGTGTACTAAGCACACATTTGATCTTGTAGTGCGTTGATACTATTTTGTGCCCACTAGGGGATGCAAACTGTACAATAAAATTGCGAGCACGAGACAATTTGCGTCACCCGGAGGACACAAAATTGTATCACCGATGGATATGCTTAAAATTGCATCATTCATGAGACAAAAAAGTCAGTTTAAGGAACGTTTATGAAAGCAGATGATACTGGTCTGATACTGTCCTAGGTAGTAGTTGTGGCAGTGTAGGCTCTTATTTCAGTGATTGTGTATGCACTCCCAATTTTCTACTGAGAGCCGTGCTGTTATAATACTAAGCTGATCCTCAGTACTCTGCAACACATATGTATCAAAATACAGAGATTTTTTCTCGTTATACGAAGACACTGGTCATAAGTTACAAAAAATCCTTCACCATAGGTTACTAACTTCGCTCTGCTGTCATAGTACTAAGCTTTTTGTTTGTACCACGAAGAAAAAGCTCAGAAGGATCTTGGAAGTGTGAGACTGCAAATTTTCTGCGTTTTGGGTTCGGTTAAGTTGACGAATTAAGTATGAATTTTCAGCCCCCTTTTTTTACAGTAAAAACGTGACGCACGATGTGTGGTATCACTTACGTTACCCCCAAATAGTAAACACTTTCAATCGAAATAGCTAGTTCTTGCGTTAGTGAACAGTTTTTATGCGTTCTGTGATTTTCCTGCAACACTGCAAATGGTAAACAAATACCTAACACAATCCGGACGCGACCCGTGCTATTGTGTGCCTTCCCTTGATTGGAAAACAACCCAGCGCAACGCGCGGCACGTTTGCTCAACGAAATAAAAAGTTTCTTTTTTCTGTGGCGCAGGGTCCCTGCTTTGCCCCGACGAGTGCTAGCCGTGGCGCTCGTGGCCAAGGGTGGATCCAGAGACGGGTTCAGGGGGGAGGGAGGGAGGAGGAAGGGGAGGGGAAGGAGGATGAAGAGGAGGAGAAGGAATTAAGCTGTAGTTGCCTACCTACAAGGGGAAAGTGCGTCTTATTACCTTCTTTTCAGACAGCTTTGCCACCTGCATGGGGCGACGAAGCCCCCGTTGCCTTACGCCTGAATCCACGCTTCCTCGTGCTAGCTCACGGGCCAGACGACCGGTGCAGGCAGCCAACCCTCTCGACGCATTTTGAGCTTCAAAGTCGCGAAACGTCCTGAACCGAACGCGTGACCTCACCAAAGAATTCCTCGTTTAGAGACCAATCGATTGGCGGGGCCACACGCTCGGTTCGAGTTCCATTTAGCCATTTCGCGACCCTGGAGCTCAAAACGCACCCGGGGTTTAAGCCGCACTGAACCGTCCTCTGGCCAACTGTGGAACTGGAGCACGATTCTCGTTTCGGTGTTGTTGTCCTTGTTGCTCTGCTGGGAAGGTCGAGACGGTGCACAGTGGGCTAACAGACCGGCGCACGCGGTCTAAACGCGTTTTTACCTCCAGAGTCGCTAAATGGGACGCGAACTGAACGTCTGACCCCGCTACACAATGGATTGCTCTCCGAACGAGGAATCCATAGGTTGGGTGACACGTGTGGTTCGGGTCCCATTCAACGACTCTTGAGCCCAAAACACGGCTATAATTTTGGCCGCCTGCGTTAGTTTTCTGGCCCACCGTGCGGCGGTGACGTGACGAGATGGCCGTGGCACTTGTTCTGGAACTATGCCGCCTGCGGCGGCGCGAGGCGGAAAGCAAATAGCTGTACTTTCCCTTGTGCACTGCGATTTTCAGTCTCCCTCCGAACTTGGAAATGCAGAATTTGCAGTTTCCACACTCCAAGTGTAGAGTTCCCTACGTTTGCACCATGGCAAGAGGAAGGGCCACTGTGAACAGTTTACTTGAAGTGTGGAGACTGCAAACTGTTCAGGCAACATGTTGACGTTTGCACACTTAGTTTCATTGTTAAAAATGTTATGAATTTTCACTAAAAATATGCATTGAAAATTGATTAACGCCATTAAATTTCATAGTGGCCATAAGATTTCATAAATGTAATGAAAAGTCAGAACACATTCCATGAAAAGTCATAATAGCGCAGTGTTGACAGTGTACCCGCTGAGCGTCTTGTCAAGTCCTTTGGACCATCCTGTGGCCAGATTCTCTCTGTGATCTGGTGTTAACGGAGAGTCCGTGAACAGACAAGTCCGTGGCCAGAAATTTTCTGTGATCTGGATTTAATCCACGCACCTTCCTCATTTTCTAAAACTAGAAGTCAGTAAAAACGGAAGAGATTATAATAACGGATTCCCTCCATCGACACAAACAAAATAGTCGACACATATCTTAGGTTTAAACGTCAAGTGTAAAACTGAGTGGTCTTGAATTTCTTTTTGGGTGGTTTTCGCACTTTATATAGTTAGTCCATTTTTTTTTTGCTTGTGGTAATATTGTAAGTTCGTCTCAAAGAGACAAATACATTTCTGGATAACTATATCAATTTCTTGCTTTTTAAAAAATTGCCTTTTCTTTCTGTTGTCCTATGCGTGGAACACGGATATTTTCTGTTCACAGAGATTTCCTGTTCACAGGCTGTCTGGTGTGATTCTGTGAACACTGCAGATAATTACGGACTGTCCGTGCAACCAATTGACCAGAACAATTCTGTAGTTTTTTCTGTGATTTTTTTCTGGCAGTGAAGAGTCAACCTTCAACTCTTTTCAAAAGCCAACTATGCATACCTTTCACTTTCCTCAAGAGTTTATTTCGTTTGGTTTTTTTTTTTTTTTTTTTTTTTTTTTTGAGACAGTGTTGTTGCAAGGTTAGAAGGGACGCCAGCCGCCAGCCGCCGCGGTGTCAGGGCGCCCCCCGCGCCCTCTCGGAAAGCAAGAAAAAGGGCCGAAATTAGGGCACGTCGCGGCGAGGACGGCGGTGGCGCCAGGCCCTCCGGAAAGAGGAGAGGAGGGGAAAGTTTAGAAAGCGCTGCCTCGTGTCCGGCTCGGCCTCCGGCGGCTACTCACAGTGAGCCAGAAGACCGACGGAGGCGGTCCATATATCCCGGACTTGTTTTGAGCTCGAGAGTCACTGAACGGGATCTGAACCGAACGTGTGACCCCACCAATGGATTGCTCTCCGAACGAGGAATCCATTGGTGGGGTCACATGTTCGGTTTAAGTCCTGCTTAGCGACTCTGGAGCTCTAGTAGAGTTTTTGCCGCCTGCGCCCGCCGGTCTTCTGGCCCACTGTGCTCCGGCACGCTTCATAGGTCCGGCACGGCTTTCGATGCGGCCACCGGAAACGACACGCACACAGGAAATTGAGTAGTCATGAGACGGCCGCAAAGGCCGGCTGCCCCCCACGGGCCAGGGATTTGGGGGGGGGGGACTTTGCGTAAGCCCTCTTCGTTCGGCAATTTGTCTCCATTTGGAGTGCGTCCCACGACAGCGGACGCCTTCCGATTAATTTAAATTTGGTGTCTGACGGTGTGTTTCCCTTTTTTTTTTTCTCGCAGTGCCCCTGATGATGGCGTACGTGACGAGGTACATCTTCGGCACGGACAAGCTGCGGCCCAACTCGTTCGAAGTCCGCGGCCTCAACGGCTCCTCCACCGGCGTGGTGCACGTCGACGACGCGCTGGTGCTGTCGCAGTGGCTCAAGCACATCACTGACAACATCGTGGGCCTCACGCATCTGCAGGTGCGGCACTGCAGGGAGGGAGAGAGAGAGAGAGAGAGAGAGAGAGAGAGAGAGAGAGAGAGAGAGAGAGAGAGAGAGAGAGAGAGAGAGAGAGAGAGAGAGATGCATTGACTTCGAATCAACAAAAAATGTTTGGAAACTGCAGGGGGGAAAAGAAGAAGTTTGGCAGGTGTCGTAGCAGGTCGGTCGTAAGGCTCAACTTTTGGTCGATGACCAACTTTCTGTTGTCAAAATCGACATTCGATTACCACGATCAGGTTGCTTGGTTACCACAATCAGAAGAATGGTCATCACGGCCGGATTTCATCAACCGACCCATTCCGACCGCTGTGACCAACCTCTTTTTTTCCGTGTGGGTTAATCTAAAAACGAAGTTGAAGTATTTTCTCTGACCCCACTGCATAACAAGTCAAAAGTCTTTAACTTGAGCCCCTTGACGCAGTCATGGGAGAAATTGATTCGGAGTAAGGATTACTCCACACTTCATCTAAATCTGGGGCATTTAGCTCCAGATAAGGAGACAGTTGCAGTTTGTCTGCACTTCTCAAAAACATAGACTTGGCTGTATTTCGAGGTAGGTATAAGGTTCGAATCCTAGGTCGCGCGCGTCTTTCTTATCGTTATTTCTCGCAGCTTTCGGTACTCCACGCCACAGGGCTGGTAACGTCCCTCGGGCTCAATCACTGATGGAGGCGCTGTGGAAGATTCATATCCTCTCCGATCTTCGACTTGAGAACACTATGAAAAACCAAACGTGGTCTACTCCGCACCTCTGATGCGGTCAAATAAGTGCCATTTTGCCCGAATCAGTTGGTGCGGTCTAGACCAAGTGTAATTTTTCAGTAAATGCTTGTTGTTGTTGTTTGACAGCCGTTTTGTTTTTCAAACCTTGGCAGATGAAGCTGCACAACCGGAACCTGCCCGCCCACGACCACATCGAGTACATGGGCTGGGTCAACGAGGGCGTGCTGAACAACAACCAGCCATGGCAGAACTACAAGCCCCGCTTCATGACGCTTCGCGGCACCGACGTCACGTTCTTCGACACGCCACCGGTCAGCAGACTCATTCACACCCAAAAGCGTCTACGCAGAAAACGAAGGCATTTGTAGAACTGATTGGTATATAACGAAGACACTGAAAATAGAAAGTTCAGATTTCTAATCCTTAAAGGGGTGGATACTAAAATGTTAGACCAAGAAAAGGGTCATACACAAATGTATGACCGAAGAAAGGGTCATATACCCATGCATGACCGTTGCAAAGGTCATATACAAATTTATGACCGTTTTAAAGGTCATACCCAAATGTATGACCGAAAAAGGGTGATACTTTTTTGTATCACCAATGAAGGTTGATATCTCCCTAAGGTAAACGAGGGCCAGCCTCGCTAATGTCTGACCCTTTTCCGGTCATACATTTGCGTATGACCGTTTTTTGGTCATACATTCGTGTATGACCTTTCTCCTTTCTTCGGTCATACATTTGCGTATGACCTTTTTATCGGTAATGCTTTTTGTATTGCCAAAAATTGGTCCGATGTCTCACCTTTTGAATTGCAGTGGAAATGCTTCGTATTACGAACGATTTTGCTTCATAATACGAACCATAGCTTCGTAGATTTTACAGTGCCTTCGATTTCATCGTATTACGAGGCGTTAATTGTATACTTAGCCATGCTTCGCAGACCTTTTTATGTGCTGAAGAGTCGTTTCGTCGCCCTGTCTCTATCGCACCCACGGGGCGCACCGCACTGTGGGGCAGGAGACCGGCGGCGTGGACGGCAAAAAACTCCAGACGCGTTTTGAGCACACTTAATGTTTTTGGAATGTGTTTACTTGCACAAGTTTGAGCATACGTGGAGTTTGAGTGATATTGTGCTGTGCGTAAAAAAAATCATTAATTTATGGAAATAAGAGTGCACTTAAGTAAAACGTCACATTGCCTTTGTTTCCTTCGTATGACAAAGCGATGCTTCGTAAACTTTTAACCGCGTTCAATGCAGTGCGCTGCTCGTGTGAAAAGTGCACGTCACAACGCAAAGGGAGAATGGATCTGAATTTTGCTCCATTTTGTGTTCGCAGCTGAACTTGGCGGACTGGGAGCAGTCCGCGGTACAGTTCAAGGTGTACAACTGCATGTTCCGCGTCATCAAGGACTCGGAGAACGTGGACGAGAGGCAGCACTGCTTCCTGATCCAGACCTCGGGCCACGACAGCCGCTACCTCAGCGTTGAGACGCGGCAGGAGCTGCTCAGGATAGAGAACGCGTGGCACCAGGCAGTGTGCTGCGCCGTCATGAAATTAGGGGTAAGGAGGATTTATTTTAGCGTCTTTTTTGCATTTTGTCCTTCCCTGTCAAGAGTGCATGTTCATGAACTTGTTTCCTGATGCTCTGAACTGAACTTTTAATCCTGAAGCTAAAGTACTCTAGTAGAGTAACTCTACTTACTTTACAAACTCAAGTGTCGAAATAGTACACGCCACCTGGAGTCAACCGAGCATGTACACTCCACTTGGAGTCAACCTAGCATGTACACTCCACCTGGAGTCAACCTGGCATGTACACTTCACCTGGCGTCAACCTGGCATGTACACTTCACCTGGCGTCAACCTGGCATGTACACTTCACCTGGCGTCAACCTGGCATGTACACAGTTGCTTAAGTCCCCTACCTTTTGCATGTAAAGCAGAGCAACAGTGTACTTGCAGGTACACCCTACCTGGCGTGTACTTAGCAGGCATACTCCAGCGTGGAGTGTACATGCCTGGTTGAATCCAGGTGGAGTGTACATGCTGGGTTGACTCCAGGTGGAGTGTACTGTGTCGACACTTGAGTTTGTAGAGTACTTCATTAAAATTCAACTAAAATTCATTTGATTTGCATAGCGATCGGTGTGCAAATTTCTAAATTCACATTTATTTGCCCTTGTCCATAGACGCGTTTTACAATCTTTTCCATTGCAGAGTAAAACTTTCACCGTCACCACGACTGCTGGCAAGACAGCCGGGCTGACGCTGGACTGGAACATGGGCTTTGCTCTGTACGACTCGGAGAGCAAGGTGTACCTGTGGAAGTACAAGTTCTCGCAGCTCAAGGGCTCCTCCGACGACGGCAAGGCCAGACTCAAGCTGCACTTCCAAGAGCCTGACACCAGACTGATCGACACCAAGGTGCGGGCCGAGTCGTGGGGCTCACTGTAAACATAAACACTGAAAATCTAATGGTGATGAATCTCACCCACTGAGGGATGATGCATAACTGTCTCAGTGAGGAAGGGCCTCAAACGTATCACCAAAAAACAAGTTCGATGCATCACCGAAATAGGGTGATACTTTTATGAATTTCCATTAGAGGGTGATATTTTGACCAGGAAAACAAGGGCCAGTCTCGCACATGTCTGATACTTTTCGGTGATACATTGGAGAATCCGGTGATAAATTGTGGTGCGACTTTTTTTTCGGTGGTACTCTTTTCACCGATAGTTGGTGAGATGTCCCACCCATCGAATTTCAGCGCAGTTTGCATCCAAAAAATTGGAGGAAACAAACTTCAAGTTACTCAACTTTTTGGCTGATTGGTTTAGCGATATAGCGAATCCACTAACACGAGCGGGGCTGAAAAATTTTGTCTGTCTGTCCCTCTGTCTGGACTATTGCTCCCAAGCGGCTTGACTAATAGTATCATCCCGCCGAGATTTCGCCGCAGGGTCGTCAGATGTGACCCAAGCTCGCCTTACATCAAAATTCAACTTCCTACCTCTTTTGATTCAGTCGCACTGACCCCCCCCCCCCAAAAAAAAAAAAAAATAAAAAATAAAAAAAAACTAAACAAATTTGGCAGGAAAGAAAAACTTAACTTTAGTGTGACTGAGCTTCTCATACCAAGTTTTACACTGTTTAAAGTGTTTTCGAGGGAGCTGATGACGGAAATTACATCCATTTGGATCCCCGTTCCAGGTTTGATTTTAAGAGCAAAATTTTTATCCCAAATTTTAAATTATTTTGAACCAAAATGGTATCTCTTCTGACTCCAGACTGTGGGTCAAACCCCGCAAGAGTATAATTTTATCGAAACTTTTATCCCGAGTTTGGAACACTTGCGGTTTGACCTGCGAGCCCACTGACTACATTTATTGAAGGGGGTCAGCCCACCGACATCCATTAAAATGGACAAATGATTTATTTCCTTATTGGCGACCAATTCGATTTGCATAAGAATGGTTGCCAACAGCGTCCTACCTTGAGCTACTTGTAGAAATCCTTCATTCGTTGCAATCCCCTCGCGATGTCAGGAGGATTCAAAGAATCTCTTCCTCTCTCACGGAGTTGCCTTTGCTGTTTCTAGGAAATGGAGTGCTCCACATTGCAGGGGCTCCTCTTCTGCATGCACGCGTTCCTCACGGCCAAGGTGGCCTCCGTGGACCCCGCCTTCCTCAGCTCCAAGACCCCCTTGGACGTGTTCCCGGCCGCCGTCACCATGTGAACCCCCAACCCACTCGCCGGACTTAAAGCACCAGAGGCAACGTTTTGGCCTATCAACTAGTTTATCCATTTCTTGTATCCCAAGAGAGCAACGAAATCGACACTTTGCCACAAACATTTTCAGAAAGACACCTGCTTTTCCCGGAGTGGCACCGCCGTTGATTTATCGTCGTATATACCTTGGTGAATTGTTTTGAACTGTGCTGTGAATTGTATTCATTGTCAATTGTCATTGTTCGCAGCACGTCGTGTACTACATGTATTAATTTGGTAAAGTCTTGATTCCTTTCTCTCTTGAATTTACACTTTGTTCAAGTTGGTGTGTTTTAATAGCTTGACAAAGACACCAAAGACTTAAAGAATGATGTGATTCTTGTATTATTAGGATAACAGAAGCCCTTCTTGTGAATAAGTAGGGATTTTATCCCTCATTGTTACTTAATATGTAATTTTTTTTAAATCTCCCCTTAGCGGTTGATGTTTATCGCTCTCGTTTTTATTGTTTTGGTGGGATTTGCGGTTGCGTTATGGTTTGTTGTAATTGTTGTACATGGAATGCAGCTTTATTAAAGTGACGTAAGGAACCCTTGTGGCTGTTCATTCCTCACCTCACCCAACATTGAGCACATAGCCCCCGCGCCCCATCGGCTATTACCCGTGCTTGAATTATGAAGATGAGGAGAGCAAGCCTTGCTCTGCAAGGATCGGCGTTTTACATTCAAATTTGTAAAAATAAACCACTATTGTCCACTGTGACAACAGGACACGGCCTGGCAACGCCTATTTTGTTGTTAAAGTGACTTGGGAAACCCTTATAGCTATTCACGCCTTAACTGACTTCACCACGTGGAGTATAACCCCACGGCTCTGCCGGCGATGGAGATACCCCGTGCCTGGACTCTCTGGGTGCAGGGGGTAGAGACAGCGCTCTGAGGGAAGCACCACCCAGACGCCCTGCTTAAACTTCTTCCCGCGCCCTAAGGATAAAATTTAACGAACGTTAGAAAAAAAATTACGGAAAATCTTAATCAAACAAATAATGTTCATCAAAATTCGTCTTCATAGGTCTCAGGACAGATGGTGAACAGAAGAATCGTGGTCTGAGAAGCTGGATGCGTACCGCTGCAACTATTGACAGGAAGCGTGGTACCGCTTCACTTGATTTCCAGTGTTGTCCACAAAAACAACCCTGAGCGCGAAATCACCGCGCGAATCAATTCCTAGCGTGAGGGGCGCTGCGTGTTGTGGCCAGCGGCTCACAGTGGGCCAGAGGACCAGTGGAGGCAGACCAGACAAAATTCCGAAATCGTTTTGAGCTTCAGAGTTGCTTAATAGGACTCAAACGGAACGTATGACCCCACCAATGGATTTTCGAACGAGGAATTCATTGGTGGGGTTACACGTTCGATCCGAGGCCTGCTTATCGACTCTGCAGCTCAAAACGCGTCTAGAGGTTCGGCCGCCCTCACCGGTCTACTTGCCCACTGCGCGGCTGGCCTGCCGGGGTGGCGCGGCGTTGCGCTGTTGGGGCAGGTCGCAACGTGGCGCGGGGCTCGGCCGACTCGCCCCGAGAGTATATAGCTCAGTAGTCCGCCAGCCTCCGCACCGCCCGCTCGCTCCAACCCCCTCGTCGCGCGCAGAGCCGAGCCGAGCCGAGCGCGAACCGAGCCGAGCCACAACGCGGTGGCGGGCCGGTGAGGTCCACCACTGGTGAGGTCCACCATCGGGGATCTATCACTGGGGAGGTCCGCTGGGTTTAGTTTAGTCCGTCGGTGAGAATCACCATCGGGGTGGTCCACCACCGGGGTGGTCCACCGGTGAGGTCCGTTGGGGAGGTTCACCACCGTGCAGGTCCTCCAGTGAGGTCCGTCGGGGAGACCCACCACCGGTGAGGGCCACCGGGCCCGACGAGGCACGCGAAGACCGTCCGTCCCCCCCTACCGCGGCGCCGAGAAGATTCACGGCCAAAGTCATGCTGTGGCAGCGCTGAAATGGCAAGGACAGTGCAGTGAAGTGCTGACAAGAATTTATCGTCGCGACCCTCAGTGCAATCAACGCGCATCGGCGGAGTGACGATTGGTCAAGACCCACCGGTGAGAAATTGAGTAATTCTGAGAAAACTTCATCTTGAATCCATGATGTTAATGTGGATCCGAAACGACCCTCTGGCGAGGAGGCATGCACGTGACGTACCGCCGTAATGCAGCGTAATCGAGGAGGGTGTACACAATTCCTCGAGGTGTTTACTTTCTTGCGCTCTGGCAGGAATCCTTAACTAATCATAACACATTACTCACTGCAAAGTCAGTGGTAAGTTTGCTTGCCACAAATTTGGCAAGCCGTTTTGAATGCCAAAACTTGGCCACCTTGGTCCGGAAATACTCTCAAGCTGGCCAAAATTTGGCAAGCTCACTGGTAGCCAACGAATGTGACATCACATTCGTTTGAACGTAAAAATTGCGATGTCAGTTTGAACGTGACAAACAGTGAAAATTTACAGTGAAACGAATGTGACACACCGCTCCGCTTTGTCACATTAAATCGGGTGTGACACAAACTCAGCAAGTGAACTGTCACATCAAAACGAATGTGACACATGGTACCCAACGATATATGTCGTGTCACATCCAAACGCATGTGGCACCCATATACTGTCACGTTCGTTTCAATGTGACATGCCAAATTGTCACATTCAAATGAACGTGACACCCCACAACCTGACACTTACGGCATGTCCGAGGGCGTGTCACATTCAAACGAACGAGACAGGACGTGGGTGTCACATTTAAACGAATGTGACACCATATAGGTGTCACATTCGTTTGGATGTGACACGACATGTCAATGAGAACCATGTGTCACGTTCGTTTTTGTGTGATAGTTCACCCTCTGATTTCGTGTCACACCCGAAGAAATGTGACAAAGCGGTCCAGTGTGTCACATTCGTTTTTTCACTGTTTGTCACGCTTAAATTGACATCGCAGTCTTCACGTGCAAACGAATGTGATGTCACATTCGTTGGCTACCAGTGCTTATGAAGATTTCTGGTCCAACTTTTGGTATTGCCAAATTGCCAAATTTGTCGCAAGCAAACTTACCACTGGCTTTGCAGTGCTAACACAGCTTGTATCACGGAAGTCGGAAGCTAAGTAAATAATTCATCGCATGTAGAAAAAAGCCTGAAAAATTTAGAGATAGCGTTTTCATTAAATGTAACGATGTGGCCTCGGACGAGGTTAGTTAAGGAACCCTGCCGTTCTAGATTCTTCAGGTAGCGTTGCAACTGAATAACTCATTGCGCATGTTTTTAGACCGTCACTGACTTATTTCGGATTCATGAAAGTGATCATGGATGCAAACATAATACCAAGTTTTAACACGCAGGGCTAAGCATTACTGCGTTAAAATTATGAACGAAAACATGTTACAAAACTAACCAGTATACAAGAAGTGGTTCTTACACAGTAAAGAGTCTACGAAACATCGCATCGTAATACCAAGAAAACGAAGGCATTCGAAAATCTGCGAAGGCTTCGTATTATGAAGAAAAATCGTTTGTAACACGAAGCAATCGTACAATTCCTTCATTTTCTTAGTCCTTATGTAGCAGGTGCCCCGTCGATTTGTTTGAGTGCAGAGTGACAGCCAAGACGAATTGCCGGTTTTCAGGATAGACCAGAATCTAATGAATGGCCAAAAGGACCAAATTTTTATTCCAATCGCTGTGACAAGCTCCTGAATTGGAAAATTCCGCGTCTCAGAACATTCACGTACCCTGGGGCATCGAAACAAACTTGCTCGGATTAGCAGATAGAAAACTATTGTTCCCTTCGTTGCAAAGCCCACAGCAAATGACCGTGTACGAACCGCAGGCGTCAGCGAGTTCAACCTTCTTGGGACTTCCCTTCAGATACAACTCACCCTGTGGACCAGATAAACAAGGGGTCTCATTTTCCCCAGGCGGGGCTCGGGCTCGGCGCAGACCGGTAGTAGTGCGGCCAGTCTAAATGTCGGACGAGTTTTCAGCTACAGAACCAAACATGTGACCATTGGTGGGGTGACATGTTTGATTCGCGTCCCATCAAACGACTCTGCACCTCAAACACTGAGAAAAGAAATGTCGTAAAATTATGAAGCATTCTTGTATAGTATTTTCCCATAGTACATTCATATTTTTACGAATAACTTTATGACGAATGATTCATTATTTTTATGAATAATTCGTTTTTTTACGAATGCTTCATAAGACATATGAATAATTCATAATATTTCATTATGAATGTTTCGTTTCCTAGTTTTTTCGTTAAAGCATCACGAGCTGTTCGTAACTTTACGAATGATTCATAATTTTCTTTTATGAGCCATTCGTAATATTACAAATCACTCGTAATTTTATGAATGTTTCATAATTTTTCTCTTAAAAGTACGAATTATTCTTACTTTTATGAATAATTCATAATTTTCTCTATGAGCTATTCATAATATTACGAATCATTCGTAATTTTATGAATGTTTCATAAGGTTTTTTAAATGAGCCATCCTTGTACAGTATTTTCCCATTGTAAAATCGTAAATTTACGAAAAATTTAACGATGAATGGTTCATTATTTTACGAACAACTCATAGATTTTGGGTACTTTTCGGTCACTTTCAGGCAATTTTTCCAAAAAAATTACGAAGGATTCGTTATCCTTTTCTTATGAATGTTTCATAGAACGTATTTTACGAAGCATTCGTAAAAATTAAGAAGCATTCATGATCAAATTTGTCGTAAAATTACGAAAACTTTTGTCAGTGAAACGCGTCAAGACTTTTCGCCGCCTGTGCCGGTCTCCTGGCCCACTGTGCGCGGCTGGGCGTGGTGGGGTTTAAAGCACTGTGGCCACTTAATCACCAACATTATCCCGCCAACGTTACGAGTGTGTTTGCCGGCGAAACACTCAGCGCCTAAGCAGGGTTGCTGTTGGAAAGGGCCCGTCGTGGCAGTGACCCCCACTTGACGACCCCCCCCCCCCCCCACTCCGACAACCACCAAGAATAACCTTTCCACGTTGCCGCCTTGACACGCGCCGCCATAAGGCTCTCATTATCATAATTGAGAATACATTTCGCGAGAGCAGCGAGCTAAATCGCGCGCACGGAGGCCGATTCAGCCAACCGCCGCACAGTGGACCAGAAGACCGGCACAGGGGGCCAAATCTCTGTACACGTTTAGAGCTCCGGAGTCGCTTCGCACGACTCGAACCGAGCGTGTGACCCCACCAATAGATTCCTCGTGCGGAGAGGAATTTAGTTGAAGGATCACACGTTCAGTTAGAGTCCCACTTAGCGACGCTGGAGCTCATGTTCCGCCCGAGTCTTCTGCCCCACTGTGGCCCACCCAGCCAATTTCACCCCGTCCAGCAAACCGTCACAAGAGAAATACCTATCAAGAAAATACTAGCCAGGGGAAGGCCTTCGGCCTCGATGCTGAGCTACTTTTATTTGTTGATCCAATTGCATTTATGGTAAACCTTCTGAATGTTTGAAGCTTCGTGTCTCGGAATGTTTTGCGAACATGGAGTGACAGATCGTGGTCGTGACAGATCTTACTCTACTCGTGACAGATCTTTCCCTACTCTCAACAGATTATATTCTTTAACTAAATGGTCCAACCAATCCTAACCTAACCTAACGGGTCGTGACAGATCTTACTCTACTCGTGACAGATCTTTCCCTACTCTCGACAGATTTTATTCTCAAACTAAATGGTCCAACCAATCCTAACCTAACCTAACGGGCTCGTGACAGATCTTACTCTACTCGCGACAGATCTTTCCCTACTCTCGATAGATCTTATTCTCAAACTAAATGGTCCAACCAATCCTAACCTAACCTAACGGGCTCGTGACAGATCTTACTCTATTCGTGACAGATCTTTCCCTACTCTCGACAGATCTTATTCTCAAACTAAATGGTCCAACCAATCCTAACCAAACCTAACCTAACGGGCTCGTGACAGATCTTACTCTACTCGTGACAGATCTTTCCCTACTCTCGACAGATTTTATTCTCAAACTAAATGGTCCAACCAATCCTAACCTAACCTAACGGGCTCGTGACAGATCTTACTCTATTCGTGACAGATCTTTCCCTACTCTCGACAGATCTTATTCTCAAACTAAATGGTCCAACCAATCCTAACCAAACCTAACCTAACGGGCTCGTGACAGATCTTACTCTACTCGTGACAGATCTTTCCCTACTCTCGACAGATTTCATTCTCAAACCAAATGGTCCAACCAATCCTAACCTAACGTAACGGGCTCGTGGCGTGTGGTACTACCACTATGGACTATGGAGCTTAGAGTATGGAGCTTGGACTATGGAGCTTGGACTGTAGAGCTTGGACCGTAGAGTTTGGACTATAGAGCTTGGACTATAGAACTTGGACTATAGAGCTTGGACTATAGAGCTTGGACTATAGAGCTTGGACTATAGAGCTTGGACTATAGAGCTTGGACTATAGAGCTTGGACTATGGAGCTTGGACTATAGAGCTTGGACTATAGAGGTTGGACTATAGAGCTTGGACTATGGAGCTTGGACTATAAAGCTTAAACGATTGAGCTGGGACTATAGAGAATGGACTATAGAGTTTGGACTATAGCGGTTGGACTATGGTGCTTCGACTATGTATACGCATATGAATATAGTAAAAATAAACAGAGGAAGATACCTCTCGTAAACTAAAGGTATCGGGGGGGGGGGGGGGGGGTCGGACAATTGGGCTATTCAAAATCCCAAACAGGGTGCTTCGCTTCGCTCAGCAATCAAGCAGTTGTGTTCTCTTGACCTATAATGGGGAGGACGCGATTTTTAGATCACCCCACTTCATGACATTTATTCAGCAATAAAGAAATTAAACACTGTTACCGGGGGGGCAAACTAAATGGACACAAACTCAAATTATTGATAGGCCTTGTCACTCCTTTACAAAGTTAAACAGAATTACTGACTTCAGCTAAACGGCTGGTTGCAAAAGACACTGAAACGGCTTCTTTCACGTATGGGTCCGGAGGTGCCTTCTGAGATTGCTATTCTGGTTGAATTTCTTGTTGCAAACTGTACACTCGAAAGGCTTTTTTCCTGTGTGGGTCCGGACGTGTACTTTGATATCGCAACCTCGGCCGAACTTCTTGTTGCAAACTGAACACTCAAAAGGCTTTTCTCCTGTGTGGGTCCGGAGGTGCGCTCTGAGATTGCTAGTGTTGCTGAACTTCTTGTTGCAAGCAGTACACTGGAAAGGCTTTTCTCCTGTGTGTGTTCGAAGGTGCCTCCTGAGACCGCTATCATAGCGGAACTTCTTCTTGCAAACTGCACACTCGAAAGGCTTGTCTCCTGTGTGGGTCCGGACGTGTTCTCGGAGATAGCTAAATCGGCTGAACTTCTTGTTGCAAACAGCACACTCGTGTGGCTTTTCTCCTGTATGGATCAGGAGGTGCGCTCTGAGACTGCTAGTACGGCTGAACTTCCTGTTGCAAGCTGTGCACTCAAAAGGCTTTTCTCCTATATGGGTCCGGACGTGCACTCGGAGCTCCTCACTTTGGCCAAACTGCTTGTTGCAAACAGTACACTCATAGGGCTTCTCCCCTGTATGGGTCCCGATGTGCCTTCGCAGATGGTTATCCTGACTGAACATCTTGCTGCAAACTGCACACTTAAAAGGCTTCTCTCCTGTATGTGTCCGAAGGTGCGTCCTGAGTTTGGAACCATTGCTGAACTTCTTATTGCAGACTGCACACTCTGGAAGCTGCTTGTTAGTGAGGTTCTGCACAATATCATTACTGGGTGCGTTCTCTACGTCACTCACTGGGTATCCGTTATCCATGTCTTGCACCGGAAACGGACTCTGCGCTTGAGGAACGCGCACAATGAGATTTGAAACCATTGACAACGGCCATTAATACCTTAACCATCCTTTCTATTTTACCTGCAATGTTGAAGGCTTGTTCGCAATGATGTCTCGGTAAGGCATCGAAAGTAACGGTTGGCGTCTTTGGCGTGACTCTGTAACATAATTGAATAGGTATCGGATTACAAATCGCACCGGGAAAGAAGGTAGATATACCATATTCTGTACCGAGTGTAGCGACAAAATAGCGAATTCCGGCAGGGGCGTGCTGCGATGTTTGGGAGCCAAATCTGCCTATATAAGGGAAAACTGATGTCTTCGTTGAAATCGGTGGGTCTTTTTCAACGTATGGCACAACAAAATCATAAAACTTTTAACCAAATCTTCATGTGAGCGCCCGTCAAAGCTCGAAAACTTGTTTCACGCGAAAACGCAACACCACAACTTGTAACTGAATTAAAAACTTCAAAATGCATTCTGATGAGAATGTATGTTACTTGGTAAACACATTGGATTCAAGAATATTTTTTTATGTCATTTTAGGCTATCTCCTCACTAATATCTCACCTTCAGTTGAAACGCGGCCTGACAACGTCTATACAATATCAGACAGATTCTCCTACCTATTAAAGTGCGGAGTTTCGAGCATGAACCGCATGTCCAAACGCGGCGTTAGGCTGGCCAAAAGCCCTTCTCCCCCTTCCACTCAAAACGTAACGTTACGCAGGTTTATTGAAGTTAACGGTATTTAATGCTCACATCCCAGATAATTCGAATGAAATGTGATATCACGTTGACAGTTTTAAGCACAACGTTCCATACGCTGGTTCTACCCCCTTATCGAAGTTGTTTGCCGATCGTTCTAACGTCAACGCCCAATTGGATGTTCCCTTGAGTGACATCTAATTTAGAGAAATTTGGGAAACTCTGAAACATGAGTTTCTGACCTGTAATTTTAAGAAAGTCTCACTATAATATGCTTGCGCCATTCCTTTCGCGTTAAGGGAAATTTCTTCGTAAGACATATAGAGTGTACGAAGAACACAATACTTCTTCGCAGCCTGCGAATGATTTTTCCTTTGAATTACAAACGATAACTTTTCGTAGGCTGCGAAGCCGCCGATTTCTCTGCATAGGGCACTTTCGTAGATACCGAACCGGAAGCAGAGGGACGCCGTATTGGACGATACCTAACCTCTCTTGGTATCTTAATAATGAACCAAGCTGCACAAATATTGGTCGAGGGACACAAATTCACAGCACATAAGTTTCAAACGACTAAAAGTGAAAGTGTGGCCGATACATATTAACACTAAGTGTTATGTACAATTTTGTACGAGACATCAGTTTTTAGTGCTGATGAACTTTTAGTACTAATTTAATACGAAAAAGTGCACATATTTACCCCTTTTGGAACGAAATTGCGTACAAATTGGTACGGATAGTTCGTGTGCACAATACACCGTGACATCTCGTACAACATTTGTGCAAAAACATTTAGCGTGTGACTATCATCTCTTTCCTATGTCAAGTTTGATCTACTTCCGCCAACATGGCGTCTTTTTGCTTCCGGTTCAGGTTCTACAAGAGTACCCTACCATCGCATTATGCTTGCGCCCTTTACTTCGTAATACGGGAAATTTCTTCGTAAAACTATTTAATCCGTACATGAACTAAGAACAGGTTCATAAATTCTCCAGCACAACAGTAAAGTATTGTTCGTAATTCATGTACGGCATTGCACCTACCTTCCATGCGCACAAATAAGGCCGTAGCTACAGAAATAAGAGTAATTAACATTTAGTGTGTGCGGTTATCACGTTTTTGTTACGCCAACACTAGCGCCGTGCCCACCAATGGATATTTTGTCAACATTTATCAACGTTAACGTTTGTGCACATTAACAGAATTTAGTTGAGCTCAACAGATATGTCAAGGCGTCAAGACAAAACTGTTAAAATATTATTAGATACGACTAAAACTATTAGTATGCTAATTAGCGTGCACTAACGCCACTACGTTATGAAAGAAAAATTCAGCTCGAGTCTGAGCGAGTTACCTTTAATATTTCCAGCAGTGTCGGCTCCGTGCGTTGATAAGTTTGGCGCAGCGTGATCAGGGACCATCAGTTTCGGTGAGCGATGAGGGCCGGTGTCCGTGGCGCGGCCTCGGTCCGTGCGTCCGCAGTCGTTCCACCGCAGCGCAACCGCCCGCAGGGTTCCGCAGGGGACTCGCGCCTGCTGCTGCTGCTGGAAGGGTGGCGTGGCGTGGCGGCGCGGGGAGGAACGCACGACAGTGGCGCTGCATGTCGGCTTTCCCGCCAACTGGAACGAAACGTGCACATCTTTCATATAACATGCAGTACGATACCGAGGGGGAAACCACTCGCTAAATCCTGAGTGCACGCTAGTGACCGAAATATTACGCGAAATCTGAAGAAATTTTGTGAAATCCCGTCAGAGTCTGGTAAAATCTCGCGAAATGCATCAAAATCCCTCCAAACCTTGCCTGTTTCCGACGCGAAGTCTCACGAAGTGCTGAAGAATGTTATGTAAGGGAAATTTCCAAATGGTTGCCCCCTCGTAACATACACCACACTCCCATTTTCCTGCTGTGAGATGCCGCGCAGTCACAATACTCAGCTAAGTGTCAGTATTCTACGACGCAAACCTACCATAATTCGTAGAAATTTGTTGGAACTGGTTAGAAGTTACTGCGAACCCTTCACCGTCATTAGTTCACCACTACCTTGGCTGTGCAACCATAGTACGAAACTTTCCGTACGGAATACGAAGAAAAAAACTTCGCAGGATCTTGAGAGTGCATAAGGTATTTTAACGGACGAGATTACGCAGGATTTCAACAGATTTCACGCTCAAAATTTGCTTAATCTTTGCCTTTAGAGTAGAGGATTTCGGATTTCCAGAGATTTCGGGCGCTCAAGTGGACGGCACAGGTAGGATTTCGCTAGTGGTCGCCCGCCCCCTCGGAAAATTAGGAGTTGGATACTTTTGGGAAGAGCTAAAACGGAAGGTGACAAAAAATCTAGCAGATCAATCTAAGCGAAATTCAACAGAAAAAGCGTCGGCGTTGCCGTTCTGCCGCTTACGTAGACTGATATTTTGATGCGTCGTCTCACTTTTGTTCCTCCTAATTACCTCCCAACATCCGTTTCCGCTTTCTTAAAAGCACCCCATCGAATAATTATTATTTTTATTATTTTTTATTATTATTATTATTATTATTATTATTATTATTATTATTATTATTATTATTATTATTATTATTATTATTATTATTATCGTGTTTTTTTTTTAAACTGAGAGAGTAGCAGCTAAGCGCGCGCGCCTTTCTGCCGAGGCCAAAACTTCCTTGCACCTCAGACAGCTGCATTGTAGCAGCACGCAGAAGAGGGGACTAATGGGGCGGATGGTAATGGAGAATAGAGAGTGAGAAGAGGAGAGAGAGAGAGAGAGAGAGAGAGAGAGAGAGAGAGAGAGAGAGAGAAGAGAGAATAAACAATAGAGAGCCTAGATTTACAGAGCGAGTTACAGAGAGAAGAGACAAGGAAAAGAGAGGAGAGTGAGATAAAGAGGGGAGAGAGAGACAAAGAGGGAGAGAGAGTGAATGGGGTCAGCAGGGGAAGTATCCGTATCCATTGGAAGGCCGCGCACAGGCCACCCCTTGCGACGACCTGCCGGCGGCCCCGCGTCGCCGACAAGCAGAACATGCGCCTGATTGGGCTGGTTGCACGTCCGCCACAACAACAGCGACAACTCACGAGTGGGCCAGGCGGAGAAGTAAAATATATGAAGGCCAGGGCCACTGTGACAGTTTCGGGCGTAGGGGGAATGCGTTTTCCTTCTCTTTCTGTCCTTCAACCCACCCACTCCCTGCACAGTGGGACAGAAGAGCAGCGCGGGCGGCCAAAACTCTCAACGCGTTTTCAGCTCCAGCCAGAGTCGCTAAATGCTTGCTTCATTCCTTACGAAGGAAGACTGTGCAGTCATATTATGGTGCGAAAATCGTTTGTAATACAGAGGAAATACGTTAATTTTTTATAGCTTACCAATTATTTTGACTTCGTAGTTTTCGAAGCCAGCGCAGCAGCCATAAGACGAAAGTTTTGCACCATAATACGAAGATTCGTCACCATTATACAAAGACTCGCCTTCGTCAGAAATTAAGCGTGAGGGACTCGAACCCAACATGTGACCCCGAACAATGGATTCCACGTTCGGAGAGCAATCTATCGGTGGGGCACACGTTCGGTTTCAGTCCCCTCTAACGACTTTTGAGGGGGAGCTTCGGAGAGCTCAAAACGCTTCCGGGATTTTGACCGCCCCCACCGGTTTCCTGGCCACTGTGTCATGCGTCCATACCCTCCGTAGGGCGCCCGGCGGGCATAGGCCACCCTCCGCCCTCACGCGCTTGCCGTCGTTCAGGGTTGCCTATGTCTCCATGGACAGGCGCCCAGGAGGCTTGTTGAGAAATGAAAAACGCACTCTGAACACGTACAACCTATTTTCAACCTTCCATTCAAAGAAGCTTGTTATATCTTAGTATTTTGAGTATCTTGCATAAGCTTCTGGAGAGATTTCTTCGCAATTTACGAAAAAGGGGACCACCATTTGTACACCGAAATTCACCAGAATATGAAAGTGACTGAAATTCATTATATTTATTATTATTCGAAGTTTTTCTCTTAATTCAGCAGTTAAAGCCCAAAGTTCATCGAAATGCAACTGAAGTTCTTTAGATTTGTACACTGAGATTCACAGTAATTTCCCCTTGCCAACGAGAACGGGACGGCCATTTAAAGCGGGGAGCTCGGCAACGCAACATAAATTCGTCTGAACACGAGCGTCCTGAGGCCTGCAAGTCTATTACCGATAGAGCGATAATCATAAATGGACATCCTCCGCGGTCTGAGTTTCGTTTTTCAGTGACTCCGCCGCGTTGCGTCTTGCCGGGAGGGACAAAATATGACGAAAGAGGCACGTTAATCCGGAAGTATTATCAACCCGCGTCTCGCTCGGCGTTCCGCCGCTGCAGAGGCACTGCAAGGCCCCTGCCTTGTCGCGGCATGCGTGGCTCGTGGCCTTTTTGAAGGCGCCTCTCTCTCTCTCTCTCTCTCTCTCTCTCTCTCTCTCTCTCTCTCTCTCTCTCTCTCTCTCTCTCTCTCTCTCTCTCTCTCTCTCTCTTTATCCTCCGGCGTGATGTGTGTGCACCCCTTAGCCGCCATCGCACATTGGGCCAGAAGACCGGCGCAGGTTGCCTCCTGGACGCGTTATGAGCTCCGGAGTCGCTTTATGAGACTCCAACCTAACGTGTGACATCAATAGTGGATTGCTCTCCGAACGAGGAATCCATTGGTGGGGTCACACGTTGGGCTCGGGTCCTGTTCAGCGACTCTGGAGCTCCAATCACGTCTAGAGTGTTAACCGCCTGCGCCAGTTTTCTGGCCCGCTCGCTGTGCGTCGCCGACTTGCCCGGAGTTCTGCAGACTGATTCCGAGAGTCGTTTTCGTCGCTCCGTCTCTCTCGCACTCATGGGGAGCTGCGGATGGGCGCGAGAGAGACAGAGCGAGGAAAACGACTCTCGGAATGAGTCTGCTACGGGCCGCACGGCACTCCGTGCACCGCAGCGCGACGGACCGCAGAGCCGCCCACCCCGGCACCACGGCACGGTACCGCACATGCACTCTTTGAGGATTAGGAGAAACAGAGCAAAAAGAGCGCAGGGCTTCATCACGCTGTCCGAGCTGGGGGCAGGGGGCACCGCACGCCGGGGGGAGCCGAGAATCTGGCGACCAGCTACAAGTCGCACGGAGAGGATATAAATAGGTATCAGAATGTCAGGAACAGGTGTGAAATCGTGATGAAAATTCACGCATCTCTTAAATCTGAGATTCTGAAGACTTACTCTTAATTACTCTTAAACTTGCTCTCGAAATTCTATTCACACGAACGTGACAAAATTCACATTCCAATGAATATAACACATTCTAATGAACATAACATCACAATCGTTGAATTCCAGTGTACTAATGCATTTTCTCTGCATGCGTAATGTTATGTCTATGCACAATTTTGTACGAAGTGATGCATGATTTTAAACGTGCGTAACGTTCGAGGGGGTATGCACTCGTGTAATAGTCGGGTCGCTCAATCCGTAAAAGTGCGCATAATAGTTCGCGTAAGTAGCGTTATAGCCAAAATTGTCAGGATTTTGCCTGTTTTTGGGCTGTTTAGGTTGTTTTTTTTAAGCTTTTTCAGGCAAATTTCGGCAATTTAGAGGCGAGGTCACTCGTTTTGAGAGTGCATACCCCCTCGGTAACGTTATGCATTCGCCTAAATTTATTCATTTTTACGGAGCATGCACAAAATCGTGCGAGGGACACGCACAAAATTCCACTTAAACATTTAGTGTGTGTCCTGAAATAGGAAAGCACCGGGTCGGGATTTGAACCCACGACGTCCACCTCCGTTTACACCCGGTCGGCAGCAGCAGCCGCCCGAGCAAGGGACCGATAACTTGCGTCACATGTCGGCGGGCCTCTGCTGACCGCGGGGCCCAGGAGGTGCCGGACGCTGGACGGTGCCGGGGCCGAGCCGAGCCACACCGAGCCCAAGGGAGGGGCGGCGCTCTGATCCTCGATGAAAAATGCAGTGTACCCTTAAACAAGTCGGGATGAAAGGTCGTTGGGGGCGGGGCTAGCGAAGCAGGGCGGGGTCGTGATCTCGACTACGGCGGCCAGCCTACACTAGTGTAGATGACGCCAGCCAACTGAAATACCTCGTCCGCTCACAAATCCCCCCCATTAAAAAGCAACATCTTGCTCCCCGCCCCCACGGTGGGCCAGAAGACCGCCGCAGGCGGCCAAAACTCTTGACGCGTTTTGAGCTCCTGAGTCGCTAAATGACACTAGAACCTAATGTGTGACCCGACCAATGGATTCCTCGTTCGGAGAGCAATCTATTGGTGGGGTCGCACATTCAGTTCGAGTCCCATTAAGCGACTCTGGAACTCAACACCCGTTCGGGATTTTGACCGCCTCCACCGGTCTTCTGACCCACGGTCCCCTCCCAAGACAGGATTGTGTGACGCCTGGCTGCGCCGCGACGCCGTTGCCGCGGCTTTTCGTTGCGCGCTGTCGCTTACAGTGGAGGCTGCCGGTGGATCGTCTTCCAGCCGTGGGCTTTAATTCGTGAAAATCGGGTTCATTAATTTCGCTTGAAGGGCCCCTGAAAGGCCTAGAGGGGTCAGCAGCCGCACGGCGCACGGTGGGCCAGAAGACCGTCGCGCGGTTGGCCAAAATTCTTGACGTGTTTCGAGGTCCAGGCTCCAGAGTCGCTTAATGGGACTCAAACCGTTCGTGTGACCCCACCGATGGATAACTCTCACACTAAACTACTATGTAGGTTTTTGTGCATACGTAACGCACGAAATTAAACATGCATTTGTTGCGCACAAAATTGTGCGCAATAACGCACGATTTTCTGCATGCCCGCGCACTAAATCGTGCATTGTCACGTAAAATTCGTGCGTCACAAAGTGCATGTTTAATCGAGGGGGTAAACCCTTCAAGAAATCGTGTACAGACTACTCGGTATTACGCTGTATTACGGTGGTATTACACGTGTATTACGGCATAGAAATGCTAAATTTTGCCACATTTGACCCTGAGATGGTATTACAAATACGTGTATTACGCGTAATACGCAGCTTTTTTGTACAGGGCATTACGAAAGTGTTTACCCCCTCGTGTTTAATTTCGTGCGCGGGCGCGCATAAAAACCTACATAGTAATTTAGTGTGCTCCGAACAAGGAATCTATTGGTGGAGTCGCACGCGTGCGACTCGAACCACGCGTGGTTCGAGTTCCATTTCGCGACTCTGGAGCTAAAAGCACGTCTAGAGTTTTTGTCGCCTGCGCCGGTCCTCTGGCCCACTGTGCGGCGGGCGTGGACAGGGTGCGCAATTCTCCCGGGCTGATTCCGAGAGTCGTTTATTCGTCACTGTTTCTCTCTCGCACCTGTGCGGGACGCCATATGCGTGCGAGAGAGACAGCACGTCGAAATGGAATTTTGGAATCAGTCTATGCTGCGGCCCTGGGATAGCCTCAAAGAGGCGGTCATCACGCGGACTCTCTATTCATCCGCACCCTTCTCGCCGGGCCTTATTCTACGGAGAAGCATTTGGGGGCAGACAGAAGGAGGGGAGGGGGAGGGGTATTCTGATTCGTGCGGCCGCGTCACAGTGGGCCAAGAGACACCGGCGCAGGCGGCCGAAACTCTCGTCCCGTTTTGAGCCCAGTCACTAAACCCACCAATGGATTGCCCTCCGAACGAGAAATCACGGGGTCACGCGTTCGGTTTTAGTCCTGTTTAGCGACTAGCGTCTGGCGAGTTTCGGCCGCCTGCGCCACTGTGGGTGGGGGATTCTGATCCGTGCGGCCGCGTGTGAGACAAATGGCCGCTGCCTTGCTTCGAGGATGACGAGCAGACTGCCTCCGGAGCGGACCCCTCGACGCAAGGCGCCCCGCCGCCTCGGACGCCACCGCCAAGTCAACGAGGGCGCGTCTTTAAAAAGCAATTAGGCCATCCTTGTTGTGGCTTACGCGCGTCCTACTGCCTCGTTCCTCGCCGTCACGTGGTCACTCGTTTTTCTCCCCCGCCACCCGTCCGCTTTTTCTTTCTCCCCTTTTTGCGGTGTGCCCGTTCCGCGCACAGTGGGACAGAAGACCGGCGCAGGCGGCCACAACTCGACACGCCCTTCGAGCTCCAGAGTCGCTCAGTGGGACTCGAACCGAACGTGTGACCCCACCAATGGATTGCTCGTTTGGAGGGCAATCCATTGACGGGGTCACTCGTTCGGTTCGAGTGCTAGTTTGGCGACTTTGGAGCCAGAAACGCGTCTAGAGCTTTGGCCGCCTGTGCCGGTCTTCTGGCCCACTGTGCCTCGGTCGTGCTTCCCTCGTTGGCTGCCCGCCGGGCTGCCCTCCGCGACCCGCGACACAATTTCGCCGTTTATAGACCCCATTCCGCTCATTGGTTATGGCACTCATCTACGCACGCGGTGCACGCCCGTGCGGCCCGTGCCAAGCCCGTGCCGCGCGGGGTCCTTTTCGGAATGGCCTTGTAGTTGCACCGATCGAGCCGTAAACTGGCTGATCACCCCCGCGCGATTGGGACTGACGTCACTTACTTGACTTGAAAAAGCTTGGGCCACAAATGATCCTACTGAGAATGAAAGAGTCATCGCCAGGAATAAATTTTTGGATGCGGTGAACATTATCACTCTATTCGGTGCGGATTACTTTATATCGCCCATGCCCATATTTGGGTGACGAAGGTTTCTTCCTAACCCAAAAAACTACTTATTTGTTACTTTTAATGGTCGCACCCCTACTACGTGACTCATTTGAAGCCACTTTCTGACCCCCTCCCACCCTGTAGTGACCTGGAGAACCTAACCTTCCCATGTAATTAACATAGGGCGTAGTATCCGCCATCCCGTAAAATGGTCACGTATAGAATGGGTGCGGCCCGGTGCGGCCCACCCCAGATATCTGTGCCGTCACAAGCGAATCGTCATCTCGACTATTTGTGATTTTGTGTCGAATTTAGAGCTTTGAGTCAGTGTTAGCCTAGCCTGCCTTCCTTTCACAAATTTTTTTTTTAAAGGTTTGCCTCATGCACCGTCTAAGTTTGCCCAGAATGGACTAGACCTCGTCTGTGAACCTCAAGCCTATACGCTGTTGGACATTCGCGTTATCAAAATTATCATCCCGACCGAGTCGAATAACACCTCAGGCAGTTCATGTTCACCATCTCTGCTACGCAAGTCGCAAGTCTAGTAATCCCTTCCTGGTTTTTAGCAGTGCGGTACGAACCTCAACCAATATGCACCCCGCGAGGATCGGTCAGCGCGCCTTGCGAGGAGGGGCCGGGGAGAAGCAGAGAATGGGGTTGGAATTCCTGGGCCGACGCTCGATGAAGGGCCAAAAGGTTCTTCGATAGTCTCGATGACGTTTATTGCTGAGCGTATTCAGAGGCTCTTTATGAAGCCCCACCCCCTTTTCAGAACAGGTCCGGTCGGCGCCAGGCTGGAGATGACAGGCTAGGTGAGTCCCCTTTGTGTTGTGTACCCAGAAGGCAGGCGGGGCGGGACGGACCAACCCCACCAACACAAATATAATCTTGCACAACTTTCTTTTTTAAGTCGGACAATCAAGTTAGGTCTCGGACCTCTTTTTTTACAGCACCAAAGCGGCCCGCGGACTCTGGGCAGGAGCCCCTATTCGGCAAAGCAAACTTCCTGCTTCACGATGGATGACGCCGTCCCCCATATTCGATTTGATGTGGAGGCCGGAAGGACTGCCTCCCTTTGGGCAACGTTCGGACACCTTGAGGCTGCATCCCTCGCGTGGAAGTTGACGGCCAAACTTTCCCCGACTTTCCCTCATTTCCTCTTTTTTACGTTTCTTTCCCTGCTCCGCCGGCCGACGCCCCAGCGGCCTGCTGCTCGCAATTAAACGTTTTAATTTGCCGTGTTTGAGAACCTGGGCGACGGGTCTATCTACCGGTTGGCGTCTCTCGGATCTCGAACCGCGCTTCAGAGAGGCGTCAGACCGCGTCAGACAGTGGCGCCATGCTGGGCAGCGTCACTAGCAGTGCCTGTCCACCTCACTGCGCTTCAGAGAGACAACAGCCAGTAGCGCCGGCTGGGCGGTGTCTCTCTACCGGTACCCGGTACTGTCTCTCGGATCTCGCACTGCATTTCAGAGAGGTAATAGACTACTACGCACGGCTGGGCGGCGTTTATCTCAACCAGTACCTGTCTCTTGAATCTCGAACCACGCTTCAGAGAGGCAACACATCACTACGCAAGGCTGGGCGGCGTCTCTCCACCAGTAGCTATCTCTTGGATTTCAAACCGCGCTTGAGAGGCGACAGTGGCACCAGGCTGGGCAGTGTGTGTCCACCAGTGCTCGAGGGGCTACCCACTCCGGGAATCGTGTGTACTGTAGTTCGGGAATTATTCAAAATTCTTCCAAAATTTTATCAAAAATCCTTTAAGTTTCAGTGGAAAGTCATTCTTTTCTTGTGGTAGTGACACAAAACACTCAAAAACATAGGAAAATGTTTGAAAATCCTCACTTTTCTCGTGGTATTAGTTTGGGAATCGTGGGAACCCGGAATCGTGTGTACACCAAAGTAACGAGTGGGTAACCCCTCGCCAGTACCTGTCTCCTCTAATCGCGCTTCAGAGAGGCATCAGACAGTGGCGCCATGCTGGGCAGCGTCTCTCCACCAGTACCTGTCTCTTGGATCTCGAGCCGCGCCTCAGAGAGGCAACAGACAGAGGCGCCAGGCTGGGCGGCGGCGTCTCTCTTACGTCAGCACATCAATCACAGAGCTGCCAATCCAGGGTGGAAACCAGCCAGGCAGGCAGCCAAGCCAAGCCGCCTTGTCTCCGCCAGTGTTATCTCCAATTGCGCGAGATAGAATGAAGGGAATCGCTCTTGTTTTTGCGCCCTTTCCTTGTTTTTACTTTTTCTCGGGAGCCGACGCGAAACAGGCGCGCGTCTTTGCGAAACACGAAACGCTCAGAGACTAAAAGGCCTTTCTTCTTGAAGCCATTTTTTTTCCGGTGAGTTATCACGGGTTGACGGTTCTGACTCTGCTTGTCCTGTCCATAAGGCAACGGTCGGGTTCTATTGAGTCCAGCAGAGCGCTTTGGCTCGCTTTACTCCGGACAGTCCAGATAACGTCACTGGGGTGGAGGGAGGGGGAGGGTGGGGGAAAATGGCGTGGAATGGGTGCCTGACGGAGAGGTGGTAGGGTGAGTGGACTGGGGCAGCGCGCAGTGGGCCAGAAGGCCGGCGCACGCGGTCAAAACTGTAAAAGTGTTTTGAGGTCCAGCCAGAGTCGCTATCTGAGACGCGATCCGAACGTGCGACTCCACCAATGGATTGCTCGCGGAACGAGGAATCCATAAAGGGGGGGGAGGGGTCGTTTGGCTCTAGCCTCATTTAGCGACTCTGAAGCTCATATCACGTCCAGAGTTTTGGCCGCCTGTGCCAGTCTTCTGGCCCAGCACTGGTGGAAAAAAGTACGGAAAAAGTGCGGAACATGTCTGCTCAACAATTTGCCTGGACCGTCCGCACTTGCCAAGCACGGAACTTTCTGTCCTTTTTTCCGTGCCCGTTTAGCTTATATGGAACAGGTACGGCCGTTCCGTACTTTCGTTCGTACCTCCGTACTATATTCTTCTGAACATCTTCCTTACAAAAGTAAAGAAATTTTTACAGTCAGTGTGCAGCGGAAGAGTTGGCCTTCTGTCGAGTGCTTAGGCCTCATCGACAGTCTTACCTCCTAATCGTTATTTATAGACGAAGATAGTGTCTGTTGGGCAGTCGGCAGGCGCGGGGCGCGGCGGGGCCCTCGATGAGGCAGCACCCCAGACAAGGATTTATGACAACCCGACAGCCGTAAGTCGCGGTGCGGGCCGCAAAGTGAGCGCGCTCACCGCCGCACAGTGGGCCCAAAGACCGGCGCAGGCGGCCAACACTCAGAACGCGTTTTGAGCTCCAGAGCCGCCAAATGGGACTAAAACCGAACGTGTGACCCCACCGATATATTTCTTGTTCGTAATGTCCATATGCCTGAGTCACAGGGTCGTTTCGAGTCCCGTTAGCGACTCTACAGCTAAAAACCCGTCCGGGATTTAGACCACCTCCGCCGACTGTGCACCAGCCGAGCCATTCTAAAGGGTGTTCGTTGCTCTCTCTCTCTCTCTCTCTCTCTCTCTCTCTCTCTCTCTCTCTCTCTCTCTCTCTCTCTCTCTCTCTCTCTCTCTCTCTCTCTCTCTCTCTCTCTCTCTCTGGCCCTTCTCGGGACACCTCATGAGTGCGACAGAGACAGCGCACAGTGGGCCAGTGCCAGTATGCGTCGCAGGTGGCCTTAACTCTAGACGCGTTTCGAGCTCTTGGGTTGCTACATGCGACTCGAATCGAAAGTGTGACCCCCACCAATAGATTGTTTTCCGAACGAGGAATCCATTGGTGGGCTAACACGTTCAGTTCCAGTCTTGTTTAGCGACTCAGGAGCTCAAAACGCACACTTAATCCTTATGGACTTTTTTGCACATATGCACGATTTTGCACGTGCGTTGTTATGCATTATATTGTACGTTGTTATGCATAATTTATTCATAACTTTGTATAAATTATACGTTATGCATAATGTTATGCAGAAGCTTACGCATGTGCAAAACCGTTCATAACTATGTACAAAAAAGTGCATAAGAATTCAGTGTGCGCGTCTAAGCACTGAGAATGAAAGAGTCTTGATTAATACCCAATTTTGGGCGAGGTAAGCTTTATCACCCGAATTAGGGTGAGGAAGGATCCTCGCCCAAATTTCAGTGAGGAAGCCTTCCTCAGCCAAATTTGGGTGATAAAGAATTCCTCACCCAAAATTTTAGTCCTGATCATGACTCTTTCATTCTCAGTGAGTTTTGGTCGCCTGCACTCAAAAAAAGCCTATAAAGAATGTGCTTTGTAGCTACAACGAAAATTAAGGCATTGTAGAATTGCTTCGTATTACGAAGAAATGCTTCGTATTGCGAATGATTTTGCCTCGTAATACGAAGCATTTCTTCGTAGATTTTACGATGCCTTCGTTTTCCTCGTATTGCGAAGCGATGCTTCGTAGACTTTTTACTGTGTGCTAGACCTAAAAGCGCTGATGATCCGGGTCTTCTGGCCCACTGTGCGATCCGACTCTTTCGAGTCAGCCGCCTGCAGCGAGAGCACGCGCTTCCGACAGGTCATGAAGAACGCAGGGTCGACTGCTCAGAGAAGCAAGGCGGCCCGGGGCTAATGGAACTCGACAGATGTCGCCCCCGCCGAGGCGCAATCAATTTTCGATGGGGTGAGTTTACACTCGTCCCCGCGTTGCTGCACAGCAGCTGAGTTCGCACCCGGAAAAAGGTTGCACTTACGACGAGAAGGAATACCTTTATACGCACAATATTTTTCAAATTCCACGTATGCGCAAAATCGTGCAAGTTGCACGTACAGAATTCAACATTGAAATTTGGTCTGCAATTTTTACCTACCTGCCGGAGGAGTGTCATGCGTCCACACTAAATGTTTTTGTACGAGACGTTACAGTTTTTGGAGATGAACTCGTACAACTTTGTACGCGATTTTGTACAAAAATGTGGAAATATGTGCAGGTTTTCGTGCGAAATCTGCACAATTATCTGTGATGCCTCGTACAAAATTGTACATTACGTTTAGTGTGCGCTGCCTAACTGTAGGGAGGGAGGGGGCATGGCCTTCATGGCCACCCTTCTAGAGCCACCACTGGAGCCGTTCCATCGAATCAATTATTTCGCATTCAGTTGATGGATGAGTTTTCTGGTTGCGGGGAACGTCGTCGCTGCCGTTCTGAAACCATGGCAGCCGACTGCGGTTTGTATCCTAATAAGCTCGAGGCACCGCCCTCCCATAAACATGGCCTTTTTCATTTGACGCCCAGGGCGTTTATTTTGACGGCGATGCTGCTGGCGGGGTTCTCATTAGCACAGCAGCGCGCCTATGAAAGTTTGAGCGCGGCAGAAGGGGTAGACAGGGGCGGGAGGGGGAAGTCATGCTCCTGCTCTTGCGAACACCGCCTCGACCACAATACCAGCACCATCTCCGCCACACGATGGAAACGCCGCCAAATACCGCTCATAATTAGCCCCGCAAAATCCAAAGCAGACGCGGGGCGGGGCGGGGCGTGGTGCCATCCCCAGGGCGGTGATCCAGACACCTCTACTACTCCCACTCCCCGTTTTTTTGCACCCAGGGACACATCATCTTCGCAACGGATCAGTGTGGCCACTTTTTCCGACCATCCGTCACGCTTTCTTTTCGAGAGAGAGAGAGAGAGAGAAAGAGAGAGAGAGAAAGAGAGAGAGAGAAAGAGAGAGAGAGAAAGAGAGAGAGAGGGAGAGAGAGAGAGAGAGAGAGAGGGGGGGGGAGAGAGAGACGGCGAGGGAGAACAAGGGAGTGCCTGAACATGACCATGACCGACTCGCCTTTTTATTTCTCTCTCTCTCTCTCTCTCTCTCTCTCTCTCTCTCTCTCTCTCGCCGCTCCTTAGCGGCGCCATTTCACAACCAAATCGTCGCCAGGCCTCGGCCGCTCCATTGTCGCTCCGATGGCTTAACACTGCTTCGAGCTCGCCGCGCCGCGTCCGTCGACCCACTGGAAGGGGTCCAGTGAGTGCTGCATTCAGGGCACAGTGGGCCAGAAGACCGGTGCAGGCGGCCAAAACCCTAAACGCGTTTCGAGCTCCGGAGTCGCTCAAAAGGACTCGAACCGATCGTGTGACCCCACCAATGGATTGCTCTCCGAAGCAGAAGTCTATTGGTGAGGTCACGTTCGGTTCTCCCTCAAGGTTTAAGCAACCCTGGAGCTACAACGCGTCGAGCGTTTTGACCGCCTGCGCCGGTCTTCTGACCCACTGTGCACAGTGTCCCGTGAGAGATATGCATCCCGCCCGCCGACTCCAAGCCCCCGAGAGGCCCGCAGCGCGCCGCTAGGCCCCGAGCTCTGAAACCGGCCGCGTGTAAATCTCCCTTCCGGCGTTCGGAGGGCTGGCCGCCCATTTGTACCGGCAATGACCTTTTTAACCTACATTCGGATGGGGTTGTAAATCGGGGAAGTGCATCGCCCATACGGCCCGCGCGGCACACCCGCAACGCTGCTCCTCAGGGTCCTTTTATGTTTCTCCTGTCCGATCGGACGTTTCGGACACCGGCCGACGTTCCCACGACACCGCGGCAAACAAACAAACAAACACGCACACACACACACACACACACACACACACACACACACACACACACACACACACGTTCTCGCTGCGGCGAGAGGATAAATAATTTATGAAATCGCGTGGTGTTTTCTCGGGTCGGGAGTGAATCCCCCGGTCTGGCCCACGGCCCACCCTTTCCCCTCGGTTCCGCTTGTTGGCCGGGTGATAAATTTAGAGCGCGCGCTTGCCTCCAATGATGACAGCTTTAAGGAAGTGGATCAGCCGTGCTAACAATCCCAAAACGCAGCCTGTGGTGTAGCCGCCTCGCGGCATTTGGCTCACCGCGTATCAGTCAAGGCGTAACACACATTTAATTACTGTGTCGTTTCCGGTCGTTTCTTTTTAGCTTTGCACGGAGTAGAGCTTACACTGAGAATGAAAGAGCCTTGATCAATACCCAATTTTGGGTGAGGAACACTTTATCACCCGAATTTGGGTGAGGAAGGTTCCTCGCCCAAATTTGGGTGAGGAAGGGGTATTAGCTACCTATATAGCTACATAGTATTCTCACCCAAATTTGAGCGAGAAAACCTTCCTCACCCAAATTTGGGTGATAAAGAATTCCTTACCCAAAATTTTAGTCATGATCATGACCCTTTCTTTCTCAGTGTACGCGTGAAATGCACGTGTTCGTGCGCACAAACGCGCAGGGTGCTGCGTAACAATACATATTTTAAAGCTTAGCTACGCACTAATTTGTGCATTTCAAAATAACTTACGCTCGATTCGAGAAAAAGCTCATCACACAAACCAACAAAGTAATTTACGCGACACATGCATCGCCGGCACAAGTGCATCGCCCTAGTGCTCATCAAAAAGCGCACCCAAGCATTCCTGACCTTCCCTCCTGGAATGCATGGGGAAATTTTCTCAGCACGCATCCAGAAAGGCAAAGTAACCTTACCTAACTTTTACTACTTCGTACAACTTTGAGCACAAAACACGCGCGGAAAATTGCACGAAACCACGTACAAAAAATTTGGGATGGGAAGGAATGATCCATTATGAGGTCGTCAAGCGCACAATGGACCTAGAGGCGGCAAAAAAAAAAACAAAAAAAAAAAAAACAAAAAAAAACGGACGGGTATTGAGCTCCACAGTCGTGAGACCACACATATGGATTTCTCTCCGAACGAGAATTCCATTGGTGGGGTCATGGATACGATTCGAATCCTGTTCAGCTACTCTGCCGCTCAATACGCGTCCTGCGTTTTGGCCGTCGGTGCCGCTCTTCTGGCCCACTGTGAAGCGGAACGTTACGATTGAGTTCCACCAAGGTCCTTCACCACCTCTCACCTTTGCCTACCCATCGAGCGTCCTGTTAAGCGCAAAAGGGCGAGGTTGAGACCCTCTGCCCTTCCGAACCCTACGCTACTGGCGGGGACAGAGAAGGAGGGGAAAGCTGGACCAGCACACAGTGGGCCAAAAGACCGGCGCAGGCGGCACAAACTCTCGATGCGTTTTGAGCTCCAGAGTCGTTGAACAGGACTCGAACTGAACGTGTGACCCCACCAAAGGATGGCTATCCGAGCGAGGAATCCATTCGTGGAGCCAGTCGTTCAGTTCGAGTCCTGTTCAGCGACTCCAGACCTCACAACCAGTCCGGGATCTTGACCGCCTCCACCGATCTTCTGGCCTACAGTGCGGCAGGGGGGAGGGAGGGAGGAAAGAAACGAAGCGGTACGTTGCAGGAAGAGGGGAAAAAGATGAGCGCGATGCGGCAGGGCGTTGGGTGAGGGGCCGCCAAGGACGACGGGGGCAGAGGGCTCAGGTTGTAAGCCCCGTTTGTACCTTCTGCAGGCAGAGGGATCAGTGTGTGGGCGAGGCGCGCTGCAAAAGCGTCCACAGAGTGGCCCTGGATTACATTTGCATTACGCAATAATGGTCCAAGGCATAACGGCGGCGGGGCCATGCGCCGCCAGGACACGGCGAGGGAGAGGGGGGAGGCGGAAACAATTGGAAACACAAATACAACATCCGCGCTGCACCGTTCATCGGCAAGTGCACTGTTGCTCCACTTGCGATACAGAACGCACTGTCAGCGCAATGCAAATTTCATCGCTCTATTTTGTGATGATCATTGCAAAAAGGTGTGATGAGCTGCTATATGTCGCAAAATTTTGCAACCATCATTGCAAACAACTGTAATGATTGCAGATTTTGTGTTGCCATCATCACAGTTTTATGCAATGATTCCGATTTTCATTGTAGAAATGGGCGGTGATCATGGCAAAATTTTATGATACAAAAGTCATTGCATCTGAGGAGCAATGATTCGTAGGAATCACATTTTGGGTATCATCGAACGTTATTATGTTGAACGTCTCGCAACTTGGATAACAGTGTGCGGAAAATCCGCGATGGAATGGCCGCTTCCTCACTGCAATTCAAAGGGTGAGACGTCTCACCCATTTTCGGTGATACAAAAAGTCTCACCGAAAAAAATTCATACACGAATGTATCACCGAAAAAAAGGTCGTACACAAATGTATCACCGAAAAATGTTGAGACATCAGTGAGATGGGCCCTTGTTTTCCTGAGGAAGTAGCACTCTTTTTCGGTGATACATTTGAGTACGACCTTTTTTCGGTGATACATTCGTGTACGACCTTTTTACGGTAATACACTTTAGTATCACCCTTTTTCGGTGAGACAGTTCTGTCTCACCCCTCAGGTGGTGAGATGTATCACCATTTGATTTACAGTGCTTTGACGTGCAGCACCGCCAGGGATGAGTGTAGAAAATCGGCCGGTTGCAACAGCGTGCCCGGAGACTCACGTCTAACGTTTTTGCAATTAATTGGATTACGTACATTCTCATCATCTGTAGACACTTTTTGGGACGTTTGTACGCTGCATGAAAATGTCACGAAGTTATTGATTCATACGTTATTTTTACTAGTAAATTTGTTTATAACCCAAGTGACACACCCAAACGTCAATTGGTAACTGACGAAATAATCGTTACTACACTGGTAACACAAAGGTATACAAACTTGGCCCCTCGGGTTATAACAAGTCTTTCACGCCTTTAAGGGTCATACGTAATGCCTTTCGAAGGGTATTGAATTTTTGCCACGAAGTCCTAAACTTAAATACGCCGTGCCCCTCCCAAGGACATAAACCAATTCACGCCGTTCAAGGGCGTAAAATCGTTTACGCCCTGCAAGGGCATAGTTTTGATTCGATGTCTTTGTCTTACTGATGCACTACAAACCTAACTGTCTACTAAGTACGCACTTCCAAATGCATGCTTGGTAAGTACACACTTGAAAATGCATGCTACGCATGGAGCTATACGGCGCCAAGCATGCAGTTGTAAGTGCTGCCAAAAGCATGCATTTGTAAGTGTGTACTCGCAAGCATGCATTTTTGAGTGAAGTTTTGTAAGTGAAATTAGGTTTGCAGTGTGTACCCACATCCAACGTTCGAAATGATCGCAAGAGAGCACTATCGTGATTGTCGCTCAACGTGTTTAATACTTGCAAAGGCCAAGTGGGGTTGCTCCATTGTCCTTTAGCCCCCCACTGGATCCCCGCACTCTAAAAAGTCAACGAAGAATCTGCTTCGTAACTACGAAGAAAATGAAGGCATTGTAGAATTGCTTCGGATTACGCAGGATTTTGCTTCATAATACGAAGCATTTATTCGTAGATTTTACAATGCCTTCGTTTTCGTCGCATTATGAAGCAATGCTTCGCAGACTTTTTACTGTGCGCCGGCCAACCTCTCCTGGAGACTCCATGCAGGTGAACCGACTGCCTCGCGAGTGGGGCAGATGAATAAAGTAGCGGTTAGCGTTCGGCTGGTTCTGGCGCAGCCGGCCGTTCCTCTCGCACGGTCTGGGTGGAGAGAGAGAGAGAGAGAGAGAGAGAGAGAGAGAGAGAGAGAGAGAGAGAGAGAGAGAGAGAGAGAGAGAGAGGGAGAGACGCGGCGGTCTGCGTCGTGGGGATGCACGCCTGGCCGCGGTGCCGCGCCCCAGGGGACCAATAAGGAACAAACCGCTGCGCCGCCGGAGCGCGCCGACTGCTAGACCGGGAGGAAGCGTGAGGAAGTCGGGTAGGCGGGACTAGAGTCTTAAAGGAATCTACGACTCTAGGCGGGACGAGGAAACCACGACATGCAGTGAGGGCTAGCTGGGCTGTTCAATGGCAATGAGGTGTGAGCTCGGGAACACACTAAATTACTATGTAGGTTTTTGGGCATATGTTACGCACGAAATTAAACATGCACTACGTTGCGCACAAAATTGTGCGCAAGAACGCACGATTTGCTGCATACCCGCGCACTACATCGTGCATTGTGGCGTTCAAATTCGTGCGTAACCATGTGCATGTATAATTTCGTGCGCGGGCGCGCTTAAAAACCTACATAGTAATTTAGTGTGAAGGTAAGCTTGCCTATACACTAAATGTCTTACGGTGAACGGCTGCAAAAACATATTATGATGAAGATTCTCTCCATAAGACAAGGAAAATTCCGCAAAATATCTATAAGGTAAAAAGAATATTCAAAGGTTACAAAGGCAGCTGCATCATCTTATTATAGAGAATTTTCTCCATAATGTGGAGAAACTTCACCGCCTCAAGAGGAGGCTCGGCTTAGATTTGTCCCTCCAATAATATGATGCATCATATGAGTTTGTCATATGTATTTTTCATTTAAATATTTTCGACGTATTTCCGGTACATGCATCCATACTAACACAACAAAAGTTGCATTAGGAGATGCCCATCCACTATCCCGCGATGTGCTGTCCTCTTCTTGACCTAATGTCAATTTCTTGCCAATATGTAAGTACCATGTGTCACATTCGTTTTACTGTGACAGTTCGCCTGCTGATTTCGTGTCACACCCGATGTAATGTGACACAGCGATGCGGTGTGTCACATTCGTTTGAGAGTGAATTTTCACTAGTTGTCACGTTCAAACTCTGACATCGCAGTTTTCACGTGCAAAGGAATGTGATGTCACATGCCATGGCGACCTGTGAAGGTCCAAAAAATCACCCCAGGCCAGAGACTCCACTTTTCGAACCACAGCGCGTGGTTGGGGGTGGGACAGAAAAAAAGAGTTCATGGTGCCCCAGACTCCCTTCTTGCTCATAGCCTTTGGATTCTCACAACGGATATTTTGCTTCAACTTACATTGACACTGAGCCTGGCAATCAAGATATTGGAGAGTTCCGATAAGGTGCACTGAGAGCAAGCACCTTAGTGTTAATCTGAAAACGAACGCGATTTGAGTGCACTGGCTTCAGAAAATATTGATGGACAGTTTACGTTGTTCTTTCAAAGTATACCGATAACTGCACAAGTACAATGGGATGCACTGTAATAAAATATCACAGTAAATCCCGTTTATTTTTTTTTTGCCAGGGTTTGCCGTAGTTTGGAATACAGGATTTACTGTTCATTGTTGCAGGGTTTCCCGTACCTCGTACTGAATATTCCGTGCTAACTTCTATAACACGATAAATCCCGTACGAAGTACAGTAGATCCTGTCAAAAAAAGTTCAGTAAATCCTGTTTTCTGAACTACAGTGACATCTGTATCAATCAGAACAGGATTTACTGTAGGTTTTTTTCGCACAGTGTGGGGCCGAATGACGAACCGGTACCAGTCCATGTATCGTTCGAATCATAATAATTCTGATTGTACTTTCCACAATCCCCTGTGTAGCCTTTTTCTACAATCCTCGTCGTACTTCTGTTGTACTATCCACACTTTTTCTTGCAGTGTGCACAGATCAGCAACTTCTTCACGAGTGACAGTAGCACCCTTGAGTTGGTGCCTAGGACTGAATGGCACCCCAAGAGTACACGGTAAAAACGTCGCCTAGGAATCCTAGGGGATTTTTCCAAAACCAAGACAAGTTGATCCAATCCTAGGGAGCCCCTAGGACTTAGGTTCAGATTCCTAGGGACTCCCTAGGAACTGGTCACCTCAGCGGACGTCGACCAACATTCCTAGGAAGTCCCTTGGAAATTGGTGCACTTCCTAGGGAACCCCTAGGAAATCATATCCATTTCCACACTGAAAGAAAAATAACCTATTTCAGGTAATCCCCCTACCCGAATTGGGGAGTCGCAAAACTGTTTTGGTTGTGAAACGAAAACGGGGAACGAGCTGAACCCATTTGGGGAGCAAGTCTACCCAAAACAGGGGTGCGGCACCTTGGCGAAATAATCAAGGTTTGAGTGAATTTTCAAAGTGGTCCAAATTGAGATAACTTTACAGAAATGGATTTGTCTCGACGAGTCAAACAAAAAATGTCTTCACATGTCATAGGCTCAGATGGGAAATGAAAAAGTTATTGTATTTACAATGAACAGAAACGCCCAAAATGGCCTTTGAAGTTCAATAACTTTTTCATTTTCCATCCCAACCTATGACATGTGTTGACATTTTGTGTTTGTCTTGTTGAGACAAATTTATTTCTGTAAAGCAAAGTCAATTTGGACAATTTTGAAAATTCACTGTGTTTAAGCTTTAACCCGTTAAGAGAGTCAAATTTTGATGTCTGTGGAATTCAAATGGAATTTTTTTTATCTCATGTTAATAAGACTTTATATTTGTTACAAATTTTCAAAGCATGACTCCTTTTGAAGAAAGTAAGATTTCCAGCGGAACCTCCCCTTTGATACAAGTTTGTTTAAAATATTTGATCAACGACCTCTTACATTCTCCAACCTTGAACAATTCAAGAACAATACAAGAAGTCGTTGGACAGCTTTCAAACAAACCAAAGTTAGGTTTTTGACTAAAGTTTTAAAGAATACATGTAGTCGTTGCTCAAACAAACCTAAAACTAGTTGACGACATAAATACTGAATCCAGAGTGAAGATTGATTTATATTTAGGAAATTTTCGAAACTATCTGTACTAAGATGCTAAGGAAACAAAGTTACACAGAGACATCTCATTTAACCTGTATTTGCTTTCATTTTATAGAATAAAAACTTATTAAAATTGGGAACCATTTTCTTTGTCGTGAGAAAAATTTATGAGGAACGACTAAAAGTTTACGTAATCCTCCATAACTAAGAAACTAATCAGAGAAAAGGCCTCCAACTTTGGAAATAGATTCATCCAAAAGTGATAAAATTTTAACCACAAAATGAACTTCTTGTGGCAAATTTTTAAAGGCCTTCAAATTTGCCTTCAAAAGACCTTCAAAAGCTTTGTCACAGTGAATTTTCAAAGTTGTCCAAATTGACTTTGCTTTACAGAAATAAATTTGTCTCAACAAGACAAACACAAAATGTCAACACATGTCATAGGTTGGGATGGAAAATGAAAAAGTTATTGAACTTCAAAGGCCATTTTGGGCGTTTTTGTTCATTGTAAATACAATAACTTTTTCATTTCCCATCTGAGCCTATGACATGTGAAGACATTTTTTGTTTGACTCGTCGAGACAAATCCATTTCTGTAAAGTTATCTCAATTTGGACCACTTTGAAAATTTACTCAAACCTTGATTATTTCGCTAAGGTGACGCACCCCTGTTTTGGGTAGACTTGCTCCCCAAATGGGTTCAGCTCGTTCCCCGTTTTCGTTTCACAACCAAAACAGTTTTGCGACTCCCCAATTCGGGTAGGGGGATTACCTGAAATAGGTTATTTTTCTTTCAGTGTGGAAATGGATATGATTTCCTAGGGGTTCCCTAGGAAGTGCACCAATTTCCAAGGGACTTCCTAGGAATGTTGGTCGACGTCCGCTGAGGTGACCAGTTCCTAGGGAGTCCCTAGGAATCTGAACCTAAGTCTTAGGGGCTCCCTAGGATTGGATCAACTTGTCTTGGTTTTGGAAAAATCCCCTAGGATTCCTAGGCGACGTTTTTACCGTGTACTGTTTACTCTGTCTTACGATGGAATTTGAGCGATATTACAGAGAATCCGGCGCAAGCATAATACGAATCAATATTTCTTCGTAATACGAATCTTTATAGTATGTTCATTGTAAGGTACACAGAAAAACCTTCGTAATACAAAGAAAACTTACCTTCGTATTATGCTTGCGCCATTTTCTTCGTATCATGGGAAATTTCTTCGTAAGACATTTAGAGTGTTCCTAATCTAGCCGTCGGTGCATGGTGCGAAGACCCCTCTTTGGTTAATTGCAATGAGCTCAAGAGTGCGGCTGTCCGGGACCAACTCAAATGCAGAGAGGAAACACGCACAGAGGGCGCACGTTAAAAAGGGGGCGGGGCAGTCGTAACAACCCACTGTAGATATTTACGGACGCGGTGTGTTTTATTGATTCGTCCGTTACCGCTCGCTCGCGAAACGACCGACCGGGTGTGAGTGGGTGAGCGTACAGAAGGGTGTGTGTGTGTGTGAAGCAACGTGGGAGCAGTGATGCTGTCAACCCGTGCCCCGGCATGGCCCCTCCGTCACCAGATAGATGCAGGTTAGGTTACACGCATTCTCCCGGGGGGTGACCTTCGTATACCGAACCTCCGGCCTCCGGGCCGCGCGACCCTCCGGTCGCCCCACAGTAAGCCAGAAGACCGGCGCAGGCGGCCAACACTCTAGACGCGTTTTGACTTCCAGAGTCGCTACATGGGACTCGAGCCGAACGCGTGACCCCGCCAATGGATTGCTCTCCGAACGAGCAATCTACCGGTGGGGTTAAACGTCTGTTTCGAGTCCTGCTTAGCAACGCTGGAGCTCAAAAAGCGTCCAAAGTTTCGACCCCCAGCACCGTTCATCTGGCCCAATGTAGGACACCCCTTCTCCCCTTACCCATCCCGATACGTTCCCCAAACGCCCCCACCCCACCCTCCGTTTCCCAACCTCTCCCCTCCACTCTCACTTTCATCATCAGTCCCTGTATCTGTGCCCCTCTCCGCCTAGTCACAGTCACACTTACACACACACACTGTAGTCAAATCATGTCAAAGGGGAATATGCAAACGGAATCGCACACAGGCGCGTCACAGCACGCCGTGGGAATATACGTTGCACAGCGCGTTATTGGCACGCACGTACACTGCTATTGCCCCAGGTGGCCGCCGTATGTGCGGGATTCAGGACGGATATTTAGCCGCCACACAATGGGCCAAAAGACCGTTGAGACGCTCACAATGCCGCACGAGTTTTGACCTCCAGGGTCACCAAATGTGATTTCAACCGAACGTCTGATCCCCATTCTCTCCAAACGAGGAGTCCATTAGTGGGGTCACATGTTTCGTTCGAGTCCTGTTTATCGACTGTAGAGCTCAAAACACGTCTTGAGTTTTAGCCACCTGCGCTGATCTTCGGGCCCAGTGTGCGCTAGATGGCACTTCAAATCCCGTCACCCCTGCCGTTACAAAATGTCACGTGGCGAAACAGGTGTGCAGCGGTAAAATTTTTTTTAGTGTTGTCCATTGAATTTGATAATTTTTGAAGTAAATTTGGAACGACTTAGAATAGGGACCACTTGGGCTGGAACGAGATATCCCGGGGACACATCGGTTCGGGAACAAGTCAACCGGGACGAGTTGTCCTAGACCCCGCTCAGTTGCTCACGGAAAAAAATTATTTGTTGAGGTGATCAGCTTTGTTCGATAGCTACAATCGAAAAGTCTATGCCTACAACAAAAGCTGGTTGCTACGACCGGCCACTTGCAAGAGGACAACTCAGCTGGTGTTTGTTATCCTATTACATGTGGTCGGTCGTAGCAATCGGCTTTTGGTTGTAGGTATCGACTTTTCGAGTGTTGCTATCGAATTTAGCCTATCGAACAAAGATAATCACCACAGCAAATGTTTTTTTTTTCGTGCTCTTGCACTCACAGGATGGGGTATCTCACTCGACTCCGGAGAGACGGCGTGACTGACGAGAGTTTGTAATTCCTCTAGCTCCTTGCTCCCCGAGGCACAGTGGGCCAGAAGACCGACACAAGAGGCTAAAACTGCAGACGCGTTCTGAGCTTCCTGAGTGGCTCAATGGGACTCGGTCCGAACAAGTGACCGCACCAATGAATTGCTCGCTCAGAGAGCAGCCAGTTGGTGGGTTAACACGTTCGGTTCCAGTCCCAATTAGCGTATTTGGAGCTCAAAACCCGTCTGGGATTTTGACCGCAGCCACCGGTCTAAGCGAGGGGGGCGTTTTTATCGTCTTTTGAGTAGCGAGATGTAAAATGAACGCGAATTGAGGTTCGCAGCGCGCAGCCCCTACCTCTGCACGCAAATGCAATGCAGATTAGTCGCTTCTGATTCTATGAGTGTCGGGCCTGGCCGCACGTGGGCTATGGCACACCAATCGTGGCAGGTGCGTCTCAGGAACGTGCAAAAAGTGGGTGGTATTCCCGGAAGTCCGGTGGAGGCGGTCAAAATGCCGAACGCGTCATGGAGCTCCGGAGCCGCTTCATAGGACTCGAACCGAACGTGTGGACCCCAGCAATGCATTGCTCGCCAAACGTGGAATTAATTAGTGCGGTCACACGTTCGATTCGAGTCCTGTTTAGGAACTGAGCTGAAAACACCCCTAGAGTTTTAAGGGCGCGGATGAAAAAAGCCCAGGGGTTAGTCTATAACACGGATGAAGCCTCGCTGAAAAGCACTCACTGAAAATAGAAAGGTCAGATTTCTGACCCTTAAAGGGGTGATACAAAAATGTTAGACCGTAAAAAGGGTCATACACAAATGTATGACCGAAGAAAAGGTCATACACCAATGTATGACCGTTGTAAAGGTCATACACAAATGTATGACCGTTTTGAAGGTCATACACAATTGTATGACCGAAAAAGGGTGATACTTTTTTGTATCACCGATGAAGGTTGATATATCCCCAAGGTAAAAGGAGAGCCAGCCTCGCTGTCTGACCTTTATTCGGTCATACATACGTGTATGACCGTTTTTCGGTCATACATTCGTGTATGACCTTTCTTCGGTCATACATTTGTGAATGACCTTTTTATCGGTCATACTTTATGTATTGCCAAAAATTGGTCCGATGTCTCACCTTTTGAATTACAGTGCTCTCAGTGGTCCTGGATGTAAATTTAAAATAGAAATCAGTTCAACCACAATTTTGTGACGGCACACCCTGACGCACCCAACATTGCAAAAACCCTTACAGAAGAAAAGCAAATAAACGCAGTGAGAAATTTACTCGCGAAGTACTCGAACGTACGTCCTGATTGCTTTGAAGCCCTAAACAGTTTTACAGTACCGTAATGTGACCAAGAGAGGCCACAGTTTGCCGAAATGCCCACTCCTTTGTCACGTCGCCTTCTCCCGTTTCCATTACTGTGCTCCTAACCACATTGCCAGGCTCCGCCGCGTCAACCCTTTGGTTCGGCCCCGCGGCCTGTCACGCCGAGGAGAACATTATGCGGCGGAACCACCTAATGGCATGGAACAGCCCACCGCGTGCGGCACGTGTGACTAACAATACCACTGCACAGTGGGCCAGAAGACCGATGGAAGCGGTCAAAATATCAGCCTGCATTTGAGCTCCAGAGTCACTTGATGAGACTCGAGCCGAACGTGTGACCCCACGATTGGACTGCTTTCCGAACGACGAATCAACTGGTAATGCACACGTTCGGTTCGAGTCCTGTTCAGCAGCGACTCTGCAGCTCAAAACGCGTTAAGAGTTTAGGCCACCTGCGCCGGTCTTCTGGCTCACCGCGCCCTACAGCAAATATATTACTTTGGACTTTCTCTTTCTTGTATTTTTTTCTGTTCTGAAGTCATCAAAAATGTCTTATCCTCAGAGACCTGGATAATTTTTAGCCTTGCTCGTTGCGTCCACACCGCACAGACCCTCGTATTTGCTTCGGATTAATTAAGCAGCCAGCTGCACAGACTTCTGTGAGACAGCAGAATAAAAAAAGGAGCTGGGGGGGGGGGGAGAACAGGTCCGAAAAATGCATTGTCATCTGCTGCAGTATGTATTTAAACGCTCGTCCGAGCAAGCACACATGCCACGACATACGAGTTCAAAGGCGATGGCTGTGGCGAGATCGAGGGGGAAACGACTTCGGTTATCCGGCGTACAGCAAATTGGTAATCTGTAATCCGGATAACCAGAAATTTCGAAGTAATCCGGTGGTAATCCGGGGAAATTCTGAGGTAAGCCGGCGTAATCCAATGGTAATCCTGGAAATTATTCGATGTAATCCGGAGGTAATCCGCGAGTTATCCGGGGTAATCCCCATCTGATGTACACAAAATTTATCAGTCGTTTCCCCCTCGGTCATTTCTTTTTAGCTTTGCACGGAGTAGAGCTTACGCGTGATGCTTCAGGCATCATTGTATGATGTCCTGACCCATAACATTCAACTTGTCGCACGAGCGAGTTTTCAGGCTTCCTCCGTTCCGCGTGGCGTAGGACTACTAAGACGACTGAAGGTATACAAACTGCATCACGATTGCAACAATTGCAAAATTGCAACATACGCCCATCTACAAACTCTCAGACTCGTGCTGAGTTTTTGTTTAATAACGTCTTGACGTTTGTGCACATTAATGAGCTTGTTTACATTTTTATTTGTAACAGTAACATTATTATCAATTTTGTCTTGACAAATCTGTTAAGCTGCTTAACGAAATCCTATTAATGTGCACAAACGTCAATGATGATTAATAAAATGTCTATAGAAGGATGAGAGTGCACGCAATTTTTTTTCAGACCAGAGCTGCTCTTCAGCAAAATAATGAAACACCGGCGCTACAAAGTTGTTTGTCCTTTAAAGAGATTAGCTGATCACTAGACTGAATGCATTTGCCCAGTTTTGAACGTGGTATCACAATTTTAAACATGCGCACTTTTCCATACAAATTTGTGCACGGAAGAGCGGAAATTCATGCGAAATCACGCATAAATTTGTACGAAAAGCACGTATGCGCAGGATTGTGCAAGACACTTTGTACATAACTTGTACAAAGATATTTAGTGCGTAGGGAAATCTTTAGCACTGAGTCTAAAAAGTTTTGCACCGACTAAGAAAAATCTTGAGCTGCGCGAGATCACTAAAATCAGCGTAAATTTTAAGTACTAATCCTAAAAATTTTCTGGGCTTCGCATCATTTTTTGGCGTGCAAGGCAAATGGCAGTGGATAGGGCAGGAGTGAGAGGTGGACTCCCCCCCCCCTTTTTTCTTCTCCACAGGTCGCAGACCGTTAAAGCCTCCCCTCTCAAATTCTGGGTACGCGCCTGAACACTGCAAGAAAAGACCACAACAAAAGTACAACTACTCTAGAAACTGAAGAGAGTGCATGGCATGCTCCACCTGGGAGTAAACCTCAAAGCACGCTCCATCCTGGAGAGTGCTTGCAAGCACACTGTGACAAAAATGTACGGTATTCGCCGTTTATATAATTACAGGATTTGCCGTACTTAGAAGTACGGTGTTTCCCGTACCTAGAAGTACAGCGTTTTCCGTACCCATAGAAGTACGGTGTTTTCCGTACCTAGAAGTACGGCGATTCCCGTAGTTTCTACATTGTACAAAAGATCTCGCCTTAAATTTAATTCCAAAGAGTTTGAGTAAATTTTCAAAATCGTCAAAATTGACTGTGATGTCCAGGAATGAGTGCCTTTTGACAAGTGCATTGTACTAAGTAAGGTGATCGCCGAACTTCCAGGCACGGTAAACGCCGTACTTCCGAGTACGGTAAACGCCGTACTTACAAGTACGGTAAACGCTGTACTTCTAGGTACGGAAAACACCGTACTTTTATGGGCACGGTAAACGCTGTAGTTCTTGGTACGGTAAACACCGTAATTCTAAGTACGGCAAATCCTGTTAATAAATTAACGGCAAACACCGTACATTTTTCTTACAGTGCATGCTCGAACCTGGAGCATGCTAAGCATGCTCGTAGGCACTCTCTTGGTTGAAGCGTGCTGTACAGTAACAAGGCTCTACATTAATGAAAAAGCACGCTTTATCCTAGAGAGCGCTTGCAAGCATGCACCACCCTGAAGCATACTTCATGCATGCTCCAGGTTAAAGAATGCTTGATAGCACGGTCTCGGTGGATTCACCACTGCTTGAGTCTTCCCGCTGCCGCTTCTGAACCATCAAGCGTGACGCCACAGTGGGTCAGAAGACCGGGGGAGGCAATCAAAATTCCGGCCGGGTTTTGAGCTCCTGAGTCGCTGAATGGGACTCTGACCGGACGTCTGACCCTATCAATGGATCGCTCTCCGAACGAGGGATCCGTTGGTGGGGTCACACATTTCATTTGAGTCCCATTTTGCGACTGTGGACCTTGAAACGCGTCTAGAGTTTTGGCCGCCGCCGCCAGCGTTGGTCTTCTGGCCCACTGCGTGACGCCAAGGCAGGCCAGGACGGCAAGGCGGCATATTGGATGGTGCTCCGCCTACGGGAAGCCCTTTCATGTCAAATGTTCCGTGGAACTGGGGCGAAGGCAATTGCGATCGGGGAAATGAACGGAACACATGTAACTGATCTGTACAGTTCCCAATGGACACTGAAGAAAGACCGCCAAGTTTACAGGTCATTGAATCAGTAACTATTACCATAATGCACTGTTCAATCCACCCCTGTTTTGGGTAGACTTGCTCCCAAAATAGGCTGAGCTTGTTCCCCGTTCTCGTTTCACACCCAAAACAGCACTGGTAAAAAAAGGCATTAAAACTACGCCCTTAAGGGCATTAACAGTCTTTCACGCCCTTCAAAGGGTGTGAATCGTTTGATGCCCTTGGGCAGGGCGTGAAAGGCATAGGACTTCCAGGCAAAATTTTAATGCCCTTCCAAAGGCATTGAACGATTCACGCCCTTAAAGGGCGTGAATCGTTTACGCCCTTTAAGGGCGTATTTTTAATGCCTTTGTTTTGCCAGTGAGGTTTGCGACTTCGCCATTTTGGGACGGAGACTGCCTGATATGGGTTCATTTTCTGTCAGTGTACGAAAATTGTACGAAAAGTTCATCTGCACAAAAAACTGTGATATCTCGTACAAAATTGTACATAATATTTAGTGCGCGGAGAGGGTTGAGCGTTGAGCAGGAACGAAACTGAAAGGCCTCCCGAAATTCCTCTCTTTTCTAACTAACGCATGCATGGCAAGTACTACACACTTCTGACATTTTAATGAACTGTGCCGACCAGGAGAGTAGATCCCGAGATGTTTATAGTCCTCTGAAACGAGTTTCGAAATCCTACACTCTATATGTATGTGTACAATTTTGAATGTACAAGTTCGTGCGAAACTTCGTACAATTTTGTACGAAAAGCACGCATGCGCAAAGTGTGAGACCATGTATGAAAATTGTACAAAGGAATTTAGTGTGTACCGAACATATTTCGCGCGCGCCGCTGACTTTCGGGCGTACCCTACACCAAATGAAAGACCCCGTGCCTGGAGATCCCCCCTGCGCAGTGGGCAACAAGACCGACGCCGGCGGCTAAAACTCTAGACGCGTTGCGAGATCAAGAGTCGCCAAATGGGACTTAAACCGAACGTGTGACCCCGCTTATGAATTCCTCGTTCGGAGAGAGCAATCCATTGGCGGGTACACGTTTAGTTCGAGTCCCATTTACCGGCTCAGGAGCTCAAAACGCGTCCGGGATTTCGACCGCCTCCACCGGTTCTGGCCCACTGTGCCCCGTTGCTGGCTGTTTATTAAGTGGAATTTCGCCACCGCTATGCGATGCTTCAGCCTCCTTTGCCCCCACTCCGCCAGGCCACTGCCGAGATTGTTTTCCACTAGAGTTCCCGCGCTTCAGCCACGCCAAACCTGCCATAGTTGATTGAAGAATTCAGGACGCGTCGGTGGGGGATGGGGGAAAGAGAGGGGGAAAGAGAAGAGAGAGAGAGAGAGAGAGAGAGAGAGAGAGAGAGAGAGAGAGAGAGACAGACAGACAGACAGGACGGAGAGAGAATTGGAGAAAGAGGGAGAAAGGAGGGAGGAGAGAAAGAGGGAGAAGGGAGGGAGGAGAGAAAGGGAGAGCGAGAGAGACAGAGAGAGAGAAAGAGAGAGGCAGGCGACAGCATCCTCATAAACGGACCGGCGCGGACGGGCACAGCACTATGGAAACTTCTAACGGATACACGTAATCTGTATTACGGACAGTTTAGAGCAAACGTAATTACGGATGGATTTTGTTACGGACGTATTTATCCGTATCACAAATATTTTCGTATCTGTGACATACAAACACGTTCGTAAGGTACGGACGTTAAAATCTTTGTTATACGGATAAAATCATCCGTATTTTAAACGAAATTGCGTACAAATTTGTACGAAAAGTACGTGTGCACCAAAAACTATAACGTCTCGCACAAAATTTGTACCAAAACATTTTGCGTGTGCGTCTCTGCTTTCGGCCGCGTCGGTAAATCGACACGTTTCACGATTCGGAGTCTTTTAACCGCTGCAGCTACTATACATCGTGCACACTAAATGTATTTGTACAATTTTGTACGTGGTCTCACACAATTTTCAACATGCGAACTTTTTCGTACAAATTTGTACGCAGAATCGCACAAATTCGTGTGAAATTTCGTACAAATTTGTACGAAAAGCACGTATGCGCAAAATTGTGTGAGACCACGTACAAAAATTGTACAAAGATATTTAGTGTGTGACCAAATAAAATAACGCCGCTGTGAAATGAACACCGCGGGATGTTTTATCGGCGCGGCCCACGGGGTTTATAAGCCTCGCTGTGTGGCACTGAGACGAGACGCGCTCACTCCACTCTGGAAGCTCATGAATCGACGCGCCACGCCCCGCCACACCACCCCGCGACGCCACGCCCCTCCCACAGTGGGCCAGAAAACCAGCGCACGCGGTCAAAACCCCGGACGCGTTTAATGCTCCATCGTCGGTAAATGAGGCTAGAACCAAACGTGTGACCCGGCCAATAGTTTGCTCTCCGGACGAGGAATCCGTCGGTGGTGCCACACGTTTGGATAGAGTCCCATTTGGCGACTCCCGCGCGCGCGCGCGCCAAACGCGTCTGGAGTTCTGACCGCATGGGTCTTCTGGCCCACAGAGCCACTGCGCCACGCCACGCCACGCCCGGCCCCGCCCCGTCCGTCACACGACAGTGGAGGAGGGCGAATTTGGACGGGCGCCAAGAACAAGGCGGGCGCCGTACGCGACGCGGACGCCGCCAAAGTAGTGGAAGTGTGCGGTTGTGGTCGGGCTGCGGCGCGATACGCGCCACACACACACACACACACACACACACACACACACACACACACACACACCTCACTACACACATACATACAAACACACACTCTCTCTCTCTCTGTCGCTCGCTCGCTCTCTCTCTCTGTCTCTCTCTCTCTCTCTCTCTCTCGCGCGCTCTCTCTCTCTCTCTCACACACATACACACACACACACGTATACACACACTCGCGCGCACAGACAGACAGTGGGTTACGCTTGGATGCAAAGCCATCGCTCGACAAGCGGAACAGGGTGGCCGCCAAAAAGGAGACCACCCCTTTTCTCTCTCGCTTCCGCCAAACTGAGGGATTCTCTCGGGATGAGGCGCCGATGGAGACGGTCTGTGGGCGCCTGGCCACCGACACACACACACGCACACAATGACAGCATCTCTCTCTCACCCACCCACACAAACCATCCAACCATCTCTCTAAAGAAACATTTAAACAACATGCTTTTGTGACATTTCTACTCTTCCCCTGGCCCTGATTGTATAAAAACAAAATCCCCCCAATCAATCATTGTAGAACCTAAAACACTCTCTCTCTCTCTCTCTCTCTCACACAATCACACACACACAAACACGTGGGGAGGCAAGGCTGCAGAGACCATTAATAACGAAGCAATATGGAGAAAACAGAAGAGGGCGGGAGTAACTGCTGAGAGGCGTAGGGCCGGGGGTGTCTGCAAGAAAGCCTGTTTCGCATAGGCGCACCCCCACCTGTGGTGCACATTATTAAAACACCACACCGCCGGCGGGGCGTTGGCAGCGCATGCAAAAAGCGCAGCGTGATTTTAGGTGGCGATCACACTGCGGAAATTTCGTTGGTCACTGTACAGGTTCGAGGCTAATAACTCCCAACAAGAGTGTCCTCAAACCTGTTGTAGTCACATTTCTGTCACGCCCATGCACCCACTGGTCTTTACGGATACAGGGTTCGTAGGTTAGGGATACTTCAAGGCAGCCATATTAGCGATGCAATTTTATTTTTAATGAAGATGATTCTGTCCGTAATACAAAAGTTTTCAAGCCGTAAGTTACAAAAAAATATTTCGTAAGACACCTAAGCCTTTGTATTACGTACGTACAATATCACCTGTATTACAAACAATACTGAATCCGTATTAAGGCCGCACAAAACGATCCGTAACCTACAAGCCCTGTATCCGTAAGAACTTTAGTGCGCATTAAGTGTTGGCGCCTACACCGTCAAACCAAGTGTGGAGAACTCCGCACTTCCTGGTGCGGAGTAAGTCTCCGCACTTGGAAGTGCGGAGTTTGCAGTCTCCACACTTCAAGTGCGGAGTAGCTCACAGAGCCCCTATCTCTTAGCATGGTGCAAACGTGGAGAACTCCGCACTTGAAGTGTGGAGACCGCAAACTCCGCACTTCCAAGTGTGGAGACAGAAAATTCCACACCTCCACGTTTGAAGTGCGGAGTTGTCCACACTTGGTTTTACAGTGTAGGGGCGTTCCAGGGTGAGTTAGCGGTGTTTCTTCGGGAAACGACAAACCAGAGGTGTAATCAAATAAATGTTCACAGTGTAGGCAAAGAGAAAGCCCGAAAACAAAGAGATTACTCGCAGCACGTCCGTTGTCTCCCCCTCCCCCCCCCCCACTCTCCCTAGTCCCCCCGGTCTTCCCTCTGCTCCCCAGTCCCCCCACCCCCACTCCCTCGAGCCCCGTCTTCCTGCTCTGATTCCGCACGCAATCGCCCTGGCGTGCAGGTACTGCGGCTTGCGCAATGCTGCTTTCCAACTAGAGCCGGCACTTCTTGGCCTCCTTAGTGAGTCCTCACGGCGGCCAGCCGGACGCGGCGGAAAGGGGAGAGAGGAAGGGGAAGAGGGGAGAGAAAGAGAGAGAGAGAGAGAGAGAGAGAGAGAGAGAGAGAGAGAGAGGGGGAGAGAGAGAGGGAGACAGACAGAGACAGAGAGAGAGATGAGAGAGAGAGAGAGAGAGAGAGAGAGAGAGAGAGAGAGAGAGAGAGAGAGAGAGAGAGAGAGAGAGAGAGAGAGAGAGATATGAGAGGAGAGGAGGGGGAAGGTCAAGGCGCAGCAGCCAAGACTTGTTTTCCTGTTATTACAATGAGAAGCGGAGCAAAGGAAGGGTGGGGGTGCGCAGTGGGCCAGAAGACCCGCCAAGGCTGTTAAAACTCAAGACGCGTTATGAGCTCCGCAGTTGCTCAGCAGGACTTCAACCGAACGTGTGACCCCACCAATGGATTTCTCGTTCAGAGAGCAATTCATTGGTGGGGTCACACGTTCGCTTCGAGTCCCATTCAGCGACTCTGGAGCTCAAGACCTGTTAAGGATTTTGACCGCCTCGTATGAACTTCTGGCCCACCGTAGGGTGGGGGATAAGAAAGAGAGGAGGAGGAAAGGAAAACTGGTTCAGTGTAGCGATGCCGGGAATGCGATAATCCCGTTCCGTGTAGTGCGGCAGCGGGAACAGCCGCGAACCACAGCGAGACACGCGGCCCTTTTCCAGTCGCTACACGACACGAGCAACGCGACGAACGAAACGCGAACCAGGCACACAAAAATTCTGACACAAACCGATCGGTTTTAGTTCGACCAACTCTAACGGATTTACGTGTGTATGTTCTTTAGGGAGTAGGCAAACTTGACCTAAGCTCCCAAGCTCCCGTATACACTAGTCGAAATAATCCCGATTAGTCCAGATTAATTCCCTTGAGAAGAAATTGCAAAGATTATTCGGATAGCTCCGAAACATTCACTTTTAGACAGCACTGGTGTTGGAAGCACAAAGGCAGAGAATAAATTTGAAATTTGTGAACGAAAGCTATACAAATGTTCAACGGATATTTGAAACGGACTTCCCGGACGATCTTTGGTATTTTGCAAATTATTTTCATAAATGCAGTCCCGCAGTTCCTCTTTTAAGCACATTCCCATCGCTTTCATCTTATCCGTCAGCAACCCTCATGCTATAATCCTCCTACAAATAGTCACCTCTATTACGACATGACAGCAGTAGCCATTTGAGCACAAATTTTGAGACTAGCAATAATTGTACTTCCACACGCGCCTAGCGACATGATGATTTTATTTGAGCTCGTCTACAAGTGCTCCTCAATCGACGTTCTCTTTGGGTATCGCCAAAATACCGCTAGCACTACGATTTAAATTAGCCCCCGTAACACCATTCGAGCACAAATTTTCGGATCGGTGCCAGTAATTTGTGCTCAAATTGTCCTTTCAAACGTACATAGGGACATAATATGTGTTCGTCACTGACGGGAGCTAAAAGAACGATAAAAGCACAATGTACAAGTGCCGGTCTCAAAATTTGTGCTCAAATGGTGCTGTTGTCTTGTCGAAAAAGAGCTATATAGAAACGTCATGCTTCCATAGCGCCTGTTGGTAGGCAACGCGCTCCACGCCTGTGCGTCGCATTGCCTACCCTGAACTTCGCAGGCGGCGTCAGTCATCGCGCCACGCATTTGATTCACTCCATCCCGTCTGTCTTCCGCGTTAGTCAGGAGTATCACTGGGGTGTCTTCTGTCAGACGGACCGGCGTGTGTGTGTGTGTGCATGTGTGTGTGTGTGTGTGTGTGTGTGTGTAAAGACGGAGCCAACAGCATCAATGAATGTCGACCGACGGGACGCTACAGCCCCTGACCAAAACATCCCGAAACACTCAGACGCGCGCCTACCCGCACACAGCCACACACACACACACAGAGAGAGAGGGAGGGAGGGAGAGAGAGAGAGAGAGAGAGAGAGAGAGAGAGAGAGAGAGAGAGAGAGAGAGAGAGAGAGAGAGAGAGACACACACACACACACCAGTAGCGGGCCCGCCGAATGGGGCGGGACAGAATGGCGTGGACCGAACTGGACTCCCCAGAGCAGCGCGGCGAAATCGGCGTCGGGCCAACCTCGATGGCGGTTGCAGCCTCGGCGAATCTAGCCGCGCTGCTGCACAGTGGGCCAGGAGACCGGCGAAGGCGGTCACAACTCTAGACGCGTTTTGAGCTCCAGAGTCGCTAAACAGGACTCGACCCGAACGTGTGACCCCACCAATGGGTTGCTCTCCAAACCAGGAATCCATAGGTGGGGTCGCGTTCGGTTCGAGCCCTAATTAGCGACTCCGGAGCTCAAAACGCGCTTGGGACTTGGACCGCCTCCACTGGTCTTCTGGCCCACTGTGTGCTGGCGTCGTCCGCGAAGAGGCGGAGAAAGGAACCCTCAGGGAATGAGCAGAAGAATGAGGAGGGGTCGGGCGGGGCGGACATCCTCGACGCGGACGCGAGATTGAAGAAAACTGGAGCGGCCGGGACTGCCTCCCCATGAGTGGGGTACAAATCACAATTTCCTTGGGTTTGCAGTCGAGGCGCCGTCCGACGCGCATTTCTCTAAGGGAGAGGAGGACGCACAGTGGGTCAGAAGACCGGTGGAGGCTGTCAGGATCTCGGACGCGTTTTGAGCTCCAGAGCCGCTGTATAGAACCAAACGTGTGACACTACAAATGGATTGCTCTCCGAACTAAGAGTCCATTGCTGCACTGTCAGATATTTTGTTGTTAAATCTATTGCTAATTTTTTTTTCTGACAACAGTTGTTTTTAAACGACAGCAGTCGTTTACGAACAGAGAATGTTGTTGATAAATGACAGTTGGGTCATTCTAAAACCACTTACTTGTTGGAAGACAACTTTTCCGTCGTTTCAGTTTTAAACAAAGATGTTATAGGAAAACGACCATGTTGTTGACAGTTTTGTTGTTTTCGAACAATCGTTACGGACAGTGTGGGGTCACACGTTCGGTTCGAGTCTCATTTAACGACTCTGGAGCTCTCAAAACGCGTCTTGAGAGTTATGGCCGTCTGCGCCGCCGGTCTTCTTGCCCACTGTGGGACAGAGGAGAGCGGGAATGAGGGCAGCAAACCAGAGAGGCGCAGCAGCTTTTGAGACGCATGACATAGATGGATTAGTGGTCTGTATTTTGACCCCCCTCACGACACTCGATGCACCCATCCCACACCAATCAGCACTGGTGCTGCACTGTGGGGAGGGGCCGACCAACCCGCTCCCATTCCACCCCCAAACCCCCGGCCTCGGGCTGAATGGCGGGACCGAAGTGGGCAGGCTGGCACGTGGTTATTTGAAAAGGAGGGAGAGGGGGGCTGAAGAGAGGGGGGAGGGGCTGAAAAGAGGGTGGAGGGGGCTTAAGGGAGGGGAAGGGGAGTGAGAAACGGGCGGAAAGGACATCCTTGAAGGGAAGAAACTGAACAGCCACGGGGTCACGAGGGTTCACGGCCGACGCAGCAGGCAGATGCCGCTCCCTCACCCATAGGACACGCCACACTCCACACTCGCAGACTCGAAATTGACTTTTAGTACATGGTATTGACATTTCGTTGGTATCACAAAGTCGTGCAAAATTGTAAACAAATTGGTACGAAAAGCGTTCGTACGAATTATTACGGAAAGCGCGCAAAATTGTGAGAGACCACGTTTAAAATAAGTTGTCCAAAGGAACTTGGTGTGGAGGGTTCATGATGGAGGAGGGTGGTGAGTTAAAGGCTACCTGGCCAGGGGGCGGACCCAGAGGTGGGTTCGGGGCGGGGGAGGGGGTGTCAAAACAGTTGCCCGCCTTCAGGAGTGCACAGTGCGATTTGTTGCCTACCTATGCGGCTTCACCACCATCCATGGGGAGGGACACCCCCTTCCCCTGGATCCGCCGTAAGGGAGAGTGGGGCAGTCTGTAACAGGGGCAGTGTGTAACATACCCCTATAAGTCGAAAATGGTGCGGGCAAACACCTATCTGAATGTGCGTTTTCTTTCCTCGAAAACACCCATTGGATTTGCAATCAAGAAATCGGAGGTCAGATACGGTATTTGGCGAGCGGAAAAAGTTTAAAAACTCCACAGGGCGATTCGAGCCTGGTTGCAACATTTCAGCGTTAATTCTCTTCGGATAGTGCCGTCCAGTGACGAATGTACACTAACGCGATGATTTCCTATGAAAGTATGCTCATTTACGAATGTAAAATTCAGGTCAACTTCATTTGCATTATCACGGTTTCCTTCTGAGGGGCATGAACACAAGAACCTACCCTCGGGGCAGTGTGTAACTAAAATCTGCGGGGCAGTTCGTAACAATATAATAAACACCGATGATCAAAATTTTGAACTGACATAAGTGGCTAATGAGGTGCCGCGGTGGATTATACTTAACAAGACGAACAAAAAATGTTAAGTTCGTCTGCGGTTTAAGTCAATATAAACGGAGATATAGGGTGTTATAAGTATTTCGTGACCAGGTTAGGTTATGTTGGCCCTTCGAACTATCTTGACGCCCTATAGTCGTATTTCGTATGCTAGCATATTACATGCTTAGTGTTTTTTATTCGTCTTGATGAAACGAACTCATTAAAATGACCAAATCATCATTTCCACTCTTTTTATTAACCACTTTCTTTACTTGTTACACACTACCCCGGGTCGGGGCAGTGTGTAACAAATGCAGGGTTACGGATAATCGTCTCCACAGCCTACCAAAAGAAGTGTGGCGTGCTAAAGACCATATATTTTTGAAAGTGAAAGTACAAAGTATTCATTTGCGTTGATTTGGGTCAAATATGATAAAAAATACGGCCCTGAGAAGCAAATTCCCAAATCTGTTACACACTGCCCCACTCTCCCTTACCTGTAACCGGGGGAAAACGGGTGGCGGGAGCGCAGCGGTGCAATGAGGTAGGTGGCGTTGGAAAGGGACCAGATTCTTCGTAATGAAAATTCCCCGGTGCCTCGTTGGGCCCGGCGGCGCCGCTGTCGGTGCGTTAAGGGGGCGGCGCCCGCCGGTGAGCCCCATGGGGTTCGCACAATGGGCCAGAGGACCGGCGCAGGCTGCCAATACTCTAGGCACGTTTTGAGCTTATGAGTCCCTAAACAGGACTCGGACCTAACGTGTGACTCCACCTAATGGATTCCTCGTTCGGAGAGCGATTCATTGATGGGTTCGCACGTTCGGTTCGGGTCACATTTAGCGACTCTGGAGCTCGAAACCTGTCCGGGATTTTGACCGCTTCCACCGGTCTTCTGGCCCACTGTGGGTCGCACCGCCGCACCTCGCAACCTAACTTCACACCGAGCGGGCCTGAGGCCGACCTGCCGCTGGTCGAGTTATGACTCTCCGTTAATTAGACCCGATTTTCAACCGGCGGTGCTGAGTCTAATTTGTCGTAGCCTTGCTGCTACTGTTCCGAAACCGGCCGCTGAAGTGTCGGCCTACACTGCAAAGCCGGTGAGGCAACTTTGCTTGCTACAAAATTGGAAAGTTTCTTTGCTATAAAATTGGAGAGTCGTTTTGAATACCGAAAGTTAGCAAGCCTGGCCCTGGCTCGCCAAAATTAGGCATTGAAGGATTTGCAGATGGCCGAAGCAGAAGCGTCAAAATGTTGGCGAGCTGGTGAAGCTGGCATGTCACATTTAAAAAATGATTTCAAATACGAATCTAGAGCTTATTGGCTGAGCGATTAGCGAAGCCAGTTACTCCAGTGGGGTTGAAAAGTTTTGTCTGTCTGTCTGTTTGTCTGTCTGTTTGCGTGTCCGCACTACTCCTCCCAAACGGCTCAGCCGATCGGGACGAGATTTTGCAGGGTTGTTAGGTATATCCTTGGCTCGCCACACGCAAAAATTCAGTTTTCTATCTCATTCCATTCAGTCGTACTAACGAAAAAACACTAAAAAAACGGCAGAAAAAGTGCAACTTTTTAGTGACTTTATATTTTAGAGACATTTTTACATGGTTTCTTATGTTTTTAAAGTTCCTGATGACGAAAATGAAATCAATTTCGACCCCTGACCAAACTTTTAACTGCGAGTTGGCTACCTCGGCCCAAATTTACTAACATAATCAACTTCGACCCTTCATCTTGAAAAAAGGGGGTCGACCGACTAAAAAATTTTATTGCAGATTTCGATAGGTCTCGGCAAGACCTTTTCAAAGAGGGGTCGGAAGGGGGGTCTAGGAGCCCGACTTCATTAGTTGGCCGAATCAGGATCTTGAAAAACGGGGATCGACCGACTAAAAAATTTTATTGCGGATTTCGACAGGTCTTGGCAAGACCTTTTCAAAGAGGGGTCGGAAGGGGGGTCTAGGAGCCCGACTTCGTCAGTTTTCCGAATCAGGATCTTGAAAAAAGGGGATCGACCGACCAAAAAAATTTTACTGCAGATTTCACGTGGTGCATTACTCAATGCCTCAAAAATCCTTGAGACAGCTTGCCGAAGGCAAGCAGGGAAGCGCCGCAGGCCAAGGTAGGTGTAACGCCAGGCGTGGATTGTCGTAACTGGCGCAGCATCGCGAAGCCTGCTACGACAAGACACGGTCTGGCGTAAACCTACCTTGTAAGGCAGGGGAGCAGAACTATTACAAACACAATCCTGAGGTAAAATAAGAATTTTTTTTAGCGAGGTGTCGACACTCCGACGATATTGAAACTTGAGGTCAAGTTTATCAGAGCCTCGGTCTATGCTCGGTGCAAAATGGAAATTTGAGCGAGTGTTGGACATTTGCGATTGTTGATGTTGCAGGGAAAGGAGTGTGGCTGTTCGGCCGAGGAACTATCCCTGGTGCAAGCTGAGAGCTGCACTCCATCACGGTCGAAGCTTTTCCATCTTTCCACGCAGAGCAACGACGCCTTAAAGGTAATGAACGAGAGGCGGAGGAAAAAGGGTCGGGCATTTGCCTGTGTTATCTTCTATAAAAATTAAAAAAGAAAAAAAAAAAACAAAAAAAAAACAGTAGTGCTTAATTTTTCCACAAAAGCACTGTAAAAATTACCTCGTCGTACAACGTGTGGGCCAGTTATCGCATGCATGCAATAAATAAGGTACTACACCCCGGGTGCAACGAATCGAAGGAATATCAAACTCAGTACCGTTGCAAAATTTTGAGTAAGAGAATATTGAAACCTGAAAGTCAAATGGCACCAACGGACCCGACTTTAACAGGCGGAAGGAGAGTTAGTGAGGTCAAAATTGACAAGACGCTCTATGGGTTAGACAAAAAAAAACAGGTCTAACTTTTCAAGTGCTGGGTCTGAGAAGGCATAGCTAACAGTGTTAAAATTTACATCAAAAGTTAAAGTATTCTGTTTGGCAAACGAAAATTTATTACAAGTCTAAATTACTATTTTAAGAGATGGCATGACTAAAAAAAGATTTATTTGAGCTATCAAAATTTTGTTAGTGATGTAATCTTATGGAACCTCTTAATTAAATAAAAAGGGACAAGAATTTAATTTTTCAAAATGGACTTTTATTTCATTTTCTCCAAAGATTGACGACGTAAAAAATGTTTGCTTACTGCTTTAATAAAACCTCAAGTACTCAATACATTTGGCAGTCACATTAACAAGACGCTAACTTAACCATTGTCAGAACAGTTTTGTAACATAAGCACCAAAGAACCCAACGTCAAAGGCAATCTATTAGCGGATGAAAACAATCTTTGATCCAAATAATATAACGTCCTCGGTTATTAAAGAAATTTTGACAAAGGGTCTTGTTGAATAAAATCCAAAGTAAACCAAGAAGTTAACATTTAAGTACGCAAGAAGGCTTAATCTAACACGCTAAAATAATTCACAATTATATTTTAAATGAGCGCAAGTGACCCAGCGCAAGCACAGTGACCCAGAGTCACCCAAGGTACATCCACAGGTTGCTACGATATATGATTAACTGAATGGAAAGTGCGTTTTAAAGTGCTACTCTTTCGTTAAAAAAGATGCGTTTAAAATACTTTTACGCTAAAAACATATTTGTGTTGCAAATGGTACAAACGGAAGACGCCTATCCCGAATGAGTTTCGAGGTGGATTCTCAGATATGCACTTGAAGTGAACTTCTACTTGCACATTACTCACGGAAAACGCTTCTCCTTTGTATGAGTCACAAGGTGTGTCCTCAGATTGCCACTTTGGTTGAACTTCTTGTGGCAAACTGTGCACTCAAAGGGCTTCTCTCCTGTGTGGGTCCGGAGGTGCCTTCTGAAGGTACCGTTTTGGATGAACTTTTTGTTGCAAACTGTACACTCAAAAGGCTTCTCTCCTGTATGTGACCGGAGGTGCGTTCTGAGACTACCACTGGTGACGAATTTCTTGCTGCAAACTGAACACTCGTGCGGCTTCTCTCCTGTATGGGTTTGTAGGTGCGTTCTTAGGTCACTGCCATGGGCAAAGTTCTTGTAGCAAACTGTACACTCAAAAGGCTTCTCTCCTGTATGTGACCGGAGGTGCTCTCTGAGGCTACCACTGGTGATGAATCTCTTGCTGCAAACTGAACACTCGTGCGGCTTCTCTCCTGTATGGGTACGGACATGGTTTCTGAGGACACTGCTTTCGGCGAACATTTTGTTGCAAACTGCGCACTCAAGAGGCTTCTCTCCTGTATGTGACCGGAGGTGCTTTCTGAGGCTACCACTGGTGATGAATCTCTTGCTGCAAACTGAACACTCAAAAGGCTTCTCTCCTGTATGGATTCGTAGGTGCGTTCTTAGGTCACTGCTATGGGTAAACTTCTTGGAGCAAACTGTACACTCAAAAGGCTTCTCTCCTGTATGGATTCGTAGGTGCGTTCTTAGGTTGCTGCTCTGGGCAAACTTCTTGTAGCAAACTGTACACTCGGAAGGCTTTTCTCCTGTATGGATTCGTAGGTGCGTTCTTAGGTCACTGCTATGGGGAAACTTCTTGTAGCAAACTGTACACTCAAAAGGCTTCTCTCCTGTATGGATTCGTAGGTGCGTTCTTAGGTTGCTACTATGGGCAAACTTCTTGTAGCAAACTGTACACTCGGAAGGCTTTTCTCCTGTATGGATTCGGAGGTGACGTCGGAGGCTATAACTTCGGTTGAATGTCTTATTACAAATTTTACACTCCACAGGCTCTTTACTGGCAGGAGTCCGAGGGCGCGTTCTGATGGTACCAACTTTCCTGGACATCTTGTTGCAAAGTGTCCACGCTGCAAAGGTTTCTCAGTTGAATGTGTACAAAGGTTCACATTCTACAAAGGTGCAGGAGGCGACTCCTGTAAATAGACCTCCCTTTGACAAACTTGCACTCAATAACCTTGTTCGCTTTGAAGTCCGTGTTCGGCACCGAACTACTTGTAGGAAAAAAGACTCCTCAACTAGCTTATTTCCAGAGTGGGTACACTCTTTACGTCGATAAGGTGACGCGTGGCTCGTTCCGCTCACCAGAAGGCTATAAAAAAAATAAAAATTGGTTTACACTTCGTAAGCAGCGACATTGAGAGCATTGTCGTTGAAGTACACACATACCTGCGTAGCGCGACGATATAGGTATGAGGATGACGATACGTCTACCAATCCCTGATGAAACTGTCAATCCACGATTAGATTGCAGGGAGGAATGTAGACATAAATCTGTAAAGCAAAACACGTGCATAGTAGACGGAAATTTTACAGCTAATTTACAGTGAGACTTTAACAATGAATAGGCTAGTCCGCAGCTTGAGCAAACAGGAAGAAAAGAAGTACACAACTTGTGTTCTCTTCAGAATGGCAGCGGAAGTTCCGCACAGGTGAGGGATTAAGTGTGCACCTCCTCTATTCTTCTCTTTTCCAAGCAGCGGAATGGTTCGTCTGGCTTTAAACTCTGGCAGCTCCCAGTAAAAATTATTGAGCTAATCGTACTGTTGACGAAGGAATTGCGATCTGAAGTTCTGAAAGAGTATTCCCAGCGACTTCGTTTGATGATGAGGTGACGTCTTCAATATTTAATCAGACAATGAAAACAGGAAAACAATACAAAGAGTTTAAAAAAATTAAAAAAAAAAAAAAACGATTTTAAGAAATCCTTGTAGTCACGACGTTGATTTCATACTTAAGTTCTGGTTTAACAAAGATAGCTGAGGCTAGGACTGCGTTGAGTAGAGGTCTGCTTATGTTTGGTAGACCATTATTAATATTACTAAAACTTCCGTAAAAGACAAAAACAGACATTTAAGACAGTCTCATAAAACCTGGAGGTCAAGTTATTTACAGAAACGTGCAGCAAAATTGTCCATTTTACCCAGTTTTAAATGCTTTACGGTTAGAAAAAAGCACAGCCCCCCGTGTCTAGATCATTTCGTCTTAGATTCAGAAGTACCATCAAACCTCGCTACAAGGTGCAGCTACACACTCAAACTGCATTAGGAAAAGGTTAGGTCAGGTCAAGGTAGGTGTAAACGCCAGGCGTGGATTGTCGTAACTGGCGCAGCATCGCGAAGCCTGTTACGGCAAGACACGGTCTGGCGTACACCTACCTTGTAGTTATGAAGCAGGATGCTATGACGACTTTTTGGATGGCACTGTCATTGAGACTGCGATAGGGTGTTCGATGTAACCCAACCGGAACCCCAAGCAGTGGATTTACCTGGATCCGGTAAGAGAAATCGGGTGTGCGGAGATGATTCGCACACCCGATTTGGCATAATTTAGGGCTTCCACACACCTGAATTCTCATACCGGATCCAGATATTTCTACTGCTTGGGTTCCGGTCCGGTTACGTCGGATACCGAATACCCTCCTACTATCGAGCTTCCCATTTATTGATATTGAAAATTAAATATTGTGAGAAAAGGGTACCAAAGAAAATTTTAAACAAGTCATCCAAGAGCATTACACTATGGCGATGATGACCATAGAGAAATCGCAGTAAAAGGTTGCAGGAAAGAAATTATGCCAGGAAAAAAAATGGTGATAAAAGCACTACAAAACGTCCTCTTATCGTAAAAATGAACTGGTTCGCACTAAATTACTTTGAACTTTTTGGTGCGCAAGATTTGCAAAAAATAGTGCATGCGTTTTGAAATGCACGAATTTGTGCGTAACTAAGCACGAAAGTGTGCGTTGTAGCGCATAAAATTCGTGCATATTAAAACGCATTCACAACTGTGTGCAAAGGTTATAAACGAAAAAGTACAAAGTAATTTAGTGTGTAGATAACAAAAATTAGTGGTAAAGTTATCGCGAAACAAACGACAGTGTGACGCTTGAGCATGCAACTCACATCACATTGCAGTGCGGGTGATATGGGAATATGGGAAAGCAATAGGCTAATCCACTGCTTGGGAAAGAGGACGAAAAGAAGTACACAACATCCGTCCACTCGCCTGCGGGGGGACCGAACTTCCGCTGCCCCCCTTGTTCCCCCGCAGGCGAGGAGACTGATGCACTGCAAGAAAAAACCACAACGAAAGTACACAAATTAATGGCAAATTTTTTATCAGGAATTTATTGTACTTTCAAAGTACAACAATTGTTGTACAAAGTACAATGGAACCGGCATGACGAGTGCTGTGCAGTCCAGGCCTCGATGTGGTTCCTACAATCCCTGTTGTACTTCAATTGTACAGTTTTTGTTGTACTTTTGTTGCACTATCCACACTTTTTCTTGCAGTGTGACGTGAACTTCTTTTGTTCCTCTTTTCCAAGCAGCGAAATAGCCTTTTCACTGGAACTCACCTGCCTGGCGTGCGTCCAGATTCCACCGCCGGGGCAGATGATGATGGCGTTGTCTGTCGGTGGTGGAGGGTGGGCGCACACGAGAAGTGGCGGTCGTCCCGAACGATGGGTGGGCACGCTGGAAGAGGTGGTCTTCCCAGCTCGCGATGTCTCGCTCCGCCTTCTGATAATCACTCCTAACGACGGGCTGTTACGCAAGACTATGCGATCTGCAAAAATAAAACCATGATACAAATCATAGGGTTTCGAACCGCCCTCCTCGAACGGACGCAAGAAGAACAAAACCGGAAGTGAAAGATGACAGTTTGCGCGGCAGTTTATATGAAGGATATAAGCTGCGGATGAGCTTCGCCGCGTACATTTCTCACATGAGCTGCCATTTCTAACTTCCGTGTTAGTCTTCCTACTTCCGTTCCGGGAGGGCGATGAAATACTCTTGTGGGGACGCACGATGCACCGCTCCGGTTCGCAGGCGTCAATACAATAGGGTGTTCCGGAGCAGGGCTGAACAGAAACCCGGAGCCCACATCTCCACCAGATCGTTTCAGTTGCCTCTTTCCAGGCGTCACGGCTTAGTTATGAAAATTTGAATAATTAGGCAAACTGTTTGCATTACTAATGCCAGTGCACGTCACCGCCGAGGGGTCGACAACTCATATATGCCCTCGTACGTGGTGGCTGTATTACCTGTATATTACCGGTATATTACCATGTAATATATATGCATATTACCACAGTTTCGCCTCTATATTACCCCTATATTACTATATATTACACATATATTTCCTTACTGGTAATATACGTATACTCCCTCGTACGCAGCCAAGAGGAGTTGTCGACCCCTCGGTCACCGCACAGATCGCCCAAAACCTTCCTCGCTCAAATTTGGGTGATCAAATGATTCTCACCCCAATATGAGTGAGACAGTATATATCGTCCAAAATAGGGTACTTCTGAGAAGAGCTGGGACGGAAGTTAACAGGAAATCAAGAAGATCAAAAACCGGACTTGTATGAGAATATAGCTCTGCGGCAGCGGCAGAACGGCGACGCAGATGCTCATTCTCACAAATTTCGCATACCTTGTTCTTCTTTTTTTTTTAACTTCCGGTCCAGCTCTTCTCCAAAGTACCTTATTGGGTATTGATCAAGACTCTTTCATTCTCAGTGCAAGGTCTACACAGACCTGCCGGTTGAGTGTCAAGAGCAGAGGCGGTGACGGTGACGTCAGACGATGGCGTTAAGAGCTGGCTGACGACGCGTGGCGACGGTGGCGCCTGCGGCCACGCCGCCCTTGATGTGGGCAATCACAGCACTGCGCCCTCTATGATCATTGCTGGTTTTATTGCGGCAGCCCCAGTCGGGTAAAAAGGGGGGGAGGGGGGAAGAGGAAGGCAGTTCTGAAAATAATGCCTGCCGAAGCAAACGTACGGAGTCGCTCGCTCGCTCTCTCTGAGACAAAAAAAAAAATAAAAAAAATAATCTTACGGCGCAGTGTTGTGTTGCAGGAGCACTGGCGGCACGTACAGTCTAGATTGATACTCTGCAGTGCTCTCCGCACACAGCGCCGCATCAAGGCAGTGGGCTGTTGTTGTGTGTTCGACGCGGTTTCCCGGGTAATGCCCACACCATATCATTGGCAAGCCCCTAAACGGGACAGGTGGAGCGTGGCAGGGTAGGCCACATTACTGGCGCAGGCGGCCAAAATTCTGGACGCGTTTCGAGCTCCAGAATGACTCGAACCGAACGTGTGACCCCACCAATGGATTCCTCGTTCGGAGAGCGATCCATTGGTGGGGTCGTACACTCTGCCAGATGAACTGCATACATGCTATGTATACAGCAAATACTGTATACATGCCATGTATACAGCTAATGCTGCGTACATGCCCATTTATACAGTAAATGCTGCGTACATGCTCATGTATACAGCTGGATCTGCCTATAAACCCCATGCATTTTTTTTATGTGTACATCCCATGTACGCAGCATTTACTGCATACATAGGCATGTACGCAGCATTAGCTGCATACCTGGGCATGTACGCAGCATTTGCTGTAGACATAGCATGTACGCAGTATTTACTGCATACAATGTATACAGTTCAGCTGACAGAGCACCCAGAAAAATGATTCCTTAAATCAAGTAAAATGCAATTAACTTTTTGCATTAATGTGCCGAAGTAAAGTTCTGCTTTGAGTGACGAAGAAATTCTTGATGTGGTTAGAGTTGAATGTTTGCAAAGCCTATTAGTATTTATCTGACTCTCAATTTAGCTTGAATCAAGTGGGCTGTGAAGCGGAAGAGTCATCTAAGTCGACTCATACCTAGATTGAGTTTTTGCTTGAAAATTGTTCTCAAAAACATTGGGCATCATCTCATTAAAAGCCCTGGTTGATAACTCACTTGGTTTCATGAAAAAAAACAGGGGTGAAAAATAAGTTAGTTGGACATATCCCCTTTTACGTTTAATAAACGGTGGAAAAAAGAGATATGTCCTACATTCCTACATTTTTTCAAAATAAAGGCTCTCAGAGGGTTCAAATTTGTTTATTAAATTAGCTTACTAGCAGGAGAACTTAGTGTAGCAGTTTGTACCCTCAACTCAAATTTATTCCTGAGTTATAAATGTTTCCGCTAAAAATGTTAAAGTTGCGTAAACCTTCAATACTCAGACATGAATAGTAGTTCAGGGTTCAAACTAGTGGTCTGAATTCTTCTAATAGTAAGCTTATTTTTAAGCTTCAATACAAATATGATTTACCCATTTAGATCATATCTTGATGTCTCATTTTGAGTAGGTTGGCGCAGAAGGATAAGTTGAGTTATCTCATTTTACCACTCGGTATCTTAGGATAAGTCACCTAAGTTAAAGGAATACTTATGATACACCATTTTGGACAAATGATATATAATTGGTATGTATTGCTGAATTAGTTGCAGTCAATACATTTTCAAACAGGAGCCTGCAACATGTTTTTAGCATTTCCTGAAATGTGAGCGGATTTTACTTATCTCACTATTCCGCTTCACAGCCCAAGCATTTTGAATCATTGTTGTGGGTGTGCGTTCGCTTCGAGTCCCGTTTGGCGGACTCAGGAGCTCTAATCGTGTCAAGTATTTCGGCCACCTGTGTGGCCTGGCCCACTGTGCGTTGCTCGCTCCGATGTGAGAAAGTTGGAGGGGTGAGAAAAGTGAAGGGAGAAGGGGGGCGGCAGGGGGGAGGGGGAAGATGGGGGCGTGCTGTTCGGGGCGCTTGTCGCGTGTCCCGGCAGGTACTGCTGTTTGGCGGATCAGCTCGCCCGCTGCAGGATGTAGTCAACGTTGTCAGAACAAGGTGCCAAGTAGGCTGGCTGGGGCAGTGATGCCCACAACCAGGTCCTGACACATGAGGATTCTCCGAATCCGCCTCGCGGTGCTGAGGCAGGATGACTTAGGTTAGGTTAGGTCGGACCCGCGGTCGGACTGCTGTGGCCGCAAACATACACTCTCATCCTTCAATAGACATTTTATCAACATGCAGTGACGTTTGTGCATAGGATTTCGTTATGGAGCTTGACAGATGTCAAGACGAAATTGATAATATTGATACTGAAACAAATAAAAATAGTGTTAATGTGCTCACAAATGTGCACAAACATCAAAATGTTATTGAAGAAAAACTCATTTTACGAGTGTGAGAGTGCACCACATCCGGTCTTTAGTGCAGTCCTCTGAAACTGGGACTGGAATCGGACGTGTGTGGTGCGACCCCGCCACTCCGATTGCACTCCGAATGGAGAATCTATAGGTGGGGTCATCGAGGGGGTCATACGTTCGGTTTGAGTCCTGGTTAGCGATTCTGGAGCTCAAAACGCGTCTAATATCTTGGCCGCCTCCGCCGGTCTTTTGGCCCACTGTGACCGTGGACCGACGACAGCCCCATGGATCCGTGCCATGCCTGCGCCAACAACGCACCCCCCACACACCCGCAGCGAACAGCACAGAAATGGCACGTCGAGAAGGAACAGACGCGAAAATTTAATTTTCCCTCGCCGTTGTTGGGTTTATGAAAAGCAACATTATGTCCTGCCGTTCTTTCGGCGCCGACTAATGTCATCAGGGCCGCCTCACAGTGGGCCAGAAGACCAGCGCAGGCAGCCAAACAATGGACCCGTTTTGAGCTCCAGTCGCTAAATGGGACTCCTCGAACCGTACCAATGACACCGACAATGAATTCCTCGCTCAGAGAGCAGCCCGTTGGAATAGTCACGCAGTTCGAGTTCCATTTAGCGACTGTGGTGCGCAAATACGTCCGGAATTAGGACCGCTAGCATCGGTCCTCTGGCCCACTGTGCGCCTCCTCCGAGGAGCTCGGACTGTGCCAAACATTGAGCTCGCCAAAATATGAGGAGGAACTCGCAATGCGGCCTACTTTCTCTCTTATCTCCTAGCACGTCTAGTGCCGTGTACGAGACGACCAGACGGGGGCGTCATATTTCTTCCCAGCAGCCCCGTTCATCTCAACCACGGAAACAAACGCACGCGCGGGCCAACACACACACACATAGGACCGGCCGTAATGGAGGGTGCAGGTCACCCTACGAGAGGGGTGGATTTCCAAGCTTTTCTTAACCACAAACACAGCAAAACATTCTACCCATTTATTCATGAAAAAAATTGTTCCTGGCTGGTAACAGTCTTCACGCCAGATTTGGTGTGATGCGCAGAACTTATACATACACTGTCAGAAATTTTGTTGTTAATTAACAACAAATCTATTGCTAATTTTTTTCTGACAACAGTTGTTTTTAAACGACAGCAGTCTTTTACGAACAGAGAATGTTGTTAATAAATGACAGTTGGATCATTCTAAAACAACTTACTTGTTGGAAGACAACTTTCCCGTCGTTTCAGTTTTAAACAAAGATGTTGTAGGAAAACGAACATATTGTTGACAGTTTTGTTGTTTTTGAACAATCGTTACGGACAGTGTAGGAAGCGGACAAAAAGAATTGACTTATGTCAAAATTTAGTTTTAATTTTCTCAGGATGGTTTGCATCACTACACCAAATTATTTGACCTAATGGCGAGCAGTTTAGGAGAAAATCTGCATGAATGGATATAACTCAACTTGACCCCTTGTCACAGGTTCGGTTCGAGTCCCATTTGGTGACTCAGGACCTTACGACCCGTTCTGGACCTTGACCGCATCTTCCGCACAGACCAGCGCGGGTGGCCAAACCTTCAGACACTTTTTGACCTACAGAGTCACGAAATGGGCCTCAAAACGAACGTGTGACTCCACCGATGGATTGCTCTACGAACGAGGAATTTATTGGTGGGTTCACACGTTCGGTTCGAATCCCCTTCAGTGACACTGGAGCTCAAAACGCGTGTAGAGTGTTGGCTGCCTGTGCCGGTCTTCAGGCCCACTGTGCGCCGGTCTTCCGGCCCTCCGTGGGACGTCGAGACGCCAGCCCACGGCCAACACGCTGCTCCCCTCCTAGAAGGTTAGGAAGCCCCCCTTCCTCTCTTTCTGACGGCCCCGGCCGTCGGCCTCGTGATGTATTGCGCGAAATGCAGATGGGCAGTGGCGCAGTCTGACTGCTTTGCTACCCGCATTTCGTAATTTACTACTCAGGATATTTCACCCTCCACCCGACTGCTCACAGTGGGGCAAAAGACCGGCGCCGGCGGTCTTAGTTCTAAGCGCGTTTTGAGCTCCCGAGTCGTTAATTGAAACTACACTCTCAGAATCGACATTGACTTTTCGTGCATGGTGTTGACATTTGGTTAGTAGCACCTCCAGTAATTTGTGCAACAATAATACGTACTTTTCGCATTTGTAATAGTTATTTACAAATTTGTTAGTACATATTGATTTTAAAATTTTCCTAAATAATTGCATTCAGTAAATTGTAGGTATCTAAGAAGAAAATACTAAATATTATTGTTGTAGGCAATAGTACTACCTGGTTACTGACAATAAAGTCAGTAAGATGCTGAGAGTGTAAAACCAACCGTGCGACCCGACCAATGGATTGCTCTCCGCACGAGAAATCCATTGGTGGGGACAAGATGTTAGGTTCGGTTCCCTCTTAGCGACTCTGGGGCTCAAAACGCTCCCAGAGTTTTGGCCGCCTGCGCCGGTCTTCTGGCCCACTGTGCGGCCGCGCCAGTGGCGCTGTCCGTTCCGTTCGGCAGAGCCGATCGTCTTTATGCCTTGCTGCACCTGTAAGCGCGCCTGTCTCGGACGTCTCTTCTTCGCGGGAAGGTGGCAGGCAGGGGTGGGCAGGAACGAGCGGGAAAGGGGGGAACAGTACGGTCGAAAGTACACCCTCATTCCAGGAACGTGATGATACGTTCGTATAAACGTGAACATGGAAAATAAATAAGAATTGGTCCAACGGAAAACTCACCAAAAATTTGTTGGTTAAGCTTACAAACTGTTAGCGCAACAAAAAATGCCGCTGATGGAACGATTTCTAGGTTTTTCCTCTTCAACGAACTTTTTGCTCCACCAACGGATTGTTCGTCATATCAAAAGATAATCCATCAAGCGAACAAATTTTGTTCGATTTTCACGGAGGCAACAAAATTTTCGTTGGATCAGGGAATTGCTTTTTTTCCGTGAATTAGTCCGAGGAGGGAGAAAATTCCCACATTTATTATTCAAACTTTGAACACAATCCAAATTCAGGTAAGCACCACTGATGACGGAAACGGAAACCAGCGGAAACCCCCCTCCCGCCCATATAAACTATGATGCAGCAGCAGCACTTGGGCGGCTTGGACAGGATTTGCACCACCCGATTGTTTGTTCGTACGGCACTCCTGAAGTACCCTTCAAATCTAGTTAGTCTACCTCAACTCCTTCCTTGAACACAGACGACGACACACAGACACAAAAACGAATGCATATGCCCTCCCCCAATTTATTGGCTGAGCGATCAGCGAAGCCAGTTACTCCGCTGGGGTTGAAAAGTTTTGTCTGTCTGTCTGCGTGTCTGTCTGTGTGTCAGCACTACTCCTCCTGAACGGCTCGGCCCATCCGAGCGAGATTTTGCAGGTATGTCCTTGGCTCGCCACACGCAATTCAGCTTTCTATCTCAATTCATTCAGTCGTACCAACGAAAAAACACTGAAAAAAAAAGGCATAAAAAATGCAGCTTTTTAGTGACTTCACATTTTAAAGACATTTTCGCTTAGTTTCGTATGTTTTGGAAGGTGCTGATGACGAAAATGAAATAAATTCCGACCCACGACCAAACATTCAACCGCGTAGGGGCTGCCGCTTGACCCTAACTTTCTAACGTAATCTACTTCGACCCTTCATCACGTGGAGCATTACTCATTGGCTAATCAAACCTTAAGACAGCTTGCCGAAGGCAAGCAGGAAGCAGGGAGCGCCGCATGCCAAGGTTGGTGTAAACGCCAGGCGTGAATTGTCGCAACTGGCGCAGCATCGTGAAGCCTGTTACGACAAGACACGGTCTGCCGTACACCTACCTTGCTTTTTTTTAAAAAAAAGAAGGGCGGGCCAAAAAGTACGGTTTGAAAACCGACTTAGATTTGAGAGATCATTACCCCACAATACTTAGTACTATTTCCTGGAAACGTGCAGAGTCAAAGAGCGAAGTCAACACTTTAGACATGGTGGAAGTGACATATGAAAAGTGGCGCCGTGGTAAGAAAAAAAGGGCAGCGCCACAGCGCAGCTTCCTCCCTCTCCCCCTTCCAATCCCAATCGCGCCGAGACTCACACCAACTTGCACAGATTTAGTCGTGCAGCGACGTATAGGGCTCCATATATCTTAAGGGCGCATCCCGGATGCCTCACCCGTCGGGCGTTCCAGCGGGCGTTCCAGAGCAGCGGGGCGTTCCAATGTGTCTTCTTCAACCATCCGCGCAGTAGGGCAGTATGCTAGACCGCACAGTGGGCAAGAAGACCGGTGAAGGCGGATCAAATCCTGGTCGGGTTTGGAGCTCCAGAGTCGCTAAGCGGTACTGGAACCGAACGTGTGACCCCCATAGATGTTCTCCGTATATACAATCCCTTAGAGGGGTCGCCATAGCGACTCTGCTGAAGACGCGTCGAGAGATTTAGCCGCCTGTACCGCTCTTTTAGCCCACTGTGGATCGGGAAAACAGGCAGACGCGAAAATCTGTGCGGGAAAGAAATATTCCCGTACGATTAGCCCTCGCGGCGTCGCTGGCTCGGAGAAAGGGTCGCCGGCTTTGTTCCCGCGTCTCCCGTTGTCTCGCAACTGTCCCCGGGGAGCGCCGAACACACCCGCTCGCGTAGACTGACATCAGCGCACGCACACACACACACACGCACACATACACGCGCGCGCGCGTGCACACAGTCAAAATTATTTCTCACTTACCAAAAAAAAATAAAAAATTATATTTTCATTACGCCGACTTACGCCGACAGTAACATTATTACAAATTGAAGAAAATATCAAAGATCCTCTACTTGTTGCGCAGTCGTGATTCCAACAGCGTAATCAACTGGGTTGATGATATTCTTTGAAGGAGAATTAGCCTCGAAATCGAAACTTTCATCACGACGGCAATGTTGTTGCAAATAGAGGACAATTTAATAGAAGATGAAACGGGCGTGACAACGACGTTATCAATTGGCGATTTAGCCCTGACATTGTCATAGAGTGACCACCAACATTTTGACAGTGCACTCGCAAACGGGGAAAAACAAAACAACAAGCTGCGAAATGATTTCTTGCGTGTCGTCGTCACCCGCGCCGCGCCGATCTCCATTTTAATTAAACCGATCCCGTTTGGCCCGGGATAATTTATATCATGTCCACATCGATGCGACCTTGCGCCCGGCTCCCCGACTGCCCGCCGGCTCAGCCGTCTGCTCGTGCCCACGGCAATGCGCGATCATGCAGGGGCTGCAATTATAAACGAAATCGCTCACATACACACGAACAAACGAACACACACCACAAATTGACGCGTAGGTTGCGTTATTGAAATCACTCCACTCAACTGTGCCGTGCACAAACCATCACCTGCAATTTTCCCGACGTTCAAGTAAAACAGGACAAGGAAAAAACGTTTTTTCAATACTACGAAGGAAGTCCGTCGAAATCACGACGCGTCAACTTCCCTCGATCTACGGCGTATGGCCCGTCGTAGGTCGCCGAGCAGTTGCGTTTCTTGCGTCACATTTTTGAGCCACAAGTCGCTCGCGTCAGCGCGGCGCCGGAGCAGTGCGAGTGAATTTTCAAAATGGTCAAACTTGACTTTGCATAATACAAGCGGATTCGTCTCGACAAAAGAAACAAAAATCGTAAACACGTGTTATTAGTTTGGACGGCAAATGAAAAAGTTATTAAATTTCATACGTGCTAAAATGGACAAAAACGACTATCTGGACACTTAAGAAATTCAATATCTTTTACATTTCTCATCAAAACCTATGACATGAGTTAACAATTTTTATTTGTCTTTCCAAGACCTATCCATTTCAGTTATGTGATGTCAATTTGGACAACTTTCGGATTTTCAAGTATTTCAACATTTGGCCAAAATACAATAGTTTTCATTTTTTTCACTAAAAAAATAAAAGGAAGTTTGGTTACGGTTTTCAAAGGTTACAACTGAGTTCCTCAATCAGTTAGATCAGTTATTTGGGATGCTTAATACAGTCCAGAGTGATTTTGTCGTGAAAACTAAAATAAACCCGATTAATGAAAACTTTTGCATATTGAACAGTAACTCCACTAATCTTTTGGCCAAGTTTGTGAGCATGAAGACTACAAACAAACAGTGATCAAAAACCATACCAAAATATAAAGAAGGCAGGATGTTTTCCGCTACTTGAAAAATACCTCAAAAGCTTACTGTACGAGACCCAAATTACATAATACTGGTCACGGTTCGACAAAATTCTATTACTGCTGGAATAATATTGCTGTCAATGTTCTTAGTTGACAGCAGATTATTGTTATTTTTGAATTCAGGTAGCAGTTAAAAACAATAACAAAAAACTAAAATGTACATAGGTCTTAATTTGTTTTAAGTTACACTGAAGTTATGGGCAAATGTCATTGGAAAGCAAGATTGAAGGTCCACACAGCATTTTAAATTCATCAAAGAGCCTAAGTTCAGTCCCTAACTTTTAGTTAATATTTCTTTATAGAGGGGGTCCTTTTAATGCGATACGTTGTCATTTGAAGAGTCATCTTGCTTTCGTAACAGAATTTGATTTTGAGTTTTTAAAAAATCCGCCCACTTTGTTTAATGAAATTGGCAAATAGTGCAGCTCTCTATAGAAATGGATTCATCTCAACAGACAATAAAAAATGTCAACACATGCTATGTGTTTGGGAAATAAAAAAAATTGACGCTGAGACCGGTGGAGGGGTCGAAATCTTAGACGCGTTTTCAGCTCCAGTCGCTAAATGTGACTCGAACCAAACGGGTGACCCGGCCAATAGAATTTTCTCCGAAAGAGGAATCCATTAGTGAGGTTCGTTTCGAGTCCTGTGTCGCAGCGACCTTGGAGCTCAAAACGCGTCTAGGGTTTTGCCGCCTGCGTCGGTCTTCCTGCCCACACTGGGCCATGTATTGTGGCAGTTACAAGCAGTGCGAGGGCCATAGAGAGATAGCGGCATAAGAGGCATCCCAGGAAAAGATACAGAAAGGGAAGCCTGGGGTGGCCGACGGACAGTGGGCCCAAAGACCGCCTTAGGCGGTAAAAACTCGAGACGCGTTTTGAGCTTCAGAGTCTCTAAATGGGACTCGACCCGAACATGTGACCACACCAAAGGATTCCTCGTACGTAGAGCAATCCATCGGTGGGACCACACGTTCGGTTCGAGTCCTGTTTAGCGACTCTGGGGCTCAAAAAGCGTGTTGAGTTTTCGCCGCAAGCGCCGGTCCTCCGGCCCACTGTGCGACGTAGCGTGTAAGCTGGGCGGAACGGGGAGGAGCGGGCCCCGCGATGTGGGGCCTCGGAGGGGCCGAGCCCTGAGGCGCAGCGCGCAGCCGTCATGATATGGGAATTCACTTTTTTGGCCGAGCGCCAGCTCTTCGCGTCTTTGCCTCGGGCGAAGCTTGTTGATGCAGTTTGGCGTCAGGACGGTTGTCCGTCGCGGAAACTTCTGCGAGCCGCGATCCCAAACAAGTAGTCGCTGACCTGGTGCGGCACGGCACGTGTCACCCAACGAAAACAGACACAAAACAACTGTGGGGTGGATCGGTCTCACAGTGGGCCCAAAGACCGGTGCAGGTGGCCAAAACTCTGGACGCGTTTGGAGCTCCCAAGTCGCTAAACAGGACTCGAACACAGCGTGTGACCCGACAAATGGTGTGCTCTCTGAACGAGGAATCCATTGGCATCCGTTGGAGTTCATAACGCTTCTAGGGTTATTGCCGCCTGCGGCGGTCCTCTGCCCTACTGTGTGTCGCGGGCCTTTCTCGTTTTCAGCGTTGTTTGTCCTTGAATGGTGTAGCAGCGTGGGATTACAGCAGAAAGACCGCTCAAAGCGATGGGATTCAGTTAAACGAATTAAACAGTGGAATAAATGGAATACATTGAAAGAAAAAAAAGGGAATAATTGAGTAGCCGCGTGGCTGGGTAGCTCGACATCCAGAGCGCTGATCCCGAACCGCACTCCATCGCTCTGTCTCTCTCAAACGTCGCACTGGGCCAGAAGACCGGCGCAGGCGACCAAAACTCTTGACGCGTTTTCAACTCCAGGGTCACCAAATCACTGAAAATCTATCGGCATGACTTCATGCCGTAGCAGTGGCGGGAATAAAGTGTCACGCCATAAAACGGCATGACAGGAAAGTCATGCCAAAAATCGGCGTGACTCCAAAATTCACGCCAAATATTGGCGTGCATTTCCTGTGTTGCCGGTTTTTGGCATGACTTTTCTCGTAAAACGCATCGTGCGCACCAATCCACATGGTACATTCACGCCAGATGACGGCGTGATTCACGTGTCATGCCGTTTTTCGGCGTGAATTTTCTGTCACGCCAATTTTTGGCGTGACTTCCCTTCACGCCGTATTGTGGCCTTGTGTCCAACCATTCAACTTTCAGTGATGGTACTTGCACCGAATAGGCGGCTCCACCAGTGGACTGCTTTCCCAACGAGGAATCTATCGGTAGGGTCACACGTTCGGTTTGAGTCCTTTTCAGCGACTCTGAAGCCTAAAACGCGTTAAGAGTTTTGCCGCCTGCGGCAGTCGACTGGCCCGCTGGGCGTCGCACTACATGCGGACGCCCTGTGGGAGCAAAAGAGTGACGACAGCTACGTTCGTTCGGGTCTGAAGCGGTCCAGTAGAGTCGGCAGTACCAGCCTCAAAGTTGCAATGTCGGTGCAGGAGTAGAGGCTCAGCACCACATGAGACTGGGAGTCTCTGCCTTAACTCAGTTTTATCTTTGGCTTGGTGGTTGAAGAAGTTTGGGCCTGTGTGTCCCGCTGCGAGTCCCACAGGATCACCCCACAGCGTGCGCACAGACCAAACGGCTCTCCAAGCGCTTGTTCATGATAGACCGCTGCCAAGCTTTGCAACTCCTCAGCATTCCACAGTGGGCCAGACGGGCGGGCGCTGGCGGCCAAAACTCTCGACGTGTTTTTAGCTCCAGAGTCGCTGTCGCTTAACAGGGCTCGAACCGAGCCTGTGACCCCACCAAAAGATTCCTCGTTCGGAGAGAGATCCGTTGGTGGAGTAAGGTCACACGTTCGGTTCGATCCCCATTTAGCTACTTTGGAGCTCAAAACGCGCCCAGAGTTTTGACCGCCTGCGCTGCGCCCGTCTTTTGCCCCATTGTGTATTCCAGAAAGTCGTGGTCCGCGAACGTTGCGTGATGGATGGAGCAAAGGAACACGATACGAGATTAAATTTGTGGAATGATTTGCGTAAAATGACTCCGTGGTCCATGTTTACGGCGCAGTCAGAAACCAATTATCTTGCGGCTTTTCTTCTGGCAGTGGATATTCTGCTAGTCGGAGTCAGCTACTGCCACAGAAGATAGTCATGAGTGCGGAATAAGTTAGTGATGTAAAATATTGAAAATTTCGAAATTGTCAATGAAAATTACGTGATAGGCGTGTAATGCCGTACTTGCTTTTGCCAGCCTCGCCACATAATTAGAGGACCAGAAGACGAGAAGAGAATCACTAGAGTACTCATGGCTACAACTTGGACCGTTGTCAATTTACTCAAAAGTTTTATAAGATCCAAATGCTCTAATTTTTGCACGACTGGGCGGTGTTTGTCGTCTAAAACGCTAAATAAAGCCATAGCCTAAAAACGTTTAAAAATGTGAAATTTAAGAGTTTTGTTAGGTGTACTCTTCCGTACTCATGTGTGCATACCAGAACGCTTAGTGATTCAACCCTCGCCAAAAGACCGGCGCAGGCGGCGGCCAAAACCTTCCACGCGTTTCGAGCCACAGAGTCACTGAACGGGACACGAACCGAGCGTGTGACCCGTGATTCCACCAATGGGTTCCTTGTACGGATCCACTTAGCTCCAAACGTATTTTGACCCCCTCGCTGGCCCTTTGTGTGCCGTCGAAAGCAAGTACTTCGTAAACGCGGCGGGTTGGCACCCCTACCTATGTTTGGGAGGCGACAGCACTGCTAGGGCTGTTTGGAGTTTCAAAGAATCCCCAGCGGGTCCACTGCAAGCGCCAGCAGGCGGAGGGCTTTGGTGAAGGGATTCTCCGCACGCCGCGCCGGTTTTAATATTCTCGGAGTCCAGGCGTTCCAGCTCGCGACTTTTCATTTCTTTTAAGATTGACCTTTTTTGGCGCGGTGGAAACGGAGCCTGGAGCACGGTCATACCCGGAACTGTGTGCGCGGCCAGGGTCCTCTGGGATGGTAAGACGGACACGACGACAGTGTCCCTCTTAAAAACTGAGAAGGCGCCTCAAATAAAGGGAAGATTCCGACGGTGTTCCTGTGTTTCTACACTCTTAATATCTTACAATGAAATATTAGCTACGTTGTGAATTAATCGCAAGCATAATACGAACCAAAGTCCTTCATAATACAAATCTTTAAGGGGTTTTCATTGTAAGGTACAGAGGAAAACCTTCTTAATGAAGAAAAACTGCGTTCGTATTATGCTTGTGCCAATACCTTCGTATTATGAAAAAATTCTTCGCAAGACATTTAGAGTGTATGTTGGAGTCAGTTCATAGGAATACCTTCAACAGCTCTCCCTGGGTTTTGTAGGCGCCTTGCGTCGTCATAGAAACACAGTTTCAAAGGGGTCGTCCGTTTGAGGATTTATTTACATTTTTGGGGAAATTGCGGGTCCACAAAGGCCCATTACTCACACTAGTAAAACAAAGGCATAAAAATTACGCCCTTTAGGGCATAAATACTCTTTTACGCCCTTGCAAGGGCATAATTCATTTATGCCCTTGGAAAGGGCGTCAATGGTATAGGAATTTCAAGCAAAATCTTAATGCCCTTCCCAAAGGCATTAACGATTTATGCCCTTTAAGGGCGTAAATCGTTAACGCCCTTTAAGAGCATAATTTTAATGCCTTTGTTTCACCAGTGCAATGTTATGTACAATTTGGTACGAGACCTCACCGGTTTATGTACATATGAATTTTTCGTCCGAAAAACTGCACATATTTCTCTACTGTAGTGCAACATCGCGCGCAAGTTTGTAAAAAAAATTCATCAGCACAAAAATCTATGACGTCTCGTGAAACATTTGTAGAAGGAAAGGTTTGGTGTGCCATTGTTGCCACAAAGCGCGAAGTTAACCCCGGACTGCTCACCAATTTTAAGAAGTAACAGCTGACGCTGGAGTGAGCTACTGATTACGCCAGATTTGGTTTTCTTTCGCTTTCCAGCTCATTGGGCCGTGCTGCAGCACAAGCCCCGCATAATCTACGACAGACAAGACGCGCAGCGGGGTGCCTGTGGATCGGACGTTTCAATTTTCCGAGAAACGCCTCCTGGTTTTGTTTTCTTTTGCAAGGGCGCACAGGCCAAGATGAGTTTTGCGACTCAGTTTCTCTCTAATGCATTAGGACGAAATGACACTCTAATGAAGTCTTTGCCGTGTTGGCACAGAAAAAGAAGCGCCAAGTCTCCAAGGGCGACGGGTTATGGGAGTTGTGAAACAACATTAGCAAATGTTGTTTCGGCGTCAGCCCGACGCGCATGTGGGGCACTGTCAGAGCCTTATATTCGTCCTCTGTCTTCCAACGAATCAAGCCCCCGAGCGTCCAGAGAGGCGGCATGCACGGACAATGCCCCCCCCCCCCACTTTTTCTCCTCGCTACCAATGGGCCAGACGACCGGTGTAGGTGGTCAAAATGTCGGACGGGTTTTGAGCTCCAAAGTCGCTAAATGGGACTCCAACCGATCGTGTGACCTCACCAATGAATTGTTTTCTCAACGAAGAATCGATTGGTGGGGTCACACGTTCGCGGTTCGAATCCTGTTCAGTGACTCTGGAGCTCAAGGCTCGTCTAGAGTTCAGGCCGCCTGCGCCGCTGGTCTTCCGGCCCACTGTGCGTAGGCGAGAATAAGAGAGTAGTGCCGTCAATATGCAAATTACCCGCTTCCCTTTCCCCCTTTGGGGGAATGAGGCTAGCGCAGAGGGATGCCTTGAAGTGCGTTAGTGCTGTACCATCCCCTGAGAGCCCCCCCCTCCCCCCCCCACACACACATCCCTTTGTGAGGCCCCCCTTACCCAACCCCCCACCTCCCGCTTTTCTCCCTGACATCGCCACGGTATCGGTATGGAAACGAACCGCACTAAGTTCAGTGCCAACCGCACTGTAAAAACTTCTGTACTTTTGTACAGAAAATGTACAGAAGAATATAGTACGGAAGTACGGAAGAAAGTACGGAACGTCCGTACCTGTTTTATAAAAGCTAATGCAAACGGGTACGGAAAAAAGTACAGAAAGTTCCGTACTTGGCAAGTACGGACGGTCCAGGCAAATTGTTGACCAGACATGTTCCGTAGTTTTTCCGTACTTTTTTCTACCAGTGCGATATTACACATAAAACTTTGTAGAATTTTGTACGTGGTGATGCATGGTAATTAAGCCTTTTAAACGTTTCTAAAACGTTTTCCATGAAATGGTGCACGAATTTGCATAAATTGGTACATTTTTACGCATATTATGCAAATTTCTCGCATACACAAAATCGTGGAAGTGACACGTCGGAAATTCTACTGGTGTGTATACCCTCACCGAGGGATGCCTCCGTTAACAATAATTGGCCACACATCTTCATGTTTGATTTCGGCCGTAATGGTCACGTGCAACGTTTAGGTCGCAAGCGGTTGTTTTGAAAAGATGCATTTCAGTACATTTTTGGACGCAGCTCTCACACAATTTTGCTGCACAAGAGAGTTTTCATACACAAACAAAATGCTTATGTCCTTTTATTGTCCATGGTTATTGCCACATTAGAGCATATGTAAGCTATGATATAAATTAGGGACAATAGTTCCATACTGTGCTTAAGTATTTATAAAACTGTACATGATTTATGTACAAATTTTTACATGACTTACATACGCACAAATATGGCAATTGTTATGTAGAAAAAGTCCATAAGCTTGTAAGGCGCAAATTTGTACGCGGAATCAAACAAAATGGGCGAAATTGTGTACAAACTTGTTCGAGAAACACACTGAGAAAACCTTACAAACTATTTAAGGCCTTACAAAGAAAAGCAGCTTGAAGCATTCATAAGCAGGGCCGTAGCTGCCGGGGGGGGGGGGGGGGGGGAAATCTGGAAGGGATGGCCAGATGCAACCAATGTTGACACAGAAATGCCTAAATACATCTTTAAAAAGGTCATAGATAACCCCAAAAACTGCAAATTTCCTAAGCTCGCTTCGCCCGCAAACAATTTGCGTTAACCGCCCTTTTAATAGATTCAATCGTGTGTTAAAACTGAAAAAAAAAAATGCCTGCGGAACCCCCTGGTAGGTAGGCAACCCTCATTGCAGACAAAATTTTACTTTCCTTACCCTGTACTTTCCTTCCCCATCTTACCCCGAGTGATCATTAGAGACTTTTCCAGATTCCCACGCCGACCACGGCAGTCTTCTTGGATGCATCCGCCCCGCTTTCTTCCTGTCCTCTTTGAACGTCTGTCCACCCTTGCTTCCGGCGTCCCATCCGTCCGTCCGTCCACGCACGTCTCCCACAATGTCCTGCCATAAAAGGCTACGAGCGCTGTCGACTTGGCCATCCTGCGAACTGTGGTGCCACGCGCTATGCTGTACACGAGGCCCACAGTACACAGTGGGTCAGAAGACCGTTGAGTTGGCCAAAATCCCGGACACGCGTGTGACCCCACCAATGGATTGCTCTCCGCTCCGAACAAGCAATCCATTGGTGGGGTCACACATTCGGTACGTGTCCCATTCAAAGACCCTAGAGCTCAAAACGCGTCCGTGATTTTGACCGCCACCACCGCTCTGCAAACTCAATTGTGTGCCGAGCACGCACTACAATGAGTCAACCGAAGGCATGCACTTCTTTGCTGCATGCCTGCAGGCACACACGTCTTTGCTGCATGCCTCAGGCATAAACTTGCTTGTTCCATGCATTCTCACACAAGTCTGAGGCTACTGTTCTTGATTTCTTCTCAACTTCCACCCCAGGTCTTCTCCGAAGTACCGTATTGCCACATAAGGCATTCAAAATTTCAATTAAACACCTAGCGGGGGCAAATTTGCCAAGTATTCGGGCTTCCGGGCCTTGCCCCAGCAGTTACAGCGGCGTCTATTTTCACCGCAGGACCGGACGGACTGTTTTGAGTGCGCTCGATTCCATGTCCGCTGGCCATTTCCGCCGGCGTCACTCTACTCTTTCCGACGCAACTAACTTATTCCGTTAATGCTCATGTTAATAGGAGTGGAGTTGGCACAAGCTCTCCATGACACGAAATTGCTTTGTAACCTACAAACGAACTTGCCTTCTCAGGCTTCCTCTTAAAAAAGGTAATGCGTTTGGAGGGACTTTCCTCACAATTTCTGTTTAGCCAAGTGTTTAAAATGTGTTTCCTTTTTCCCTTTTTTCTTTTTTTTAAGTAAGCGGCGTGTCGGGCGCCGCTCTTTGCGATGTGGCATTTTCCATTCTCAAATCTCGAATCACATCTCTAAAAAATTCTTCCAACGAAATCAAATTTTTGGCGCGAGGGCAGCTACTTGCGATGTACTCAGTGCGTGAAATATCCCTTTAGATCTAAAAGATTTCTACAAAAAGGAAAACTCAAGCAAACTCTAGGCGTAAAATCACAATATGATATCTCGTTTACTCTAAAAATAATATGATTGCCCCCTCTTCATCTATCAATGATAGTTCGATTCGGTTCGAAAACAACTCGAGTATGAGATAGGCCCACTGAGAATGAAAGAGCCTTGATCAACACTTTAGCACCCGACTTTGGGTGAGGAAGGTTCCTCGCCCAAATTTGGGTGAGGAAGGCTTGCTCACTTAAATTTGGGTGAGGAAGGGGTATTAGCTACCTATATGGCTACATTTGGGTGAGGAAACATTCCTCACCCAAAATTTTAGTCATGATCATGACCCTTTTATTCTCAGTCCCCGGGCGAAATCGCAACTTTCTCTGTTGTTATACTCCCATTCAAAAAATATTACGTTTTTCATTCCCTAAGGAATCGTAACAGCAGAGATTCGGTTCCATTTCGAATGATTGGCGCAGCTCACCCACCATGCTGTCTCTCGCACCCATCAGGCGTCCCGCGTCCCGAACCGGATGGCTGCGAGTGAGACTGGAGCGCCGGTGTAACAGGGTTAAGTTACTCTCGGGATGGTGTACACCTGGAGTACATGAGTATATTGTCCCGTTGACACCGGCAGGAGTGCTCCATGCTTGAGATCGGAACCAGCCTGCGCCTGCTGCTGGCTTTGGGACCATGCCTACTTACCTGGAGGGTGAACTGAACACGTTGCGACCGGTGACAGTAGCGTCGGGCCTATGAAACTAGTTTGTTGCCACGGGGGCTTAAGCTGCGGCAGGCTGACCGCATGGAGAGAGGGAAGGGGAAGAGAAAGACGGAGAGAGAGAGGGAGAAAAAGAGAGAGAGAGAGAGAGAGAGAGAGAGAGAGAGAGAGAGAGAGAGAGGGGGGGGGGAGATAAAGATAAAGAGGGAGAGAGAGAGAATGTGGGACAGGGGGCAGGTAGAAAGTGAGAGAAAGAAGAGGAAGAAATTAGGGTAGTAAGGATCGCCGCAGAGGCCGGGCTGTGGGGATACCCCTATCTTTGTAACACTTGCGATGTAGCCTTTACGAGCGGTCCCACGAAACCATCAGTCCCTCAGCGTGCGAAGTGTCCCTTCGCAATGGTGGCAGCAGTTTCATCTCCCCCCTCCATCCTGCATCACCTCCCCTCGCGCCGCTTCCTCTTACACTCGTCTACCATCACGGGAAAGTGTTCAAATGAACGGTTTGGAACGCGGCAAAAACGAGCGAGGCCTTCCTCATGGCATCTCGAACACGTCTGCCAAGTTTCGTGGCATTCGGATCAAAATTGAAGCCACAGTGACGTGACACTTACATCGGTGCAACGCGCATCTCACCGCCCGCCAGAGCGGTGATCCCCTCCTTTCGGCCGCAGGTAAAGGATCCTCTTAATTTTGGGACAGCAAAGAAAAAGTTGTGAGGTTTACTATGAATTTGTTGAGGTTTACTATGAATTTGTTGTCAAAACGAACACTTTGCTCTCACAACAAATAATTCGTAAGGTGTACACACATTTGAATATTTTTATTTTGGTGACATTTCGTCCCTCAGACGATGTTGTTCGTTGTGAGAGCAAAATGTTCGTTTTGACAACAAATTCATAGTAAACCTCACGACTTATTCTTTGCTGTCCCAAAATCAACATACATATTCGTTGGTACAACAAATTCTTTTTTTCCGTGATGGGCCGACGCCGACATGGTTTCCAACCAACTAGAACAAGGGGCACTTTGAGGTGCGCGCGTCGTGGTGGAGGGGGTGGGTGATATATCCCCCGTGGTTTGGGCTAGGGGAGTAGAAGGGTATGGGTGCGTGAAATGGGGGAGGGGGGGGGGGATAGGAGAGTTTGAGCGCGTAAAGGTGTTGGTTTGATAGACCCATTCCAGCCACCACGTTATGCCTGGCTAGTGCCACCCGTTTGGGCGGAATTTAGAATCTGCGGACTACCAGTCCTGGTGCCGATCAGACATTTATCAGTGAAAGGAATAAATGAAAGGAAAGGAGACGGGAGTGAAAAACTCACGCCAGTCGACTTCTCATTCGAGCACTCATCGCTGAAAAAATGCAAGGTAAAATATGCCTTAGAGGTTAAAAAAAAAACAAAAAAAACTCGATTTTTGACATACCTTCTAAAAAGGTAATTTTGGCCATGTTAACAGTTTTAAAGGCCAAAAACCTAGCCTGCTCGTGTTGACATTGTCTTGTCCAGGTGAATCCATTTCTGTGAAGTGGTGCCTATGTGGACAACTTTGGAAATTCAAAAAGATGTACATACAACAGAGAAGTCTACTGTATGCGGTAAACACTGTATATTCTTGCGGTGAAGATTGACAAGAGGGCTACAGAAAATGTTGGGCTCGAGGTACGGAGATCTATCACAAGTTCACAGATTTCTGCGTAGTTTTTGCCACGTTTTGGCTACAACTTCACCATTCGAAGATGATAGGAGTAATACATTTGCTTAGTACGCCTACTTGAGGGGCATCTCGCCCACTTCAAATCGTAGAAACCGTAGCAGTTCGTGAAAAGGAGCTGCATTTTACTAAATTTGCCCATTTGGCACAGCGCGCGGCGCTTTCAGCGGGTGGTGGGTACCACGCCTTTTCATTGACTTTAACTGAGACACAAACTCAGGCACACAAAATGTTTTTGTACAAATTTTGTACGAGACATCGCAGTTTTTTGTGCAGATTTTCGTACAATTTTGTACGAAATTTTGTACCAAAGTGGGGAAATTTGTGCAGATTTTCGTACTAACATTGTGCGAAAAGTTCATCTGCACAAAAAACTGTGATGTCTCGTACAATATTGTACATAATGTTGGGAAGCTGGTTTCCTGACGGACCCCCGACCCCCGAGCCGAGCGCCCGGAGCAACCGAGCCCAGCCGAGGCCAGGCATTGTCGCGAACCGATAAGAAGCGGCGCCCCGGACCCCAGCCCAGAGTACTGCCAGCCGCGCCGCGAGTAGCACCCGCACGCACTTGGTCAACCTGACCAATAAAGCCCACCAGTTCCAGTCGCCTTTCCTTGATCCCTGACTCGCCCCTCTAACCCTCACCCACCACCCAGAGACATAACAATAACATTTAGTGTGGGGCAGTTCCGTGTCGCTCTGATGTAAAGACTTGGGGGAGGGGGGCGTTCAAAATTACGGACGCGTTATGAACTCTGGACTCGCTTGGTGGGACTCGAACCGAACGTGTGACGCCACCATTGGATTGCTTTCCGGAATGAGGAATCCACTGGTTAGGTCACACGCTTCGTTCGAGTACTGTCTAGTCTAGCGGCAATGCAGCTTAAAACGCGTCTACAGTTTTGGCAGCCTGCATCACACACTGTCTGCATGACGTTTGCAGTCTGAGTCGCACGTTTGTTGTAGTTGCTTACTTGAACGCGCGTCTGTTGAGAACTAACAGCGATGACGATGATGCACTCTCAGACTCGAAATGGACTTTTTGTACATGGTATTGACATTTTGTTGGTAGCACCTCCAGTAATTTGTGCAACAAAAATAGGTACTTTTCGCTTTTGAAATAATTATTTACATATTTGTAAGTACATATTTACTAAAAAAAATCCTAATTAATTACATGAAGTAGTTTGTGCGTATCTAAGAAGAAAATACTAAATATTATTGCTGTCGGCAATAGTACCTGGTTACAGACAACAAAGTCAGTGATGCTGCGAGTGCGACCGGTCTTCTGGTCCACTGTGCTTCCCCTCTCTGTGGCCTCTAGTCGCGACCCGTTCAACGGCAGCGCATTGTTCTAGCCGGACGGGGGTTCGGTTTAGCACCTATGCCGAATCAGGTGGGTCGCGGGCCCCAGAGACAAGAGACATATTGAGATTGCCCCCACACCGGTTACGGCGTCAGTCACTCCGCCGGCGACTGAACGCCCGCCCACCTGGGTCCCACGCGCACCGTCAGAAAATGATTTGCAAGTTTGTAGAGGCGCTGTTCATGATTTCGTACCCCACCCCGAACAGGACTAGAACGCGTTGCTACAGTGCCGGTCGAGCGAATTGTTTTTCCGTCCCTACAATTTACGCTGAGAATGGAAGGGTTTTTATTCACGACCAATTTTGAACACGTGAGCGTGTGTGCGCGCATGCGTGTGGGAGGGCGCCTAAATTTACCTTTTTACCTGGAGTTTGCACAAACGTGTATTTTAATTAAGATCACGTCTCCTTCATGTCGACCACTTTGTGACTGTCTGGAGGGGGGCACTCTTAGCGCGCTACTGACTTCTCGGTCAATTTGTCAATAGTTATTCAAGTAATTTGTGCAACCATAAATACGCACGGTCCGTTTCGTAAGGACCTACTTATAAATTGTTAAGTATTGCACTGACAATTTTTTTTAAATTTTTTTTTTAAATAATTTAACAAACCAAATTGGTCATTCTTACTTGGAAAATACTAAGTATTATGCTTGCTTAAGCGAGTACGTAGTTAATGAGGAAAAGTCAGTAACGTGATGAGTGCGAATATTAGCGTGTCAGGTAAATCTCTCTGCACTCTCAGCATCTCAGTGACTTTTTTGTCAGTGACCAGGTACTATTGCCTACAACAATAATATTTAGTATTTTCTTCTTAGATACATACAATTTACGGCATAAAATTATTTAGGATTTTTTTTTCTTTGCATATAACTACTTTTAAGTATGTAAATGCAAAAGCGTAAAGTACGTACTATTGTTGCACAAATTACTAGAGGTGCCACTAACAAAATTTCAACACCATGTACTAAAAAGTCAATAGCGAGTCTGAGAGTGTCGATCAGGTTGGCGTTCCGGGGCAACTTTTCGGAATCCCAAGAATAGGGTATTTTCGCGAATCTTGAAACGGAAGTAAGAAGAAAACAAGTAAGTGCACAACTTCCGGCCCCTCGCCTGAGGAGGTTGAAGGAGCAGCCACTTTTATCCCCTCCACAGGCGAGGCGACGGAAGTTAAGCACTTACTTGTTTTCTTCTTACTTCCGTTTCCAGATTCGCGGAAATACCCTATTGAAACGCCACTGTGCTTACACCTCGAAACGAAACTGTCCCCTGGCATTTCTGACGTAGGAGCCGTGTCGTTGGACGAAATGCTGCCAAGAGTTCAGACTGATGAGGTCACGAGCCCTGCCTCCCCCAGGCGCCTCGGCGCGACCTCTGGACCGTCAGGGTCACCGGCCGCCGGCGGCGCATGCAGTCGGTCGGATCGCCGAAGCCAATCTCGGCATCGGCATCTGGATGTGAGTGGGCCGGTCTCTCAACCACGGCACAGTGGACCAGAAGACCGGTGGGGGCGGCGGTCAAAATCCCGGACGGGTTTGAGGCTCCTAGGTCCCTAAAATGGCCTCGAACCGAACGTATGGCCCCTCCAATGGATTCCTCTTCAGGAGAGCAAACGATTGGAGGGGCCACACGTTCAGTTCGAATCCTGTACAGCGACTCCGGAGCCCAGAGTCTAGAGTTTAGGCCGCCTGCGGTGGTCTTCTGGCCTACTGTGCACGGCATTATATTGGGCGAGAATATGACCGACCGCCCGGCCTTAACTTCTGTATTTCTGCAGTGTAGTCCCGCTGATGGAGGGAAGGGCTTGGATTGAATCGCCCGGGCACCGCGCCGCGCTGACCGAGGACAACAGAAAGACAGGGGGCGAAAAGAAAAGATCGTGAGCCGGCAGTGAACCGGAGGGGAGAGAGAAAGCGAGAGAGGGGGAGAGAGAGAGAGAGAGAGAGAGAGAGAGAGAGAGAGAGAGAGAGAGAGAGAGAGAGAGAGAGAGAGAGAGAGAGAGAGAGAGAGAGAGAGAGAGAGAGAGAGAGAGAGAGAGAGAGAGAGAAAAGTAAGGAATCCCCTTGCACGGAGATCGACAAATTCAGCCGGGAGAGTATGGAGAGGAAAAAAAATCGGCGCTGGTCCGTATAATCTTGTCATTTTTTGCTGCCCTACGACAAAGATATCTGGGGCGCGAAGGTAGAAACTGCAGGAGAACGACAAAGAAATGATACAGACGAGGAGAAACATTAATGCGTGGAAACCGAATGAAAGTTTGTCGGCGTGATGTAGGCCGCTGGACAACCGCGCTCCAGCCCCACGGGACTCGGTGGGCCCCGCCGGCCCACAATGGCAGCCCACATCCACAACTCCTGTTTATTACTGAGCGCCCCTCTGACCGTGTCGCACAGTGGGCCAGAAAACGGGCGTAGGCGGCACAAAGTTAAGACGCATTTTCAACTCCAGCGAGTCGCTATACAGGACTCGGACCAAACGTGACCCCACTAGTAGATTGCTCTCCGAGCGTGGAATCCATTGATGGGGTCACACGTTCGGTTCGAGTTCTATTTCCACGCCTCCAAATAGAACAATCCTAACAGTCAGTGGAGATCCCAGACAATCCTAACTGCCAGGGCAGACCCAAAACAATCCTAACTGCCAGAGCAGATCCGAAACAATCCTAACCGCAGTAGTGGCTAAAACTGGTTTTGAACTCTCTTCACTGCTGACCAGTTAATCGGAATATCCCTGAAATATTATATCCATATCGTCAAATAAGGATGAAACTTCCAAACAAATTCTTCGGCAAGTAGTTTTACGTTGTGTGTGAGCCTCGCGGACTTCAAAAAAAAGACCGATTTTCACGTCATGTGCAGTTTGGATATATCTGTATCACACTGACAGGATTGTCTTGGGCCTGCACTGACAGTTATGATTGTCTAGGATCCGCACTGACAGGATTATTCTATTAGGACGCGTCGATTAAGCGACTCTGCACTGTTATTTTTTGTGTGATGATAAGCTGATTTTCAAAGCAATAAAATTTATATTGCATTATTAGCGCCATAAAAAAGTTATTGCCTTATCATTGCAATAAATGTTGTATTGCATTCACGTGTGATATCACTATATCACAAATAAATGTGATAATCTGGACCAAAACCGGCTTCAACGTGAGAAACTTATTACATGTTTAATGTGATATTTTCTTTAATGCTGCCACAGATGCGATAATCTGTAGGAACCTCATTAGTCTTTTTATCGCAGCTAATTGTATGAAACTCATCACATTAGAAATATCAACGTGGAGCTGCAAACGCGTCCGCATTTTTGACCGCCAACACCCGTCTGCTGGCCCACTGTGTGCCGGAGTGTGCCTCTGACTGCGTCAGGACCTGGCTCAGTGCGCGCCCGATTGGCTCCGGACATGTTAACTCCACACGCACGTTTTCATACTTTATGCCGGCCGCAGCAAAAACTCCGCCTGGAAGTGTTTTGGGCCGACCCAGTGGAACAACGCAGCACAGAGGTCACGCTTCGCTGTGTGTGTGTGTGGGAGGGGGGGGGGGGCAACAAGCAACTAAACCGACGCGAACGGCAGCATTTCGGAGGGTTTTCTATGCAAAAGTGAACCTGTGAATCTAATTGCTAATTTTTTAGTTACAATACCCTCCTTTTTCTTTTAAGTACGCTGACCCTGCTGTGATCCTATTTATTCCACCAAACTGACGACTTTCCGATCGATACAAGAAGATTGCCAGAACATTCACGTTTAGAAGTGGTAACCCAATTTAAAAATTCGAAGTGTGAAGAAAAGAACTTCCGTGAAAAGAAAGTCAAAGATTTTAAAGAAGTTTGGAACGAGTATTCACCCTAACCAACTTTTTCGAAGTTCGTACAGTTTCATTGTAATTCACAAAGCAGTAATAAAAAAAATCTCAGACACACACTCAGCCTACTTTTGACATTTTCGTTTACTCATTGGGATTTTGGTTGACATTTTCTTAAAATTGACATTTTGTCCCTGGCTTCAAGTATTTTGAGCAGACGTAATACGTCCTATGTCCTCCCTTTGGCCATGCACGCACGATTATGTTAGTTCTAAGGAGCGTTTGGTTGAGTTTTTGTATGATAAGGACTTTTCAATATGCCCACGACAAATTGAGAAATCAGACCACAAAATGATCAAAATTGTGAAAAGTTACAGTAAAAGTAGTATATTTTAAGTGCGTTAAATTTAAAAAAAAAAAAATATTTACTAAGAAGAGCCTTAGCGAGACCCTCTTTACGCACACTTACGCAGATACAGTGACGGTTTTGATCCAAATGTCAACCTGTTGTCTTCCGACAGTGTCGTCCTGGATGAGGCCTGGGCCCTTGATCACGGCAGTGTGAGCGATAACTTATTTACCGGCCAATTTCTCGTTGCCACGCTGAGCTACGCCACGCCACCCCGGGCGTCGGTCCAAGCAAGGCATCGAGGGCGTCCTTCCCAGGTGGCGTCCGAGGCACCTCGGACGCACAGTCGGCCAGTAGACCGGAGTAGGTGGCCAGAAGTCTAGACGCCTTATAAGCTCTAGAGTCGATGAGCACGACTCCAACCGAACGTGTGACCCCACCAATGGATTCCTCGTTCGGAGGGCAATCCACTGGTGGGGTCACACGCTCACTTTGAGTCCTATAGACCATTCCGCTGGATCTACTTCGATCCCTCGAAAAAACAAATGCACCGTAAGTCAGGTCGCGTCAGCCAATCAGAAGCCTTCTTTCATCAGTGGTAGCGCCTACCCTTGATGAAAGGAGGCTTCTGATTGGCCAACGCGACCTGACTTCCGGTGCATTTGTTTTTTCGAGGGATCGAAGTAGATCCAGCGGAATGGTCTATTTAGCGACTCTGGAGCTCAAAACGCGTCCAGGATTAGGACCGCCTCCATCGTGCCCACTGTAGGACGCAGCCGAAAGCGCGGTCCAGGCAGGCCGTCGAGGGCGTCCTTGCTGGGTGGCATCCGAGGCGGCACGGCCTTTTCGGACGCAGCCAGGGGCGCCAGGCAAAACAGGCTTCAAAGCAAGGGCCAAAGACCCGGGGCCGTACGGGTCCGCTTTCAAGGTTTTACGCCGCGTTGTCCTGGCGATGCCGGTGCACAGTCGGCCAGAAGACCGGCAGGGGCGGTACAGATTCCAAACGCGTTGTAGGCTCCAGAGACGCTAAATGGGACTCGACCCGAACATGTGACCCCACCAATGGATGCCTCGTTCGGAGAGCAATCCATTGATGTGGTCACACGATTGGTTCAAGTCCTGTTTGGTGACTCTGAAGATCAAAACGCGTCTAACGCTTTGGCCGTCTGCGGCGGTCCGCGGTCCACTGTCCCACTGTGCGCAAGGGCCAGCTCGTAGCCCGCCACGGCCCGATTCGAGTTCGTGTGAAATGCGCTGTGTTGAGGCCGAGGTCGTCTGAGATGACGAGGTCTTGAGAAGCAGCGGCCCGCCGCCGCCGTTCTCTATAATGCCCGCCGAGCAAATTTTGGTTGGATTGGAGCGTGGGCGAGGCGGGGCCGCAACAGAGAGGGAATGATCCCCAAGGGATCTGCCACTTTATGCGCCCATCGCACGCGCCCAGCCTCACTTACACCCACTGCACTTTGGCAAAAAGTTACAGAGAATTCTGTTAACAACTTGTGCTCATTCTCCGTACCCTGAACCCACTATTTTCCGTACCTCCTTACAATATTAACTGTGCGACTCACAGTCTTCTCTGTAGGACTTACAGCCGTCTCCGTGCACCTCAATGCGATGCATCCGGTCAGAAATGGCCGATCTGCTGAGTGCCTGACTTCAATGTCCGATCTACACAGCGCTTGACAACAACGTCCGATCTACATAGGCGCAGTTTAAAACGTCTGATCCTGCATTTTAGCCGAGTTTAAAGTTTTGCTCCTAGATGAGAATAAACTATCTAGAACTCCATTATAGGCCTTAACTAGAAAATTTGCAAAAATGCAGATCGGACCTTTTAACCCGCACCTATGTAGAGCGGACGTTGTAGTCAAGTGCCCTGTAGATCGGACATTGTAGTCAGTCAGGCGCTCTGCAGATCGGCCATTTCTGACCAGATGCATCGAATGGTCTGCGACGGGCATGCGGAGAAAACTGTGATTCGCACAGTGAATACTGTAAAGAGGCAACAGGAAATACTGGATTTAGGGTACTGAGAATCCTGGCAAAAAAAATTAACTGACTTTTCCGCAGTTTTTTTGCCACAGTGAGTTTCAGCAGAACAACGCTTGTGCGTGGGCACTTTGAAAGACAAACGCATGCAAGTAGGCGAAAAGCATAGCAGAGCTCTTTGGCGACTCATTACACTAGCCAAAATGCACATTGCAGAATTCTTTGGCAAGCTCACTACACTCACACTAAAATGCACATCATTTTAGTCGGTAGCAGACCCCTCGAAGATCCCCCGTTAATGCGACAAGAGGGAACTTGATTATCTGGAGGTACACTCTGAAAATCTTACAAACTATCTTCGGCCTTAAAATGAAAATCAGCGCGTAAGAAAGCATTTTGGGCATACATCAGCTTACAAGGAAGTTCTCCGTAATTTACAAACTTTTTCTTCGTATGACATACAGAAGGTTGTACCTTGCATGTGCTCAAAAAAAACATTTTTTTAATTTTGAGCGTGACGCAGAGAAAAAAGCAGCGAAACAGCATTGAAATTCAGTGGAAGTTTTTCTCACAAAACCCCACATTTGGGGGGGGGGGGGGGGGTAACACGGACCACCATTCAAACAGCTGTGGCTCTACAAGAAAGCAAGCTAAAACATGATGATAAGGCCATAACACGGATGAGATTGGAAAAAAAAGATTGGAACAAGATAATGCAGCACCTTTCGTTTGTCAGTTGATCCGAAAAAAAAAAAAAACGATTTCAAGAAATCCTGGTAGTCACGAAGTTAATTTTATATTTATGTTCTGGTTTAACAAAGATAGCTAAGGCTAGGACTGCGTTGTTTGTAGTTCTGTTTATGTTTGTCAGACCATCATAAATAATACTAAAACTTACGTAAAGACCAGCTGCGTATCAATTTGTGTCAAAAACAGACATTTAAGACAGTCTCATAATACCTGAAGGACAAGTTATTCACAGAAACGTGCATGAAAATAGTCCAGTTCCCCCAGCTTTAAGGTTAGAAAAAAGCACAGCCCCCGTGTCCAGATCGTTTCGTCTTAGATTCAGAAGTACCATCAAACCTCGCTACAAGGTGCAGCTACACGCCCACTGTTTTCGAAAAGGGCCTTATAGTCACACTCAAACTACGTTAGGGATAGTTTTATCACAAATGCATTTGCACACGCACGCAGTTTAATGTCCTATTTCACTCCGATTCAAAGAGTTTGGAACATTTAGGGTTGGTATTTCTGAAAACAAGAGGGCCTGCGCGCAGCGGCGTGGGACACCAGAGGGGGTGCACTCAAATTGCGGGGCCAGGACGGCTTGTTATTGCTTTTCTTATTGTTGGCTCCTGAGAGTGGTGGTACCAATGTCAACGATGAAAAACTCTGCGAGATCCCAAATCAGACTGTTCCTATCCTCTAACTACATAAAACCGCCACTATTACGTCATTTGATCACTCGGGTAGTTGTTCACAATATTCCGAAAGAACACAGAGCTTGCACGAACACTTTTTAAAGAAATGGTGACTATTCTAGTGAATTTATGTTTGCTGTGGTGTCTGTGTTTATTGTGGTTGCGCAGTGGAGGTTAGAGTTCTCCGGAGTTCTCGCTGTTTTCGCTGAACTTGATTCTACAAAGAGTTCGTGCCATTCAATATTATTATGATAGAAGCTGTTGTTTTTCCGTTTTATTCAAGAGTTCCACACGCCAAGCATTTGTGTTATAGGTAAGTGACAAATGATGTCTTCCAGGATAAATTAAGATTTATAAATCAGGGGGTTACATTCGGATCAGACAGAAAATTCTCAGAGTTTTTTGAAAGTAAACAAACTTAATTAATTGTGGCTCATGTTTTGGAACTTGGCAGACTTCTTCTCTCTCTTCTGGTCCTGGTGAAGCTTATTAAGACAGGGGACAAGAACTTCCTCAATGGCCCTTATGGCAATAGTTTTTACAAGAATGGTTTTAAGTTTAGAATGATCTGGACACAGGGAGAAATTCTGAATGTCTTTCAACCGAAGCAATTTTTCAACAAATGTCGCCAACACTTTCTCCCTAAAACAGTTTTGGGATAAATCTGCTGCTTCTTTGTATACTAATTCTCTAATTTTTGAAATTCTAGGAGACGGATGAAGTGTCGACATGTGGCTGGAAGACGCCATTGTTTGAGCCAAGTGAAGAGGAAAGCACAGATCACCGAGGAGGACTCCCCTGCAGCCATCACAGTCCCATTTCTTCAGATATCCAGTGATGATTGGTAAAGCAGAATGGGCCCCTGCCATGGCCTCAACCTTCTCCTGGATCATCGTCTGGAATGGTGTTGTTGTGTATGTAAGTACGGGTGGTCCAGGTAGGCTGTCCATCTCCTCTTCTGGTGGCTCGTCCACCTCGTCTTCTTCCTCTTCTTCCGCTTCTTGCACCTGATTTTCAATGTGGATTGTTTCTTCTGTGGTAGGTATTTTCCGGGCTTCAGCTGCAGCGAGCAACTCAGACAAATGGAGTGCATTGACTGCGTTGTCGTCACGACAGTTCTTCCCCTTGATGGAGACAGTCAGATTATTGATGAGTGCTGTGCCAAATGCAGAAGGGTACTCTTTAGCACTTGGATTGTGCCTGTTGCCACCTGATTGCCTGGCCCTTGCATTGAAATTCTCCAAGCAATCCGAGTTCAGATGACCGACAGGTAGGCAATCGTATCCCTCAATCTGCATGTCACGCCACAGGTGTGCCTGGCTCAAAATCGTGCTCCTCCAATTTGCGATGAAAGCTATTTTTTTTGATCCAACAAAATGCCACTGCCCCATTTGGTGATACATAGTATCCCACAGTTGTAGATGTGGGGATGTTGCAGTCAGAGCCACTTTATAATTCACTGGCACACCTGGTGTAGTCTCTTCAACCTTTGTTCCATTGTGCGAGTCAAATAAATGATTCATCTGTTCCAGGTGCCTGCCTGTTGCCATGGCGTCTGCGTTGAGAGCACCCAATGCAGCGTAAGTGCACACCCCTGCAGCATTGGTGCCACTAATCAATTCAGCAGCAAGGGGCACACTCTGCTTTTGAAAGGTGTTTGGATTAAGATGTGCTTCAGTCATTTTTTTGACAAGCCGAGGTGTCACTGTCATGTTGTGGCGTATAAAAGCTTCAAGGTATGAAAAGTAAGCCACCTCACCATTTCCTAGGCTCAATGGATACTTCAGAAAACCATTTCTATATGACTTGAGCATATGGGGCACATCAAACATGCAATATATTTTCTTTTCTTCTAGGTTTATCCATGGCTCCTCTTCCGTAAATCCCATGCACTCCATGGCTGTTTTATTTTTTGAGAGTCCATCTGTTATAAAAGCGCGAACTTTCGCTCCGGTGCTCTGAATAGACTGCAGGCCCTCAACAAAAATGGGTGCCATTTCATCTCCTTTGAGCTTCTTGTGAGTATAATAAAAGGCATAAGGTTGTTTCCATTGTCCAAAAATACTCCTGATCATCACCACTAAGGCTTCTTCAGCACTGGTTCAGCCTTAGACCATTTCCAACATTAACAAAACCAATGATTTTTTTCTAAGACTGGGTCATAATAGAATTTTATTTTCAGACTCATTTCATCAAAGCAGACAATAACTAGCAGCTTCTCTTAATTTCGGATCTATACCTTCTATCCTTTTTTTCAATGTCTCTTCTAAAATTTGGTTCAACCCAGGCTCTAAGTTAATAGTTTTCATAATTTTGCTGATAGTTTTTCTGCTCGGTTTTATGCCTGGCAAACCGACATAGCAGGAAGGGCCCCTCTTGTTTAGCCCAAGGAACAATGCCTTTTCATCCAAAGTAAACCTTCTGCCGTGTACATTTCTATCAGCATTTCTTAACTGGCATTCCAAAAGAAGCATGAATCTTGAGATCTTTTCTCTAAATGATCCCAAAGCATGCTCTTCTAAATTTCTTTTTAAATCCTTCAGTTCATGGGTCCTCTTTTCAAGGTCGGTACGATACCGCCTTGCTCTTGCCTTGAAAGTAACAGCTTCATTTAAAAGAGCTCGCACCAGGGAAGTTTGTAGGTTTTTGGCAACCCTAGGAATTTGAGAAAGTTGTTGTCTCTTAGATATTGGTTTGATAGATTGTCCTGGAAATAAGTCAATGGTTAGTAGGTTTCTTTTTTTAAGTGCAATGAAAGCTTCATAATGTACTCACGAGTCAAGGAGGGGTTTGAATTTTTCAAATCGAGCTACATGGCGTCCTCTCCAATTTCTAAACAAAAATGTCAAACCTAAAAAAATGTTCAAATATTTTTTTAACAGCAAAAATTTGTTAAAACTCACCATCAACTGTGACTTCATTTGCTGTTGTCACATGTTCCATAGGAAATTCACCAGCGTAGTTGTGCTCTTGAATGGGCAGAAACCCAGTGTGCTCAGTTCCAGCTTGCTGCACCAAATTGGAACTGTGCTCCTGGCTTTGAACTTGAACTAGTTGGTTGTCAGGGGGGGGGATCGTCGAGATTCTTGATTTGATTGGTCTCAGTTAAACCTAGGGGGAAAAAAAAAAAAACAAATAATTATTTTTATTGTCTATTTTTATACTGGTCTTTATACACAAATTTCTCAATTTACCATGATCTAGATGAAGGTTGTCAGGGAGGGGATCATCGACACTCTCGTTGTCATTGGTCTCAGATGAAACTAAAACAAAATAAAAAAAAAATATTGTCTCTATTTTTATGCAGGTTGTACAACACTCAATTCATTGGTACAATTTTTGTGCCTTGTTAGATGTAGTTTGTAAAAAAGGACAGTTAAAAACGTATTCTAGCGAGGTGAAAAATTGGCCCAATTAGTGTGTACTAAATTTAACCAAAATAAACCTACCCATACGAAGTGTAGGAATTGCATTAAAATTTAATAAGCGCCTCCCAGACACTTTGTAGAAGCACTTTTCCTCAAAGTGTTCCTCACAAACCCTGCCATCCTTGAAATCCTTGCCATCTAGCGCACGGTTTTTAAGGAAAGGAGTCCAATGCCGCCTGTAAAAATATTGTTCTATAACGTAGAAAGCGTAGAACCAGGAAACACTTTTAAAATCATTAGGGAGTTGTTGCTGTTAAAAAATTATTTTAACATTCTTTCAGGTTTGACATTTTGAAAATGGAGAGGACGCCATGCTGGTGTTACAAATGCACCTAATCTGTTTATAGAAATTCGACAGCCTTGGGCTTTAGGTATATAGATACCATGAATACCCATAAACTAATTTAAGAGGCCCCCTGAACAACAGGAAATTATGGAAAACAGCTACAGGTTCACACGTGGCTCTAAGTAAGGTCCAAGTTTGTTACAATTTGTTGACTCACCTCTCTGCAGTGATAGTAAAAAAGGCAATCTTGTTTTTGTTGGAACGATTTGTACAACCTGAAACAGAACATTTTTTCCCTACCATCTTTCAAGCAGCCCTCAAGTGCCTCTGTTGAGCGCAAGGCCTCTAAACTGCTAAAAAAAAAAAAAAAAAAAAGGCGCACGTGGTCCACTGTGTTTGACTGTTGACGCGATGGTGTTTGCTGCAGGTGCAGGTGGGAGGAGGATGGGGGATCCGGGGGGATGCGGGGGGAACGTCAGCAATTTGGCGCCAAAGCCGTCGAAGGGAGCCGAGGGAGCCATCCAGAGCCATCGCCATTGCGCGAGGAAAGAAGATGCAACAAAGTGAAGAACGGCAAGAGCTATTGAGTGTCAAATGTATCTATAATGTCTGTAATTACCGTAGTGAGTAAAGGAATAGCCGACCAAATTTTTTTTTTTACTTTATTTCGAGAATAGTTCTCAAGTCCATGTCCAACAAAATACCCTTCTAATGACACAATATCTGAAATCATCTGAAAAATGGAACGGAGGGGGAAGCCCAGGGCACGAATTTTTCGGGGTTTAAATTTGGCGGGCGCCGAGCATACCAACCTCGCACAAAAAAAATGGAAGTTTTTGACATGTCCGTATTTCCATTTTTCATCATATCCGTGCGTTTTCGTGTTGGTGGAAACATTTTTTCAATGTGTTTGTGACATATTAAAGGACTTCGAAAACTGTTCAAGTTTGTGGTAGCTTTCTGTCTATTTCGTCGGTATCACCACTCTCAGGGGCCCGCCTGGTAGCTAGGCAACCCGCGCCACGGCCAGAGGCCTTCTACAATGCATTGAGTGCACCCCCTCTGCGGGACACTCTGGCGAACAATCACCGACCGACCGGCCGATCCAAATGGCCACGTTCGAAAACAACGTCTATACAATTGTTGGAGCTCTTCTAGCTGCAGTAAAAGACAATTTTGATTCGAACGCGCTTTTTCAAGGGAGCGAGCGTTTTTGGTGTAAGCTGTACAGAGGCGAAAAGGAGCGCTGCTATTGGTCGGATTCCATTTCCGGTGGCTCGGCTCCCCCCTCTCCCTCTGTTTTTCGCTGACGAGTCGAGTTTTGCCATGGAAACGGCGATTTCAACTCAAAATTTCTCAAAATTGGCCCTACACTTTTCAACCACATTTCACCACTGAAATCAGGGTACAAAGTTCTACCACTCTGCCAAATCTCATCAAAATCGTATAGAAAATTTCGGATTTGCATAAGGGGCCAGACTGACAATAAAAATAATAAAAAAAAATACGATTTCACGAAATCCTGGTAGTCACGCAGTTAATTTCATTTACGTTCTGGTTTAACAAAAATTCTTGAGACTAGAACTGCGTTAAGTGGAGTTTAGTTCATGTGTGGTACAGTGTACCAGTGTCAATAAAACTAAAACTTACGTAGAGGGCCACCTGCGTATTAATTCGTGTCGAAAATCGACATTTATTGCAGTTCTATGATACCTGAAGGTCAGGTTATTCACAGAAACGTGCAGTAAAATAATTCATTTCACCCAGTTTTAAATGATTTGAGGTTAGGAAAGTTCACAGCCGCCGTGTCTAGATCTTTTCGTCTTAGATTCAAAAGTACCATCAAACCTCGTTACAAGGAGTAGCTACACGTCCATTGTTTTCGGAAAGGGACTTATAGTCACACTCAAACTACACTAGGGAAAGTTTATTTACAAATGCATGTGCGAAGACACGCAGTATGATGACTTATTTCACTCCGATTCCACGAGTATTGAACGTTTGGGGTTGGCATTTCCGAAAACAACAGGGCCTGCGCGCAGGCGCGTGGGACACTCTGGCCAACAATCACCGACCGACCGGCCGATCCAAATGGCCACGCTCGAAAACAACGTCTATGCTATTGTTGGAGCTCTTCTAGCTGCAGTAAAAGACAATTTCGATTCAAACGCGCTTTTTCAGGGGAGCGAGCGTTTTTGGTGCAAGCTGTACAGAGGCGAAAAGGAGCGCTGCCATTGGTCGGATTCCATTTCCGGTGGCTCGGCTCCCCCCTCTCCCTGTTTTTCGCTGACGAGTCGAGTTTTGCCATAAAAACGGCGATTTCAACTCAAAATTTCTCAAAATTGGCCCTGCACTTTTCAACCAGATTTTACCACTGAAATCAGGGTACAAAGTTCTACCACTCTGCCAAGTCTCATCAGAATCGTATAGAGAATTTCGAAACTGCATACTGGGCCAGACTGGAAATAAAAATTTTTAAAAAAAACCAACCCCGGTGAAGCTATAAGGCTACTTCGTGCCTAAAAAACCCAACCCCGGTGAGGCTATAAGCCTACTTCGTGCCTAAAAAACCCAACCCGGGTGAGGCTATAAGGCTACTTCGTGCCTAAAAAAAAAAAACCAACCCCGGTGAGGCTATAAGGCTACTTCGTGCCTAAAAACCAACCCCCCCAGTCCCAAAAAACCATGAGGCACACCATGGTCATGGGACACCATGGTGTTCCATGGGAAGGATACACTGGTGGGAGTGTGCTCATGAGTACACGCTCATGGGAGTGAACTCATAAGTACACTCTAAAGAGAGTGTACTGAGCACACTGTTGAGTTGGCAGAGAAATAAATAAAAGTGCAGTTTAATTTTTAAAAAGGCCGGAGAAGACTTGCATCACATTTAATAAGCAATAACAAAAAATAAACGAAAAATGAACATGGAACATTGATTGCAAGCACCTTCACGGATCTTAAACAGCACTCTCAAAAGAATTTTCATAAGCATGGATCCGGAGGTGTAATCCAAGATCGCTACATCTGCTGAACTTCTGGCATCGGACGACACACTCAAAGGACTTCTCTCCACTATGAGTCCAGAAGTGCTGTGTTTAGGTTGCCACCTTGCCTGAACCTCTTGTTGCTAACTACACACTCAAAGGACGTCTCTGCAGAATGGGTCAGAAAGTGTCATCTAAGAGTGCTACTTTGGATGAACTTCTTGTTGCAAACTGCACACTCAAAGGACTTCTCCCCAGTATGGGTAAGGAGGTGCGTTCTAACGTTGCCACCTTGACTGAACTTCTTGTTGCAAACTGCACACTAAAAGGACTTCTCCCCAGTATAGGTCAAGAGGTGTCTTCTGTGAGTGCTACCTTGGATGAACTTCTTGTTGCCAACTGCACACTCAAAGGATTTGTCTCCAGTGTGGGTCAGGAGGTGCGTTCTAAGGTGGCCACCTTGACTAAACTTCTTGTTGCAAACTGCACACTCAAAGGACTTCTCCCCAGTATGGATCAGGAGGTGCGTTCTGAGGTGGCCGCCTTGACCGAACTTCTTGTTGCAAACTGCACACTCAAAAGACTTCTCTCCAGTATGGGTCAGGAGGTGTTTTTTCAGGTAGCCACCTTGACTGAACTTCTTCTTGCACACTGCACACTCAAAGGATTTCTCTTCAGTGTGGGTCAGGAGGTGCCGTCTGAGAGTGCCACTTTGACTGAACTTCTTGTTGCAAATGGCACACTTAAATGACTTCTCCCCAGTATGGGTCAAGAGGTGCGTTCTGAGGTTGCTACCCTGACTAAACTTCTTGTTGCAAACTGCACACTCAAAAGACTTCTCCCCAGTATGGGTCAGGAGGTGCGTTCTGAGGTGGCCACCTCGACTAAACTTCTTGTTGCAAACTGCACACTCAAAAGACTTCTCTCCAGTATGGGTCAAGAGGTGTCTTCTGTGCGTGCTACTTCGGGTGAACTTGTTGTTGCAGACTGCACACTCAAAGGATTTCTCTTCAGTGTGGGTCAGGAGGTGCCGTCTGAGAGTGCCACTTAGACTGAACTTCTTGTTGCAAATGGCACACTTAAATGACTTCTCCCCAGTATGGGTCAAGAGGTGCGTTCTGAGGTTGCCACCCTGACTAAACTTCTTGTTGCAAACTGCACACTCAAAAGACTTCTCTCCAGTATGGGTCAGGAGGTGTTTTTTCAGGTAGCCACCTTGACTGAACTTCTTGTTGCAAACTGCACACTCAAAAGACTTCTCTCCCGTATGGGTCAGGAGGCGTGTTTTAAGTTTTTCGCCGCGGCTGAACTCAGCAGATGAATGAGCAGCATTTGTTCTTCTTGTTGTACTTATGGGTTTACGATGGCATGGCACCCGCTCCATGGTGTTGGATCTTCCTGAAAACAAATTTGGACGGAAATTAGCACCTAAAAGAGGAAACAAAGCGCTGATTTACTGTACATGAAAGCACACACGTAATTTTAAATACAATTTTGTACTAGACGTCACAATATATTGTGCAGATGAACTTTCTACAACCTTTTTAACGAAACAATGAACATTTTCCATGTTTTCGTGCAAAATCGCATTAAATTTATAATGATAGTTTATTTCCGCGAAAAACTGTGACGCCTCGTAAGCAATGGATCATTCCAGTCGTTGCTGATCCAAGAAAAGGAGGAAGAAGAAAACTGGAAATCGCGCCGGCAACATTATATAACGACTGCATTAATTTTCGAATTTTCTGAAGCAAACCTATTTCAAAAGCAATAACGTTAGTTTCGAACACTTTTTGGCAAAGGCAAGAAATATACAAGGTAGGTGTACGCCAGACCGTGTCTTGTAACAGTCTTAGCGATGCTGCGCCAGTTCCGACAATCCACGCCTGGCGTTACGCCTACCTTGGCCGGCGGCGCTCCCTGCTTGCCTTCGGCAAGCTGTTTCAAAGATAATTGATGCAATGAGTAGTGCACCATGTGATTAGGTTTAAATAGGAAATTTTAGTCGAGGTAGCCCCTTTGTGGTTGACACTTTGGTCAGGTGTAGAAATGGATTTATTTACGTCATCAGTACCTTCCAAAACATGCGAAACCATGTAAAAATATCTCTAAAATGTAAAGTCACTGAAAAGTTGCACTTTTTCTGCCGATTTTTGATGTGTTTTTTTCGTTGTTACGACTAAATGATTTGACATAGAAAGATGAATTATGGCGTATGGCGAGCAAAGGACAGACCTAACAACCCTGCAAAATCTCGCCCCGATCGGCCGAGCCGTTTGGGAGGAGTTGTGCGGACACACAGACAGACGACAGGAAAGTTTTTTAATCCCACTGAACTAATTTGCTTCGCAGATCGCTCAGCCAATTAGCCAAGATTTTCCCCTTAAACTGGGCTCGCTACCTACTCCCTATTCTCCTTCGAGTATGTTGTTACTCTTGTTCGGCGACAACTGGAATGCTCTATTTCGACAAAAACATTTGGTGTGTATGCGAGACCGCGTCTTGCTGTCACAGGCTCACGAACGCGAGGTTTTCAAAACACACTCATCAAATGAAACTAGAATTTTGGCAGAAGATACCTTCACTCTTAACACACCTATACTGGTCACACGCTGAAAACCTTACGAAGTATTTTGAGCATACATAATACAAACTAATTTTTTGTTATACGAAGAAATAGTTCGTCATTTACGAACTATTTTCTTTGTAAGGTTACGTATGCTCAAAATACTTTGTTATACAAGGTAGGTTTACGCCAGACCGTGTCTTGTCGTAACGGGCTTGGCGATGCTGCGCCAGTTACGACAATCCACGCCTGGCGTTACACCTACCTTGGCCTGCGGCGCTTCCCTGCTTGCCTTCGGCAAGCTGTCTCAAGGATTTTTGAGGCATTGAGTAATGCACCACGTGAACTCTGCAATAAAATTTTTTAGTCGGTCGATCACCTTTTTTCAAGATCCTGATTCGGCAAACCGATGAAGTCGGGCTCCTAGACCCCCTTCCGACCCCTCTTTGAAAAGGTCTTGCCGAGACCTGCCGAAATCCGCAATAAAATTTTTTAGTCGGTCGATCCCTCTTTTTCAAGATCCTGATTCGGCCAACTAATAAAGTCGGGATCCTAGACTCCCGTTCCGGCCCTCATTGAAAAGGTCTTGCCGAGACAAATCGAAATCTGCAATTAAATTTTTTATTAGGTCGATCCCCTTTTTTCAAGATCCTGATTCGGCCAACTAATGAAGTCGGGCTCCTGGACCCCCCTTCCGACCCCTCCTTGGAGAGGTCTTGCCGAGAGCTATCGAAATCTGCAATAAAATTTTTTAGTCGGCCGATTCCCTTTTTTTTAAGATCCTGATTCGGCCAACTAATGAAGTCGGGCTCCTGTAACCCCCTCCCGACCCCTCTTTGAAAAGGTCTTGCCAAGACCCATCGAAATCTGCAATAAAATTTTTTAGTCGGTTGATCCCCTTTTCTCAAGATCCTGATTCGGCCAACTGATGAAGTCGGGCTCCTGTAACCCCCTCCCGACCCCTCTTTGAAAAGGTCTTGCCAAGACCTATCGAAATCTGCAATAAAATTTTTTAGTCGGTTGATCCCCTTTTCTCAAGATCCTGATTCGGCCAACTGATGAAGTCGGGCTCATAGACTCCCCTTCCGACCCCTCTTTGAAAAGGTCTTGCCTAGACCTATCGAAATCTGCAATAAAATTTTTCAGTCGGTCGACCCTCTTTGAAGGGTCGAAGTTGATTATGTTAGTAAATTGGGACCGAGGTAGCCAATTCGCAGTAAAAAGTTTGGTCAGGGGTCGTAATTGATTTCATTTTCGTCATCAGGAACTTCAAAGACATAAGAAACCATGTAAAAATGTCACTAAAACATAGTCACTAACAAGTTGCACTTTTTCTGCCGTTTTTTTAGTGTTTTATTGTTAGTACGACTAAATGGAATGAGATAGAAAGCTGAATTTTTGCGTGTGGCGAGCCAAGGACATACCTAATAACCCTGCAAAATCTGAGACAGATCGGCCAAGCCGTTCAGGAGGAGTAGTGCTGACACACAGACACACACGCACGCACGCACGCACGCACGGACAGACAGACAAAACTTTCCAGCCCCAGTGGAGTAACTGGCTTCGCTAATCGCTCAGCCAATGAAGCTATTTTACTTCGTAAGGCTTATAGTTTGTAAGGTTGTCAGAGTGTATCAAAATTAGCGCCCCACTTCTGTTTTACACGATAACGTTCTCCTCACTTGACCAAAGTGGTTCAAATTTGGCACAGAGACACCTCAAGGGGTCTCCTTGCGATTCCTCGAATGGCAAACCTGAAAGCTATCCCAAAGGGGGTAAACCACCCCCTCGAAAAAAGGTGTCAAAATAAGGTTTAAAAAAGGTCAAAAGGGGGCTTTAAAAATTCAATTTTAACAAACTTAATGCAGAGACAGTTTTACCCTACACACAATTCTGAAAATGACACATGTTCAAAATCGCTGTCTTTCGTCACAAAGTGGTACCAGCTAACCGGAAACGATCCAGCACGGCTCATTTGACCTCTCTGTACCTTTAAAACAGCATTTTTGAGTGGATAGAGGGCGTTCTTTATTTATGAAATTGCCTCCAACTCTTACAGGGGTACTTTTGACGCAAGTTTTAAGGTTGAAGGAGTCAGTGCTGGACTTTGCGCTTCTAGCTACTTAGAGACATGGAGTTGAGCTTCTTAAATTCGCGTTGAAACAAAAACTTTACCGACCGAACACGTCGGGAAGTGCTGTTGAACGCAGCGTTAAACCGTGGTCCAAAAACACAGTTTTCTCCACCTTAAAGTGTCAAAACGGGACAACACTGGCGTTATGGTAGGCTCCCACCATGTTCCATCCACCGCCCGACAAACTGGCGTCGGTCCCGTCGCTCTACGACTACCCGATCAGAAGTTACACCTTCTTGGGGTGAAAGAGGCGTGTATGAACAGGGGGGTTGAAACTCGGCAAATCGCTTCTCATGCGGTCAGTAAAGCTGTCTGCACAAATTAAGTCAAAATTGAATTTTTAAAGCCCCCTATTCACCTTTTTATAACCCTATTTTGACACCTTTTTTTCGAGGGGGTGGTTTTCCCCCTTTGGGGTAGCTTTCAGGTTTGCCATTCGAAGAATCGCAAGGACACCCCTTGAGGTGTCTCTGTGCCAAATTTGAACCACTTTGGTCAAGTTAGGAGAACGTTATCGTGTAAAACAGAAGTGGGGCGCTAATTTTGATGAACAGTGTAAAACTGCAAGACACAAGGCGTCAGCGTGCTTTTACTTTCGAGTGGAGGAACCAAGTGTCCATCCTACCAGTATTATGGGGCGCGCGGCCGGGGCGGGATAGTGGCTGCGTGCGTGGCGCGCAGTCTCCTCGGAACATCGAGACTACCAAATAAGAGCATACTGCTGCCTCAACTGCTCCAGGAAGCGGAAGAAGGAAATAACTTGACTTATCTCCAAATCGAGTTTATATTTTATCATTGTACCTCAAAATGGCTTATATCATTACACCAAATTATTTAACCCAATTCCTCGCAGTTTAGGAGGAAATCCACTAAGAAAATAGGTGTAACTCAACTTGACCCCTTTTACGGTCAAAATTTCATCGGCAAATAGAGATAACTCAACCGAAGCCCACATGACTCCGTTCGACAAAATAGTAAAAAGAGATAACTCTCCTCGTATTTTAACGAGTCTAATGTAAATAGAGTCAACTCAACTGAACTCCCCCTTTTAGGTAGAACACAAGTTGTAAAAGAGAGGAAACTCCAAAAATGTGACTGAACAATAAAGGTTCTACACTCAGCGGTTCTCAACCTTGGGGTCGCGACCCCATCTTGGGTCGCGAGAATTTTTGGAGGGGTCGCGGCGTGGTGCCTGGGGTCGCGTTGGGTGGCGTGGCGTATGCCTGGGTCGCCAGTGGCGGCCAGTGGTCCCCGGCAGACGCCGGGATTTGCGTTGCCGCGAAGGAAAACCCAAAAGTTGTTTGTCCCTGCCTCGGCAGTAGGATGCTTCCCAACAGTTCACTATTAAAGTTGTGATTTTACGAAAAGAAATCCTGTTTCTTTGCAACACAACGTGGTAACAAAGAAACAAAATTTTTGGAGACCTCTTAAAGAATGTCTCTACTTGTTCAGCTTGTCTCATTCGAAGGAAAAAGAAAAGCACATATTCTGAAAAGTTTCAATTTAGACGAGTTTTGATGTGAATTTCACATTTTTCCTTGTGAAATAACGATTCAATCTGTGTTAATTTCCTTTTTACGATCAGCTTGTGTTGCAAAATTAACTACACTTCGATCGTAAATTTACGAGTATAGTCATCAATTCACGAGTTTTGTTGTAAATTTACAAGTATCGTTGTAAATTTACAAATATCGTTGTAAATTTACAAATATCGTTGTAAATTTACGACCATCTTCGTAAATTTACGAAAATGCAGGTAAAGACACCTGGTGCTTTTGCTACATAATGAAGAAATTAAGATTTTCGTTGTTTATTTACAAGAAAATTATGTCAGTTTACAAAGCTATAAGTGACAAGAACAGTCTTCATGTACACTGTTAAAAAAATTCTGAAAATTCAGACTAATTTTTTCAGACTGCCTGCTATGAATGGGGAATTCAGACTAAAGTCTTAAATTTTAGACTTTTAGTGCTAAATTGAAGACTGAGCAGTCTGAAATGCGTTTTCAGACCGAGCAGTTGACAAGTCAGACTTGTTGGTCTCAGTTTTTAGAAATCCATGGTCTGTCTTGTAGATTCAGACCGGGGTCCCAATTTTTCGTAGCCTGGTCAGAATTCTTATTTTGTTTTTAATATTTTTAAAGTTAAAGGCATGTCCTCGTACACACTATACCCTAACGCGACGTGGATTAATTAGATTCCGATGAGTAACCTCGGGAGGGACCATCAGAATTTCCAGGGGGCGGCGCCGCCGAGTCGCATCACGTAGTCGGGCCGGCGCTCTCCGTGTAGCACGAGCGCCACACAGCTTCGTGGATAAGGCGGCTGCTCCGTAATCTCGAGGTCCGAGGTTCAAACCACCGAGGTGGTTCCCAACTTCATCACAGTCAAAGGATATTCCTAATATCTAAAAGGTTCAACGGTCCCAACAAAATCGGGAATTGGAAGCACTTAGGCTGATGAATTTTGCGGTCTTAATTTTCAGACCATACTGTTGTCTAAATTTTCAGACTCGAAGAAGCAAACAATTCAGATTTTCTTAGTCCGATTTTACAGAGCAATTTTCACACAGAATTTTCAGACCACCATGATGAAAATCTACTTTTGACTATTTAGTCTGAATTTTCAGAATTTTTTTTAACAATGTAGAGTCTACTCAGATCTCAGCTCCACTTAAATTACCTCTAAATTCCACCTTGTTTGGGAGAACCAAATGAACATGGCTCCGTTGTCTATTCTAACGTAAAGATTGAAATAACAGAAACCAACACTTTACAAAAATTTCAGTGTTATTACTGATGCTTTTTAACTAAATTCCATATGCATAATTCATTTGTTCAGTTAAAGTTTTTTCTCTAAACAGTTTATTGTTTCCCCTGAAAAATGATGAAAATTGAGTTATCCCCTTCTTATCGATCAACTACAATGTTAAAAAAATGTCGTAAATTAGCGACGTATAAGTCGCTAACTTTCATAGCGACGACGGCCGTTCTGGAACGATTTGGTTGGAATTCAACGACTTCAAAATCGTTTTGGTACGACATGGTCGTAAATTATTTTGCCAGAAAAGTCCAAAAAAAGATGGCAGGACGTTACGATTTTGTCTTAAAAATACGATTCGTGTCGTAAAAATACGATTCATGTCGGAAATTAACGACCCAAGTCGTTAATTTACGACCGAAATCGTATCATAATGAGTTAGGTCGTACCTCTTTGACAATTTTAGTGGTAGGATTACGATCGATCGTAAATTTACGATCGAAGTTGTAAATTTACGATGCAGTTTGCAGATTTGCGACTGTATATGTTTCAAAACGAACAAAATCGCTATAAAAATTAGCGACAAATTTGTCGTATATTTACGACAGATTCGTATATTTACGACGAAAGTCGTAGATTTATGACAAAAGTCGTAAAATAAATGTGTCATTGGAAAACGACTTTGTTGTTCTTCAAAATGTCGTTAAGTTACGATTATTTTTAACAGTGTACTACATAGGACTGTACCAGACGAGTATCATCTGCTTCCATGAACGTTACTTGAATGGTTTTAACTTACTGCAACGAATTCAGTGAAAACGTTCATATTATAGAGGCATTTTCCCTTCGTAATGCGAAGCTTTCTCTTTGTTCCTTAACAAAGAAACGCGAAAAGAGATTCCTCAAGAGAACACATTTTCATCCTATTAAGGTCGCACAAATTTCGTCGCCGCACACTATTGCCAGCTTCACTGTCTTTTTTTTTAGCATAGCCAACTACTGGTATTTTGATATGCGGAGAAAGTCATCGCGTTTCGAACACTGACGATTATTCGCAACCATAAAAACACGTCCGTCCGCAAGATTTAGAGTGTGAGAGCTGAGTTCTCTCAACATACCTGGAAAAATCCTTGGAATCAGAGGGAAGCCCGTGAAGTTCAGGTACAGACAAGTTGAAGCAGTAATCCAGTAGTGCAGCGTCCAGCGTCACGGTCCGAGTCCAGAGACGTCACGGTCACGCTAGCTGAGCGCTGGCCCCGCCCTGCCAAATGGTAAATGTGTGAAAACAACGCCATTTCATTAAGAGACACGGATGAGCACGGTAAAAACTTTGTCTTATTTCACAAGGACCGGTCACTTCAGCTAAGGGTCTTGGTTCCAGGTCCATGGGGTAGAGGCCTGCGGCGGGCGGGGCGGGCCTCGGCGCATCTAGACGGTCCGCGAAATTCGGCAGCAATACCCGGCCAGGCCCAGTAGGAGGCCCACCCGCGAAGACCCGGCTCCGAAGACGGACTCTCAAAGGTCCGTCGGACACCCGCGAGCAGACACACTCCGAGTAGCTGCCACCTGCCACGCCGACAGCCACGCCTGCCACGGCCACATCTCGCTCGCTCACGCTCGCAGGCCGACGGCGGCCAGTTCCACATCCTCACCCCTCCCCGCCTAGCCGGTGGGCTGCCGGCGAACCGCGTCTGTCTGTCTGTCAGCCAGACACGCCGCCGCTCCCACGCCGCACGCTGGCTAACCCGGCCGATCATCCGAGCCGAGGCCTGGCGGGCCAGCCGAGGTTGACGGGTGTTGGAGGTCCGTAAACTTCGGGAAGCATTCGGCTGCATTCGGAAACGAACTGTCACAGCGGTGTCAAAGCTAGTGGTGGCGCCGCTGCCTCCCCTGCCTCACTCCACTCTTCTTACGGACTCGGAAGCCCGCCGGGCGCAGGCCTCTACCACAGGGGAACCGCCTCTAACTAAGGTAGCTCCGCGAATGTTTACATGTCCGCCAACCTAGTCAGTGATGGTTCAAACTCAACAGGTGGTTTCAGCAGTCTAAAGTTAATTGAAGTTTCTTGAAACCTGGGTTTTACATGTGCGATGTAGCACCTAGATGTGCGATCTTTTACTTTCAGTTGCCCGTTTGACTCTGAATGATCTGGTTTCATCACGCCAGAGAAATGTGCGGTCGGCTGAGGGAGCGCCGTAGCGTAGCAAATTTTTATCAGCAATCCTTCCTTCTTTATGAAAAGCGATTACAATTAAGAGTGACGAGCATGTTACGTGGTGTTTTATTAGTTTATTGTCGGTGTACCGTCTATTAGCAGATGTGAGATTAACAATAGGGGATGTGCAATCGAAGGCGCTGGGCTTGGTGGCTAAGGAGCTTCCTCGGTCAGAAGCGGCTCCCCTAAGGACCAGGGGCAAAAACGCTTAGCTAAACCTTCTAATACACGACAAAAGCTTTTACCGAGAGAACTACGGGCAAACGCTTCAGAAAACTACCCAGATGGTAATTCTGCGAAAACAACATCGATATGTTGATTTCCATACTCAACCGCTACAGGTTTGCTGAGGCGTATCAGCGCTGATGATAATAATGACTTTAGCAGAGCTCATAATGCAAACTCACTCTATAAAAATCACGAATACGAGGTTGGCATGATGCGAACAAGTAGTTCGCAATGCAGATTTTTCGCTCACGAACAATCCGTTCACAGAAGTTCGAGTATCAAGAGAATTGAGTTTTCTCACAGTACCTGGGAAAACCCTTGAGGTCAGATGTGACGCCCGTGATGTGACGGACAGACAAGGTGGAGAAATGTGGCTCGGAAAAGTCAGTGTAGTGTCTTGCGTCACGGTCGGAGCGCAGAGACGTCACAGTAGCTGAGCGCTGGCCACCACGTCGAGCCAGATGGCAACTCTGCGAAAACAACATAGATATTATGAGCAAGCGAAAATGAGACATCGGAGTCTTTAAAAAGTATGCGACACGTCTCAGGCAAGATTTCAAATTTTTAAACGCCGTGCCATAGTTATGTGACTGTAGAATATTCGATACCTGATTTTTCATACGGCACTGAGATGTCTGCTCAAAAAAAAAACACTGAGAATGAAAGAGTCTTGATTAGTAACCAATTTAGGGTGAGACCACTATATCACCAGAATTTGGGTGAGGAAGGTTTCTCGCCCAAATTTTGGTGAGGAAGGCGAATCAGCTACCTGTATGGCTGCATTGTATTCTCACCCAAATTTGGGTGAGGAAACCTTCCTCACTCAAATTAAGGCGATAAAGAATTCCTCACCCAAAATCTTAGTCATGATCATGACTCTTTCATTCTCAGTGACGAGATTTCGGAATATGAATGCAACTAACCAATTAAAGCCCTTTTTCTTTCTCGCGAAAAGTTTGCCGCAGGGGTAAGTTTGGGGGAAAAGTGCAGGGTAAGAAAAGTACACGCCCAAATGGCCTACCGCAGCGCGCGGACATCTCGACATCTATTTAACAGGCGTTTCACACTCAGATTTCCGTGACGTGTGACAATAACTAGTCGTGGGATGGCTATCGAAGTCAGGGTGTCAGCTTAATGAGGGTGTTCTGCCCTTACCCAGTACTACTTTGCTATCCAACGTACCTCTACTTCGAACACCACAAATCATGTCAAAACAAAAGAGTGGTGAAAGAACGGGGATTTCACGTTACTCAAGCAACTTGAACAGTCTGGGTGCGCTTTGGAGGAGACTCTCACAACCGTGCATCAGAGACGCCTACAGTGCGCTAAAAACGCGACAAAATCATACAGAATCCCGAACAATCTGACACAATCAAACAATCGGTGTACAGCATACTTTGAACTCAGGAACCCTTGTCGTTTCCCACTACAATCTACAAGGTAGGTGTACGCCAAACCGTGTCTTGTCGTAACAGGCTTCGCGATGCTGCGCCAGTTACGACAATCCACGCCTGGCGTTTACACCTACCTTGGCCTGCGGCGCTCCCTGCTCGTCTTTGGCAAGCTGCTTTAAGGTTTGTTGTGAGCAATATCAAATAAGAAAAGCCGGACCTCGCCATGACCCCCTCCGATCCACCTGATATTTTGGGGGCTCTTTAGGCACCTAATGGGTAGTCCATGTCCGCCCAGACGTACCCCGAAAGAAATTTTAAGGATGAGCTGTACCGAACTTAAGTTTCATTTTTGGAGTAAAAATATGGATTTGGGTGTTTCGCCGTACATTGACAGTTTTCATCCCAGGGGTCGAAAATTTGGCATTCTTACGTAAAATTGACGAAGAAAGAAGAATATGACCTCGGAATTGACGTGGGACGAATACTTGCATCACCAGCCTCAAAAAACCACTAAAAAACACCCTAAAATTGAAATTTGTTTTGGGACTTTTCTTCCTTGGGACCTTTTGGCCCATCAAATGTCCTCTCCTTGTAGAATAGGTCCCTTCGAGTCGAAAAAGCACTTGGCCAGATTTTTCTGACTAGCCGTTTAGAAGCTACAGGGCTTCAAAGTTGTCGATTAATGGGTATTTTAGCCAAAATAGTGGTTTTGGTCGTTATTTTCATTGCCCTTCCTACCCTGCCGTTCGTTCACGTTCCCTGCACTATTTAAGGGTGGGAAGTGAACAACAGGAAGATGGAGAGAGTAGCGTATGCGCGCCGCACAGTGGGCCAGAAGACCAGCGCAGGTGGCCAAAACTCTCGACGCGGTTTGAGAGTCGCTAAATAAGACTCGAACCTAACATGTGATCCCACCAATGAATCCTTTCCTCGGAGAGCAATCAATTCGTGGGGTCACACGTTCGGTTCGAGTCCCACTGAGCGACTCAGACGCTCAAAACGCGTCTCGAGTTGTAGCCGCCTATCTACTGCGTCACAGGGAGCCGGCGCGGTGTACAGTGGGCCAGCAGACCCGTGAAGGCGGTCAAAATCCCGGACGGATATATCGCTCCACGATCGCTAAATTGGACTCGAACCGAACGTGTGACCCCACCAAGGGTTTGCTCTCCGAACGAAGAATCCATTGGTAAGGTCACACGCTCGGTTCGAGTCCTGTATAGCGTTTCTGGAGCTCAAAACGCGTCTCGCGTTTTGGCCCCCGGCAACGGTCTTCTGGCCCACTTTGCCCAGGCGGACAAAAATCGAGACGCATTTTGAGCTTCTGAGTCGCTCAGTGGGACTTGAACCGAACGTGTGACCCCAAGAATTGATTGCTTTCCGAGGAAAGGATTCATTGGTGGAGTCACATGTTAGGTTTGAGTCTTGTTTAGCGACTCTCAAACCGCGTCGAAAGTTCTGGCCGCCTGCGCTGGTCTTCTGGCCCACTGTGCGGCGCGCATACGCTCCACTCTTCACCTTCCTATTGTTCACTCCTCACCCTAAAATAGTGCAGGAAACGTAAACGAACGGGAGGGTAGGAAGGGCAATGAAAAAAACGACCAAAACCACTATATTGGCTAAAATACCCATTAATCGACAACTTTGAAGCCCTGTAGCTTCTAAACGGCTGGTCAGAAAAATCTAGGCGAGTGCTTTTTCGACTCGTAGGAACCTATTCTACAAGGAGAGGACATTTGATGGGCCAAAAGGTCCCAAGGAAAAAAGTCCCAAGACAAGTTTCTATTTTAAGGTGTTTTTTAAGTGGTTTTTAGGCTGGTGATGCAGGTATTCGTCCCACGTCGATACCGAGGCCATACTCTTGTTTCTTGGTCAATTTAACATAGGCATGCCAAATTTTAGATCCCTTGGATGAAAACTGTCAATGTACGGCAAAATACCCAAATCCATGTTTTTACTCCAAAAATGAAACTTAAGTTCGGTACAGCTCAGCGTAAAAAAAAATTTCGGTGTACGACTGGGCGGACATGGACTACCCATTAGGTGCCTAAAGAGCCCCCAAAATATCAGGAGGATCGGAGGGGGTCATGGCGAGGTCCGGCTTTTCTTATTTGATATTGCTCTGTGGCAATGAGTGGTGCACCACGCAATGAAGGGTCGAAGTAGACTATGTTGGAAAATTCGACTCGAGGTAGCCCTTTGCAGTTGAAACTTTAGTTGGAGGTCGAAATAAAGTTCATTTTCATAGTGAGCACCTCCGAACACATACGAAACCAAGTGAAAATGTCTTTAAAAAGGTTCAGTCCCACTCTCCGCCTTTTACTGACTATTTCTCTTTACCAGACCCATTGCTGCAAGCAACCATAATTCTTAGAAAAAAAATTACGGACAGCTTAGGAATATTGATCAATACTGTACTGACATTTCCGTTTCGTAAAAATATTACCAAAAACTATTTAAACCCTAAGAAGAAAACACTAATTTACATGGTTGCTAATAGGAATGGGTCGGTTAGATAGCAGTGCGCGGTTCCAAAGACCCAGCGTAACGTCGCGAGCCTCATACGTCAGGACGCGTTACCGGGAGGGTACTCACGAAATCATCTTCTGATGATTGTGGCGTCACTATGCGTAACGGGACTGGCGCGGCACAGTACGCCACGATATCACGCGTAACGCCTGCACGTAATAGGGTACTTCGGAGAAGAGCTGAACCGGAAGTTCTAGCACAGCCTGAAATAAATGTTCAAAGAACAGAGACAGAACATAGTACCACAAATCGGAGTTTATCGAGATTTGGACAGGTTCTGATCATAAAAGATGTAAACTACAGGCTTCCGTCGCTTTATGGATTGTCCATCAACACACATTACCAATCATACTGACATTTAGAAAGTGTTTCCGGTTTGCGTTATGCCAGTACTTCTTCCCTATGGGTTTTCCTGAAGAGTCTATTCGACAAACCGCAAACGATTGTAACGACCGACAGAATTTGCTGGTGATTGTTGCGTGCAACTTCTGAGTACTGCCTCTAGCCCTATTTTTAGTAAATTTACCTGAGAAGACAACTTGGGTACTACTCTCGGCTACTGCAGAAGTAACTGCTTCGCATGTCATTCTTCGCTTTGACTGAAGTACACCTCAAACCTTGAAGAGCAACGAAAGAGTCGAAATTTAGAACTTACCAATCACAGACGATAGTCGCGTGACGACGTCAGTGGTCCACGCTGTGAGGCAGGCGGCAGGGTGCACGTAGAAGAGTGCAGACGTACTGAGGCTGGAGCAGCGTCCCACACCGCGAGCGACTGGATGACGGCCGTGGCTGATAACCCCGCTTTCGCCGGCCAGACTGTTTCGCAGGGCATCGCCTGTGTCTGGAGCGGTGCTGCGCCAAGATAAGAGGGACTGATAGCTGAGCCGTGCCGAGTCGCCGGGTCGCGCCCTGCTGTAGGATGACTGACAATGAAGGCGCGACTGTCGGCTCGCGGGTTTACTGAGGCAGTTCAGAGGACCGTCGCAGGATTCTGCAAAGGATATGGGAAGGTTGCTGGCGTTAGGCTGCTTGGATTTGACACTTACACGGGCTTTCTTGCTACTGGTGTTCTGTACACTGTAAATGTATCGAACGATTTTGTAGGACCTCGCCGTTTTTGGTGCAGATGGAATTAACGTACAAATTTTTTTATGAATAATAGCGCTTATTTTCCCAGTTTTGTGCTAAATACGTATACATCAAATTTCTTGGGAAAGATCCAGTGCACCATAAACTCTACGTCTCGTGCACTAAATATGCACCTATATCATTTAGTGTGTAGGCCTGTCCCTTCTCATGCTCCGTTTAGCTGTTCTGGTTAACTAGCCCACATCACCGGTACCTCATTCTCACAACGAGGGGGTATGCAGGGTCATTCTTTCCCAAGTCACCTGAGGCCCCGATATCGATGTCTCGGATTTTGACCAAACTTTGTGGGGATGTTCGCTGGGTAACAAAGAACATAAAAAAAATATTCAATTTTTTGGTCGGCTCTAAAAGCTGAAAACACACATTTTGTAAAAAATATTTTAAAAATCACCGAAATTCTGTTTTTAGCCTTAGGTCGACGTACCCAGTGGATTTCCTTTCATTTTCTCATACTGAAAAAATAGAATCCGAGAGCCGCCTCACAAGTCACATATTTCAGGTGATATGGACCAAAAAATTGGTTTTTCTCGAATACCCAAAAAATGCAACCGAATTTTTTCATGAAAATTTTTTTGAAGAAAGGTCTTATGGTGGTCTACTACCCTGATGTTTTTTTTTGGAAACGGCTTTTCAGATACAGCGGAGATAAAACATAAAAGGTGTATTTTGGTGCACTTTATGGCCCTGAGTCCTACGTCATGACCCCCATTAGACTTTTTGTTCGCCTTTTCAAGACGAATCGATTGATATAAGGCAAAGACAGATCGGAGAACTTTTAACAAACACACCAAACACACACACCAAACAACACACACCAAAGGTAATAATTGAGTATCGTTTATGGCGATGAGTGCCGCCAACAAAAGGCCTTACCATAATATCATGCCTTCAAAACGGCGATACTCAAAGTACCGCCAAAATTTGGAGTATAGGTTACTAAGGAGAAGAGCTGGACCAGAAGTTGAGAAGAAATGAGGAAGAACAAATATGCGAAATTTGTGATAATGAGCGTCTGCGTCGCCGTTTTACCGCCTCCGCAGAGCTATATTCTCAAACAAGTTCGGCCTTTGTTCTTCTTGAGTTCTTCTCAACTCCGCCCCAGCTTTTCTCCGAAGTACCCTATTCGGTCGAAAAGCGGATCCTCCCTACCACTTCCCCACCGTTCCCCGCTTGTTGGCCCCCAGGCGAGGGGTTTGTTGGCCCCCAGACGAGGGGGGATATGCGGGGAACAGTGGGGAAGTGGTGGGGGAAACCCGCTTTCCGACCCAATTGCCAAGATTTCGCAATGAACTTCGAACGACTCAAGGGGACTACTCAATCGTTTATTGCCAGATTTTGGCGATACTCCCAGGTATCGCCAAAGTTTGGCTATACTCTTGTGTGTCGCCGTTTTGAAGGCGTGATATTTCGGCAGCAAGGCCGTTTGTAAGAGATACTCAATTATCAATTGTATCGCCAAAAAACGTGCTTTAAGTATCACCTTTGGATTTGGACACTCTCAGCAATTTCACTTGCCTAGCACAGAGTTACGGAGCCAAGCATGCGGCTGTTGGTATGTACTTGCGAAACATGATGCAATAAAATACTAAGAGCATTTCTTACTCCAAATTCTCAACGAAAACCGTGTTACACACACTAAACTCTTGTGGACTTTTTTAATGCATAATTATGCACTTTTTATGCATAGTTATGCATGCACAGATACATACGTAAGGTGTGTATAATATTATGCATCATTGTGTACATTTTGTGCATCTTCTTGCATGAAATGTACACAGTGATGCATAATATTATACACACCTTACGTACGTTTCTGTGCATGCAAAATTATGCATTAAAAAGTCCACAAGATTTTAGTGTGCAATAGCCTTGCAATAGCCAGTGCCCCTGTAGGGCTGTGTCGCGAAACAGCTACATTCTAAGGCAGTTGACCGTATTACGGTCTTTTCCGCAGGGACGGTTTATTTTCACCCAGGGATCTTGCTGTACTGCATGTATGTGCCGCGACAAATTACTCGACATGAAAGTTTCCTCGACGCGATTCGGAACTTTGCCTGGACAATAACAAACCGTCGCGCGCTGGCGCTACGGTCAGTATGTTATGCGCTTATGATAATTTCCTTACCCGAGCCCCCGTCTCTCCGTTCCCTCTCGGTTCTGTCTTCCCCGTCTCACTCTCTCTGTGCCGCTTCTCCTCCCTTCCCCCGACCTTCCCTGCCGTGTCCTTTTTTTTCCGCTGTTTTCGCGTTTTTTTAAAAAAGATTTTGCTGTGCCGATCACTTTCTAACTGCCGTGCCCCTTCTCTCTCTCTCTCTCTCTCTCTCTCTCTCTCTCTCTCTCTCTCTCTCTCTCTCTCTCTCTCTCTCTCTCTCTCTCTCTCTCTCTCTCTCTCTCTCTCTCTCTCTCACAATTTTCATTATCAATTTTTAATTCTTTATTTTTCATTGTTAACTGCTAATCTCCCTCTTTTTTCACTAGTTTCAAGTTCATTTTTGTGTAACTTTAAAATAAAAAAACAATCAAAGTGTTAAAGCTGCATTCATCAGTCAAAGGACACCTCAAGAAACGTAATTCCTGCATGTTTGGTTTGTAACAAAAATGACTCAGTCCAACATCATCCCTGAGCAATGTATTTTTGAATCCCCCCAATAAAAACAATTTATAAACTAAATTCTCTCTCTCACACTCTATCACTCTCCTTTTCCCCTTTGCCATTCCCTTCCGCCCCCTCTTTTCCGCTCCATCCTCACTCTGCCCTCTCTCTCTCTCTCTCTCTCTCTCTCTCTCTCTCTCTCTCTCTCTCTTCCCTCGCAATACTTGTAGGTGGTGCTTATCGAGCAGTGGCTAAAGGAATATGGATGAGAGCGGAATGTATTTGAATCCCCCTTTTTTTCTCTTTTTCTCCCCCTCGCCCACCTCGGGTTCTCTCCGTGCCACCATTATTTTTTGTGAGAAAATAAAGTTGCCCCTCATTAATTCCTGATTAGCATGCTGGCCGCCGCTCGTTCAGTATCCCATCCTAGTGATAGTGTTATCCTTTCGATTTGCTTTCCCCTTTCGAAGACAACTTCGCTCCCGTGTCTGACAGTGCACCGTGGGCCAGAAGACCGGTCGAGGCTGCCAAAATACCGGACTCGTTTTGAGCTCCAGAGTCGTCAAAATAGGACTTGAACGGAACTTGTGACCCCACCAATGGATTGCTTTACGAACAAGGACTCGATTGGTGGGGTCACACTTTTGGTTCGAGTCCCATTTAGTGGCACGGGAGCTCAAAACGCGTCTCAACTCTCGGCCGCCTGCGCCGGATTTCTGGCCCACTGTTCAGTGCGGCGCTCTTGGAGTGCAGCAGCTCATCAGCCTGCCGCGTGGGCGTGGTGGGGTGCGGCGGGAACTAGCCGCCAAACGCCCGGCGGCGTCACTTCGCCCTAACTGGACGTTCCGTATCCGTTTGGGCCAGTAAAACCGCGAGGGCCCGTCAGGACAGTCGGAGAAAGCGCCGCGCCCCGCTGTCGTTGGGACGGCGCTCGTGGGCAAGGCAGACCGGAGCAGGCGGACATAACTCTAGACGCATTTTCAGCTCCAGAGTCGCTTTACAGGACTCGAACCGAACGTATGGCTCCACCAATGGAGTCCGCATTCGGAGAGCGATCCATCGGTCGGTTTGCTCGTTCGGTTCGAGTCCCGTGGAGCGACTCAGGAGCTCAAAACGCATCTAGAGTTCCGGCCACCCGCGCCGGTGTTGTGGCCCACTGTGCCCTGGCCCGGACGGCGCGCCTCAACAACCCTTAATTCCCTGTTTTCCATAATTTCCGGCAATAGAGCGCGCGTTTGGGAGAGTGCGCGTGAGTCACGCTGCGTGACCAGTGAGAAGTAAGACGCTTAGCCCCCTTCGTTTGAATTGATAATTCGTATCCATGCGTTATGGAAGGGCCTAGGTAAAGACTTGAAAAGGCTTCGAACCTTGCCGGCCGCTGCACAGTGGGCTAGAAGACCGGCACAGGTGGCCAAAACTCCAGGCGCGCTTTAAGCTCCTGCGTCGCTGAACAGGACTCGAACCGAACGTGTGACCCCACTACTGGATTCTCCTCCGGGGAGCTATCCATTCGTATCCATTGGCGGTGTCACACGTTCGGTTCGAGTCCCATCCAGCACACTAAATTACTATGTAGGTTTTTATGCGCGCCCGCGCACGAAATTAAACATGCACTTTGTAACGCACGAATTTGTACGTGACAATGCACGATTTAGTGCGCGGGTATGCAGAAAGGTGCGCACAATTTTGTGCGCAACTAGTGCATGTTTAATTTCGTACGTTACGTATGCACTAAAACCTACATAGTAATTTAGTGTGAGCGACTCAGGAGCTGAAATCGCGTCCAGGATTTTGAGCGCCCCCCACTGGTCCTCTGGCCCACTGGTCCTCGAGCCCGGGTCGCGAAGGGTCCGTCACTTATTCATGTGTGATTAACATTCGCGTACGGGGTGGCAAACTGAAGCGCGGGCAAAGTGCCTCCGGCATGCGAATTCGCACGAGTTGGGCATTCCATAAATCACAACAGGCCAGTGGGACTGACGGCGTGAAATCATGACCACGACTGGGAGCCGAGGGATCTCATTATTATTACCTGCACCAGGCGTGTATCCACTATTTTCTTAAAGAAGGGGTAAATCAGTGCTTTTTTTCTACTTGCAGGACAAAGCAGTGTTTTTTCCCACCGTCCAGGCGAGGCGGTATATCTTGTAAGGAAAAGGGCGGGTGGGGGGGGGGGCGCTCTCCGCCTTTTACCCACCTTTTTCCCATCTGTGCCTACCATGAGTGAAGTTAGATCTGGGAAAAAAACCAGAAATCTGAACAGAGCTGTGTTCGGACCCATTGCAAACTGATTTACGTATTCAATGCAGCTCTACTTGGTCCGGGGGGTTTCTCACTTTGGGATTCGTGGGTACACTCAGTCTCATGGTCATTCGAAATTCTCTTAAACTTTTATTTAAAACAAAAAACAAAAAAAAAACAACTATGTTTGCAGTTCTAGTGGAAGATCGTATTATTCTTTTAGAAGTTACACAAAACACTCAAAACAAAAGCAAAGGAAATTGTTCGAAAATCCACACTTTTCTCGTGGACTCAATTTGGATATCGTGGGAATCCAGAATCGTGTGTCCATCAAAATAACGAGTTGGGTAACCCCTCGACTTAGTCCTAGCAGAGCTGTTTCCGTCAACGACCTCCGACCGGCCAGATTGGAAGTCAGTTATCGATTCCCAGGCCGACTGCGATTTAATCCGCCATCACACTGGTAAAACCAAAGCGTAACTCTATGCTTGAGTCAACACTGAAAATAGAAAGGTCAGATTTCTGACCCTTAAAGGGGTGATACTAAAATGTTACACCAAAAAAAGGGTCATACACAAATGTATGACCAAAGAAAAGGTCATACACCAATGTATGACCGTTGTAAAGGTCATACAAAAATGTATGACCGTTTTGAAGGTCATACACAATTGTATGACGGAAAAAGGGTGATACTTTTTCGTATCACCGATGAAGGTTGATATACCCCCCAAGGTAAAAGGCGGGGCCAGTCTCGCTTATGTCTGACCTTTACTCGGTCATACATACGTGCATGACCGTTTTTCGGTCATACATTCGTGTATGACCTTTCTTCGGTCATACATTTGTGTATGACCTTTTTATCGGTCATACTTTTTGTATTGCCAAAAATTGGTCCGATGTCTCACCTTTTGAATTGCAGTGAAGCATTGAGTTACGCTTGAAGACGTTACGCTTGAAATGAAGCATACTCTGGAAATTCCCCCATGCATATTTAGATAGGGGAAATCTTGGCGGATAAGCCTGTTACGCTTGATTTCAAGCTTAAACTGATTACGCTTGAAAACAGAGGGTAATACTACGCTTTAGTTTTACCAGTGCAGGTGCACGTTAAAGGGCGGCGCTTCTCTCCCGTGCACAGTGGGCCAAAAGGCGGCTAAAACCCTATGTTCGCGGTTTGAGCTTCAGAGTCGCTAAAAAGGACTCGTGCGACCCTACCATTGGATTGCTCGTTCGGAGGGCAATTCATTGGTGGATTAACACGTACGTTTCGAGTTCTATTTCGCGGCTCTAGAGCTCAAACCCATCCGGGATTTGGACAGCCTCCACCGGTCTTCTGGCCCACTGTGCCATGGAGTCCGGTCTGCAGACTAATTCCGAGAGAAGTCGTTTCGTCGCTCTGCCTCTCTAGCACTCATGAAGCGTCCATCAGGAGTGCAAGAGAGAGAAATAGCGAGGAACCCGGATTTTTCGGGATCGACCAACTCTGCCCGCAACCGAGAGAATTGAGAATAGTGTTCTAAAGGGTAGGAATATTCCCGGGAATTTAGGGAATTCCCGGGAACGTTCCCGGGCACAATCAGACCCCAAAACAAGGAAATTTCCGGGAATTTTATAAAAATGGCTAAAATTGACAATTTTTTTCAGGAAAAAGTTAAAAAAGCAACATAGCAAGTAATATTTATGAAACACTTCAAATTTTTTTTCCATTTTTATTAAAGAGGAAGACAAAACAAAACGTAGAGTGTAAGAGACAGTGTTAAAAATTCCAACGTTTATCAAATGTCAAGAGTTTTTCATGTAGCAATGTTCCCGGTCGGAAATATTCCCGGGAATTCCCGGGAAGTCTCGGGAATATTCCCCGAAATGATTGTTCCCGGGAATTTTCGAACACTAATTGAGAATAACGCCAACGGCGTGGCGCGACGCCGCGGTGCGGTGCTCGGACTGGAGGAGGTGTTTTGACTGAAAATAACGAAGCGTGGCCGAGGGGAGCACACTGACGGACGTCCCCACACTAAACTCTTGTGGACTTTTTAAATGCATAATTATGCACTTTTTATGCATAGTTATGCATGCACAGATACATACGTAAGGTGTGTATAATATTATGCATCATTGTGTACATTTTGTGCATCTTCTTGCATAAAATGTACACAGTGATACATAATATTATACACACCTTACGTACGTTTCTGTGCATGCATAATTATGCATTAAAAACTCCACAAGATTTTAGTGTGCCCTGCTTGCTCCGTTTTTCAAGCCGTCAGTAGCCCCCTCTTGCCTTCTTCCGAGTCATCTGTTACCCAAGTTGAGTTTCCGATGCGAATATTCCCTGAAAACTCAAAGGGTGAAAAAATTAAGCCACCCTAGGTGTGATAAAAAAGGTTCTTCTTACCTTTCGTGTGAGAAACGGATGTCACATCTTGAGAGGTGCACACTAAAGTGCTATGTAGTTTTTTGTGCATAGCCTTGAACGAAATTGAGCATACGTTTGGAAATGCACGAATTCGTGCATAGCTAAGCATGAAAATGTGCATTGTTATGCAGCACCACGTGCGTTGTTGCGCACAAATCTGTGCATTCTACGCGTATGCTCAATATCGTGCAAAGCTATGCACGAAAAAACTACATAGTAATTTAGTGTGTGAGCACCGGAATTTTCGCTATGGAGTAGTGAAAAATGTTTTCCCTCGTCATGTAGGGTGTTAGGGTGTTAAACTATTAATGCGAAAATTAGGCGAGAACTTGGATTCCTGCCGCAAGACGGTAAGACATATTTCGCTTGCCAAAATTTAATCACAATTCTTACTCTCTTTAATTTTCGTGTTCGTGCATGGCTCCACCCTTCCCTTCGCCGCCCCGCCTTCGTCTCCAAGAAGCTGCTGTCAGTACCGGGACCGTCACAGGCAGCAGAGTCGGCTGTCTTGATGCAGAAATACTTTAGTTCGTCCAAAACTGTTTACTCGTCGCCGCGCCAAGCTCACACAGCAAATCCAAGCGTGGGACAGTCGCACACTATTTGGCGTGAACCAAAATGTCTTACGCTTACAAGTGTGAAACATGTTTGTCCCAGCTTGCCAATGTCTCACTCTTGGAAGTATGCACACTAAATGTTTATGTACTTTTAATTTTATTGTCTTAATTATTGCCATATTTTGGAACATATAAGGTATGAACAATCAAATGCATGAAGTCCATAAGCATTTAGTGTGAACGACTCGTGATCGGGCTCGTGGCCTCTACCTAACCTTGTAAATATCCTTACGCATTTTCTAAAAAAAAAATAGTCCTAATGCTATATCAAAGTCAACGTCAATTGCTTCCAAAATGCTTCTAAACTACAGGGAACCATAAGGCAGCAACAATGGTACAAGCGTGGTTCACACTGAAGCGTAAGACGCACTTTGGTTCACGCCAAAAAGCGTTAGACTGTCCCACAGTTGGGTTTGCAGTGTATGGACCACGGTCAAGGTGAAGCATTACTCTGTTTTCTTATTCGGTCAAAAACAGTTCAGGTCACATAATTTATCCCAGGTAACGCGACAATGTTCATAGCCGTTTTTCTCATATACCCTCTTACGGAGTAGTTTTTGCCAGGGCTTTTTTTTGGTGTCAGGTGTCAGGGCTACCTTGAGAAAGCAGCCCTCGGAGGGGATTTTGGCACAGTACTGGACAAGGGGAGGCGTGGACCAGAACGTGGTGGGGGAGAGGGTCGGGTAGACCACCCTTATGTGGCCACCCCTCTATGCGCAGGAAGACTGGCACAGGGAAGCCAAACAACTCAAGACGCGTATTGGGCTCCATAGTCGCTTAACAGGACTCGGACCCAACGTGTGACCCAGTGTCCGGACTTTTGAGCGTCTTGGCTGACTGGCTCGGCTGGCGGACCAGCCAGCCGCCGGCTGAACCTAGGTCTGTTCCGCTTGCACCGGCACGAGACACCATGCGTCTGGCTCTCTCACTCGCCTGTCAGTCGGCGGCCGACTGGTCACCAGCCGGGCCAGTCAGCCAAGATGCTCGGAAGTCCGAACACTGGTGTGACCCCCCCCCCCCCCATGGATTCCTCATTCGGAGAGCAATTCATTAGTGAGATTGAACGTTAGGTTCGAGTCCTATTTCGCGACTCTGGAGCTTGAAACCCGTGCGGGGATTTCGACCGCCTCGAACGGTCTTCTGGCCCACTGTGCGGCCTGCATCGGCGAGCAGGAAGTCACTGCGGAATATGGCAAGCACAGGTTGGCCACGGCCACCTCTCTGCCGCGCCGCTTCGCCGCCACCACACCCGGCCCCGGGAACCCTTCTGCGGTTCTGATATCGCTTTACCTGGCGGGAGGGACGCGGGATCGCCATCAACGTTTCCAGCGGCGTAGCAGCTGGGCAAGGGTGCGATCAGCCCTTCAGCCCCCCCCCCCCCCTCTCTCTCTCTCTCTCTCTCTCTCTCTCTCTCTCGATCGAGAACGCCTCGGTGGCAGGCAACGCACGCGCACGCGTGCATGCATAAATCCACTTTGCCTACCCTCCAGGCGTTCGATCAGACTGCAAAAATAAACACCGTGTTCTAACGTAACTTGACCGTTGAACTTCATGCAATCAATTGTCTAAAGATAATAATTTTTAAAATAGCATTATGTAGATTATTATTTCTATCTTTTAATTGATATTTATCCCATTCTGATACAACCTGGGTATGGTGATACTTTTGAGATAGTTCACTGCAAAAGTCAAAATAAACTTCAATGAGAAATTTGCGCTTTCTTCCAGAGAGCTACTTAACCAATTCTGAACCAAGGCCGAAATTTCACAGTTACTGGGGGGTAGGGACCAGAAAAAACAATACTTTTGCAATGTCTTCAATAATTTGTTTTGAAAGCTTCCTTATTAAGATCTAAAGGATAAAGTTTCATTGTTTTCTAAACGTAACAAAAAAAATTCTAAATACTGATAAAATTCTAAATTTTGTCCTCTTAGACATCGTGAAGTGTGTAACGTTTCAGTCTCTAGATCACAACCCTTGCCCTAAAATTACTTCAACTGACCTAATTGAAAGATAACGATCCTGGGCCGCCGTCTCCGTCCTCCAAGGGGAAACGGTCCAGGATGCGTCCTTTCTTGTTGGTCTCTGCGTGTTCCGGTCCGCTCGCTGGCTGGGCTCTGGGCTCCGGGGACTGTACCGAAACACAGTGGGCCACACAAGTGAAGGCGGTCAAAGTCCAGGACGGGTTGGAGGTCCAGAGGCCGCTAAATGGGACTCGAACCGAGAGTGTGACTTCACCGACGGATTGCTCTCCGAACGAGGAATCCATTGGTGGGGTCTCACGTTTGGATAACTGTAGACCTCAAAACGCGTCTCGGGTTTTGGCCGCCTCCGCCCACCTGCGGCGGTCTCGTGGCGTTGCCCCAAGTGCGCCGCTAGTGCTGTGGACGCGTTTGAGTGTCGTTTTATGCCTGCGTGCATCTCGTCGCTTTACAGCCGTATTTATGAGTTTCGGCGGCCAGGGAGCACGACACGAGTCCAAGCAGCCATGTCAAGCTTCGGCCAACGCTTCCAATTGGCACGGGCCCCACACGGAATAAAGCCTAAGTGTACTAACAGCCTAAGTGCAACTCAGTACACACTTAAGGTTCAAGTGTAGGCGCCAAGTGTAGGGCCAGAAAACGATCAAAATCCTCGATGGGTTTTGAGCTCCCGAAATGTAGGGGACCCAAATTGAACCTGTGACCCTACTGATAGATTGCTCTCCGAACGAAGAATCCATGGGTGGGGTCACACGTTTGGTTTGAGTCTTGTTTAGCGACGCCGCAGCTCCAAAGAGCTGCAGCTCAAGAGTTTTGACCGCCGTGCTCTGGCCCACTGTGCGCATCCACCCCTCCACTGCCGTATGCTTCTCTTCCCTCCGCCCCTTTCCCTTCCACATCGCACACTGCACGCGACAGCCCTTGACTCTGTCCGTTTGAGTCACCCTGCCCGCCGCACCCACGACATGCCTTGTTAAACCGATTTCCTGTGTTGTGCCCCGCCTGCGTTTCCGTCGAACGAAAACAAACATCCTGTGTCCAAACTGGTCGGTGCAAATGTTGACTGTCCGTCAGATGACGCAGGAGTTTCAATATCCCTTGCTGTGAGCATTAGCTGTTTGAATGAATCTGCTGGAATGATGAGGCCGGCTTCACAAACGGTTCCTCCGTAAGCTGCCATGAGCAGCATTGGCTTGTTGAGAGGCGGTCTGAATCCCGCACGGGATTCATGACCTCCAGAGTCGCCAAATGGGACTGTAGCTCAAAATCCGTCTTGAGTTTGACCGCCTCTACCGGTCTCCTGGCCCCGTAAGGGATCACTCCAGTATTTTATTGGTCGGTATTTTTCGGAATTATACGGTTTTAAACCCGGGATTTCTGAATTTCTTGGTATTTGACGGTTTTTACCGGTATGTGGTAGACCACACCAACTGATGTGGTCTATATCACAATACGGTGCTTCGGAGAAAAGCTGGGACGGAAGTTCAGAAGAAATCGAGAAGAACAAAAGTCGAACTTGCATGAGAATATAGCTCTGCAGAGGCGGCAGAACGGCGACGCAGATGCTCATTCTCACAAATTTCGCATACTTTGTTCTTCTTGATTTCTTCTCAACTTCTAGTCCAGCTCTCCTCCGAAGTACCCTATTCTATGCAATTCCACGCAATGACCACACCAAACGTGGCCTAGACCACACCAACTGATTCGGTCAAAATGGCACCCATCAGACCAAATCAGATGGTGTGGTCTAGGCCACGTTTCGTTTTTCAGTGAAACCAGTCTATCATCGATGATAGATCTCCTTTAGGTGGGATTTCCGCGTACAGCGCAAACGGGAAGTGAAGCGATTACACTGGTAAAACTAAAGCGTAACTCTATGCTTGAGTCAAGCATAGAGTTACGCTTGAAGACGGTACGCTTGAAATGAAGCATACTCTGGAAATTCCCCCATGCATTTAGATAGGGGAAATCTTGGCGGATGAGCCTGTTACGCTTGATTTCAAGCGTAAACTGATTACGCTTGAAAACAGAGGGTAATACTACGCTTTAGTTTTATCAGTGTACTTCCAAATCGAAATCATGCTCTCTCTCTCTCTGAATAGGACTCGAACTGAACGCGCTCCTCAAACAAGCAATCCAATGGTGGGGTCGTACACCCGGTTCGAGTCCTAAACTAAATATTGTGATGTAAATTACTATTCTTCACCTTCAAAAACCGTCATGCACAGTGTACAGTTTCAACCATTTTAAAAAAGCCAATATTGGGACGTCGGCCATGGACGGACTCGCATTGTAGGGCTACGTTTGCGCGACTCAAGAGCTCTAAACCTGTCCGAAATTTTGACCGCCTTGAACGGTCTTCTGGCCCCCTGTGCTCCGTGGTGCAACAACAACTAATTACACAACTTATCGCCGCGTCACCAGGACGCTCTCCGGGGCTATCTGCGCGGCGGGGCGCGCTGCCGCCACACCGGAAGACATTAGTGTCGTCGGCCGGAGACCGGAGCACAGTGGGTCAGAAGACTGTTGAGGCGGCCGAAATTAGACGCGTTTTTCTCAGCTCTAGAGACGGTAAATGGGACTCGAACCGAACGTGCGACCCTGCCAATGGGTTGATCGTTTGGATCGTTTGGGGTCGCAGGTTTGATTTGTGTTTTATTAAGCGACTCTGAAGCTGAAAACGCGTCCGAGATTTTGTCCGCCTCAACGGTCTTCTGACCCACTGTGCGGCCGGGGATCCCTTCGGCCCGAGTTACGCTCGGCACCTCAACCCCGCAAGGCCGAGCTGACAACTTGCGCCCGGCGGCCACTAACCACCCCTGACTGATCGAGAAAACTGGTGCAGCGGCCGGCCGCCACGGCGCTGCAATCGCCAAACGCTGCACCACGCACCACGGGCCAGAAAACCGACGCAAGCGATCAAATTCGTAGACGCCTTTCGAGCTCCAGAGTCCAGAGTCTGTCGATAGTACTCGAACCGAACGTGTGAGCGCATTCCTCGTTCATGATTGGGGTCACTAGTTCGGTTCGAATCCCATTTACTGACTCTATAGCTCAAACCCGACCCAAATTCGCCTCAAGCGGTCTTTGGGCCCACTGTGCGGTAGACCCCACGCCCCGAGAGATGAGACTTGTGTGCTCGAACCGAGTGTGTGACGCCACCAATAGATTCCTCGTTCGGGAGCACCCCGTTGGCAGGGTCACACGTTCGGTTCGAGCCGCATTTAGCGACTATGGAGCTCAAAACCCGTCCGGGATTTTGACCGCCTTGAACGGGCCTCTGGCCCACTGAGCGCGCTGCCGGGCAATTCCAGTGTGTACCAACCAGACAGACTGTGTTGATACAAGAAATCGTTCTCTTCAGGAGAAATAAAATAAGTTCCAGAGCTCTTCCGCGTCAAGCCGAGGCGGACAGGAAGCGGCGGCGGATTACACCAGAGGCGATGGGATGCCTAGTTACTTCTCAGGGGATAAGGCCGCCCAGCCAGCTAGGGACGGGCGATTTCCAAATTTCAGTATCGCGATTGCGATTTCTCACATATCGCGATCTCATGCGATTAATCGCAAAATCGCAAAAATCGCAAAAAATCGCAAAAATCGCAAAATCGCTAAAAATCGCAAAATCGCATATCGCAAAATCGCAAAAATTGCAAAAAACGCAACAAAACTTAAATACTACCGAGAACACGCGCCAGCCTCGTTCGGTGCAGTGCGCGGTGCGATTTTTGCGATTGTGCGATTTTTTGCGATTTTGCGATTAATCGCCGAGGTTCAAAAACCGAAATCGCACCGCGATTTTTTGAAAAAATCGCATTGCACCTGCGATTAATCGCAAAATCGCCCGTCCCTACAGCCAGCACGCCGGCCTTCTTCCTCGCGCCCCACAGTGGGCTGGAAGACCGGCGCAGGCGGCCAAAATTCAAGACGCGTTTTGAGCCCCACAGTCGCCAAATGGTACTTGAACCGAACTGTGACCCCACCAATCGATTCCTCGTTCGGAGAGCAATCGATTGGTGGGTTCGCCCGTCCGGTTCGAGTCCGCTGTCCCGCGATTTCGGAGCTCCGAACGCGTCTAGAGTATTGGCCGCCGGTGCCGCCTTCCGGCCCACTGTGCCGCCGCCTTCCCCGCGCCGCGTCCTCAAGTTTATCCCGATTGTCGCCACGAGGACCGCCGCGGCCGCCGGCCCGTCACCGGGCTTCAAGGCAGACCGACAACTGTCGTGCCCCGGCTTTGGCCAGCGGCGCACTGTGTTCTCGCAAACTTTAACTATTGGCCGCCGCTGTTTCCAATTTCGCTGAGCTTATTCCGAAACTAGCGTCGTCGCGCGAGGGGAGAATGAATTTGTCGTGACAATCCATGTTTTCGTCAGGCCTTCTTTAACCACTATAAAAAATTCCTATGGAGATTGTTTTGACGTGAATCATTTGCCGTTGAGGCTCAATTTGTGTCATTAAAATATTTGAAAAGATGGACTCTTGATTTTCTTCAAGCTTTCTTGTACATTGAAAAGTTGCTATTGTGAAATTCGTGGTCCGATAATGAGGCTCAAATATGCGGTCAAAAACGGAGTGATTATAGGCACGCCGCGTGTATATAATAAAAAGCAAGTTATTTGCACGCCGGAAAAGCTTTTCCAGCGTGTGTATAATATAAAATAGGTTTATTTCCACGCCGCGTTTTTCCAGCGTGTCTATAGTAATTTCAACCTTTATTTTCACGCGGTTTGACCCTAGAAGCATATTTTTTATTGACACGCTTCAAATATTTTTCAGCGTGCATTTAATATGTCTTCTAGAAAGGTACACGCGGCGTGCGTTGAACACAATGTTTTCTTATTGGCACGCCGGTTGGAAAAAAGTATTTCCAGCGAGGACCCCTCCCCACCAGGTCGGCATGGTGGGTGGGTGGGACCGCACCTACATGTTAAGTTTCGTTAATATGCTTCTAGGGACACACCGCGTGAAAATAAAGCTAAAAATTATTATAAGCACGCCGGAAAAGCTTGCCCAGTCGGGTCAAAACGCTATTCCGGCGTTTTAATAATATTTTTTGAGTTAGAGCCACGCGGCGTGTCCCTTACCGCGGTTATATTATGTACACGCAGCGTGTCAATAACAATAAGCCGCATTAGGGACACGCGGCGTGTATATAATATCGGTCATCAAAAAATTGGAAAGGATGACCCCAGTGGTTAACGAAGTGCCTTACCACACACATTCCAAAAAGCATAGGGATTGACCGAGGGGTTACCCACTTCTTATTTTGGTGTACACACGATTCCCGAACAAATCTCACGGAAAACAGGAGGATTTTTAAAGAAATTCCTTTATTTCTTTGTGTTTTTGGGCACTATTGCAAGATTGCGACGACATAGGTTACGTTAGGTGACAGCACAGCCTAGTTCGTAACTTACGAAGGTGCAGTAAGTTACGACCACTGTCTCCACAATGATACGAATGAATGATCCTTTTTGTGTCGTAAAGAATGGAGAAATAGCTCAGTATTATGACTGCCCAGTATTTCTCAGCAGCGAATTGAGCGTGTGGGTGGCGCCATCCGGCAGTCGGTCGTGGGTACTAACGGAGTACATCACTGTGAAAATTTTGGATGTCACTTGATAACAATTTCAAGGCTAATTTTTCTTACAAGAGTGTCATCAAAACATTTGATGACATTGTTGTCACGTCCATGTAATTAGTAGGCTATGGCAGCTTCAATGTACCCTTTTGTATGAAAGTAACGAAAACTAACATCATCCACAATTTTGTCATAAAGTGGCAACAAAATTTTAACAATGTAGCAAGACAATTGCCAGGGAGCCGTGCATGCCGGCTGATTCTCGGCGAGGGAGGGGTGTGTGTGTGTGAGAGAGAGAGAGAGAGAGAGAGAGAGAGAGAGAGAGAGAGAGAGAGAGAGAGAGAGAGAGAGAGAGAGAGTGAGTTTAGTTTGTAAAATGTTTTGTTGGGAGAGAGGAGAGAGGGTGAGATGCAGGCAGCACTGTTCGGAATCAGGTCAACAGAGTGATTCTTAGAGTCATTTACACCGCTCAGTCTCTCTCGCACCTATACGGGACGCCCCATGAGTGCGAGAGAGACAGAAGGGGACGAACCAGGCTTTCGGAATCAGTCTGCGGAGCGCATACGGGCCGTGTCTCCACGCGGCGTCTCCTGGCACACAGTGGGTCAGAAGACCGTCGAGTGAGGCTGCCAAAATTCCGGTCAGGTTTAGAGCTCCAGAGTCTCTAAATAGGACTTGAATTGAACGTGTAACCCCACCAATGGATTCCTCGTTTGGAGAGCAACCCACGCTGACAAAAAAGAAAACCTGTTTTGGGTAAACTTTCCCCCGTTTTGGGTGAAATTTCCCCCGTTTGAAACAAGAACGGGTAGGATTTTTGCCAAAACGGGTAGCGCTTCCCCCATGCCATTTGATCCCCCCCGGAACAGGGTGGGCTCTCCCCTGTTTCGCTTTAAAATTCAAAGGATTTCAGCGAATTTTCAAAGTTCTCCTAATCAACATTGCCTTACAGAAATGGCTTCATCTTGACAAGACAAACAAAAGATGTCAACAAATGTCATAGGTTAAAATGGGAAATGAAGTTATTTGACTTCAAAAGTACCCAACAATAGTCCGTTTAGGCCATTTGACAAGTTTAGAAGTTCAATAATTTATTTATTTCCCATCCAAACCTATGACATGTGTTGACATTTTTAGTTTTTCTTGTCGAGACCAATCCATTTCTTTAAGGGGGCAGTAGCGCCATAAATTTTCAAAAAGGCGATTTTTCGTTTTTTAACCAGATTTTATCTGTTGGCAACCCTCCAAGAATCTGACAAGATTTTGCCGAAATACGTTATCGTTTAGGCTCCAGAGTCGTTTTTATAAATCTATTTGTACAGGCTAGGTTAGGCACGTTTAATCTTTTAGGCCGATTTTCTAAATTGTAGATTTTCGGAGCTTGCGCGCAGGATTTTGAGAAAACGGTTTGAGATATCGCCCTGAAAATTGAGCGGGTGTTAGTACTAGTAACATCCTTCAAAATGGCCCTTGGGTTTCGGGATTGAAGTATTTTAAAGCTTTATTAGAACACATTATAATGTCAAATTTTAACATGTTTTTTAACAGTTTCAAAAACTTGAGTTTTGAAATACTTCCCGATATTATTTCTCAAAGCTAGAGGGTCATTTTTACAGCCGAAGTATGTAAAACAAGTGGTTAAAATTTGGATGGAAAATTTTTAGCGGGTACTGAGTAGCTCTGCGCGCAGTGATATTTTGTAATTGTTAGGCAAATATGTTGTGTTGTCTTTTGCCCTTTCCACACCCCACAAAAATGACCATAACTCAACCAATTTTTTTTTAAATAATCCTTAAGGAACCCTCTTTTTAATGGTAACTTGTGATTTTCTCCTCGATTAACAGAAAAGATTTAGCAATAGGAGAAACTTCGTTAAAATTTGACAAAATACAGATGAAGATGGCGCTACTGCCCCCTTAAAACAACGTTAATTTGGAAAACTTTGAAAATTCACCCCAGCCTTCGACATTTTGCTTGGATGCGAAACGGGTAACCCACCCCTGTTTTGGGTACACTTGCTTCCAAAATAGGCTGAGCTTGCTCCCCGTTCTCGTTTCACACCCAAACCAGGTTTGCGACTTCCCCATTTTGGGAAGGAGACTACCTGAAATGGTTTTTTTTTCTGTCAGTGCAATGGTAAGGTCAAACGTTCAATTCGAGTCCCATTGAGCGACTCTGGAGCTCAAAACGCGTCCAGAATTTTGGCCGCCTCAACGGTCTTCTGGCCCACTGTGCGGCGGCCTTGGACGCGCTTTGTGCTTAACCGAGTCTGTTTGTTGTTGCGTTGTAGAACGCTCACGGCTCCGGCAGCGCCATCTCCTTGTCGACGGGCAGGAACTAAGGGGTGGGGCAGACTCCGAGCCGGACGCACAGTGGGCCAGAAGACCGGCGCAGGCGGCCAATTCTCCAGGGTCAGTCGGGGTGATTTTGGGACACGGGGTAAAAATGGGACAGCCGTTTCAGGGTCCAAACGTGACATTTTAGGACTCCTGCCAGATAAAATGTCATTTTCACAACAAAAAAAACGCATCTGGTATAGCTGGAGTTGTATCATGTCAAATCTTGTTCATGAAACAGCTGTCCCATTTTTACCCCGTGTCCCAAAATTACCCCAACTGACCCTAGACACGTTATGATCTCCAGAGTCACTAAACAGGACTCGAACCGACCGCGTGGCCCCACCAATGGATTGTTTTCCGAACGAGGAGTCCATTGGTGGGGTCACGCGCTCGGTTCGAGTCCCATTTGGCGACTCTGGAGCTCAAAGTGCGTCTTGAGTGGTCTATAGTTGTTGTGGTCGCCTGCGCCGATGGTGCGACGGTGGCCAAGCAGAGGCATCTGGCGGTGGATTCCACCTACAACTACCCCTCGCGGAGCGTGCGGGGTATCGGCGCGGCTGGCTGCCGTTGCAGGGGGTAGCGCCGCACCGTTCGCGGCACAGTGGGCCAGAGGACCGGTTAAGACGGGCAAAACCCCGGACCCTCGAGTCGCTGAATGGAGCTCGAACTGAACGTGTGACCCCACACCAGTAATGAATTGCTTTCCGAACGAGGAATACATTGGTAGGGCCACACGTTCAGTTCGAGTCCCATTTAGCGACTGGAGCTCAAGACGCGTCCAGAGTTTTGCCGCCTGCACCCACTGAGCGCGGTGCGCACTCGAACGGCCGCGGCGCGAAGCGGAGATGGATGTTCCCTGCAGCCGCCGCCGCGCCCCGCCAAACTGTTTATGATGAGTTTACGACGATAGCCCTCCGCGCCGTGCGGCAGACTGATTCCGAGAGTCGTCTTCGTCGCGCTGTCCCTCTCGCACTCATGGGGCGTCCCGCGTAGGTGCGAGAGAGACAGAGCGACGAAAATGACCCTCGGAATCAGTCTGCAGCCCGCAATTCTGTTTGCAACGCGTATACACTGCGGAAATGAGCCGCCGGCACCGCCAACTTTTTGATATCCGCGGCCGGGCCAACGAAGTCAGACAACGACCTGAACACCAGCCGCGCGCTCGTCGCCCCAGGCTCCGCTTTTATTAAGGCGCTGTGACAGGAAGCGGCGGCACTGCAAGAAAAGACCGCAACATAAGTACAACAAATTGTGCCAAATTTTTTAGTCAGTTTACAACGATTATTGTACAAGGTATAATGGGGCCCAGCGAGGAAACGGTACCCAATGGTAGAAAAAAGTACGGAACATGTCTGGTCAACAATTTGCCGGGACCCACTGAGAATCCAAAGGCTATAAATATAGCGTCAATTGGTGCAATGCATTTGAAGCCGTTTTCATCGCGCCAAGTGGTGCGATGCTTTTTCATCGCACGTGAAGTGCAATGCCGTCCCATGCATTAGCATAGGGCATTTTCGTGACGCATCGCACGTAAGGTGCGATGAGGCTGTGGCATTGCACGTGTGGTGCGATGTCTCAACGCATAGCACCATACGCGATACGCGCTGTGTTCATAGCCTTTAGAACCACAGTGCCGTCCGTACTTGCCAAGTACAGAACTTTCTGTACTTCTTACCGTACCCGTATACATGAGACTATATGGACCAGGTACGGACGTTTCCGTCCGTATTCCCGCACTATATTCTTCTGTACATTTTCCGCAGTACAGAAAAGTGCAGAAATTTTTACAGTGCCAGTGCGGGTGACGTAGTACTTTTAACAATTCTGATTTACTTTCCACAATCAGCGTTGAACTTTTTTTATACAATCCGTGTCGTACTTTTGTTGTACTATACCCATTTTTTCGTGCTGTGGGGTACGGCGCAGGGGCGGTTGCCGTATTTTGCACTGAGAATGAAATAGTCAAGATCAGGACAATAATTTTGGGTGAGGTGGTATTCTTTATCACCCAAATTTGAATGTGGCCGATAAGGCAGACTATCCCAAAATACCCCCGGTGTCCCAGTTACCCCCGTTGACGGTAATGTTTTGTACTAATTTTGCACGAGACGTCTCTGTGTTTTGTGCAAATTAGCTCTTTTTCGTACGCGCGAATTCACCCGATAGAATCCACGCTCCGCTGCAAGCCCGCATTTGACACGTGTGCCTGTTGACTCGGCTTAGCCATCGCGTATTTCCGCGTATTTGAAGGTCGACGCTCCCCCGTCCCCTTTCCCCATTGCCGAGCGGTGAATTGGTCACGTGGCTTATGAGCGCCCCCTATCAGGACCTGGATGGAAGCCGCAGGTGACATGACGCATGGAATATGGAGAGTGATCGGTTGGGTACTCGTGATAGGGGAGGGGGGGGGAGGGAGAGAGATAGAGAGACAGAGAGGGAGAGAAAGAGAGAAAGAGGGAGAGAGAGAAAAGGGGGGGGGGGAGTGAGGAAGGAGAGAGAGGCGGCAGGGCGCTCAGTGGGCCAGAGGACCTGTGGGGTGGTCAAAATATCGCGGCGGATGAGTTTTGAGCTCTATAGAGCACTGTGAAAAATTCCGTACTTTTGTACGGGAAAGCTACAGAAGAAAAGATTACGGAGACACGGAGAGAAGTACGGAATGTCTGTATTTGCTCCATTTTTACAACCCATGAAAACGGGCGTGGAAAACAAGTACGGAAGTACCGTAGTTGTTCGGTCCAGGCAAATTATTGACACGTTATGTTCCGTGCCTTTTCCGTACTTTTTTCTCACAGAGGTCGCTTAATGGGACTTAAATCAAACGTGTGATCCCACCAACGGATTGCTCTCGAATGGAATTCATTGCCGGGGTCACGCGTTTGGTTCGAGCCCGATTTAACGATTCAGGAGCTCAAAACTCGTCCAGTATTTTAGCCGCCTGCGCCGGTCCTCCGGCCCACTGCGCGGCAGGGAGATTGGATCAGGTGGTGTCGGCCACTTGCTTTGATCAGGCAAACCATTCGGTGGTCCTCGCGGCGGCCCTGCCAAGAGCTCGGCACGGCACGGCGGTAAGGGCGCCATTTGCCCTACTCTCGGCCCGTGACCGAACGAACAAAACCGACACTCCAGCCCACTCCAGTAGAATAAAATTCAGATTTTCTGCCCTTGAGTGAGAAACGCTGTGGCACCAGCCGAGCCGTGGTATTCCGAAGAGTCTTTTCATCTTTGACTCTCTGCCACGCCCGCTGCACAGTCACAGTGGGCCAGAAGACCGGTGGAGGCGGTCGAAACCCCGACGCGTTCTAAGCTCCACAGTCGCTAAACGAGACTCGAACCGAACGAGTGACCCTACCAATGGATTGCTCTCCGAAGGAGGAATCCATTGGTGGTCACACGTTCGATTCGACTCCCTGTATAGCGATTCTGAAGCTGGCGCGTGTTGCGTGTTGGTCGACTGCACCGGTCTTCTGGCCCACACTGTGCGCAGGTCGCAGCATGAGTGCGACAGAGCGACGAAACTAACGCCTTCCTGGAATCTTTCTCTTAGCGCACGGCGCGGAAATGAATACCTTGGCTTTATTGCTTGTTTTTGGCTCTGCGGCGCTTGAAGGACTCGCGCAGGGACCTTTGTTGAGCTTGATGCCGGAGAAACTGAGAACGAGACAGACGACTGTCGTGTCCTTATATTGCAGGTACAGCACAGTGTGATTGCAGCTGTAACGTTCACGGTAAAAACGGTTCCCGGTTTTCCCAGGAAGCCTGTAGAGAGGACATAGGTATTTCCAGGGAGTTCCTGGGAAAACCAGGAACAGTTTTTACCGTGTTTTTTGATTTCTGCTGTACCCGCTCTGGAAACTCAACAATGTACACTGAACACACTCTCATGGATACAAGCTAAAGCGTGTGTACTGAGAACACTGTTGAGTGCGGAGAGTGACAGTCCCCGCCTACTGCAGCGCAAAATTTACGAATCACGTCCTGAAGTTGTTTGTCAGATGATTACATTCCCATGAGAGCGTGTTCAGATGAGTGCTCACCCAAGCACGCCTGGCGGTATATGCAGCTGAAGGTGTGTTCCTCACCTTGACGCGTCGTAATAGAATAATCGTAACTGTCAGTGTGGATTCAAGACAATCCTAACTGTAAGTGCAGGCCCAAGGCAATCCTAACTTTCAGTGTCGATACAGAACTATCCTAACTGCACATGACGTGAAAATCGGTCTTTCCTTGAAGTCCGTGACGCTGACACACTACAAAAAACTACTAGCCGAAGAGCTAGTAAGAAAAGTTTCATCACTGAAAATAGAAAGGTCAGATTTCTTATCATTATAGGGGTGATACTATAATGTTAGACCGAAAAAAGGGTCATACACAAGTGTATGACCGAAGAAGAGGTCATACACAAGTGTATGACCGAAGAAGAGGTCATACATAAGTGTATGACCGAAGAAGAGGTCATACACAAGGGTATGACCGAAAGAGGTCATAGGTCATACACCAATGTATGACCGTTGTAAAGGTCATAAACAAATGTATGACCGAAAAAGGGTGATACTTTTGTGCATCACCGATGAAGGTTGATGTATCCCTAAGGTAAACGAGGGCCAGCCTCGCTAATGTCTGACCTCTTTTCGCACTGTTAAAAAATTCGGATTGAAATTTCATAACATGTTAATGTAATTATTATCACTTTTCTGTTTTGAAATTTCATGGCGATTTTCTGCAATGAAATTTATTTCATTGCAGAAAATCGCCATGAAATTTCATAGCAACGTGTTATGAAGCTTCATTAAATTGTTAATGAAAATTCATATGTACGTTACGATATTTCATTTGCGATTGTGATGTTGTATTTCGTACAGGGGTAATGAAATCTCAGACCGGTATCTGGACTTTTGGTTACCCACACCAGTTCTAAAAATTGCAAGCAGGTCAAATGCGACTTAGACTTCGCTCCTTCCTGCCCCGGAGTGAAGCGCAGAGAGCGGTCATACATTTGTGTATGACCGTTTTTCGGTCATACATCCGTGTATGACCTTTCTTCGGTCATACATTTGTGTATGACCTTTTTATCGGTCATCCTTTTTGAATTGCCAAAAATTGGTCTGATATCTCATCTTTTGAATTACAGTGATCCTTATTCAAAAGCGTAGACATTATATTTCAGGGATGTCGCGATTCACTGATTTGCAGTGAAGAGAGTTCATAACCAGTTTTAGCCACCTCTCCAGTTACGATTGCTTCAGATTTGCCCTGACAGTTAGGATTGTCGTGGATCTGCACTAACAGTTAGGATTGTTCTATTAGGAGGCGTCGGCCTCAGGACACTCCTCTTGCGAATGTACTCATGAGTACCCGCTTAAGACAATGTAACACTGTTCAGCTTGCAGAGTGACACTCCACGCCCATTAGTACAGAGAAAAATTCACGAATCACCTAAGGAACTCCTTTTTCGGCCGCGTCGGCCTGTTATTTTGACAATGGCGCCGTGCTGTTCTTCAATCTCGTACTTCCTCACGGGCTGCAGTTTGTGTCGCGGCCGGCCACTCCAACTCCAAAGGTCGCCCTTAGCCGCCCTCAGCCCAGCAGCGCCGGCCGGCGAAAAGTGGGCCAGAAAACGAGTAAAGGTAGTCAAAATCCCGGACGTATTCTGAGCTCCAGAGTCACTAAATGCGACTCGAACCGAAATGTATGACCCTACCAATAAATCGCTCTCCGAACGAGCAATCCATGGGTCGGGTCACACGTTCGGTTTAAGTCCTGTTAAGCGACTCTGCACACTAAATGACCAGGGACAATTTTTGCATCTAGCTGGATGCGGTTTTAAGCACATCTAACTTCGGACAAATTTGTATCCGGCTAGTCACGAATTGTACATAAAGAGGCACAATACTGTACTTCGAACACGAGACAATATTTGTGATCCAATTGATGGACAATATTGTGCCTCTTTATGTACAATTCGTGACTAGCTAGATACAAATTTGTCCGAAGTTAGATGTGCTTAAAACCGCATCCAGCTGGATGCAAAAATTGTCCCTGGTCATTTAGTGTGTGGATCTCAAAACACGCCTCGAGTTTCGCCCGCCAGCACCGGTCATCTGGCCCACTGTGCGGCGGCGGGCCCGCCGGGGTCGAGGATGCTGGAGAGGTCCTTGAGGGCGGAGAGGCGGCCCTGCGAGTGCGCGGCCCACTGCTGTATATCGGGGCCAACAATCAATATTTGATGCTGCGGTATCAATAAAGGGCAGCCGGCGTGGCGGTCCTCCCCGGGTCAGTACTAAACCGGCATTTGTTGCCCCCTTCCCCGCTTTCCACACACCGGTCACAGTGGGCCCGGAGACCGGCGCAGGCGCAGGCGGCCGAACTCTAGACGCGTTTTGAGCTCCAGAGTCGCTAAACAGGGCCGATCCCAACGTGTCACCTCACCAATGAATTCCTTGTTCGAAGCGCAACCCACGGATAGGGTCACTTGATCGGGTCGAATCTCATTAACGGCTCTGGAGTTCAAAACACGTCCGGGATTCACGTCTGCTGGTCGTCTGGCCCACCGTGCGGTAGCCCTCGCGCCCCCGGAAGGTCGGACTTGTACCGCTTGCCGCACTCCGCAATGCAAAGATGGGCCGGGATGGCTTTGTTTATGACTGGGATTCGGTCCCGCGGCCCTATGGCCCTTCGGGGCGGAACCCTTCAGCCCTTCGGCCCGACCTCACCTGTCTCGTCCTCCCGCCGCACAGTGGGTCAGCAGACCGTTGTCGAGGCGCCCAAAATCCCGGACGCGTTTTGAGCTTCACAGTCGTTAAATGGGACTCGAATCGAACGTGTGACCCCACCAATGGATTGCCCTCTAAAGGAGGAATCCATTGGTGAGGTCACGTGTTCGATTCGAGTCCCATTCAGCGACTCTGGAGGATTTTGACCGCGAACACCGGTCTTCTGGCCCACTGTAGGCCGCTCACCAAAGGCACCCTTGAACTCCGACCAGCACCTCGCGTCCCTCGGAAACAAGGAACCACACAGCGGCGCACTTCGCGCGACCTTACCGCGCGCGTAAACCAAAGGGGCACTTTTAAAGAAGAAGAAGAAGAAGAAGAAGAAGAAGAAGAAGAAGAAGAAGAAGAAGAAGAAGAAGAAGAAGAAGAAGAAGAAAAAGAAAAACAAGAGAAGGGAAAACACATAGAAAGAAAGACCTTGTGTTGCACGGTGGCCCAGAAGACCGTCGTAGGCGACCAAAACTCTAAACTCGTTTCGAGCTAAAGAGTAGTTTAACAGGAGGGTAATTCTTTGTAGAATCAGCAAGCTCTAAAACGCGACTGCCGCCGATCCGGGTGAAACTTACATGGATGACAACCTACTTGACCCTTACTAAGAAGTGACATTTGGTTTGGGCCCAACATCTTTCGTTATCGAGATATCGTATGATATCGATATAATCCGATAACTCCGAAATCGCTTATAAATTCGCCTATAACTCGATAATGGTTTGAGATAACTCAAATCCGGAAAAACGGTTGGAAAGAGGATAAAATTCTGCAAAAAATAAAATTTTTCGCAATTTTTTTTGGAAAAGTCGAGTTTTTGTTAAGTTTGACTAAAATATGAAAATTAGCGTCAAATTTTAGTCCGGCGTTCAAACAAGGCATACTATATCTTAAAAAATACCTTAATCCTTCCTACAAACGAAAATACCAACCACAAAAAACATTTTGTTTCGTTCTCGAGATATCTCAATTCTCCTAAACCCTTGCAAACGCCTGTGACGGCTGGATAGGCAGACCCGCTCAGCAGGTGCGTTCGGCGGTGCGGCCTACCTAGCTGGCGCTCTGTGGACACCCCCGCCCCCTTCCCCTCGCTTCCCCAGCTGTCGGCGCTCGCCTCGCCTCCCGAGGCACTGCCGGATTTCCCCCCCCCCTTCCACTGCCCGCCCCTACCCCGCTCCCCTCCTCCCTTCGAGACCGGCTACTCGCCCCTTTTGTTTATCTTGCGGGCGGTGTTTTTAACAAATTGCTTGCCAATTGGTCACTGATTGAACAAAACCAACATTTCACTGGTACGCCCAAGTACTGACCTTGCATGACAATCCCTGCTTAAATCTGTCTGAAGTCAAACCATGTGTAATTCTTATCTTTTGTTTACTATTGGTTTCAGGTTAGGATACCCTATTGTTTGTTTTAGAGAAGCAATTATGTTCTGTACACTAGGCAAATATGAAGAAAGAGACAAAGGGTCCCATTCTTGTAATGGGGAATTCACTTTAAGAGAAGATTTGAGCCCTGATGATGTTCGGCTCATAAAGCTGAGAAGTTCTTGCAAGAAACACTTAAAGACTGTGTGTGCCAGTCATTATCGGAATCTAGTAATAGCATATCCTTCTCATGTTGTCACTTGCTGCAACCCCTTTCAGCATCACAAAGAAGGATCAAAGAAGAGACCTAAAGCAAGGAATCTCAAAGAAATAACATTAAAAATGAGAGATGCTGGAAAAGAGAAGAACTTAAATTTAATTCCTGGACAAAAAGTTTGTGTTTCGTGCAGTGTTCATTTTTCATCGCTGTTTCCAAGGAAAAAAAGTCTGACACCACCACTTACATCACCACCTCCTTCACTGCCTCCATCAGTGGCACCAAATGAACTTGGAGGTTTCTTGTCATCACCATCTATACCATCTTCATCTTTACCTTCATCACAGCAAGTTTACGATTCCACTCAGCAAGCTTCTAGATCTGAACAGGAAGATACTGAACCTGGTGGTAGTTTGTCTCGTCAGGGCAGTGACGCTCAAGCTAAAGTGAACCAGCAGGATATCAGTTATCCCGAGAACTTGGACTCGTTGAATGCCTGGTTGTCCTCTGTTGGGAAAAATCCTGTTTCTCTTAGAAAATTGTCTGCGTCACACACTTACTTCCAAAAAGTGCTTGATGATATCAGAGACGTACTGCAAAAATGTTCAGGCAAAGATTTTTCTGATAAAATTGCAGAAATGAAGATGAAAGCTCAGTATTATGAAGAGATGATGGTGCAGCTCAAGGAGTACTTCCAGAAAAATAAAAGTGACAAGAAAGCTCAAATGCTAGTGCTGAGTGTTTTACCAAGGAGCCTCAGTGTAGCCAAAATCATAGAACAGTTCGGTGCTACATCACACAGAGTCCGGAAAGTAAAAGCCACCGTAGAGAAGAAAGGTATTTTGAGCTTAGCAGATGCGCAACAGGGAAGGAAATTACCTGAACAGGTTGTGACTCTAGTTCGTGATTTCTTTTACCGGATGGATGTAAGCAGAGAACTCCCTGGGAAAAAAGACACAATTAGTGTAGTTGAAAATAGGAAGCGAGTCCTCAAGCGGAAAAGACTAGTGTTAGGGACCCTATCTCAGCTTCATCAAGACTTTCTAAAAGAATATGAGGATATAAAAATTTCTGCTTCAAAATTTGCATCTCTGAGGCCTAAAGAATGTGTACTAGCTGGAAGCCCAGGCACACATATGGTATGTGTGTGCACCTACCACCAGAATCCTAAACTGATGTTTAGAGCTGCAGGATTGCATAACATTGAAGGTCTCTCATCAGAGATTGACTGTCTAAAATATTTTCTATGTGATAATCCAACTGAATCTTGTCATTTAAGAAGCTGTGAGAACTGTCCTGATGGCCTTCAACTTCAAGAGATGATAGAATTATATTTTGCAGAGAAAATGATTAAAGAAGTTAAATATAATCAATGGAAATCTACAGACCGGAGCGAGATGGCTTCGATTACTTGTCCAATTGAAGACTTCTTGGATGATTTCTTTAAAGAGCTGCAACTGCTAGTAACCCATGATTTTATTGCACACCAGCAGTCTTCATTTTATAAAAACAAAATGAAAAATCTGGAGGAGGGAGAAGTAATAATAAATGCTGATTTTGCAGAGAACTACACTTATGTAATCCAAGAGAGTGCGCAAAGTCATTACTTCAGTAACAAGCAGGCAACTATTCATCCCTTTATGTGCTATGCAAAAAAAGATGGTAATATGGTGAAGCTTCCATATGTCATCATATCAGACTATACAGAAAAGCATGACACAGGTGCCTTCTCCAGCTTTCAAGTCAAGCTTATGGACTTCTTGAAGTCAAACCTTGGTTCGGTTAAAAAGGTTTATTATTTCTCTGATGGGTCTGCAGCCCAATACAAAAACAGAAAATCAGTGGCAAATACCTGGTTTCACCGGCTTGACTTCTCTGTCCCAGCAGAGTGGCATTTCTTTGCTACCAGTCATGGGAAGTGTGCCTGCGATGGGCTGGGAGGCACTGTGAAAAGAGTTGCTTATCTCCATAGTCTTCGAGCCACCAAACCAGGTGACCAAATTACCAACGCTGTAGAACTGTTCAAGTTTTGTGTACAAAAAATTACAAGCATGGCATTTGAACTTGTCACTTCAGAAGATGTGAAGAACCACATTAAAAAAATGGAAGTAAGATTTTCAACTGCCGCTGAAATTGATGGCATAAAGTCAAGCCATGCCATCATTCCATCTCTCAACGATCACACTGTTGTTGTGAAGCCCTATTCTAACTGCTCAAACGGTAGTGTTAGAAAAATTGCAGCCACGGAGCTACAAATTCCATTTAAAGACATCAGAGGGTTTGTTATCTATGCGCAGTCCCATGAGGCATGGAACCTTGGCTACGTAGAAGACAGTGATGAACAGGTGGAAGAGATACGAGTGAACCCGCTTAAAGCAATTACGCTAATTTCATTCGAGTTTCAAGACAATGTAGATGAAGTAATCAATTACAGTGAAGTGCTTCTACTTGTGCAACCAAGGGTTTTCAAGAAAGGACAAGTATATAAGCTTCTTGCTAAAGACTTAAAAGCAGCCAATGAAACATACAGAAGTTGGAAAAGTAAACTGAATGTAATATAATTGTTGTTGAATAACTCACATATTGAATGTATGTTATGTTAATAAGAAATTTTATTAGTGTCAATAAAACTTTTCAGTACAAACTAATATAAATCTATTAAAACCAAGATTGACTACTAAAACAAACAGTGTATCCTAACCTAAAACCAATAGTAAACAAAAGATAAGAATTACACATGGTTTGACTTCAGACAGATTTAAGCAGGGATTGTCATGCAAGGTCAGTACTTGGGCGTACCAGTGAAATGTTGGTTTTGTTCAATCAGTGACCAATTGGCAAGCAATTTGTTAAAAACACCGCCCGCAAGATAAACAAAAGGGGCGAGTAGCCGGTCTCGAAGGGAGGAGGGGAGCGGGGTAGGGGCGGGCAGTGGAAGGGGGGGGGGGGGAATCCGGCAGTGCCTCGGGAGGCGAGGCGAGCGCCGACAGCTGGGGAAGCGAGGGGAAGGGGGCGGGGGTGTCCACAGAGCGCCAGCTAGGTAGGCCGCACCGCCGAACGCACCTGCTGAGCGGGTCTGCCTATCCAGCCGTCACAGGCGTTTGCAAGGGTTTAGGAGAATTGAGATATCTCGAGAACGGAACAAAATGTTTTTTGTGGTTGGTATTTTCGTTTGTAGGGAGGATTAAGGTATTTTTTAAGATATAGTATGCCTTGTTTGAACGCCGGACTAAAATTTGACGCTAATTTTCATATTTTAGTCAAACTTAACAAAAACTCGACTTTTCCAAAAAAAATTGCGAAAAATTTTATTTTTTGCAGAATTTTATCCTCTTTCCAACCGTTTTTCCGGATTTGAGTTATCTCAAACCATTATCGAGTTATAGGCGAATTTATAAGCGATTTCGGAGTTATCGGATTATATCGATATCATACGATATCTCGATAACGAAAGATGTTGGGCCCAAACCAAATGTCACTTCTTAGTAAGGGTCAAGTAGGTTGTCATCCATGTAAGTTTCACCCGGATCGGCGGCAGTCGCGTTTTAGAGCTTGCTGATTCTACAAAGAATTACCCAGGACTCTGACCGAACGTGTGACCCTCAATGGATTCCTCATTCCGAGAGCAATCCATTCGTGGAGTTGCACGTTCTGTTCGAATCCTGTTGTTCGGCAACTGTGGAGCTCCAGACGCGTCTAGAGTGGCCGCCTCCGGCCGCTCTTCTGGCCCACTGTGTGTTGCTGCCGGCAGCTTGTCGTGTCATTATACTAGTCTTTTGACGCCGGAGCCGAGAACGCCCTCTGTGCGGGAGAACCGCCGCCGGGGAGAAAAAAAAGACACGAAAAATTTCCTTTGTACTGCTAATGAATCCTGGACAGGGCCCCGGTGGGGCACAGGGGGCCAGAAGACCGGCGGCACTTGCGGCCAAAACTCTAGACCGCATTTTGAGCTCTAGAGTCTCCGGATGGGTTCCTCGTTCGGAGCGGAATCCATTGGTGGACTTACACGCTCGGTTCCAGTCCCATTTAGCGACTCTAGAGCTCTAAGCGCGTCTGGAGTTTTGGCCGCCTCCACCGGTCTTCTGGCCCACTGTGACGGGCGAGATCAAAAGCAGTCAGAGGCTTCGCGCGGAGTGGCGAACCTGCCGAATATGTGGACGTGCGCGACACGCGATTGTTCCCTGCTCGTTACCGTCAAATCGATACTTCGAAACCGAATCCTAACAAGGCCTGCTTTTGTTCCGATGTCTTGCAGAGCGCTGCAGAGTGGGCCAGAGGACCGGTGGAGGCGGTCAATATCCCGGACGCGTTTTGAGCTCCTGAGTCGCCAAATGGGACTTGAGCCGAACGTGTGACCCCACCAATGAATTGCTCTCCGAACGAGGAATCCATTGGTGGGGTCGTCACACGTTCGGTCAGTAGCATGTCGAGCTCAAAGTGCGTTATGTCCACCTGTGCCGGTCTTCTGGCCCACTGTACGCTGTGCAGACTGCATAGCCGCACGGTCTGACCGTGTGTCTTGAGAACCCCGTCTATGCACGCCCCAGCCCTTTGTGCACAGTTCTCTAAGGGCGTGGCCGAGGCTCGCCCATGGGCTTGCCGGACGGACGGGAAACTACGTGTACTCGGGAAAAAGAAGGGGACCTCCGCCGCTGCTTGAGACGCCAAAAATGAGATCCGCTTTCATCACCAAATACAACATGGAGATGACCGCCAGAACAAAGGAATGCAAAGATTGGACTGTGCAGTACTTTTCTTTGCCCTCTCATCAATTGACATGTTATTAATATTGGTTTATAGACGTTTTTGCACATAAATAGAATCTTGTTAAAAAGCTCAGCAGATTTATCCAGACGCAATGGATGAAATAGCTCCCAATTCGAATTAAAATGTATATATGCTCATTAATGTGCAGTATCGTCGCGGTATTGAATAAAAACTCCACTGTTATTCAACGAATATGACCTCATATTCGTTAAAATGCCCATTCGTCACATTCGTTTGAATGTGAATAATCGTTTAAACAAATGTGATCAAACGGCCGTGTCACGTTAAAACGAACGTGACAAAATTCACATTTTAACGAAAATGACGTCACATTTGTTGAATAACAGTGTCAGTGCGAGGCTGAGAGTGTGAAGCTTTCAGGAGTGTCCGATTCGGATAAAATTTCCGGCATTATACGATTTGCGAGGGGGTGAACACTTAAAAAAAATCGTGGACAGACTACTTGGTATTACGCTGTATTAAGGTGGTATTACCCTTGTATTACGGCATTCAAATGCCAAAATTTGTCCCATTTTACCCGAAAATTGTATTAATAATACGTGTATTACGCGTAATTCAGGGTTTTTGTGTACAGGGCATTACGCGAGTGTTTACTCCCTCGTCGATTTGATATTGAAAACGGCCGCTTCGCACATCACTACACTGTTATTGCAAGTGCGATAATGAACTGATATAAAAGGCAATACAATTTTTATTGCATCAGTAGTGCTATGAAAAAGTGCAAGAAAAATTGTATTCCATTGCATAACGCATGTTATCACTTTATCACAACAAAATGTTATAATCTGGGACGAAACCAGCCAATACAACTTATTGCATTTTTAACGCGATAATTTTTTATTGCTACCACAGATGCAATAATTTGAAGACTCACATTGGTCTATTTACCGCAGCTAATTGTCTGAAACTTAGAACATTAGAAAGACCAGTGCATCAGCATAAATTCCCTGCGGCGTCGAGTGCCTTCCCGCGGCCGCTAACCGCCACCGCGACTGCGTGTTGCAGGTCGTCAAGCAGTCCGTCACGGCGGACCCCGGCCAGGACCACCATGGCGACGACGGTCTACGGCTCCCCGGAGGCCAGGCTGTGCCGCCACCCTCCACCGGTGTCGCCGTGCGGCCGCCGCGTCTGCACCGCCATGGACTTGGAGTAGACGGCCAGCATGTCGCAGAGCCCGTCCCCGCAGGTAGGCCTGGTTTTCACTCTTAAGTGTGAAATACATACGTAGGATTTTTCTTTAAATTACTTCTTTACATATACTAAAAAAAAATTTGCACTGATCTTTTGTATCACATCTGTGTAATAAGGAAACACAGTGCAGTTGTATTAGACATGCGAAAACTATTTTCTAGTAATGCAAAGCTAACTGATTTGAATTACAAAGCTTTTCTCCGTAATACAAATCGTTTTAGGACACGGGACAGTACAATGACGTGACTAGAACCACCACCAATTAAGACACAATGTTTTTTGTATCACAAGGAATAGTTTCGAGTTTCAAAACACACAGTTTTGTAATACTAGAGAAAAGTTTTATAATTCCACTGCACCGCGTTTTCTAGTGATACCAGAAAAAGCTTCGGAGTACAAAAGTCGTTTGTAGTGTTCATCGTAATCGGTCGATGAACAAAATAATCGCGATTAGAATCAATTAGCAGAGATAACGCACATGATGAATCAAAAAACACCGAATAGTCAACAGAAACCGATTGTGCGGGAAGAGGATTTATGAAGATTTTTTTGTGTTTTGGGACACTATTTCAAGACGACGGCATACCATTAAAATTATAAGGACTTTCAGTAAAATTTCGAAAACATTCGAATGATTCCCAAGTTGAGATTACACATGATTCCCGGAGTGGGTCACCCCTCGGCCACAAACCTTACTCGTAACAAGCGTAGCTAGAATAGCAAGTAGTTGAGCATAGGAAAAATATTTAATAGCAACTTGAAATGTCTGTCATGTTTCCGCCCTCACTGAAAACTTATACGGCGTTATAGAACCGTTCCTCATCTTAGTTAAATACATCGTTCAGTCGCTGAGTTACTCGATATCAATCGCTCACTTTATCCACCGATCGCTAATCGCTCGGGCCTACCCGCAGGACTCCCCCACGCTGCTGCACGCGTCGCCCTGGTCGCAGCGCCGAGTGCTGCCCGAGCCGCTGACCCTGGCGCCGCACCTGGCCGGCCACGGCCCCGGGGGCCCTGCCCCTGGCTACGCCCCTGGTGGCCACGGCTCGGCGCTGTCCGCGGGGGGGCCGCGCAAGCTGGGCACCCGGGTCGAGTTCGCCTACCACGACGACTACCACGAGGACCAGCACGACGGCTACCCGGCCTGCGACGAGATGGCGACGGGCGTGGCCACCGTCATGGGAGCCGTGGACGGCTCCAGCCTGCAGCGCCGGACGCACCGCGTGCAGATCAAGGAGAGGTGAGTCTTGGACTTGCCGTGGCTCAGTGGGGCAGAAGGCCGGTGGAGGCGAGAAGGAATTCACTCTGGTAAAGGTTCGTTATCCGGTAGATTTGTAGTACATCTGCAGCGCAGCGAGCACTTGTCATGTTTTTGCTTTTCTTGCCGTTAAGTCAAATTTTTTTTTTTTAAGTTTTTTGGCGTTAACAATTAGTATTTCGGAAACTAAAATGGCACTCAATGAAAGGAACGCACTAATTAGAATAAAGCGCCGTACAACGTGTTAAAATGAGTCAGTGAATGTAACTTTCGTGCCGGAATTGCCGTTCAATTACAATTAAGGTCCGCAGTAGGAGATGTAATTGGCGTAATAGGTGCACTATACTTTGAAAAAGGTAATGGTCGGATGAGCAATGTAGGCGGTGGCGAATCTAGACTCAAGAAAAGGAGGGGGTCATGTCGCGGATTTTGCCTACTTACAGGCGGATGGTGCAGCAAATTGCCTACCGTTAGGCGTAATATTAAGGGCAAAAAGGGGGGAGGGGAATCGTGACCCCCCTTGGATACGCGCCTGAATATTGGGACTGAATCTCTCGGGTGAAAGCGGTCAAAATCCCGAACGCGTTTTGAGCTCATGAGTCGCCAAATAGGACTCGAACTGAACGTGTGACCTGGATTGCTCTGCCCCGAACGAGGAATCCAGTGGTAGAGTCCTGCTAGACAAATCGAGAGCTGAAGTCGCGTCTTCTTTCGGCCGCCTCACAGTTGGCGGAAAGACTACTTCCGACGCGAAAAAGTCCGAAATGTGAAACTTTTTATAAGGTTCCAAACTTGACTTGTCTGACTCAAAAAACTATGTAGAATTTGAATCCAGCATCGATTTGTCGACACACAGCTTCGTTTTCTCTGAGAACTGCTCTTTAGTCAAAGGTTTCAGTTTTCATAACTTTTGCTTCAAAATTTACTGGACCTATAAATTCATACGCGCCTTCCCTTGTTGTCGGAAAGTAAAACCGAGCACAGGGCCCTGTTTTGGCACTCTCTTGTGATTCCAAAATTGTTCTTGGATTTCAATTTGGACCTAAAATGACCAATCCAGAGCCGTTTTAACAAAAGAGGTCACAAAACTCGTAATTCAGCAGTCGTTATGGGTGGAATAAAAAGCCCTAAGGAGCCCCGCATTCGTTCTAGGTGCAATCGAAAGGTAAAACAGTCCTCTTCACGATGGAAAAAAAAATTAACTGCTGCCATCAGATTCTGCTGAGCGAAATTTGCTGGCCTAATTTCTAGCTGTTTTTGGTGGAAAAATAGCATGAAATTAGAATTTGGCGCGAGAGCGCGCTGCGTCGGCTGGATGCATCTTAGTAATTTCTCATTTTAACCAGTGGACTGTATTAACATTTTTTTTTTCGTCTTGTCAAGACGAATCTGTTTCTGTTCGGCCATGTCAATATGGACAATATTGAAAATTCACTCAAATCCATTGGAAATAAAAACAAGGCATCCCCTTGGATTCCAAAGCAAATATCTACCCAATTGTGTTGAAAGCACTTTAGACGTGTGTAGTGACCCAACAAAGACCGTCTTAACTCTCGGCATTACAATTTCGGGCTCACAGTACAGAAATCTGACTTTTTCGCGTTGAAAATGGTGTTTCCGCCCACTGTGCGCCTGCGCCGGTCTTCTGGCCTGTGCTTAGGGCTTTTACATCACTTGGGTTTAAGAAATGTTAAGTCACATTCAGAAGAATGCGACTTTTGTCACGGGCGTTTGAATACGATGCCACAACCGAGGGGTTACCCACTTCTTAATTTGGTTTACACACGATTCCGGATTCCCACGATTCCTGAACAAATACCACGAAAAAACAGAGGATTTTTAAAGAAATTTCTTTGTTTTTTAGTGTTTTGGGACACTATTGCAAGATTACGACGGCATACCATTAAAATTATAAGGATTTTCAATAAAATTTCGAAAAATATCGAATGATTCCCAGGTTGAGAGTACACATGATTCCCGGAGTGGGTCACCCTTCGGCCACAACCGCTGGAACGTGACGTCAGTGGCGGATCCAGAGTCGGCCTAAGAGAGGGGCAACGTAGCACTTTTTGCCTACTTACAGGGGCAAAGATTTGCCTATAGCCTACCTTTCAGGCGGTAATCTAGAGCTCAAGGGGGGGGGGGGCAATTGTCCTTTGCCCCCCCCTCTCTGGATCCGCGCTTGCGTGACGTGGTCACGGAATTAGAATGTCTCATTCGTTTGAACGCGCAAGAAGGTTCAAACGAATGAGAAAAAAACGAAAATGGCGAAATTCACAACGGGTATGACGTCAAATTCGTTCAATAGTACACACTAAATTACTATGTAGGTTTTTGTGCATACGTAACGCACGAAATTAAAAATGCATTTGTTGTGCACAAAATTGTGCGCAATAACGCACGAATTTCTGCATACCCGCGCACTAAATCGTGCATTGTCACGTACAAATTCGTGCGTTACAAAGTGCATGTTTAATTTTGTGCGCGGGCGCGCATAAATACCTACATAGTAATTTAGTGTGTACACTCTAATGTTCTTACGGATGACTTCATCCGTATTACAAAGAATTTCATCCATACCTTACAAACATTTTTGCGCAAGCGTAATACGGATAGCCTGATTTGTAATATACGGATGGCTTTGTCCGTAACAAATGTGGCTTTGTAACTACGGATAGTCCAACAGAATCCGAAGAGATTGCATTCATCGCAATACATTGCGGATACAGAATCTAAAAGTTACTCTTTGCCATACTGCGCCGATACAGATTAGCAGTATATAAAATTTTTATTGCCAAAAATCTTTTTAATGTACTAGCAAGCTCTTTTACTACTACTAGTCACATAACAGAGCTAAATTGAACACGATACTTTTGCTGAGCGATGGAGCAGAGTCACAGCAGAAACAGATGTACTTACCACCAAAATTTGGTGTTGATTATGAAATAACTGCATTTAAATAATCATACTGAGCAACTGCACAATCTAACCAACCAGTTATTGTAGGTAGTTCCACAAACATTCAACCACACTCAAGTTACACTGTAAATGTTTTCCCTTGAAGTTAGTGACCTGGTGAGGTTATACTGTCTGCTGATCTAGTGCCTAATGCTGGAAGAACCCGGTGACAACAAAAATCACATGCACTGACTTCTTCTGTGTGTGCAAACAATGCCATCCAAGCTAGACTTTGGGTTGAGACACCATCGGTGTCACCAATTGCAGAGGCCTAAATTGTGCCTCAAATCGGCAGCAATAACAGCGAATTGTTTTTCTTCGAATAATAATCGCCCCGCTTAACTTTTCATACGTGAAAGTATGAGAACTTAAGCGGCATTAATCACAGTCCCTCCTTCGTTGCTTTGTTTATGTTCGGATTAACCTCGTTCAGTGTGGTTAAAAACGCAGAAACCACGATGATACGCAAGTTTCTGGTTCGTTAAAAATATTGATTCACTGCTTCAATGTGAAGTGATGCGTGCGTCTGCGAAAACTGGACGGCTGTCTGTCATGTCAACACACACTTATCAGCTGTTGAGGCTTGGAGATGTTGGAGGTTCTTTCATTATCAGAGGTAAATTTTCTGCTTCCCAACAACATGCATTAATAAATAGAACTTCATGTTGGTTTATATATTGGAATTGTTTCTTTGATAAAGATTTTAGGTTAGGTTCTTTAAATTTCATTTGATAACCGTTTGACTACAGCCAAAATGGCACTCAGAAGATTTTAGTCTGGAGAATTAATATGTGAGCGATGGAATATGCAGAAATAGAATTCTTAGTTTGAAAAATAATGAAACAATATTACACCTTATTAGTCTTCATGCTGAGGTTTAGTTGATGTAAGTACGGATTGATAGGTTCAGATCATGATTAACGGACAAGTTGAGTTGATATTACGGATGAGATCAGTAGCCGTAATTATGGATCAACATTTATGTTTGTATTTACGGATAATTTTGTCCGTACTGAAATTCTCAAAATCTAGAGTTGCTTTTTATCCGTAATACAGCTGTAAAAATCCGTAATATGGACAAACACATCCGTAATTACGGTGAATCAATTTTATCCGTAGCTTACAGTAGTGACTTATCCGTAAGAACCTTAGAGTGTAGGGTACCGAGAATAAGCTATCTACGATTCAACGCAAGGGAGAGGGCACCGGTCACATGGCGTCGCCACAGAGGAGGTTTCATTAAGTGCACTTTGCAGCGGAATGAGCTTTATTTCGTACATATGTAGAAAAAAACAAAACTTTGAAAACTTGAAGCTAAATTTTATGCGATCAACTAAACAGAGCGTGGTTTAAATCAGAAACTATGACACATCACAAAATGAGCTTGATCAACATGATTCGGCTTGATAAGCGATAACCGTCAGCAAGTACGTAGGTTGAAGGAGTCAGCCGAGGTGGCGACGAAAGATAAACTTCTTGCTGCCCATTGAGAATTAACAGACTCACCCTACTGTGTGTGTCCGGAGGTGCATTTTAAGGTTGCCGCTCCGGGTGAACTTCTGGCTGCAAACTGTGCACTCGAAAGGCTTCTCACCGATGTGCGTACGGAGGTGCGTTCTGAGGTTCGAGCTTTGAGTGAACTTTTGGTTGCAAACTGTGCACTCGAAAGGCTTCTCACCGGTGTGCGTACGGAGGTGCCTTCTGAGGTTCGAGCTTACGGTGAACTTCTGGTTGCAAACTGTGCACTCGAAAGGCTTCTCACCGATGTGCGTACGGACGTGCGTTCTGAGGTCGGAGCTTCGAGCGAACTTCTGGTTGCAAACTGTGCACTCAAAAGGCTTCTCACCGGTGTGCGTACGGAGGTGCGTTCTGAGGTTCGAGCTTTCGGTGAACTTCTGGTTGCAAGCTGTGCACTCGTAACGCTTCTTGCCGGTGTGCGTACGGAGGTGCGTTCTGAGAGAAGAGCTTTGGGTGAACTTCTGGCTGCAAACTGTGCACTCGAAAGGCTTCTCACCGGTGTGGGTACGGACGTGCCTTCTGAGGGAAGAGCTTCGAGCGAACTTCTGGCTGCAAACTGTGCACTCGTAAGGCTTCTCACCGGTGTGGGTACGGAGGTGCGTTCTGAGGTTGGAGCTTTGAGTGAACTTTTGGCCACAAACTTGGCACTTAAAAGGCTTCTCCCTGGTGTGGGTGCGAATGTGGTTTTTAAAAACACCGCTTTGGCTGAATATCTTGTGGCAAACCGCACACTCCAAAGTCTTTTTACCTGCATGGGTCAGAAGGAATGTTAAAATCGACCCTCTCACCAAATTGATTGATTGCAAATATCACGCTAAAAATACTTCTTGCCTGTGTGTATCAACATGTGCTTTCTGAGGCCGGCACTGCGGCTGAAGTTCTGTTTGCAAACTGTACACTCGAAAGGCTTCTCCCCCGTGTGGGTTTGAATGTGCCTTTTGATGTCACCAGTTAGGCCGAATTTCTTGTTGCAAACTGCACACTTCGAAGGCTTCTCACCTGCGCGAGGGAAGAAGGTACATGAGATCGACACTAAAAGTCTAGTTACAGACTTGACACTACTCAAAACGCTTCTTACCTGCTTGGATCTGTGGGTGCTTTCTGAGGTTGGCACGGTGACCAAACGTCTTTTTGCATACGGTACACTCAAGCTCTTCTGTGTGAGAGTAAAGGTGAGCTTCGAGCGATTGACTTGTGCAGAAATTCTTGCTGCAAACAGTGCACTGAAAGCGATTCGGCTCCTGATTCTGCTCCATTAGTATTAACGGTGATGCGACGTAGTCGTCACGAACTGGACCATTGGAACCCATGTTGACACTGTACTCCGGGCTTTCTGCAAGAAACATGTGATACTAGTTACAACTGCACTAAATATCTATGTAGTTTCTTCGTGCCTAGCTCTGAACGGTATTAAGCATAAAAGGTACGCGAAAAATGCACGAAATCGTTCGGAACTACGCGCAGTGTGCAGCATACCATTCTGCATTTTTATGCTCAGCCTTACACGGATTCGTGCATTAGAAAACGTTTGCTGAAATCCATGCAAAGCTATGCACAACATAGCTACATAGTTTTCTAGCGTGAAGACTTCCGTACATTCGTTTTACATCTTTCAGAGGGTCAATTACAATAAACACACACCATGTTATGCACAATTTTGTACGAGACATCACAGTTTTTAGTGCACATGAACTTTTCGTACAAATTAAGTACGAAAAATTGCACATACTCATTCCCTTCCGTGCGAAATTGAGTACAAATTTGTACGAGAATGTTGTAAGCACTTGAGCAGTTCTCACGGAAAGGGGTTAATTTTGTGTCCTCTCTCTGGTTCCTCGAACCTGAAGTCGATTTGAACCGGGTCTTTTCCTTCCTTTATGTTTTTTGACCTTGGTAGAACCCTCATCAGGATGAAATTTTGCCTCCTTCCACTATTAAATTGAAAGTTTTACCCCAGAATGTAATTTCCGTGGACACTTTTTGATGTCCTACGCTCCAGATTTAGGGCTTCCCGCCTCTACCACCGCCTAAGGGAGTATGAAAAATCACTTCCGCGAAGTGCATCTTGTTGTACGCGAGTGAGGCTACGTTTAGACATGTAGAACGTATCTCTCGGGGAAAATTTACAGCCACAAGACGATACTAAAAATTGTCCTCCACAACTAAAATTCTAAAAGTCTAAAATCAGTGTTTTTGAGACGGTTTTTCTACCTGATACCCTATCGTTCTGAGACTTTTCTCATATTGTTAGTGCATTTGTTCTACACGATTTGCAAAAGGGCGGAGTATTGTTCCATCATAAGAACGGAAAATATAAACTTAAGTAACTTCCAAAGCGGCAAAAAAATTGGCTTAACAAGCAATAAGTGTAACTTCCGTTCCACCACTGAAAATAGAAAGGTCAGATTTCTGACCCTTTAAGGGGTGATACTAAAATGTTGGACCGAGAAAAGGGTCATACACAAATGTATGACCGAATAAAAGGTCATACACCAATGTATGACCGTTGTAAAGGTCATACACAAATGTATGACCGTTTTGAAGGTCATACACAATTGTATGACCGAAAAAGGGTGATTCTTTTTCGTATTACCGATGAAGATTGATATATCCCCAAGGTAAAATGAGGGCCAGCCTCGCTAATGTCTGACCTTTACTCGGTCATACATACGTGTATTTCAGTAATGCATTCGTGTATGATCTTTCTTCGGTCATACATTTGTGTATGACCTTTTTACCGGTCATACCTTTTTGTATTGCCAAAAATTGGTCCGATGTCTCACCTTTTGAATTAGAGTGACCCATTACTCGCAAACCATTCAAAATTTTGATTGCGAACCAATTCATCTGCGTTTCCCTTCGGATAAGTTGTTCCAGTAAAATTTTGGTTCCGGTAGCACTTTTGGTTTGGCTTGTACACCCCATTTTATGCAATAATGTAATTTCCGTGGACAAAATGAGGTGTTTGTTGCTTTTCATGTGAGTTTCGCCTCTTCAGGGGCCTTAGGTGTACAGTATGTCGATATTTTTCTATTTTATACCTCTCTTGTGGAGGGAATGCTATTCTTATGGCCTAACCCAAGAAACCATGCATTGACTATAGGTCACTGGTCAATCAAAGGTGCGTATACTTAAAGAAAAGTTGATCAGCAGGCCGCGCGAGCGGCCCACCGCTCGGGCGCGGTATTTTTAGCCGTCTCAAATGCATTTCAGGCACAAAAGTTAACAAACCTATACATTTTTGAAAAGAGGTAAGTTTGAGGAATAGGTTTCTGTAATTTATTTGACGTTTTGGGTCTTAGCACTCGAAAGGCAAGCTTAGAAAAGTCGTGGCGTAGTTTAACACAACATCAATCAGGTTAATCCCGGCGCAAGTCGCAAAATGGGCTAGACCCAAACAAGCAGCGATCCGACTTTTTGCAGGACCCTAAGCTTCCGACTCCACTCATATCAGATTGGTAAAACCGTTTTTTGTTTTTGTTTTGGCAACCGAACGGTTTACGCTGCCGTTTTTGGCGCGGCCGGCATACTGCCAGGACTGCTTTGACTGCGTGTCAGTGAAACCGTTTGACGTTGTTTGATCATTCATGAGTGAAACCGAACGCTTAGAGTCTTGCGGATAATAAGCTCGCTGTATTATGATGGGGTCTAGCTCACCTCCATTTAAGACTGGCGGCTGACTTAACCTGACCGATGATGTTAAGCAACATGACGACTTTCCTAAGCGTGCCGTTCGAATGCTGACCCAATTTAGTGCGAGTGCACTACAAACCTAACTGTCTATTAAGTACGCACTTACAAATGCATGCTTGCAAGTAGACACTAACAAACGCGTGCTTTGGCCAAGTACACACTTACAAATGCATGCTTGCAAGTACACACAAACGCATGCTTGACGCCGTATAACTCCATGCGTCAAGCATGCGTTTGTAAATGTGTACTTAGTAGACAGCTAGGTTTGCAGTGTGGGAGCTTGTAGCCGCTTGAGGTTCTTCTACGCCGATGCAACGTGTCACCCTAGAAAGGACGTCCATGTCCCGTTTTGCAGTGCAGGCGGGCATGTGTCGGGCCCAAAATTGCATACGATTATGTGTGGGCAACCCTCTAATGGTAATGGTAATGTAAGGTAGGCAACATGGAACCAGAACGCACAGATGTGAAAGGGGCTGCCTAAACTGCCAGGCGTTAGCGTTCGTATCGCACCTATTCTAAGGGCCCATTAAAATGTAATTTCCGTGGACACTTTCTGAAGCTGTGTAATTTCCGTGGACAGCAAAAAAATAAAATTGCGATATTTCCTACACTAGTGGCGTGATAGCTCGCCCCTATGAATCTATGATCCTTAGTGATGTTCTTATCAAGATTAATGCAAAAAAAAAACGGTTTCAATTGAACTTTTTTTCAAAAAGTTTCAGGGCCAAAAATTAACCATTTCGCGAGGACTGCTCACTTACAACTGTGACGTCTCGTACAAAATTTGTACAAAAACATTTAGCGTGCACGTATCACAATCTCACTTGAAAATAACATTGCGAAATATTTCGATAAATGGGAGCAATGTGAAGCCTGTTTGGAATGGAGTTCTTTCATCTCAACCCACGATGTAACTTAGACTTACTGCCTGCTAACCCTCCGATCCGTCAACTCTCATCCACCTTACAGATATTGGCCTGGATGTAGGATAGTGAACACTAGATGTGTTTGTACAATTTTGAACGTTGTCTGACACAATTTTTAACATGCCAAAGTTTTCGCTCAAATAAGTACGCAGAAGCGAACAATTTTGTACGAAAAGCACGTATGCGCAAAATTGAGTTAGAGCACGTACAAAAATTGTGCAAAGTAATAAGTGTGAGTGCATATTTTCGGAAGACCAGTTCAGACCTTCATCAAGGCAACAACACTGGTAAAACAAAGGCGAAACGCCCTGAGGGGCAAACAAGTCTTTCACGCCCTGAGGCGCATAATGGCTGAATGCCTTTCGAAAGAGCATTGAAATTTTGTCCAGAAGTCGGATGACTGAATGCCTTACTGAGGGCATTGAAATTTTACCTTGAAGTCCTACACTAATTCACGCGCCATCCAAGGTCATAAAACAATTTACGCCGTTCAGGGGCGTAAACTTGTTTCCGCCCTGAAGGGGCATATACTTAATGCCTTTGTTTCACCAGTGTATAATCTCTTCAAAACAGGCCCAGGCGACTTTTTCGAGACCGAAAAATGAAACAAGTCACTGCTCTGAAACCACTTGAAATACAGAAGTGTGGAATTCTCAGTCTCCTGAGTTGGAAGTGCAGAGTGCACAGTCTTCCCACTCCAGATGAAATTTCCACGTTTGTTCCACGCTAAGGCCACGGGGCTCTGTGGGAAACTCCACATTTTAAGTGTAAAAACTGCGAACTCTGCATTAGCAGGTTTGGAGAGTAACTCCAGACCACGCAATGTGTTGTCCACACTTGATTTCAGAGTGATGGCGCTAAAAAGTGGTCGCGACGCTATCGCGACGATTAACACTCCTCAGGACTAGGATCCCAAAAGATGTCCTTAGTGTCATGGGCAATCCAGATAGGGGAGGGATATTCTACGAGAATCCAACGACGATTTGGAAAGTAAGGTTGCGGGTAAAGTGACGTAAGCTGACTACCATTCAACGACTCACGGAAAAAACTATGAGTGTAGTTGTAGTAAAAACTTACGTGTGGGATGCAAAGGAGCGGCCTGAGTCTCTGGGTAGCGAGGCGAGTCGGCACAGGCTGGTCCGGCTGGAAGCGCTGGTCCAAGTAGAAGCGCAAGTCCCGCTGCTCCACTTGACGCTTTCAGGAAGGCGTCGTCGGAAACAGGTTGCCGATTGTTATCTGTCGAACGAGGCACGCGCAGCTGCATCACATGAAAAAGAAAAGAGCAGAGTTAATGTGGAAATTTGGAAACAGCGGCGGTGGTCGTTCAAGTAATGTAACTATCCCCGCCCCTTGGGGCAAGCACTCTGAAACCCCGTTTCGCGGCCAAACATAAGGACACAACCGCGCTCTAAAAAGGTTCACGAAACATTCGCTTAGCGACGACGAAGAAAATCAAGATATTGTTGAATGGATCCGTTTTATAAAGTGCTCCACCCTGATGCCGACGTATAACGATTTCATATACGGAGCATTTCTTGGCAGATTTTACAATGCTTTCGATTTCTCCGAGGGGACCTAATCAGTCGTTGCCGAGTGAAGAACACACTGTTATTCAACAAATGTGACGTCACGTTCGTTAGAATGTGAATTTTGTCACGTTCGTTTGAATACGATATCACATTCGTTTGAACGTGACACGGCCGTTAAATCAGGGTGTCACATTCGTTTGAACGTGACAAAATTCACATTCAACCGAATATGACGTCACATTCGTTGAATAACAGTGCAGCAGTTATCAAGAAGCCAGGTACCGGTGGGTACGTTCCTGTTTCCTGGCTTTTCGATACCTTTGGGTCATCACTCCACTGGTAGAACTAAAGCGTAACTCTGTGCTTGAGTCAAGCATACACACTAGAAACCTACACTAGAAACCTACACTAGAAATCCCCCCGCGCATTTACATTGGGGGAATCCTGACGATTTGCCTGTTACACTTGATTTCAAGCGTAACTTCATTACGCTTGAAAACAGAGGTCATACTACGCTTCAGTTACAGTGTCGGGGACGACTGAAAGGGTCCAATACCAAGCGGTGCTGCGGAGACCTCTATCTAGTTGACCGCCGGGTGAACGGTCAAGGTTCGCGAGACAAGCAACTTTAATGGATTACAGACCGGAAGTAGGGATCAGGTCAGATCACGATCCTGTAATGTGAGAGTCTGGCTCTCCGCCAGCAGAAAAACGGCGACGCGATGCAGACAGTGGTGGTTCCAGGAAATTTCACAAACTATAATAGTTTTGTCTTAGCGTCCGGTTCTGCACTTCTCCGAAGTACTCTATACGAACCGCCGCTTGGATCGTAAATATCTAGGAAGCGGTGAGGTTCTAACTAACGTGGCGTCTATCGACTTCCGGTTTACGTAACTCTATTACACATTACACGCACACGAGCCGTCACTGCCATTCAACCTTAAGTCAGAAACTCAACTGGGAACTAAAACTTCCTCTTAAAATCCAAACCAGAGGCGAATGCCCCCTGAGGGAGCTAATAAGTTTGTTCACAAGCGGGGATGCTACCCAATCCGAAACTAAACCAGAACGTTCCGCAAAAAGTGTGCATTTTTGAATATAACTAAGAAACTTTGCAGCTAAAATTAAGGAAACAACTTTTCCTTGCTGTGCGAAGTGTACCGGAGTTAAGTTCCCCTATGGACCAAGTCAAAATTCTGCTTCCTAGAGTTAAAATTTTTTGAGCCTCAAAAGTAACAACACGAAATGAAGCGGAATTTCGATTTGGTCCATAAGGGAACAAAACTCTGGTACACTTTGCTCACCAAGGAAACGTTGTTTCCTTGGTTCTACCTGCTTTAGTTTTCGAGGTTTAGTATTAAATGCATACTCTCAGCGTAACAGCCTGGTTTTGTCTCGGTCCCTATTCACAAGTTACCGATACTACAGAGCACTTTGATGTAAGATTGCAACACGAACGATATGCTTCAAGAGCACTACGAAAATACTATCCTGCGACATATCGGTATCTAGAGGGAAGCTTGGAACGGAAGAAATAAGGGAACGAAGGTCAAAGATGGCACCAATCGTAGTTCGGCACAGGTATTTCTAACCACACGGGACGTTCATTGCCCACGTTACGCAAGAGGGGAACGTCTCTTCCACCTAACGCTCTGTTGGGGATAAACCCTTTCGCTCGTTGCAGAGTGAAGAAAAAAAGTAGTTAAAACTCAGGAACCAGTTGCGCGTTATCTAGACGTGTTATTTTGGCCAAAAAATTTTTGGGCCTAAAAGGCTTAGCTGAACAGAATCTACCACCGACAACCAAAACAAATCGGTTGTAAGTGACACACGTGTGATCGGGCGGCCAGTGCACAGTAAGTTGAAATGGCAGAATATGTAGTGGTCTGGGAGCCCCAAATCGCAGAAACTGATAGGTACATGGATCCATGATGGTTTTGCATCAAAACCGCCAACGGAAAACTTACTCTGCACACAAGCGACGGAATCCAGACACACTGCACTGTTTTTGTCAGATACGATGCGCTCCGCCTCGCGACTGTGAGGTTGAAATAAATGGTGTGGATGTTCCGCGTATGTAAAATATAAATGTGTAGACTTAACAATGCAGGTAAAAGTAAGCACTCGCATCAGAATATGTAAATATTGCCCCAAACAACAATTGCGTCCAGAGACGCGGTGAGGATAGGTTGGTCATTAGAAACCCCTTAGCGGTGTCTGTGATCCAATTCCAGTTTCTGTGACTACCAAATTCAGAATCATTTTCTAGCGTTTTCTGTGCAGAACCGATGCGGATTCGGCTATATCGATTTACTGTGTGCTGTGAATTTCGTCCAAACCTGTGCTTGTAACGGTTCAGCTTTTGAAAGTTCATTGCAACGGCCGCTAGGTAGGGCGCTTCTGGTTCCGGGCTTTTTGATTACTTTTGTTCTTCATTCGGCGATGAGCGAGAGGGTCTACACGTTGGGTGAGGGGGGGGGGGGAGGCTGCAACCAGCGAAACGGAGCTGATTGACGTAAATTGATTGGTATCTGGCAAGTTGCATTATGTTACGTTGGGGCTGAGCGAGGGCGGCGTAACCCCGGGTAGAAGGGGGTGGGGGGACAAGTGCACAACGCTGTACCCAGCGTTAAGTGGTTTTGGGATTCGGACAGCCAAGGACCGAACCTGATTTCGGCAGCCATCAGGTTAGTACTCCCTCTCACACTAAATTTTTATGTAAATTTTTATGCGCGCCCGCGCACGAAATTAAACATGCACTTTGCGACGCACGAATTTGAACGTGACAATTCACGATTTAGAGCGCGGGCATGCAGAAAATCGTGCGTTATTGCGCACAATTTTGTGCGCAACAAATGCATGTTTAATTTCGTGCGTTACGTATGCACTAAAACCTACATTGTAATTTAGTAGGCTGGCCTAAGCCGGCTGCACCGGCCTGCACGCCTGCTGTAGTCTACTCTCCTGGCCCGCTGTGCGTGGGACTTCTGTTACATTTGAACAACAAATGTGACGTCACATTAGCAAGAGTATGATAATGGTCACAGTCATTTGAGTACGACGTTACATTCACATTCGCTTGAACCTCGATCAGCGTTCAAACAAATGGCCCATCCTTATTTAAACCAATGCGAAAAAGTTCACATTTCAAACGCATGACAACGTCACTGTCGTTAATAATATTGTACCGATAAAAAGCAACGGACGGTTTATCGCAAAGGAAATTTGACCTAGAAAAATGGCGTCGCGTCAGATGAATAGGAGGAAACAAGTGCAGTTTGAAGATAAATGAGCTTTATTTCGTACAAGGTTTTTTACAAGAAATGAAACACTGATAACGCGCAGCCAAATATTACGCAATCAACTGGACAAGGCGCTATTTTCATCGGAAACAAAAACTCTTTTCAGGTAAAGGCACGTCATAAATTGAGCTTAATTAACATTATGAAGATAGATAAAAAATGAAGGTCTGTCATGCATCAGAAATACAAAATTGTAGAAAAAGGATGACACTACAGCCAAGAAAAATTATAAGTTAGAAAGAATAAACAAGAAAACACCGCGCAAGGACCTTTTTCACGCGATCGTTACATAAATTGTATGATTACCAACCTATAAATTACCAAAGCCAAAACATAACAGAAACGACTAAAGAGTTATCAGCTAAAATAAATGAAAACGAGAATCGAGCTTCAAATATATAGTTTCCTTTCACTAATATTCATTTTTGAACCAATAAGTTCTGAAAACGAACTATACTTAGTGGGAAGGTCTGCCTCTGCTTCAATCTATGATGGTGCCTTCCGAGGCTGGAGCTGTCAGTGAACCTCCGGCTGCAAATTGTGCACTTAAAAGGCTTCTAACCGGTGTGGGTGCGAAGGTGCGTTCTGAGGGTTGGGCTTCGGGTGAACTTTTGGTTGCAAACTGTGCACTCGAAACGCTTCTCACCGGTGTAGGTACGGACGTGCTCTTCAAGATGGGAGCTTTGAGTGAACTTCTGGCTGCGAACTGTGCACTCAAAATGCTTCTCACCGGTATGGGTACGGACGTGCGTTCTGAGGGAAGAGCTTTGAGTGAACTTCTGATTGCAAACTTCGCACGCGAAAGGCTTCTCACCGGTGTGGGTACGGACGTGCCTTCTGAGGGAAGAGCTTTGGGTGAACTTTTGGTTGCAAACTGTGCACTCGAAACGCTTCTCACCGGTGTGGGTACGAACGTGCCTTCTGAGGAAAGAGCTTTCGGGGAACTTCTGGTTGCAAACTGTGCACTCGAAAGGCTTCTCACCGGTGTGCGTACGGAGGTGCGTTCTGAGGTCGGAGCTTCGAGCGAACTTCTGGCTGCAAACTGTGCACTCAAAAGGCTTCTCACCGGTGTGCCTACGGAGGTGCGTTCTGAGGTCGGAGCTTCGAGCGAACTTCTGGCTGCATACTGTGCACTCAAAAGGCTTCTCACCGGTGTGCGTACGGAGGTGCGTTCTGAGGTCGGAGCTTCGAGCGAACTTCTGGCTGCATACTGTGCACTCACAAGGCTTCTCACCGGTGTGCGTACGGAGGTGCGTTCTGAGAGAAGAGCTTTGGGTGAACTTCTGATTGCAAACTTTGCACTCGAAAGGCTTCTCACCGGTATGGGTACGGACGTGCTCTTCAAGGTGGGAGCTTTGGGTGAACTTCTGGCTGCAAACTGTGCACTCAAAAGGCTTCTCACCGATATGGGTACGGACGTGCGTTCTGAGGGAATAGCTTCGAGCGAACTTCTGGCTGCAAACTGTGCATTTAAAAGGCTTCTCACCGGTGTGCGTACGGAGGTGCGTTCTGAGAGAAGAGCTTTGGGTGAACTTCTGATTGCAAACTTTGCACTCGAAGGGCTTCTCACCGGTGTGCGTACGGAGGTGCGTTCTGAGGTCCGAGCATTGAGTGAATTTTTGGTTGCAAACTGTGCACTCGAAAGGCTTCTCACCGGTGTGGGTACGGACGTGCCTTCTGAGGGAAGAGCTTTCGGTGAACTTCTGATTGCAAACTGTGCACTCGAAAGGCTTCTCACCGGTGTGCGTACGGACGTGCGTTCTGAGGTCGGAGCTTCGAGCGAACTTCTGGCTGCAAACTGTGCACTGAAAAGGCTTCTCACCGGTGTGGGTACGGAGGTGCCTTCTGAGGTCGGAGCTTCGAGCGAACTTCTGGCTGCAAACTGTGCACTCGAAAGGCTTCTCACCGGTGTGGGTACGGAGGTGACTGCTGAGGTTGGAGCTTTGAGTGAACTTTTGGCCACAAACTTGGCACTTAAAAGGCTTTTCCCTGGTGTGGGTGCGAATGTGGTTTTTAAGAACACTGCTTTGGCTGAATATCTTGTGGCAAACCGCACACTCTAAAGTCTTTTTACCTGCATGGGTCAGAAGGAATGTTAAAATCGACCCTCTCACCAAATTGATTGATTGCAAATATCACGCTAAAAATACTTCTTGCCTGTGTGTATCAACATGTGCTTTCTGAGGCCGGCACTGCGGCTGAAGTTCTGTTTGCAAACTGTACACTCGAAAGGCTTCTCCCCCGTGTGGGTTTGAATTTGCCTTTTTATGTCACCAGTTTGGCCGAATTTCTTGTTGCAAACTGCACACTTCAAAGGCTTCTCACCTGCGCGAGGGAAGAAGGTACATGAGATCGACACCAAAAGTCTAGTTACAGACTTGACACTACTCAAAACGCTTCTTACCTGCTTGGATCTGTGGGTGCTTTCTGAGGTTGGCACGGTGGCCAAACGTCTTGTTGCATACGGTACACTCAAGCTCTTCTGTGTGAGAGTAAAGGTGAGCTTCGAGCGATTGACTTGTGCACAAATTCTTGCTGCAAACAGTGCACTGAAAGCGATTCGGCTCCTGATTCTGCTCCATTAGTGTTAACGGTGATGCGACGTAGTCGTCACGAACTGGACCATTGGAACCCATGTTGACACTGTACTCCGGGCTTTCTGCAAGAAACATGTGATACTAGTTACAACTGCACTAAATATCTATGTAGTTTCTTCGTGCCTAGCTCTGAACGGTATTAAGCATAAAAGGTACGCGAGAAATGCACGAAATCGTTCGGAACTACGCGCAGTGTGCAGCATACCATTCTGCATTTTTATGCTCAGCCTTACACGGATTCGTGCATTTGAAAACGTTTGCTCAAATCCATGCAAAGCTATGCACAACATAGCTACATAGTAATCTAGCGTGAAGACTTCCGTACATTCGTTTTACTTCTTTCAGAGGGTCAATTACAATAAAAACACACCATGATATGTACAATTTTGTACGAGATATCACAGTTTATAGTGCAGATGAACTTTTCGTACAATTAAAGTACGAAAAATTGCACGTACTCATTCCCTTTCGTGCGAAATTGAGTACATATTTGTACGAAAATGTTGTAAGCACTTACAACTGTGACGTCTCGTACAAAATTTGTACAAAAACATTTAGCGTGCACGTATCACAATCTCACTTGAAAATAACATTGCGAAATATTTCGATGAATGGGAGCAATGTGAAGCCTGTTTGGAATGGAGTTCTTTCATCTCAACCCACGATGTAACTTAGACTTACTGCCTGCTAACCCTCCGATCCGTCAACTCTCATCCACCTTACAGATATTGGCCTGGATGTAGGATAGTGAACACTAGATGTATTTGTACAATTTTGAACGTTGTCTGACACAATTTTTAACATGCCAACGTTATGGCTGAAATAAGTACGCAGAAGCGAACAAATTTGTGCGAAATTTTGAACAAATTTGTACGAAAAGCACGTATGCGCAAAATTGAGTTAGAGCACGTACAAAAATTGTGCGAAGTAATTTGTGTGAGTCAATATTTTCGGGAAGACCAGTTCAGACCTTCATCAAGGCAACAACACTGGTAAAACAAAGGCAGAAAACACGCCCTTAGGGGCAAACAAGTCTTTGACGCCCTGAGGCGCATAATGGCTGAATGCCTTTCGAAAGAGCATTGAAATTTTGTCCAGAACTCGGATGACTGAATGCCTTACCGTAGGCCGGGGTAATATGGGACGATTTCGGGGTAATATGGGACAACGTACAGTTTACGCAAGATACACTCCTAACCCCCGATTTCGTCACTAAGAAGGCTACCGCTACAACACATTCACTAGTCTTGATGATGTCGTTTTTATAGGTTAAATTTGACAGGGAAGAGTCATAAAATGACACTTGAATTTCAATTCAAATGATTTAAATCGTGTGTCTTATATTACCCCGAAATTGTCCCATTTTACCCCGGCTTACGGTACTGAGGGCATTGAAATTTTACGTTGAAGTCCTATACTAATTCACGCGCCATCCAAGGTCATAAAACAATTTACGCCGTTCAGGGGCGTAAACTTATTTCCGCCCTGAAGGGGCATATACTTAACGCCTTTGTTTCACCAGTGTATAATCTCTTCAAAACAGGCCCAGGCGACTTTTTCGAGACCGAAAAATGAAACAAGTCACTGCTCTGAAACCACTTGAAATACAGAAGTGTGGAATTCTCAGTCTCCTGAGTTGGAAGTGCAGAGTGCGCAATCTTCCCACTCCAAATGAAATTTTTACGTTTGTACCACGCCAAGAGGTGGGGGCTCTGAGGGAAACTCCACACTTCAAGTGTGAAAACTGCGAACTGTGCATTAGCAGGTGTGGAGAGTAACTCCAGAATACGCAATGTGTTGTCCACACTTGATTTCACAGTGATGGCGCTAAAAAGTAGTCGCGACGCTATCGCGACGATTAACACTCCTCAGTACTAGGGTCCCAAAAGACGTCCATAGTGTCATGGGCAATCCAGATAGGGGAGGGATATTCTACGAGAATCTAACGACGATTTGGAAAGTTAGGTTGCGGGTAAAGTGACGTAAGCTGACTACCATTCAACGACTCACGAAAAAAACTATGAGTGTAGTTGTAGTAAAAACTTACGTGTGGGATGCAAACGAGCGGCCTGAGTCTCTGGGTAGCGAGGCGAGTCGGCACAGGCTGGTCCGGCTGGAAGCGCTGGTCCAAGTAGAAGCGCAAGTCCCGCTGCTCCACTTGACGCTTTCAGGAAGGCTTCGTCGGAAACAGGTTGCCGATTGTTATCTGTCGAACGAGGCACGCGCAGCTGCATCACATGAAAAAGAAAAGAGCAGAGTTAATGTGGAAATTTGGAAACAGCGGCGGTGGTCGTTCAAGTAATGTAACTATCCCCGCCCCTTGGGGCAAGCACTCTGAAACCCCGTTTCGCGGCCAAAAATAAGGACGCAACCGCGCTCTAAACAGGTTCACGAAGCATTCGCTTAGCGACGGCGAAGAAAATCAAGATATTGTCGAATGGATCTGTTTAAACGGAGTGCTCCACCCTGATTCCGACGTATAACGATTCCTTATACGGAGCATTTCGTGGCAGATTTTACAATGCTTCCGATTTCTCCGAGGGGACCTAATCAGTCGTTGCCGAGTGAAGAACACACTGTTATTCAACGAATGTGACGTCACATTCGTTAGAATGTGAATTTTGACACGGTCGTTTGAATACGATATCACATTCGTTTGAACGTGACACGGCCGTTAAATTAGGGTGTCACATTCGTTTGAACGTGACAAAATTCACATTCAACCGAATATGACGTCACATTCGTTGAATAACAGTGCAGCAGTTATCAAGAAGTCAGGTACCGGTGGGTACGTTCCTGTTTCCTGGCTTTTCGATACCTTTGGGTCATCACTCCACTGGTAGAACTAAAGCGTAACTCTGTGCTTGAGTCAAGCATAATGTTACGCTTGAAGACGTTACGCTTAAAATAGAGCCTACACTAGAAATCCCCCCGCGCATTTACATTATGGGGGAATCCTGACGATTAGCCTGTTACACTTGATTTCAAGCGTAACTTCATTACGCTTGAAAACAGAGGTCATACTACGCTTCAGTTACAGTGTCGGGGACGACTGAAAGGGTCCAATACCAAGCGGTGCTGCGGAGACCTCTATCTAGTTGACCGCCAGGTGAACGGTCAAGGTTCGCGAGACAAGCAACTTTAATGGATTACAGACCGGAAGTAGGGATCAGGTCAGATCACGATCCTGTAATGTGAGAGTCTGGCTCTCCGCCAGCAGAAAAACGGCGACGCGATGCGGACAGTGGTAGTTCCAGGAAATTTCACAAAATATAATAATTTTGTCTTAGCGTCCGGTTCTGCACTTCACCGAAGTACTCTATACGAACCGCCGCTTGAATCGTAAATATCTAGGAAGCGGTGAGGTTCTAACTAACGTGGCGTCTATCGACTTCCGGTTTACGTAACTCTATTACACATTACACGCACACGAGCCGTCACTGCCATTCAACCTTAAGTCAGAAACTCAACTGGAACTAAAACTTCCTCTTAAAATCCAAACTAGAGGCGAATGCCCCCTGAGGGAGCTAATAAGTTTGTTCACAAGCGGGGATGCTACCCAAACCGAAACAAAACCAGGACGTTCCGCAAAAAGTGTGCATTTTTGAATATAACTATTAGCAGCTCAAATTAAGGAAACAACTTTTCCTTGGTGTGCGAAGTGTACCGGAGTTAAGTTCCCCTATGGACCAAGTCAAAATTCTGCTTCCTAGCGTTAAAATTTTTTGAGCCTCAAAAGTAACAACACGAAATGAAGCGGAATTTCGATTTGGTCCATAAGGGAACAAAACTCTGGTACACTTTGCTCACCAAGGAAACGTTGTTTTCTTGGTTCTACCTGCTTTAGTTTTCGAGGTTTAGTATTAAATGCATACTCTCAGCGTAACAGCCTGGTTTTGTCTCGGTCCCTATTCACAAGTTACCGATACTACAGAGCACTTTGATGTAAGATTGCAACACGAACGATATGCTTCAAGAGCACTACGAAAATACTATCCTACGACATATCGGTATCTAGAGGGAAGCTTGGAACGGAAGAAATAAGGGAACGAAGGTCAAAGATGGCACCAATCGTAGTTCGGCACAGGTATTTCTAACCACACGGGACGTTCATTGCCCACGTTACGCAAGAGGGGAACGTCTCTTCCACCTAACGCTGCGTTGGAGATAAACCCTTTCGCTCGTTGCAGAGTGAAGAAAATGTAGTTAAAACTCAGGAACCAGTTGCGCGTTATCTAGACGTGTTATTTTGGCCAAAAAAAATTTGGGCCTTAAAGGCTTAGCTGAACAGAATCTACCACCGACAACCAAAACAAATCGGTTGTAAGTGACACACGTGTGATCGGGCGGCCAGTGCACAGTAAGTGGAAATGGCAGAATATGTAGTGGTCTGGGAGCCCCAAATCGCAGAAACTGATAGGTACATGGATCCATGATGGTTTGCATCGAAACCGCCAACGGAAAACTTACTCTGCATACAAGCGACGGAATCCGGACACACTGCACTGTTTACGTCAGATACGATGCGCTCCGCCTCGCGACTTTGAGGTTTCTTATTAGTTGGAAAAGTAAAGGGTGTGGATGTACCGCGTATGTAAAATAAACTTTGGAGACTTAACAATGCAAGTAAAAGTAAGCACACGCATCAGAATATGTAAATATTGCCCCAAACAACAATTGCGTCCAGAGACGCGGTGAGGATAGGTTGGTCATTAGAAACCCCTTAGCGGTTGCTGTGATCCAATTCCAGTTTCTGCGACTACCAAATTCAGAATCATTTTCTAGCGTTTTCTGTGCAGAACCGATGCGGATTCGGCTATATCGATTTACTGTGTGCTGTGAACTTCGTCCAAACCTGTGCGTGTAACGGTTCAGCTTTTGAAAGTTCATTGCAACGGCCGCTAGGTAGGGCGCTTCTGGTTCCGGGCTTTTTGATTACTTTTGTTCTTCATTCGGCGATGAGCGAGAGGGTCTACACGTTGGGTGAGGAGGGGGGGGGGAGGCTGCAACCAGCGAAACGGAGCTGATTTAAGTAAATTCATTGGTATCTGGCAAGTTGCATTATGTTACGTTGGGGCTGAGCGAGGGCGGCGTAACCCCGGGTAGAAGGGGGTGGGGGGATAAGTGCACAACGCTGTACCCAGCGTTAAGTGGTTTTGGGATTCGGACAGCCAAGGACCGAACCTGATTTCGGCAGCCATCAGGTTAGTACTCCCTCTCACACTAAATTTTTATGTAGGTTTTTATGCGCGCCCGCGCACGAAATTAAACATGCACTTTGTGACGCACGAATTTGAACGTGACAATTCACGATTTAGAGCGCGGGCATGCAGAAAATCGTGCGTAATTGCGCACAATTTTGTGCGCAACAAATGCATGTTTAATTTCGTGCGTTACGTATGCACTAAAACCTACATTGTAATTTAGTGTGCTGGCCTCGGCCGGCTGCACCGGCCTGCACGCCTGCTGTAGTCTACTCTCCTGGCCCGCTGTGCGTGGGACTTCTGTTACATTTAAACAACAAATGTGACGTCACATTAGCAAGAGTATGAATATGGTCACAGTCATTTGAGTACGACGTTACATTCACATTCGCTTGAACCTCGATCAGCGTTCAAACAAATGGCCCATCCTTATTTAAACCAATGCGAAAAAGTTCACATTTCAAACGCATGACAACGTCACTGTCGTTAATAATATTGTACCGATGAGAAGCAACGGACGGCTTGTCGCAAAGGAAATTTGACCCAGAAAAATGGCGTCGCGTCACATGAATAGGAGGAAACAAGTGCAGTTTGAAGATAAATGAGCTTTATTTCGTACAAGGTTTTGTACAAGAAATGAAACACTGATAACGCGCAGCCAAATATTACCCAATCAACTGGACAAGGCGCTATTTTCATCGGAAACAAAATCTCTTTTCAGGTTAAGGCACGTCATAAATTGGGCTTAATTAACATTATGAAGATAGATAAAAAATGAAGGTCTGTCATGCATCAGAAATACAAAATTGTAGAAAAAGGATGACACTACAGCCAAGAAAAATTATAAGTTAGAAAGAAAAAATAAGAAAACACCGCGCAAGGACCTTTTTCACGCGATCGTTACATTAATTGTATGATTACCAACCTATAAATTACCAAAGCCAAAACATAACAGAAACGACTAAAGAGTTATCAGCTAAAATAAATGAAAACGAGAATCGAGCTTAACATATATAGTTTCCTTTCACTAATATTCATTTTTGAACCAATAAGTTCTGAAAGAACTATACTTAATGGGAAGGTCTGCCTCTGCTTCACTCTATGATGGTGCCTTCCGAGGCTGGAGCTGTCAGTGAACCTCCGGCTGCAAATTGTGCACTTAACAGGCTTCTAACCGGTGTGGGTGCGAAGGTGCGTTCTGCGGGTTGGGCTTCGGGTGAACTTTTGGTTGCAAACTGTGCACTCGAAACGCTTCTCACCGGTGTAGGTACGGACGTGCTCTTCAAGATGGGGGTTTGAGTGAACTTCTGCTTGCGAACTGTGCACTCAAAATGCTTCTCACCGGTGTGGGTACGGACGTGCCTTCTGAGGGAAGAGCTTTGGGTGAACTTTTGGTTGCAAACTGTGCACTCGAAACGCTTCTCACCGGTGTGGGTACGGACGTGCCTTCTGAGGGAAGAGCTTTCGGTGAACTTCTGGTTGCAAACTGTGCACTCGAAAGGCTTCTCACCGGTGTGCGTACGGAGGTGCGTTCTGAGGTCGGAGCTTCGAGCGAACTTCTGGCTGCAAACTGTGCACTCAAAAGGCTTCTCACCGATGTGCCTACGGAGATGCGTTCTGAGGTCGGAGCTTCGAGCGAACTTTTGGCTGCATACTGTGCACTCAAAAGGCTTCTCACCGGTGTGCGTACGGAGGTGCGTTCTGAGGTTCGAGCTTTGGGTGAACTTTTGGTTGCAAACTTCGCACTCGAAAGGCTTCTCACCGGTATGGGTACGGACGTGCTTTTTAAGGTTCGAGCTTTGGGTGAACTTTTGGTTGCAAACTTCGCACTCGAAAGGCTTCTCACCGGTATGGGTACGGACGTGCTTTTCAAGGTTGGAGCTTTGGGTGAACTTCTGGCTGCAAACTGTGCACTCAAAAGGCTTCTCACCTATATGCGTACGGACGTGCGTTCTGAGGGAATAGCTTCGAGCGAACTTCTGGCTGCAAACTGTGCACTGAAAAGGCTTCTCACCGGTGTGCGTACGGAGGTGCGTTCTGAGAGAAGAGCTTTGGGTGAACTTCTGATTGCAAACTTTGCACTCGAAAGGCTTCTCACCGGTGTGCGTACGGAGGTGCGTTCTGAGGTCCGAGCATTGAGTGAATTTTTGGTTGCAAACTGTGCACTGAAAAGGCTTCTCACCGGTGTGGGTACGGAGGTGCCTTCTGAGGGAAGAGCTTTCGGTGAACTTCTGATTGCAAACTGTGCACTCGAAAGGCTTCTCACCGGTGTGGGTACGGAGGTGACTGCTGAGGTTGGAGCTTTGAGTGAACTTTTGGCCACAAACTTGGCACTTAAAAGGCTTCTCCCCCGTGTGAGTGCGAATGTGGTTTTTAAGAACACCGCTTTGGCTGAATATCTTGTGGCAAACCGCACACTCCAAAGTCTTTTTACCTGCATGGGTCAGAAGGAATGTTAAGATCGACCCTCTCACCAAATTGATTGATTGCAAATATCGCGCTAAAAATACTTCTTGCCTGTGTGTGTCAACATGTGCTTTCTGAGGCCGGCACTGCGGCTGAAGTTCTGTTGGCAAACTGTACACTCGAAAGGCTTCTCCCCCGTGTGGGTTCGTTTGTGCCTATAGGTGTCACCAGTGTGGCCGTATTTCTTGTTGCAAACTGCACACTTCAAAGGCTTCTCACCTACGCGAGGGAAGAAGGCTCATGAGATCGACACCAAAAGTCCAGTAACAGACTTGACACTACTCAAAACGCTTCTTACCTGCTTGGATCTGTAGGTGCTTTCTGAGGTTGTGGCCAAACGTCTTGTAGCATACGGTACACTCAAGCTCTTCTGTGTGAGAGTAAAGGTGAGCTTTGAGCGTTTGACTTGTGCAGAAATTCTTGCTGCAAACAGTGCACTGAAAGCGATTCGGCTCCTGATTCTGCTGCATTAGTGTCAACTGTGATGCGACGTAGTCGTCACGAACTGGACCATTGGAACCCATGTTGACACTGTACTCCGGGCTTTCTGCAAGAAACATGTGATACTAGTTACAACTGCACTAAATATCTATGTAGTTTCTTCGTGCCTAGCTCTGAACGGTATTAAGCATAAAAGGTACGCGAGAAATGCACGAAATCGTTCGGAACTACGCGCAGTGTGCAGCATACCATTCTGCATTTTTATGCTCAGCCTTACACGGATTCGTGCATTTGAAAACGTTTGCTCAAATCCATGCAAAGCTATGCACAACATAGCTACATAGTAATCTAGCGTCAAGACTTCCGTACATTCGTTTTACATCTTTCAGAGGGTCAATTACAATAAACACACACCATGTTATGCACAATTTTGTACGAGACATCACAGTTTTTAGTGCACATGAACTTTTCGTACAAATTAAGTACGAAAAATTGCACATACTCATTCCCTTCCGTGCGAAATTGAGTACAAATTTGTACGAGAATGTTGTAAGCACTTGAGCAGTTCTCACGGAAAGGGGTTAATTTTGTGTCCTCTCTGGTTCCTCGAACCTGAAGTCGATTTGAACCGGGTCTTTTCCTTCCTTTATGTTTCTTGACCTTGGTAGAACCCTCATCAGGATGAAATTTTGCCTCCTTCCACTATTAAATTGAAAGTTTTACCCCAGAATGTAATTTCCGTGGACACTTTTTGATGTCCTACGCTCCAGATTTAGGGCTTCCCGCCTCTACCACCGCCTAAGGGAGTATGAAAAATCACTTCCGCGAAGTGCATCTTGTTGTACGCGAGTGAGGCTACGTTTTGACATGTAGAACGTATCTGTCGGGGAAAATTTACAGCCACAAGACGATACTAAAAATTGTCCTCCACAACTAAAATTCTAAAATCAGTGTTTTTGAGACGGTTTTTCTACCTGATGCCCTATCGTTCTGAGACTTTTCTCATATTGTTGGTGCATTTGTTCTACACGATTTGCAAAAGGGCGGAGTATTGTTCCATCATAAGAACGGAAAATATAAACTTAAGTAACTTCCAAAGCGGCAAAAAAATTGGCTTAGCAAGCAATAAGTGTAATTTCCGTTCCACCACTGAAAATAGAAAGGTCAGATTTCTGACCCTTTAAGGGGTGATACTAAAATGTTGGACCGAGAAAAGGGTCATACACAAATGTATGACCGAATAAAAGGTCATACACCAATGTATGACCGTTGTAAAGGTCATACACAAATGTATGACCGTTTTGAAGGTCATACACAATTGTATGACCGAAAAAGGGTGATTCTTTTTCGTATTACCGATGAAGATTGATATATCCCCAAGGTAAAATGAGGGCCAGCCTCGCTAATGTCTGACCTTTACTCGGTCATACATACGTGTATTTCAGTAATGCATTCGTGTATGATCTTTCTTCGGTCATACATTTGTGTATGACCTTTTTACCGGTCATACCTTTTTGTATTGCCAAAAATTGGTCCGATGTCTCACCTTTTGAATTAGAGTGACCCATTACTCGCAAACCATTCAAAATTTTGATTGCGAACCAATTCATCTGCGTTTCCCTTCGGATAAGTTGTTCCAGTAAAATTTTGGTTCCGGTAGCACTTTTGGTTTGGCTTGTACACACCATTTTATGCAATAATGTAATTTCCGTGGACAAAATGAGGTGTTTGTTGCTTTTCATATGAGTTTCGCCTCTTCAGGGGCCTTAGGTGTACAGTATGTCGATATTTTTCTATTTTATACCTCTCTTGTGGAGGGAATGCTATTCTTATGGCCTAACCCAAGAAACCATGCATTGACTATAGGTCACTGGTCAATCAAAGGTGCGTATACTTAAAGAAAAGTTGATCAGCAGGCCGCGCGAGCGGCCCACCGCTCGGACGCGGTATTTTTAGCCGTCTCAAATGCATTTCAGGCACAAAAGTTAACAAACCTATACATTTTGGAAAAGAGGTAAGTTTGAGGAATAGGTTTCTGTAATTTATTTGACGTTTTGGGTCTTAGCACTCGAAAGGCAAGCTTAGAAAAGTCGTGGCGTAGTTTAACACAACATCCATCAGGTTAATCCCGGCGCAAGTCGCAAACAAGCAGCGATCCGACTTTTTGCAGGACCCTAAGCTTCCGACTCCACTCATATCAGATTGGTAAAACCTTTTTTTTTTGTTTTTGTTTTGGCAACCGAACGGTTTATGCTGCCGTGTTTGGCGCGGCCGGCATACTGCCAGGACTGCTTTGACTGCGTGTCAGTGAAACCGTTTGACGTTGTTTGATCATTCATGAGTGAAACCGAACGCTTAGAGTCTTGCGGATAATAAGCTCGCTGTATTATGATGGGGTCTAGCTCACCTCCATTTAAGACTGGCGGCTGACTTAACCTGACCGATGATGTTAAGCAACATGACGACTTTCCTAAGCGTGCCGTTCGAATGCTGACCCAATTTATCGAATAAATGCCTCAAACTTCACTCTTTCCGAAAATGTAGGTTATTCCTTGCTAAGCCAATTTTTTTGCCGCTTTGGAAGTTACTTAAGTTTATATTTTCCGTTCTTATGATGGAACAATACTCCGCCCTTTTGCAAATCGTGTAGAACAAACCGCTCGGACGCGGTATTTTTAGCCGTCTCAAATGCATTTCAGGCACAAAAGTTAACAAACCTATACATTTTGGAAAAGAGGTAAGTTTGAGGAATAGGTTTCTGTAATTTATTTGACGTTTTGGGTCTTAGCACTCGAAAGGCAAGCTTAGAAAAGTCGTGGCGTAGTTTAACACAACATCCATCAGGTTAATCCCGGCGCAAGTCGCAAACAAGCAGCGATCCGACTTTTTGCAGGACCCTAAGCTTCCGACTCCACTCATATCAGATTGGTAAAACCTTTTTTTTTTGTTTTTGTTTTGGCAACCGAACGGTTTATGCTGCCGTGTTTGGCGCGGCCGGCATACTGCCAGGACTGCTTTGACTGCGTGTCAGTGAAACCGTTTGACGTTGTTTGATCATTCATGAGTGAAACCGAACGCTTAGAGTCTTGCGGATAATAAGCTCGCTGTATTATGATGGGGTCTAGCTCACCTCCATTTAAGACTGGCGGCTGACTTAACCTGACCGATGATGTTAAGCAACATGACGACTTTCCTAAGCGTGCCGTTCGAATGCTGACCCAATTTATCGAATAAACGTTGGTGCCTGAAAAGCATCTAGGACGGCTTAACAGACCGCATATACCGCGAGCGGGCCGCTCCCTCAGCCCGCCGATCAACTTTATATTTTCTAATCATAGAGGACACGCAGGAGTTGATCGAGTAGGGCTATCCTCGGTTGTCCACTGTAGGACCCAACTTTTGCCAAGGGTGAGAGGTACCGCCTGGGAAGTAACCACTATGCAACCGTGGTCAGAAGAAAATGAAGTCACAGTTGTTCCCGGCGATTATAGCAGGCGGACACCGGACCCGGTCGTGCTCAAAGAGACTGTTCCAGGGCGGAGGCGTCGCACCCCTCCCGAGGGATGTATACCGCCTCCAACCTCCTCCCATACTGGTCACACTGCGAGTGCACTACAAACCTAACTGTCTATTAAGTACGCACTTACAAATGCATGCTTACAAGTAGACACTTACAAACGCGTGCTTTGGCCAAGTACACACTTACAAATGCATGCTTGCAAGTACACACAAACGCATGCTTGACGCCGTATAACTCCATGCGTCAAGCATGCGTTTGTAAATGTGTACTTAGTAGACAGCTAGGTTTGCAGTGTGGGAGCTTGTAGCCGCTTGAGGTTCTTCTACGCCGATGCAACGTGTCACCCTAGAAAGGACGTCCATGTCCCGTTTTGCAGTGCAGGCGGGCATGTGTCAGGCCCGAAATGGCATACGATTATGTGTGGGCAACCCTCTAATGGTAATGGTAATGTGAGGTAGGCAACATGGAACCAGAACGCACAGATGTGAAAGGGGCTGCCTAAACTGCCAGGCGTTAGCGTTCGTATCGCACCTATTCTAAGGGCCCATTAAAATGTAATTTCCGTGGACACTTTCTGAAGCTGTGTAATTTCCGTGGACAGCAAAAAAATAAAATTGCGATATTTCCTACACTAGTGGCGTGATAGCTCGCCCCTATGAATCTATGATCCTTAGTGATGTTCTTAACAAGATAAATGCAAAAAAAACCTGTTTCCATTGAACTTTTTTTTCAAAAAGTTTCAGGGCCCAAAATTAACCATTTCGCGAGGCCTGCTCACTTACAACTGTGACGTCTCGTACAAAATTTGTACAAAAACATTTAGCGTGCACGTATCACAATCTCACTTGAAAATAACATTGCGAAATATTTCGATGAATGAGAGCAATGTGAAGCCTGGTTGGAATGGAGTTCTTTCATCTCAACCCACGAGGTAACTTAGACTTACTGCCTGCTAACCCTCCGATCCGTCAACTCTCATCCACCTTACAGATATTGGCATGGATGTAGGATAGTGAACACTAGATGTATTTGTACAATTTTGAACGTTGTCTGACACAATTTTTAACATGCCAAAGTTTTCGCTCAAATAAGTACGCAGAAGCGAACAAATTTGTGCGAAATTTTGAACAAATTTGTACGAAAAGCACGTATGCGCAAAATTGAGTTAGAGCACGTACAAAAATTGGGCAAAGTAATTAGTGTGAGTGAATATTTTCGGAAGACCAGTTCAGACCTTCATCAAGGCAACAACACTGGTAAAACAAAGGCGAAACGCCCTGAGGGGCAAACAAGTCTTTCACGCCCTGAGGCGCATAATGGCTGAATGCCTTTCGAAAGAGCATTAAAATTTTGTCCAGAAGTCGGATGACTGAATGCCTTACTGAGGGCATTGAAATTTTACCATGAAGTCCTACACTAATTCACGCGCCATCCAAGGTCATAAAACAATTTACGCCGTTCAGGGGCGTAAACTTGTTTCCGCCCTGAAGGGGCATATACTTAATGCCTTTGTTTCACCAGTGTATAATCTCTTCAAAACAGGCCCAGGCGACTTTTTCGAGACCGAAAAATGAAACAAGTCACTGCTCTGAAACCACTTGAAATACAGAAGTGTGGAATTCTCAGTCTCCTGAGTTGGAAGTGCAGAGTGCGCAGTCTTCCCACTCCAGATGAAATTTCCACGTTTGTTCCACGCCAAGAGGTGGGGGCTCTGTGGGAAACTCCACATTTTAAGTGTGAAAACTGCGAACTCTGCATTAGCAGGTTTGGAGAGTAACTCCAGACCACGCAATGTGTTGTCCACACTTGATTTCAGAGTGATGGCGCTAAAAAGTGGTCGCGACGCTATCGCGACGATTAACACTCCTCAGGACTAGGATCCCAAAAGACGTCCTTAGTGTCATGGGCAATCCAGATAGGGGAGGGATATTCTACGAGAATCTAACGACGATTTAGAAAGTTAGGTTGCGGGTAAAGTGACGTAAGCTGACTACCATTCAACGACTCACGAAAAATACTATGAGTGTAGTTGTAGTAAAAACTTACGTGTGGGATGCAAAGGAGCGGCCTGAGTCTCTGGGTAGCGAGGCGAGTCGGCACAGGCTGGTCCGGCTGGAAGCGCTGGTCCAAGTAGAAGCGCAAGTCCCGCTGCTCCACTTGACGCTTTCAGGAAGGCGTCGTTGGAAACAGGTTGCCGATTGTTATCTGTCGAACGAGGCACGCTCAGCTGCATCACATGAAAAAGAAAAGAGCAGAGTTAATGTGGAAATTTGGAAACAGCGGCGGTGGTCGTTCAAGTAATGTAACTATCCCCGCCCCTTGGGGCAAGCACTCTGAAACCCCGTTTCGCGGCCAAACATAAGGACACAACCGCGCTCTAAAAAGGTTCACGAAGCATTCGCTTAGCGACGACGAAGAAAATCAAGATATTGTTGAATGGATCCGTTTTATAAAGTGCTCCACCCTGATGCCGACGTATAACGATTTCTTATACGGAGCATTTCTTGGCAGATTTTACAATGCTTTCGATTTCTCCGAGGGGACCTAATCAGTCGTTGCCGAGTGAAGAACACACTGTTATTCAACGAATGTGACGTCACGTTCGTTAGAATGTGAATTTTGTCACGTTCGTTTGAATACGATATCACATTCGTTTGAACGTGACACGGCCGTTAAATTAGGGTGTCACATTCGTTTGAACGTGACAAAATTCACATTCAACCGAATATGACGTCACATTCGTTGAATAACAGTGCAGCAGTTATCAAGAAGCCAGGCACCGGTGGGTACGTTCCTGTTTCCTGGCTTTTCGATACCTTTGGGTCATCACTCCACTGGTAGAACTAAAGCGTAACTCTGTGCTTGAGTCAAGCATAATGTTACGCTTGAAGACGTTACGCTTAAAATAGAGCCTACACTAGAAATGCCCCCGCGCATTTACATTATGGGGGAATCCTGACGATTAGCCTGTTACACTTGATTTCAAGCGTAGCTTCATTACGGTTGAAAACAGAGGGTCATACTACGCTTCAGTTACATAAGTGTCGTGGACGACTGAAAGGGTCTAATACCAAGCGGTGCTTCGGAGACCTCTATCTAGTTGACCGCCAGGTGAACGGTCAAGGTTCGCGAGACAAGCAACTTTAATGGATTACAGACCGGAAGTAGGGATCAGGTCAGATCACGATCCTGTAATGTGAGAGTCTGGCTCTCCGCCAGCAGAAAAACGGCGACGCGATGCGGACAGTGGTGGTTCCAGGAAATTTCACAAACTATAATAGTTTTGTCTTGGCGTCCGGTTCTGCACTTCTCCGAAGTACTCTACACGAACCGCCGCTTGGATCGTAAATATCTAGGAAGCGGTGAGGTTCTTACTAACGTGGCGTCTATCGACTTCCGGTTTACGTAACTCTATTACACATTACACGCACACGAGCCGTCACTGCCATTCAACCTTAAGTCAGAAACTCAACTGGGAACTAAAACTTCCTCTTAAAATCCAAACCAGAGGCGAATGCCCCCTGAGGGAGCTAATAAGTTTGTTCACAAGCGGGGATGCTACCGCTACCCAAAACAAAACCAGAACGTTCCGCAAAAAGTGTGCATTTTTGAAAATAACTAAGAAACTTTGCAGCTAAAATTAAGGAAACAACTTTTCCTTGGTGTGCGAAGTGTACCGGAGTTAAGTTCCCCTATGGACCAAGTCAAAATTCTGCTTCCTAGAGTTAAAATTTTTTGAGCCTCAAAAGTAACAACACGAAATGAAGCGGAATTTCGATTTGGTCCATAAGGGAACAAAACTCTGGTACACTTTGCTCACCAAGGAAACGTTGTTTCCTTGGTTCTACCTGCTTTAGTTTTCGAGGTTCAGTATTAAATGCAAACTCTCAGCGTAACGGCCTGGTTTTGTCTCGGTCCCTATACACAAGTTACCGATACTACAGAGCACTTTGATGGAAGATTGCAACACGAACGATATGCTTCAAGAGCACTACGAAAATACTATCCTACGACATATCGGCATCTAGAGTGAAGCTTGGAACGGAAGAAATAAGGGAACGAAGGTCAAAGATGGCACCAATCGTAGTTCGGCACAGGTATTTCTAACCACACGGGACGTTCATTGCCCACGTTACGCAAGAGGGGAACGTCTCTTCCACCTAACGCTGCGTTGGAGATAAACCCTTTCGCTCGTTGCAGAGTGAAGAAAATGTAGTTAAAACTCAGGAACCAGTTGCGCGTTATCTAGACGTGTTATTTAGGCCAAAAAAATTTTGGGCCTTAAAGGCTTAGTTGAACAGAATCTACCACCGACAACCAAAACAAATCGGTTGCAAGTGACACACGTGTGATCGGGCGGCCAGTGCACAGTAAGTGGAAATGGCAGAATATGTAGTGGTCTGGGAGCCCCAAATCGCAAAACCTGATAGGTACATAGATCCATGGTGGTTTTGCATCGAAACCGCCAACGGAAAACTTACTCTGCACGCAAGCGACGGAATCCAGACACACTGCACTGTTTTCGTCATATACGATGCGCTCCGCCTCGCGACTGTGAGGTTGAAATAAATGGTGTGGATGTTCCGCGTATGTAAAATATAAATGTGTAGACTTAACAATGCAGGTAAAAGTAAGCACTCGCATCAGAATATGTAAATATTGCCCCAAACAACAATTGCGTCCAGAGACGCGGTGAGGATAGGTTGGTCATTAGAAACCCCTTAGCGGTTGCTGTGATCCAATTCCAGTTTCTGTGACTACCAAATTCAGAATCATTTTCTAGCGTTTTCTGTGCAGAACCGATGCGGATTCGGCTATATCGATTTACTGTGTGCTGTGAACTTCGTCCAAACCTGTGCTTGTAACGGTTCAGCTTTTGAAAGTTCATTGCAACGGCCGCTAGGTAGGGCGCTTCTGGTTCCGGGCTTTTTGATTACTTTTGTTCTTCATTCGGCGATGAGCGAGAGGGTCTACACGTTGGGTGAGGGGGGGAGGCTGCAACCAGCGAAACGGAGCTGATTTAAGTAAATTCATTGGTATCTGGCAAGTTGCATTATGTTACGTTGGGGCTGAGCGAGGGCGGCGTAACCCCGGGTAGAAGGGGGGGGGGGGGATAAGTGCACAACGCTGTACCCAGCGTTAAGTGGTTTTGGGATTAGGACAGCCAAGGACCGAACCTGATTTCGGCAGCCATCAGGTTAGTACTCCCTCTCACACTAAATTTTTATGTAGGTTTTTATGCGCGCCCGCGCACGAAATTAAACATGCACTTTGTGACGCACGAATTTGAACGTGACAATTCACGATTTAGAGCGCGGGCATGCTGAAAATCGTGCGTAATTGCGCACAATTTTGTGCGCAACAAATGCATGTTTAATTTCGTGCGTTACGTATGCACTAAAACCTACATTGTAATTTAGTGTGCTGGCCTCGGCCGGCTGCACCGGCCTGCACGCCTGCTGTAGTCTACTCTCCTGGCCCGCTGTGCGTGGGACTTCTGTTACATTTAAACAACAAATGTGACGTCACATTAGCAAGAGTATGAATATGGTCACAGTCATTTGAGTACGACGTTACATTCACATTCGCTTGAACCTCGATCAGCGTTCAAACAAATGGCCCATCCTTATTTAAACCAATGCGAAAAAGTTCACATTTCAAACGCATGACAACGTCACTGTCGTTAATAATATTGTACCGATGAGAAGCAACGGACGGCTTGTCGCAAAGGAAATTTGACCCAGAAAAATGGCGTCGCGTCAGATGAATAGGAGGAAACAAGTGCAGTTTGAAGAGAAATGAGCTTTATTTCGTACAAGGTTTTGTACAAGAAATGAAACACTGATAACGCGCAGCCAAATATTACGCAATCAACTGGACAAGGCGCTATTTTCATCAGAAACAAAAACTCTTTTCAGGTTAAGGCACGTCATAAATTGAGCTTAATTAACATTATGAAGATAGATAAAAAATGAAGGTCTGTCATGCATCAGAAATACAAAATTGTAGAAAAAGGATGACACTGCAGCCAAGAAAAATTATAAGTTAGAAAGAAAAAATAAGAAAACACCGCGCAAGGACCTTTTTCACGCGATCGTTACATTAATTGTATGATTACCAACCTATAAATTACAAAAGCCAAAACATAACAGAAACGACTAAAGAGTTATCAGCTAAAATAAATGAAAACCAGAATCGAGCTTCAAATATATAGTTTCCTTTCACTAATATTCATTTTTGAACCAATAAGTTCTGAAAACGAACTATACTTAATGGGAAGGTCTGCCTCTGCTTCACTCTATGATGGTGCCTTCCGAGGCTGGAGCTGTCAGTGAACCTCCGGCTGCAAATTGTGCACTTAAAAGGCTTCTAACCGGTGTGGGTGCGAAGGTGCCTTCTGAGGGAAGAGCTTTCGGTGAACTTCTGGTTGCAAACTGTGCACTCGAAAGGCTTCTCACCGGTGTGGGTACGGACGTGCTCTTCAAGGTGGGAGCTTTGGGTGAACTTCTTGCAGCAAACTGTGCACTCAAAAGGCTTCTCACCGGTGTGGGTACGGAGGTGCGTTCTAAGGGAAGAGCTCTGAGTAAACTTCTGGTTGCAAACTGTGCACTCGTAAGGCTTCTCACCGGTATGGGTACGGAGGTGCGTTCTGAGGTTCGAGCTTTCGGTGAACCTCCGGCTGCAAATTGTGCACTTATAAGGCTTCTAACCGGTGTGGGTGCGAAGGTGCCTTCTGAGGGAAGAGCTCTGAGTAAACTTCTGGTTGCAAACTGTGCACTGGAAAGACTTCTCACCGGTGTGGGTACGGAGGTGCGTTCTGAGGTCGGAGCTTCGAGCAAACTTCTGGCTGCAAACTGTGCACTCAAAAGGCTTCTCACCGGTGTGCGTACGGAGGTGCGTTCTGAGGTCGGAGCTTCGAGCGAACTTCTGGCTGCAAACTGTGCACTCAAAAGGCTTCTCACCGGTGTGCGTACGGAGGTGCTGTTCAATGTGGGAGCTTCGGGTGAACTTCTGATTGCAAACTGTGCACTCAAAAGGCTTCTCACCGGTGTGGACACGGAGGTGCCTTCTGAGTTGGCCGCTTTCAAAGAACTTCTGGCTGCAAACTGTGCACTGAAAAGGCTTCTCACCGGTATGGGTTCGAATGTGTCTTCTGAGATCACTACTTTTGCTGAACTTCTTGTCGCATACTGCACACTCGAATGGCTTCTTGCCTGCGTGGGATTAGAAAGTACGCTTTGAGATCGACGCCCCAATTCCTGGTAAAGGCTTAACACTCGAAAGACGTCATACCTGTATGAGCACGTAGGTGCTCTCTGAGGTGGTCACGGCGGCCAAACGTCTTGTTGCATACAGTGCACTCAAGCTCTTCTCTGTGGGTACGAAGGTGACCTTTGAGCGTTTTACTAGAGGGGAAGTTCTTGCTGCAAACGGCGCACTTAAAGCACTGCGGGTCCCGATTGTGCTCCATAAGTGCCGACGTTGATGCGACGTTGTCGTCGAGAACCGGACCATTGGAACCCATGTTGCCACTTTACTGGGGGCTAACTGCACCAAGCATGTAACAATCGTCACGACCGCACTGAATAAGTATGTTGTTTAAGAAGCATCGTGAATGAATTTGAGCATTGATGTGAAATACACGAATGCGTGCGGCACTACAGTGTGCTGTATACCAGGGCACCGCACCGATTTTTGCATATCAAAACGTTTGCTCAAATCCATGAAAAGCTTCGCACAACAATACTACAACGTAATGTGGCGTGAAGACTTTCGTATATTCGTTTCACTTTATTCAGAGGGTCAATTACAATAAATACACTTATTACAATTTCACTTGAAAATGATATTGCGACATCTTTCGAATATTCAATGGAAACAATGTCAAGCCCGTTTAAGGTAGTGAAATTTTGATTTTCGTGAATTTCAAATTTTTACGAGACATGAGGAACTTAGAATTTATGTCTGTTTACCCTCCTAATCATCGAAAATCATACACCTTTGTTCGATGTCGAGCATGTAGCATTGTGTGGCTGTTTTCGGAAGACAAGTTGAGACCTTCATCAAGGCAGCAATAATCCCTTCAAAATAGGGCCTGCCAATATTCTCGAAACCGATAAATTGAAGAAATCATGGTGCAACTAACTGGTTGCGACAGTGTTGAAACAATAATCACTGCTCGGGACTAATGCCCTTAAAGACGTCCTTGATGTCATGGACAATCCAGAAAAGGACATCTCAAACGTAAATCTTACGACGATTTGAGAAGTTGGGTTGCGGGTAACGTGACGTATGTTTGCTTCTGTTCAACGATACCTGAAAGTACCCTCGATGTAGTTGCGGTGAAAACACTGCTTCACACTGCAATAACCGCTGCCTCTATTTTACTACATTGAGAATGATCGTCGTAAGATTTACGTTTGAGATGTCCTTTTCTGGATTGTCCATGACATCAAGGACGTCTTTAGGGGCATTAGTCCCGGGCAGTGATTATTGTTTCATCACTGTCGAAACCAGTTTGTTGCACCATGATTTCTTCAATTTATAGGTTTCGAGAATATTGGCAGGCCCTATTTTGAAGGGATTATTGCTGCCTTGATGAAGGTCTCAACATGTCTTCCGAAAACAGACACACAATGCTTCATGCAGGCCAATTTCTCGACATCGAACAAAGGTGTATGATTTTCGACGATAGGGAGGGTGAACAGACGTAAATTCTAAGTTCCTCATGTCTCATAAAAATTTGAAATTCACGAAAATCAAAATTTCACTACTTTAAACGGGCTTGACATTGTTTTCATTGAATATTCGAAAGATTTCGCAATATCATTTTCAAGTGAAATTGTAATAAGTGTATTTATTGTAATTGACCCTCTGAATAAAGTGAAACGAATATACGAAAGTCTTCACGCCACATTACCTTGTAGTTTTGTTGTGCGTAGCTTTGCATAGATTTGAGCAAACGTTTTGATATGCACGAATCAGTGCGTGGCTGAGCATGAAAACGTGCACTAGTACGCAGCACACTGTGTGCACGCACTGAAGTGCCGCACGCATTCGTGTGTTTCGCAATATTCTGCGATAAAAGAATTACTTTACAAAAAAGCGTACATAAAATATGCAACAAAAAGGTGTGGTGAAAAAAGTGGCGATGAAGTACGACAAGAGGCTCTTTTATCACTGAAATAAAGGGGTGGTTTATGCAATCTTATGCAACACTCCAGGGTGCCACAAATAGTGGACATCGCAAAATCGGATTGACCGCATCAGTTTGTAGTAGAGGTATCGCGAATTGAATGTCAAAGAACCGAGCAGTGAACTTACATGGGGACGAGCGGCTTCAGCCTCCGGCTATGGCGAGTCGGTACAGGCTAGAAGCGCTGCCCCGACGCTTTACGGAGGTCGGCGTCGATTTGTCCAAGCGGCGCGGCGTCGGAGAAAGCTCGCCGTACTATCGTCCGTGGAGCCAGGCACGCGCAGCTGCACCACCTGAAAAGCAAAGGAGAAGAGTTGAGGGAAAATTTGAAAACAGCGGCGGCGGCTGTCCAAATATTGTAACTTTCCCCGCCTCCTGGGACAAGCACTACGAAACCCCGGGCACAACCGCGCACAGCAAAAAGTCTTTGAGGTTACGAAGTATTTGCTTAGCATCGACGAAGAAAATGAAGTCATTGTGGAGTAGAGCATTCTAGTCGTCGCCGATCGAAGAACAAGAGGAATAACAAAACCGGAAATGGCGCCGGCAACTTAACCTCTCAGACCTATACGGGTGCATTAGTTGAAGAGTTTTCCGAAGCGTAGCTCTTGCTAAAGCAATTTCGTCTCTTTCAAATACTTTTTGAAAAAGGAACGAAACATATTTGTCAACATTTCTCCTTTAAACCGGGCTCGCTACCTTCTCCCTTTCTTGCCGGCTTCCGGTTTTGTTCTTCCTCTTGTTCTTCGATCGGCGACGACTAGAATGCTCTAGTGGCTCTGAGTTTCGATGTGCTCCAGATGCCGATGGATTTTGCTCGAGTTTTGCTAATGCGTAACAATTCTTCGTCTGTGTTTCAATGCTTTACAATTTAGTCCAATAGACCCTCTCAATAGTTGCCGAGTATAGAGCAACAGTAATTAAAAAGCCACGGAACCAGTACGAGGGGTCCACCACTCAGCTCAGGAGTGTACACAGGATTACTGATTACCAGTGATTACCTACAAAAAGTCACAAAAAACTTCATAATTTTGGCAAGCTGGGAGCATTTTCTGCCTTTTTTCATAAGAATAACCCCCAAAACCTCAAAACAGCAGAAATATCCAATTTTGACATGTGGACGAAGTGTACACACGATTAACGGAGTGGTAGACCCCTCGAACCAGTAGGTACATTTCCACTTGTTCCTGCATGATAGCCTCGCAGACCTTTTTCACTGTCGACCGCTGGGTGAACGGGCCAGGGTCAGGTCAGGGTTGCGAGACAGGCAACTTTTGACGGCTCATGGATCGGAAGTCGGAACCATATCACGATGAACAGACGCAAGGCGTGTGAGAATGACGCGGTCCGTCAGCAGAAGAGCGGCAACGCAGACTCTCGTTCCCGCCAATTTCACTGACTTCGATCTTCTTGGTTTCGTCTCTGATTCCAGTTCAGCACTTCACTGAAGTACACACTAAATGACAGTGTACGAATAAGAAAATGGTTACGCATGATTTAACACCTGCGTAACGTTTGGCATGCAATAGGGTAAGTACTTTCGGGAAGATCCAAACCGGAAGTCAGCAACACGGCGGGAGGAACAAAAGAACGTTGCGGGGTCATGTTGGGCGGTGGTGGGGGGCGAAAGGGGCACCCTAGTGCGTAGTAACTCCGGCTTGGAGGAGCATTGACACCAAAATGTCATGATGTAAAAATAAATTTACCTGAAAAGAATAATTTCTTTTAAGCTGAGGAGTATGCACTAACTGGCAGTCATGAATCAATCGTTGCTTTACTGCCAATGCTTCTCATGTCGCAGAAAATGAATTTGAAGTCCGTTTTTAGATGGTAGCCCTGCTCGTCCAGTTCGAAACACCCCAAGCGCCCACCTTTTTTCCCCCAGCCTGGAAGTTACCACGCAATGCCGCACGACGTCGCCCCCACTCTACCCATTTCGCCCCCCACCACCGCCAAACAGATACGCGCGACGTTGGTATGTTTTTACCGTTCTGCACACTAAACTCTTGTGGACTTTTTAAATGCATAATTAAGCACTTTTTATGCATAATTATGCATGCACAGATACATACGTAAGGTGTGTATAATATTATGCATCATTGTGTACATTTTGTGCATCTTCTTGCATAAAATGTACACAGTGATGCATAATATTATACACACCTTACGTACGTTTCTGTGCATGCATAATTATGCATTAAAAACTCCACAAGGTTTTAGTGTGTGTTGCTGACTTCCGGATGGGAGCTTTCCTTAAGTACTTTAATAAATATGCATTTGACTTGATTGTTCGCATACTCGAAATAAGCACAAAATCGTGCACGTTACGCGAACAAAATAGTGAAAAGATTTAAAGAATGTATTCTTTAGGAACCACTTCCCTGATGGTAAGGGGCCGTCGATTAATTGTGTTACGCACTTGGGGGGAGGGGGGGGGTCAGAGCCAGCGTAATGTTACGCTTGCCACATAAATTTTGGAGCACATATAGGCAATTTTTCGAAGTAAAATAGGGTAAAGACCGAGCTTTAGAAATATTTATGGCGTAGAGTTACGCATGAATGGGGGGGGTGGGTCCGAGCTAGCGTAACGCTGCGTGACATTGGGGGAGGGGGTCGTCCAAAATCGGCAAAAAGTGCGTAACGTAATTAACGGCCGGCCCCTTAACAACTAAGAAGCGGTGAAGTTCTGGGTAACAAAGCGTTTACCAACCTTCGGTCCACGTAGCTTCACTCAACACTGCGTATGAACCTCGGATTGTGAAGTAAACCGGAACTGATTTTTTCACTCAAAACCTAAACAGGAAGCGAATGTCATCTGAGGGAGCTAACAAGCTAGTTCACAAGTAACCGGTCTTACGGAGCACTTCGGGGCAAGAGTGCATAGGGAACGCCGTGCTACAAGAACACTAAGAAATCCCGGGTGGAAGGAACTGTACTCGAGAGTGCGCTCGGAAATTACACTTGAAACATATTCGAGAATGTAATGCATGTGTTATATTTTTAGAGATAAGGCATAGTCAATCTGCACTTCACAAGCCACATGTAAGTGTGGAGCACATTGTACTTTGATTGCAGTCTGTGCGGTGCAGTTTATTTGTAGTTTGTTTGTAGTTCAACTGCAGTTTAAGTGATGAAAGTGCAGTCGAAGTGCAGTTTTTCTGGTTAAACTGCAGTTTTCATATAGATAAACTGGTAGTTTTTTCGTCACATACAGTTTTGATTGCACTTCAGACTTAAGTTTTAAAATGGAGATGTAACTGCGGTCTCTCTATTTGAAATATGGCATATAGCACCTGTCCTGACTTACTTTCGAATGTACAATTCAAAAGCAATACACCCCATACGTGATACGATAAGCTTGATCTATGTGTAGCTCAATGGATCATCCTCAGGGGGACATGCCGAAAATAGGCGATTCAAAAATTAGGTAAGGAGAGCGGTCTGGTAGGAGATGTAATATTCATGACCTTCAAAGATGGTCGGATCCATTTCAAGACTAGATCCACGCATCCGACGAGGCGTTGACCCGTAACCGTAGAGGGAATCTGGCGTGCACCTAACCTAATGGCTGGCCGTAGACGCCAGCGAGTAGCAACATGGAAATGCGTTTTTCTTGACTTCAGTGTAATATTTTGTCTCAAAATTTTAGCATACGGGTCGAGCTGATATTTATCAAGCCAACAGATGTTATAGTTTGAAAAAAAAAATACTGTAGTCACGCGAATCGGAAATACTAATTGGTAAGCGGACGCAGCGCTCCAAGCGCCACCTAGCGGCAGGTCCGTGAAACCTGGCCCCAGGCGGCGGCTGACAGCAGACCACACCATGTCCCATGTGTGAAGTAAATTATCCACAGTTTGCGTTTCACAATTGACGCTATCAAAATGATTTTGGGCCTCATGAAAGATCGAAATAATTCAAAACTTTTAGTGATAAAACAAGGCGCGAAATAAGTTCGAACTGGTTTTGACGAATTTAACGGGTTTCATGTTAAGTTCAATTTTTACATCAGTTGGACGTCACATGAGTTTTCGCTTACATTTTTTCCGGGCAGTTTCTCAATCTTGGTGCCGTTAACTGTTATGCACTCATGTATTTTGAGTATATTTTTCATGCAAGCGAGAGCTCGGTTTCAACTCCAATCATAATTTGCCTCAAAACTGAAGTCTAAGTTCCTTGACGCTATAATGAAAACTAAAATTGTAGTACAGTTCAATTATGCACTTTTGACATGCGAACACAAGTACAGAACAACTTCAGAATGGACTGCACTACAAGCTCGGTTTCACAACTGCACATGAAATTGTGTTTCTACTAGAAGCAAACTGCAGTCGAAAGTACCATCTAATCTACGTTCAGATCTACTGACAAAATCTTAAGTTTTTCTACATTGTAACTATGCTCGAAACTGCATATTCTGTACTGCAGTTGACGACTATAGTTCAAACTCAGTTGAAACTGAAGTTCCTTCCACCCGGGATGCTCCTCCGAAATGTCGATTTGTAGATGAAAGTTGGAGCCGAAAGAAATAACACAACGAAAGTCAGAATCAGCATCTGAGTACCTGGTCCGGTCGTGGTTTGGACATGCATCACCAACGTTACGCAAGAGGGGTGAATCTTTTCTCCGCCACGTTGCGTCGCTCGGGGGATACACTCTGAAAGTCAACGATGCATTTGCTTTATAAGAAATGCTTCGTATTACGAAAGGATTTTGCCTCACAATATTAAGCATCTCATAGTGGATTTTACAAAGCCTTTTTTTTTTTCGTGGTATCACAAAGCAGTATTTCGCAGTTTCGCATACTTTGTACTGAGTAAATGAGAGGGAGGGAGGGAGAGCTGATGTGAGCGAAACCGACCTCACTTCAGAAGAATCCAGCTACATAAGAGAAACCCGCTTCCAGCTAGTAGGGTATTTCGTAGAAGAGCTAGACCGGAAGATAAGAAATCATGACGAAGAACAAATAATGCGACATTGGTGAGAATGAGCGTCTGCGTCCCCGTTCTGCCGCTTCCGTACAGCTATATTCTCATACAAATCCGGCATTTGTTATTCTTGATTTCTTCTCAACTTCAGTCCCAGCTCTTCTCCGAAGTACCCTATCTTCCGGGGAGGACGACGGGAAGGCCTAAAGAGCAGAGTATAACGCTTTACTTCGCGCTAAGTTATTTCGGGTTTTGGACGGCTTAAACCCAAACTTGATTTCGGAAGCAATAAATACGGTACTCAATCCGCTCAGCTAGTTCTCCTGCTCTATCCGTTCCTGACGCGCTCCTTGCTTCCGCCAGGGACCGAACGAAACACCTTGTTTTTCCGAAATGCTATGAAATTGTGAAGCTTCACTGTAAATCAAATGGTGACACATCTCACCATCTGAAGGGTGAGACAGAACTGTCTCACCGAAAAAGGGTGATACTAAAGTGTATCACCGTTAAAAGGTCGTACACGAATGTATCACCGAAAAAAGGTCGTACTCAAATGTATCACCGAAAAAGAGTGATACTTCCTCAGGAAAACAAGGGCCCATCTCACTGATGTCTGACCAATTTGCGGTGATACATTTGTGTACGACCTTTTTTTCGGTGATATATTCGTGTATGACTTTTTTTCGGTGAGACTTTTTGTATCACCGAAAATAGGTGAGACGTCTCACCCTTTGAATTGCAGTGTTGGCATGGCGCTCCTTAGGGGCCGTGCACAAACTACGTCACGCGTTTGGGGGGGGGAGGGGGTATGGCCAGATGTGACGAGATGTGACGTGGGGGTAGGAGGGTGGTCGGGGTCTTGTGACGTATTTTCTAGAGTTTCTAATTTTCCGGAAAAGTTCAACTTTTCCGAAAATTTCCGGAAAAATACGGAAAAATCACAGAAAAATTGAAAAAATTGGAAAAATTAGAAAAAAAGAGATTTTTGCTACAAAATTGTCAGAAAACGTGTTAAAGGGGGAGGGCAGTTGGACCAGACGCCTGCTTCTGGTTTGGGCATGATGCATTAAACTCAATCTGAAAAGAAATACCAATGATGAAGAATATTTTTGGGTCTCTCATTAATGGTTTGGGGGAAACTGCCAGAAACACAAGAAATCAAGGATAAACATTGTCACCTAACCTCACTTCCGAAAGAAAATAGTCGCAGACTAGGCAGTATATCAAAGAGTGTTGAGCCTAGCCGGCATGGATATTATTATAGTGAAACAAAACTTACAAGATGGGTAGTCACTCTTATTAACTCACCTAACTTGTGATGGAAAAAAGCGCCAGCGGCGTTCGATAGAAATGCTGGTAGACGCAAATCCCACGTACCGTATGTGCGGTGCGTTTGTGTCCTTCCCCGTCACTGCCTTCCAGCAGCTTCACCAGACGACCCCAACCTAACTATCGATTAATGAAAGCGAGAGCTACGGTAAACAACTCATTTTGACTGCAATTTGGGTGAAAAATGGTAGGAATTAAATGATTTTATCGATGTAACTGCATTAACATGAGCAACGAGCATTTTCCGACTTTTTCCATCTTTTCCGAGGCTTTTGAAAAATACGGAAATTTTCCGTATTTTTCCCCGAAAATTTTCCGGCATTAGAATCACTAGTATTTTCCGAAATTACCGTCGAAAACGGCCTTGTTGATAAGATAACGTTCAAAAAGGGCGCCTGTGAGACGTTCATCCTGAGTTGCTTCCCCATGGACTGAGGACTTGATTGAATAAATTGTATCTAAAAATTTGCTGAGTATCATTTCTTTTCCCTTTTTATTTTAGCGTCATTTTGAATTTTTTTTCGGAAAATACGTCACAAAGGGTAGGAGGGGTGGGGGGTCAGCCGGATGTGACGAAGTTGTGACGGAGGGGGGGTGGGGGTTCAAAATCCCCTAAAAACGCATGACGTAGTTTGTGCACGGCCCCTTAGAGGCAATATTAACCGATGTTCTACTTCACTTCGTTTGAACAGTACTAGCGTGCGCCACCACGCAACTCGACCATCCGCACTTTTTAGCAGATGATTGTTCAAATCAGCTAGCTTTGACTCTCGAGCATAACGATAAATCCAGCAGCATGCGCATACTCTTAGCTCTATACAGGCGGAGGCTTCTCGCGGCGTCCCGGCGTTTAGTGGTTGTTGGCTTCTCTGCAATTCGAGAAGCATACATTGTATGCTCTACCTGGAGCATGCCTGCAAGCACGCTCTAGCTAGCGCATGCCTGCCAAGCATGCACTAACAAGTACATACCTGCCATGTACACGCTTACTGGAGCATATATCTAGTGCATAAGAGATAGGGAGTTTTCTGCTCCAGTAAGCGTGTACATGGCAGGTATGCACTTGTTAGTGCATGCTTGGCAGGCATGCGCTAGCTAGAGCGTGCTTGCAGGCATGCTCCAGGTAGAGCATACAATGTACGCTTTTAGATTTGTAGAGTTCTAGTGGTCAAACGATCAATTTTACACATACACAACCCTTATAGCTGCCTCGGGCCAGCCTTTAGCGGCCCCTTCTGGCGCTGCGTTTCCGCGTAGCGAGTAAACTTACTATTCTTTACATACGGCTACACATTTTATAGCTATATATTCAATTTTCTAGCATTACAAGATATGTTTTTTATAAAGGTGCAATAATATAAGTTATACAGGTTAGGTTATAGAGAGTTATACAGACTACCATCGGCTTTCACGTAAGCGTTAGCGGTTTTTTTTTTGTCTCATGATCCCCTATATATACACGATATCTTGAACGGAAGTTCCGTAGTTGGCTACGGACGGGTGATTACGAGAAAAGCTATAACGGAAGTTGTGGACAAATAAAGAACAAAGTATGCGAAAATCGTGAAAATGACCGTCGCCGCCTTGCTCCTAGGGCGATTCATATAGAAGTCCGGCCTTTGTGGTTTTTAGTATCTTCTTAACTTCCATTCCAGCTCATCTCCGAAGTACCCTAGAGCTGACCAGACTTGCTCCGTACAATATCTCTGAATTTGTTTTAGGCCCACAGTACTCCATATTGACATCCGTCGGCGAGTCTATTCTAGTCCCCTACGTGGATGATGAGATCGCCTCGGCTAATCCACGGTCTATTCCCCAGGGCGGGACCGCACTGGTGGAAGGAGAAAAATCTTAACCTAATATCGTCCGCAGCCGCACACTGGATATTGAATGGAGAGAATTGCCGTCCAATGCTGGCGAGACAGAAAGTCTTGCCAAAATTTGGTCAGATTAAAGTGTCAAGCCACGAAACGGTGATACATTTTGCCTGGCCTCAGTACAGGCCGCATGGACCGTATTGACGGGGGTCCAAAAGTCTCACCCCATTGTAGTGAGACGAAAGTCTCGCCATTTTGTGGCGCGACCGTCTCATCAAGTTTGGACGAGACTTTCAGGTCTGACCAAAACTTGGCAACACTGAAAAACCAAACGTGGTCCAGACCACACGAACTGATGCGGTCAAAATGGCACGGCACTCAGTGCCATTTTGACCGCATCAGTTGGTGTGGTCTGGACCACGTTTGGTTTTTCATTGAAGACTTACCATTGTGTCGCCTCTTGAGTGGCGAGAAGTCTCACCTTTCGAATGAAAGTGAACAGCTTGTCAAAACTTTCCCCTGAACCGGCCCATACGGCTCTTTCGGGGAACACCCGTGTCCCGGGGGGCCCGCATCGTTGCCCGAAAGCAGCGCAGGAGGCTACTTTGCCAATCTTTGCAATCCAATTTAAAACGAAAAGAAAAAGCGGAAATTTCGACCCGGACATTTGAAATTGTTTCATGTGTTATTTCGGATGATTAAAAGACGTTGAGAAATTTTGAATGGGGCGGGCGGGGGGTGGGGCGTAGGAGGTACTCAAGGAATCGAGTGTCTGCTCAAGCTGTTAAGGGGGGCGGGAACACCAAAACTGAGTGTCAGGAGTGAAAAAATCGGATTTTTATTTTTTGGACCTTCCTCTGTCAAACGCCACATCGGGTTATACGAAATTCGAAGTCCAAGTTGGTCAAATAAACATTTCATTTAAACGGTAAAAATGTAAAATAAAATCGCCATTTTAATCCTATTTTATAGTATTATGTTTTTTGAGGCACGAAGTAGCCTTATGAGTTTGACTAAGGATTGTTTTTTTTTTTTAATTAGTCTGGCCCTTTATGGCATTTCTGAAACTCTCTACACGATTTCGATAAGACTTTGCTAAGTGGCAAGACGAAGTACCCTGATTTTACTCGTAAAGTAAAGTGGAGAATTTAACGCCCAATTTGGAGTAATTTTGAATTAAAATCGGCGTTACCATGGCAAAGCTCGACTCGTCAGCGAAAAACAAGCGGAGAGGGGGGAGCCGAGCCACCTAAATTTGAATCGGACCAATAGCAGCGCTCCTTTTCGCCTCTGTACAGCTTACACCAAAAACGCTGGCACTCCTGAAAATGCGCGTTCGAAAGAAAATCATCTTTCACTGCAGCTAGAAGAGATCTAACAATTGCATTGACGTTGTTTTCGAACGTGGCCATTTGGATCGGCCGGTCGGTGATAGTTGACCAGAGTGTCCCGCGCCCCTGCGCGAAGGCGTTGTAGTTTTCAGAAGTGCCAACCTCAAGTGTTCGTCACTCTTTATGACGGAGTGAAATAGGGCATTAAACTGCTTGCATGTGCATATTCATTTGAGAATAAACATTCCCTAATGTGGTTTGAGTGTGACTTTAAGGGCATTCATCGGTCCCAAGTCCGCGAAAAGGCCGCTCCGAAGTGGTGTTAGGGTGGCGTACGCAACAACGTTGGCTAGTCCCGGAGCCCAGGTATCGCAGCCGAATTGTACCGCGTATGTAAAATATAACTTTGGAGACTTAACAATGCAAGTAAAAGTAAGCACACACATCAGAATATGTAAATATTGCCCCAAACAACAATTGCGTCCAGAGACGCGGTGAGGATAGGTTGGTCATTGCTCCGTAACCCCTTAGCGGTTACTGTGATCCAATTCTTGTTTCTGTGACTACCAAATTCAGATTCAATTTCTGGCGTTTTCTGTGCAGAACCGTTGCGGATTCGGCTATATCGATATACTGGGTGCTGTGAACTTCGTCCAAACCTGTGCGTGTAACCAGTCACGGTTCAGCTTTGAAAGTTCATTGTTACGGCCGCGCGCTTCTGGTTCCGGGCTTTTTAATTACTTTTGTTCTTCATTCGGCGATGAGCGAAAGGGTCTACACGTTGGGTGAGGGGGGGGGGAGGCTGCAACCAGCGAAACGGAGCTGATTTAAGAAGAATTCATTGGTATCTGGCAAGTTGCATTATGTTACGTTGGGGCTGAGCGAGGGCGGCGTAACCCCGGGTAGAAAGGGGGGGGGGGACAAGTGCACAACGCTGTACCCAGCGTTAAGTGGTTTTGGGATTCAGACAGCTAAGGTCCGAACCTTATTTCGGGAGCCATCAGGTTTGTACTCCCTCTGGCCTCGGCCGCACAGTGGGCGGAATGACCACTTTCGACAAGAAAAAGTCCGAATTCCAAATATTTTTTCTTACGCGTCCAAACACATTTTCCTGACTGAAAAATGTCTGCTGAATTTAAATCTGCCTTTTATTTCCCCATACGATTCTTCGTTTTGCGTGTGCGCCACGTCAAAGTCTGTGGTCGCGCTTTGCACGTTTTGTCACTAAAACAACACCCATGTTTGCAGACGTTTTTCTCCTGCACCGAAGTAGTTACAACCAAATCTAAGTACATCGTTCGAAAGGGCATGCCTTCGCGAATCTAAAACTGTTTTTGGAAACGCATTTGGTTGAGAAATGGCAAAACTGCGTGTGTTTTAGCAAACTTTGTAAAAAAATCTCATTCAACGAACGTTAATGAAAGCAGATGATACTCGTTTGGTTTTCTTTCGATGATATTCGTTTGGTATTGTCGTGTGTTTATTATAGCAGTGCCGCGCTGCATCGCTATCGTCCGAACGAGGCCGAGCTGGCGCCGAAGTCGGCACGAGCTGAGCAGAGCCGAGGCCCGCCCGAGTCACCCTTTGTGACGTGGCAGGCGGGGAGGGATTGTCAATTTTCCGCGCAGGCGCGAGGAGGGGGTGCCATTGTTTACGCCCGGCCGCTGCGCGGATGAGCGACAGGCAGGCAGGCAGACATGGTCCGCCCCTTACTGCCCGCTCCTACTAATATCTATAGTAAAAGCAAGCTGACACCTTCATTTGTATAGTAGTTTTAAGTATGTTGAAATGAAATGTGAGGTGTGAAGGTATCATCTGCTAAAAACATTTAAAAAGAATTCGCATTGGGCGTAGAAAAAAGCCTGAGGTTGCCCGGCGCCCGCTCTGCGCGAATTTGATAGGTTTTAGTGTACACTTGAAGAGGAAAAAAAAATTAGCTGCGCAAACGGCAGTTCTTGGCCGATTTGTGAGAGCGCGCAGCGGCAAAATCGCGTTTCGTTCACTTCAGATACCGCCCAAAACGGTCGGGGCCACTGTCTCCGGGGAAGCTCCAGCTGCTCAGAAGCCCCCACCTGCAGTCTTGTTTGGAAGTCCCGGAAGATTTGTGGTATATGTATCGATTCCAACGTTCTTTGATTTTTTTTGACATTTTCACTCATTTTTCATTAAATTTTAGGTCAGAGGATGAATCATAGGCAAGAAAGTTGCCCTCCGCAGAAGAATAAAACGTTTTTGTTTGTTCTACATTCATTTTGAAAAAAAAAAAAAGAAGTTTTTCATGTAGTAAATTACTCAAAAGTTGTACTTAGGTCACCAAGTGAACTATGTCAAATTGCTGTCCAAAAGTTTTTTTAACTTCAGAAACGTGTTTAGGTGACCTTAAAACCCCCAGATACGAATTTCCATGCACATCGCAACATTTCGACTTTTTCTTGTCGAAAGCGGTCATTCCGCCCACTGTGGGCCGGCTGCACCGGCCTGCACGCCTGCTGTAGTCTACTCTCCTGGCCCGCTGTGCGTGGGACTTCTGTTACATTTAAACAACAAATGTGACGTCACATTAGCAAGAGTATGAATATGGTCACAGTCATTTGAATACGACGTCACATTCACATTCGCTTGAACCTCGATCAGCGTTCAAACAAATGCCCCATCCTTATTTTAACAAATGCGAAAAAGTTCACACTTCAAAAGCATGACAACGTCACTGTCGTTAATAATATTGTGCCGATAAGAAGCAACTGACGGCTTAACGCAACGGAAATTTGACCCAGAAAAATGGCGTCGCGTCAGATGAATAGGAGGCAACAAGTGCAGTTTGAAGAGAAATGAGCTTTATTTCGTACAAGGTTTTGTACAAGAAATGAAACACTGTAAACGCGCAGCCAAATACTACGCAATCAACTGGACAAGGCGCTATTTTCATCGGAAACAAAAACTCTTTTCAGGTTGAGGCACGTCATAAGTTAAGCTTGATTAACATTATGAAGCTAGACAAAAAATGAAGGTCTGTCATGCATAAGAAATACAAAATTGTAGAAAAAGGATGACACTACAGCCAAGAAAAATAATAAGTTAGAAACTAAAAATAAGAAAACACTGCGAAAGGACCTTTTTCACGCGATCGTTACATTAATTGTATGATTACCAATCACAAACCTGTAAATTACCAAAGCCAAAACATAACAGAAACGACTAAAGAGTTATCAGCTAAAATAAATGAGAACGAGATTCGAGCTTCGAATATAGTTCTCTTTCACTTATATTCTTTTTTAAACCAATAAGTTCTGAAAACGAACTAACCTTAATGGAAAGGTCTGCCTCTGCTTCACTCGATGACGGTGACGAAGGCCGAATTTCTTGCAACCAAATGCGAATTACCAGACTTACCCCACTGTGTGGGAACGGAGGTGCCTTCCGAGGCTAGAACTGTCAGTGAACCTCCGGCTGCAATTTGTGCACTTAAAAGGCTTCTGACCGGTGTAGGTGCGAAGGTGCGTTCTAAGGGAAGAGCTTCGGATGAACTTTTGGTTGCAAACTGTGCACTCGAAACGCTTCTCACCGGTGTGGGTACGGACGTGCTCTTCAAGGTGGGAGCTTTTGGTGAACTTCTGGCTGCAAACGGTGCACTCAAAAGGCTTCTCACCGGTGTGGGTACGGAGGTGCGTTCTGAGGGAAGAGCTCTGAGTAAACTTCTGGTTGCAAACTGTGCACTCGAAACGCTTCTCACCGGTATGGGTACGAACGTGAGTTCTGAGGGAAGAGCTTTGGGTGAACTTCTGGCTGCAAACTGTGCACTCAAAAGGCTTCTCACCGGTATGGGTACGGAGGTGCGTTCTGAGGTTCGAGCTTTCGGTGAACTTTTGGTTGCAAACTGAGCACTCGAAACGCTTCTCACCGGTGTGGGTACGGACGTGCTCTTCAAGGTGGGAGCTTTGGGTGAACTTCTTGCTGCAAACTGTGCACTTAAAAGGCTTCTCACCGGTGTGGGTACGGAGGTGCGTTCTGAGGGAAGAGCTCTGAGTAAACTTCTGGTTGCAAACTGTGCACTCGTAAGGCTTCTCACCGGTATGGGTACGAACGTGAGTTCTGAGGGAAGAGCTTTGGGTGAACTTCTGGCTGCAAACTGTGCACTCAAAAGGCTTCTCACCGGTATGGGTATGGAGGTGCGTTCTGAGGTTCGAGCTTTCGGTGAACTTCTTGCTGCAAACTGTGCACTCGTAAGGCTTCTCACCGGTATGGGTACGAACGTGAGTTCTGAGGGAAGAGCTTTGGGTGAACTTCTGGCTGCAAACTGTGCACTCAAAAGGCTTCTCACCGGTATGGGTACGGAGGTGCGTTCTGAGGTTCGAGCTTCGGGTGAACTTCTGATTGCAAACTGTGCACTGAAAAGGCTTCTCACCGGTGTGGGTTCGAATGTGTCTTCTGAGATCACAACTTTTGCTGAACTTCTTGTCGCATACTGCACACTCGAATGGCTTCTTGCCTGCGTGGGATTAGAAAGTACGCTTTGAGATCGACGCCCAAATTCCTGGTAAAGGCTCAACACTCGAAAGACGTCATACCTGAATGAGCACGTAGGTGCTCTCTGAGGTGGTCACGGCGGCCAAACGTCTTGTTGCATACAGTGCACTCAAGCTCTTCTCTGTGGGTACGAAGGTGACCTTTGAGCGTTTTACTAGAGGGGAAGTTCTTGCTGCAAACGGCGCACTTAAAGCACTGCGGCTCCCGATTGTGCTCCATAAGTGCCGACGTTGATGCGACGTTGTCGTCAAGAACCGGACCATTGGAACCCATGTTGCCACTTCACTGGGGGCTAACTGCACCAAGCATGTAACCGCACTGAATAAGTATGTTGTTTAAGATGCATCGTGAATGAATTTGAGCATTGATGTGAAATACACGAATGCGTGCGGCACTACAGTGTGCTGTATACCAGGGCACCGCACCGATTCTTGCATATCAAAACGTTTGCTCAAATCCATGAAAAGCTACGCACAACAAAACTACAAGGTAATGTGGCGTGAAGACTTTCGTATATTCGTTTCTCTTTATTCAGAGGGTCAAGTGCAATAAATTCACTTATTACAATTTCACTTGAAAATGATATTGCGAAATCTTACGAATATTCAATGGAAACAATGTCAAGCCCGTTTTAAGTAGTGAAATTTTGATTTTCGTGAATTTCAAATTTTTACGAGACATGAGGAACTTAGAATTTACGTCTGTTTACCCTCCTAATCGTCGAAAATTATACACCTTTGTTCGATGTCGAGCATGTAGCATTGTGTGGCTGTTTTCGGAAGACAAGTTGAGACCTTCATCAAGGCAGCAATAATCTCTTCAAAATAGGGCCTGCCAATATTCTCGAAACCGATAAATTGAAGAAATCATGGTGCAACAAACTGGTTGCGACAGTGTTGAAACAATAATCACTGCTCGGGACTAATGCCCCTTAAGACGTCCTTGATGTCATGGACAATCCAGAAAAGGACATCTCAAACGTAAATCTTACGACGATTTGAGAAGTTGGGTTGCGGGTAACGTGACGTATGTTTGCTTCTGTTCAACGATACCCGAAAGTACCCTCGATGTAGTTGGGGTGAAAACACTGATTCAAACTGCAATAACCGCTGCCTCTATTTTACTACACTGAGAATGATTAGTCATGATCATGACTAAACTTTGGGTGGGCGATTTTTTATCTTTTAGTAAGGTTTCCTCACCAAAATTTGGGTGAGAACACTATGTAGCCATACTCTGCGAACTCAAATGTGTGCATGGCACACTCCTCCTGGAGCATTCAATGAAGTACGCTCCAAATTACAGTGTCACCAGGCACACTCTAAATTTAAGTGTCTCCAGGCACGCTCTTAATTAGCGTGTGCTTCCCAGGCAGGCAGCGTGCCTGGTAAGCACAGTCTAATTTAGAGCGTGCCTGGTGACACACTCTAATTAACAGTGTGCCTGGTGACACACTGTAATTTTGAGCGTGCTTCATGGCATGCACCAGGAGGAGTGTGCTAAGCACACATCTGAGTTTGCAGAGTATGGCTACATTGTGTTCTCACCCAAATTTGGGTTAGCTTACTTACCCAAATTTGGGCGAGGAAACCTTCCTACCCAAATTTGGGTGAAAGAGGATTGCTCAACCAAAATTTTCGTCAGGATCATGACTCTATCATTCTCGGTGTAGTAAAATAGAGGCAGCGGTTATTGCAGTTTGAATCAGTGTTTTTACCGCAACTACATCGAGGGTACTTTCGGGTATCGTTGAACAGAAACCAACACACGTCACGTTACCCGCAACCCATCTTCTCAAATCATCGTAAGATTTACGTTTGAGATGTCCTTTTCTGGATTGTCCATGACATCAAGGACGTCTTTAGGGGCATTAGTCCCGAGCAGTGATTATTGTTTCATCACTGTCGCAACCAGTTAGTTGCACCATGATTTCTTCAATTTATCGGTTTCGAGAATATTGGCAGGCCCTATTTTGAAGGGATTATTGCTGCCTTGATGAAGGTCTCAACATGTCTTCCGAAAACAGACACACAATGCTTCATGCAGGCCAATTTCTCGACATCGAACAAAGGTGTATGATTTTCGACGATAGGGAGGGTGAACAGACGTAAATTCTAAGTTCCTCATGTCTCATAAAAATTTGAAATTCACGAAAATCAAAATTTCACTACTTTAAACGGGCTTGACATTGTTTTCATTGAATATTCGAAAGATTTCGCAATATCATTTTCAAGTGAAATTGTAATAAGTGTATTTATTGTAATTGACCCTCTGAATAAAGTGAAACGAATATACGAAAGTCTTCACGCCACATTACCTTGTAGTTTTGTTGTGCGTAGCTTTGCATAGATTTGAGCAAACGTTTTGATATGCACGAATCAGTGCGTGGCTGAGCATGAAAACGTGCACTAGTACGCAGCACACTGTGTGCACGCACTGAAGTGCCGCACGCATTCGTGTGTTTCGCAATATTCTGCGATAAAAGAATTACTTTACAAAAAAGCGTACATAAAATATGCAACAAAAAGGTGTGGTGAAAAAAGTGGCGATGAAGTACGACAAGAGGCTCTTTTATCACTGAAATAAAGGGGTGGTTTATGCAATCTTATGCAACACTCCAGGGTGCCACAAATAGTGGACATCGCAAAATCGGATTGACCGCATCAGTTTGTAGTAGAGGTATCGCGAATTGAATGTCAAAGAACCGAGCAGTGAACTTACATGGGGACGAGCGGCTTCAGCCTCCGGCTATGGCGAGTCGGTACAGGCTAGAAGCGCTGCCCCGACGCTTTACGGAGGTCGGCGTCGATTTGTCCAAGCGGCGCGGCGTCGGAGAAAGCTCGCCGTACTATCGTCCGTGGAGCCAGGCACGCGCAGCTGCACCACCTGAAAAGCAAAGGAGAAGAGTTGAGGGAAAATTTGAAAACAGCGGCGGCGGCTGTCCAAATATTGTAACTTTCCCCGCCTCCTGGGACAAGCACTACGAGACCCCGGGCACAACCGCGCACAACAAAAGGTCTTTGAGGTTACGAAGTATTTGCTTAGCAACGGCGGAGAAAATAAAGTCATTGTGGCATTGGCTCTGAATTACGATGTGCTCCAGATGCCGAAGGATTTAGCTCGAGTTTTGCTAATGCGTAACAATTCTCCGTGTGTGTTTCCATGCTTTACGATTTATTCCAATAGACCCTCTCAATCGTTGCCGAGTATAGAGCAACAGTAATAAAAAAGCCACGGGACCAGTACGAGGGGTCCACTACTCAGCTCAGGAGTGTACACAGGATTACTGATTACCAGTGAAAACCTACAAAAAGTCACAACAAACTTCATAACTTTGGCAAGCTGGGAGCATTTTCTGCCTATTTTCATAAGAATAACCCCCAAAACCTCAAAACAGCAGAAATATCCAATTTTGACATGTGGACGAAGTGTACACACGATTACCGGAGTGGTGGACCCCTCGAACCAGTAGGTACTATTCCACTTGTTCCTGCATGATAGCCTCGCAGACCTTTACACTGTCGACCGCTGGGTGAACGGGCCAGGGTCAGGTCAGGGTTGCGAGACAGGCAACTTTTGACGGCTCATGGACCGGAAGTCGGAATCAGATCATGATGAACAGACGCAAGGCGTGTGAGAATGACGCGGTCCGTCAGCAGAAGAGCGGCAACGCAGACTTTCGTTCCCGCCAATTTCACTGACTTCGATCTTCTTGGCTTCGTCTCTGATTCCAGTTCAGCACTTCACTGAAGTACATACTAAATGACAGTGTACGAATAAGAACATGGTTACGCATGATTTAACACCTGCGTAACGTTTGGCATGCAATAGGGTAAGTACTTTCGGGAAGATCCAAACCGGAAGTCAGCAAAACGGCGGGAGGAACAAAAGAACGTTGCGGGGTCATGTTGGGCGGTGGTGGGGGGCGAAAGGGGCACCCTAGTGCGTAGTAACTCCGCCTTGGAGGAGCATTGACACCAAATGTGATGATGTAAAAATAAATCTATCTGAAAAGAATAATTTCTTTTAAGCTGAGGAGTATGCACTAACTGGCAGTCATGAATAGACCATTCTAGTCGTGGCTTGGTGAAGAACAAGAAGAATCACAAATCAGTCCATTTAAGGCATTTAAAGAGCATATATTCGCTTCAAATATGTTGCATTTACTGGAAAATATTTTCATTACCTTCTACCAAGAAAAGGGACTTGAATATTTGAGGTAAAAATGCAAAAAAAAATCACTTTTGTGATTCTTCTTGTTCTTCACTCGGCCACGACTAGAATGATCTATCAATCGTTGCTTGACTGCCAATGCTTCTCATATCGCAGAAAATGAATTTGAAGTCCGTTTTTAGATGGTAGCCCTGCTCCTCCAGTTTGAAACACCCCGAGCGCCCACCTTTTTTCCCCCAGCCTGGAAGTTACCACGCAATGCCGCGCGGCCGCGCACGACGTTGCCCCCACTCTGCCCATTTCGCCCCCCACCACCGCCAAACAGATACGCGCGACGTTCGTATGTTTATACCGTTCTGCTGCTGACTTCCGGTTGGGAGCTTTCCTTACGTACTTTAATGAATTTGCATTTGACTTGATTACTCGCATGCTCGAAATAAGCACAAAATCGTGCACGTTACGCGAACAAAATAGTGAAAAGATTTAAAGAATGTATCCTTTAGGAACCACTTCCCTGATGGTAAGGGGCCGTCGATTAATTGCGATACGCACTTGGGGGGAGGGGGAGGGGGTCAGAGCCAGCGTAACGTTACGCTTGCCACATTAATTTTGGAGCACATATAGGCAATTTTTCAAAGTAAAATAGGGTAAAGACCGAGCTTTAGAAATATTTATGGCGTAGAGTTACGCATGAAAGGGGGGGCGGGTCCGGGCTAGCGTAACGCTGCGTGACATAAGGGGAGGGGGTCGTCCAAATTCGGCAAAAAGTGCGTAACGTAATTAACGGCCGGCCCCTTAACAACTAAGAAGCGGTGAAGTTCTGGGTAAAAAAGCGTTTACCAACCTTCGGTCCACGTAGCTTCACTCAACACTGCGAATGAACCTCGGATTGTGAAGTAAACCGGAACTGACTTTTTCACTCAATACCTAAACAGGAAGCGAATGTCATCTGAGGGAGCTAACAAGCTAGTTCACAAGTAACCGGTCTTACGGAGCGCTTCGGGGCAAGAGTGCAAAGGGAACGCCGTGCTACAAGAACACTAAGAAATGCTCCTCCGAAATGTCGATTTGTAGATGAAAGTTGGAGCCGAAAGAAATAACACAACGAAAGTCAGAATCAGCATCTGAATACCTGGTCCGATCGTGGTTTGGACATGCATCACCAACGTTACGCAAGAGGGGTGAATCTTTTCTCCGCCACGTTGCGTCGCTCGGGGGATACACTCTGAAAGTCAACGATGCATTTGCTTTATAAGAAATGCTTCGTATTACGAAAGGATTTTGCCTCACAATATTAAGCATCTCATAGTGGATTTAACAAAGCCTTTTTTTTTTTCGTGGTATCACAAAGCAGTATTTCGCAGTTTCGCATACTTTGTACTGAGTAAATGAGAGGGGGGGGGGGGAGAGCTGATGTGAGCGAAACCGACCTCACTACAGAAGAATCCAGCTAAATAAGAGAAACCCGCTTCCAGCTAGTAGGGTACTTCGTAAAAGAGCTAGACCGGAAGATAAGAAATCATGACGAAGAACAAATAATGCGACATTGGTGAGAATGAGCGTCTGCGTCCCCGTTCTGCCGCTTCCTAACAAATTTGTGCGAAATTTTGAACAAATTTGTACGAAAAGCACGTATGCGCAAAATTGAGTTAGAGCACGTACAAAAATTGTGCGAAGTAATTAGTGTGAGTGAATATTTTCGGAAGACCAGTTCAGACCTTCATCAAGGCAACAACACTGGTAAAACAAAGGCAAAAAACACGCCCTTAGGGGCAAACAAGTCTTTGACGCCCTGAGGCGCATAATGGCTGAATGCCTTTCGAAAGAGCATTGAAATTTTGTCCAGAAGTCGGATGACTGAATGCCTTACCTGAATGCCGGGGTAATATGGGACGATTTCGGGGTAATATGGGACAACGTACAGTTTACGCAAGACACTCCTGACCCCCGATTACGTCACTAAGAAGGCTACCGCTACAACACATTCACTAGTCTTGATGATGTCGTTTTTCTAGGTTAAATTTGACAGGGAAGAGTCATAAAATGACACTTGAATTTCAATTCAAATGATTTAAATCGTGTGTCTTATATTACCCCGAAATTGTCCCATTTTACCCCGGCTTACGGTACTGAGGGCATTGAAATTTTACGTTGAAGTCCTATACTAATTCACGCGCCATCCGCCATCCAAGGTCATAAAACAATTTACGCCGTTCAGGGGCGTAAACTTGTTTCCGCCCTGCAGGGGCATATACTTAATGCCTTTGTTTCACCAGTGTATAATCTCTTCAAAACAGGCCCAGGCGACTTTTTCGAGACCGAAAAATGAAACAAGTCACTGCTCTGAAACCACTTGAAATACAGAAGTGTGGAATTCTCAGTCTCCTGAGTTGGAAGTGCAGAGTGCGCAATCTTCCCACTCCAAATGAAATTTTTACGTTTGTACCACGCCAAGAGGTGGGGGCTCTGAGGGAAACTCCACACTTCAAGTGTGAAAACTGCGAACTCTGCATTAGCAGGTGTGGAGAGTAACTCCAGAATACGCAATGTGTTGTCCACACTTGATTTCACAGTGATGGCGCTAAAAAGTAGTCGCGACGCTATCGCGACATTTACCACTCCTCAGTACTAGGGTCCCAAAAGACGTCCATAGTGTCATGGGCAAGCCAGATAGGGGAGGGATATTCTACGAGAATCTAACGACGATTTGGAAAGTTAGGTTGCGGGTAAAGTGACGTAAGCTGACTACCATTCAACGACTCACGAAAAAAACTATGAGTGTAGTTGTAGTAAAAACTTACGTGTGGGATGCAAACGAGCGGCCTGAGTCTCTGGGTAGCGAGGCGAGTCGGCACAGGCTGGTCCGGCTGGAAGCGCTGGTCCAAGTAGAAGCGCAAGTCCCGCTGCTCCACTTGACGCTTTCAGGAAGGCGTCGTCGGAAACAGGTAGCCGATTGTTATCTGTCGAACGAGGCACGCGCAGCTGCATCACATGAAAAAGAAAAGAGCAGAGTTTAAGTGGAAATTTGAAAACAGCGGCGGTGGTCGTTCAAGTAATGTAACTATCCCCGCCCCTTGGGGCAAGCACTCTGAAACCCCGTTTCGCGGCCAAACATAAGGACACAACCGGGCTCTAAAAAGGTTTACGAAGCATTCGCTTAGCGACGACGAAGAAAATCATGATATTGTTGAATGGATCCGTTTTATAAAGTGCTCCACCCTGATGCCGACGTATAACTATTTCATATACGGAGCATTTCTTGGCAGATTTTACAATGCTTTCGATTTCTCCGAGGGGACCTAATCAGTCGTTGCCGAGTGAAGAACACACTGTTATTCAACGAATGTGACGTCACATTCATTAGAATGTGAATTTTGTCACGTTCGTTTGAATACGATATCACATTCGTTTGCACGTGACACGGCCGTTAAATTAGGGTGTCACATTCGTTTGAACGTGACAAAATTCACATTCAACCGAAGATGACGTCACATTCGTTGAATAACAGTGCAGCAGTTATCAAGAAGCCAGGTACCGGTGGGTACGTTCCTGTTTTCTGGCTTTTCGATACCTTTGGGTCATCACTCCACTGGTAGAACTAAAGCGTAACTCTGTGCTTGAGTCAAGCATAATGTTACGCTTGAAGACGTTACGCTTAAAATAGAGCCTACACTAGAAATCCCCCCGCGCATTTACATTGGGGGAATCCTGACGATTAGCCTGTTACACTTGATTTCAAGCGTAACTTCATTACGCTTGAAAACAGAGGTCATACTACGCTTCAGTTACAGTGTCGGGGACGACTGAAAGGGTCCAATACCAAGCGGTGCTGCGGAGACCTCTATCTAGTTGACCGCCAGGTGAACGGTCAAGGTTCGCGAGACAAGCAACTTTAATGGATTACAGACCGGAAGTAGGGATCAGGTCAGATCACGATCCTGTAATGTGATTGTCTGGCTCTCCGCCAGCAGAAAAACGGCGACGCGATGCGGACAGTGGTAGTTCCAGGAAATTTCACAAACTATAATAGTTTTGTCTTAGCGTCCGGTTCTGCACTTCACCGAAGTACTCTATACGAACCGCCGCCTGGATCGTAAATATCTAGGAAGCGGTGAGGTTCTTACTAACGTAGCGTCTATCGACTTCCGCTTTACGTAACTCTATTACACATTACACGCACACGAGCCGTCACTGCCATTCAACCTTAAGTCAGAAACTCAACTGGAACTAAAACTTCCTCTTAAAATCCAAACCGGAAGCGAATGCCCCCTGAGGGAGCTAATAAGTTTGTTCACAAGCGGGGATGCTACCCAAACCGAAACAAAACCAGGGCGTTCCGCAAAAAGTGTGCATTTTTGAATATAACTAAGAAACTTAGCAGCTCAAACTAAGGAAACAACTTTTCCTTGGTGTGCGAAGTGTACCGGAGTTAAGTTCCCCTATGGACCAAGTCAAAATTCTGCTTCCTTGAGTTAAAATTTTTTGAGCCTCAAAAGTAACAACACGAAATGAAGCGGAATTTCGATTTGGTCCATAAGAGAACAAAACTCTGGTACACTTTGCTCACTAAGGAAACGTTGTTTCCTTGGTTCTACCTGCTTTAGTTTTCGAGGTTCAGTATTAAATGCAAACTCTCAGCGTAACGGCCTGGTTTTGTCTCGGTCCCTATTCACAAGTTACCGATACTACAGAGCACTTTGATGTAAGATTGCAACACGAACGATATGCTTCAAGAGCACTACGAAAATACTATCCTACGACATATCGGTATCTAGAGGGAAGCTTGGAACGGAAGAAATAAGGGAACGAAGGTCAAAGATGGCACCAATCGTAGTTCGGCACAGGTATTTCTAACCACACGGGACGTTCATTGCCCACGTTACGCAAGAGGGGAACATCTCTTCCACCTAACGCTCTGTTGGGGATAAACCCTTTCGCTCGTTGCAGAGTGAAGAAAAAAAGTAGTTAAAACTCAGGAACCAGTTGCGCGTTATCTAGACGTGTTATTTTGGCCAAAAAAATTTTGGGCCTTAAAGGCTTAGCTGAACAGAATCTACCACCGACAACCAAAACAAATCGGTTGTAAGTGACACACGTGTGATCGGGCGGCCAGTGCACAGTAAGTGGAAATGGCAGAATATGTAGTGGTCTGGGAGCCCCAAATCGCAAAACCTGATAGGTACATGGATCCATGATGGTTTGCATCGAAACCGCCAACGGAAAACTTACTCTGCATACAAGCGACGGAATCCAGACACACTGCACTGTTTTCGTCAGATACGATGCGCTCCGCCTCGCGACTTTGAGGTTTCTTATTAGTTGGAAAAATAAAGGGTGTGGATGTACCGCGTATGTAAAATATAACTTTGGAGACTTAACAATGCAAGTAAAAGTAAGCACACGCATCAGAATATGTAAATATTGCCCCAAACAACAATTGCGTCCAAAGACGCGGTGAGGATAGGTTGGTCATTAGAAACCCCTTAGCGGTTTCTGTGATCCAATTCCAGTTTCTGTGACTACCAAATTCAGAATCATTTTCTAGCGTTTTCTGTGCAGAACCGATGCGGATTCGGCTTTATCGATTTACTGTGTGCTGTGAACTTCGTCCAAACCTGTGCTTGTAACGGTTCAGCTTTTGAAAGTTCATTGCAACGGCCGCTAGGAAGGGCGCTTCTGGTTCCGGGCTTTTAGATTACTTTTGTTCTTCATTCGGCGATGAGCGAAAGGGTCTCCACGTTGGGTGAGGGGGGGGGGGGAGGCTGCAACCAGCGAAACGGAGCTGATTGACGTAAATTGATTGGTATCTGGCAAGTTGCATTATGTTACGTTGGGGCTGAGCGAGGGCGGCGTAACCCCGGGTAGAAGGGGGTGGGGGGACAAGTGCACAACGCTGTACCCAGCGTTAAGTGGTTTTGGGATTCGGACAGCCAAGGACCGAACCTGATTTCGGCAGCCATCAGGTTAGTACTCCCTCTCACACTAAATTTTTATGTAGGTTTTTATGCGCGCCCGCGCACGAAATTAAACATGCACTTTGTGACGCACGAATTTGAACGTGACAATTCACGATTTAGAGCGCGGGCATGCAGAAAATCGTGCGTTATTGCGCACAATTTTGTGCGCAACAAATGCATGTTTAATTTCGTGCGTTACGTATGCACTAAAACCTACATTGTAATTTAGTGTGCTGGCCTCGGCCGGCTGCACCGGCCTGCACGCCTGCTGTAGTCTACTCTCCTGGCCCGCTGTGCGTGGGACTTCTGTTACATTTGAACAACAAATGTGACGTCACATTAGCAAGAGTATGATAATGGCCACAGTCATTTGAGTACGACGTTACATTCACATTCGCTTGAACCTCGATCAGCGTTCAAACAAATGGCCCATCCTTATTTAAACCAATGCGAAAAAGTTCACATTTCAAACGCATGACAACGACAGTCGTTAATAATATTGTACCGATAAGAAGCAACGGACGGCTTATCGCAAAGGAAATTTGACCCAGAAAAATGGCGTCGCGTCAGATGAATAGGAGGAAACAAGTGCAGTTTGAAGAGAAATGAGCTTTATTTCGTACAAGGTTTTGTACAAGAAATGAAACACTGATAACGCGCAGCCAAATACGCAAAAATTACGCAATCAACTGGACAAGACGCTATTTTCATCAGAAACAAAAACTCTTTTCAGGTTAAGGCACGTCATAAATTGAGCTTAATTAACATTATGAAGATAGATAAAAAATGAAGGTCTGTCATGCATCAGAAATACAAAATTGTAGGAAAAGGATGACACTGCAGCCAAGAAAAATTATAAGTTAGAAAGAAAAAATAAGAAAACACCGCGCAAGGACCTTTTTCACGCGATCGTAACATTAATTGTATGATTACCAACCTATAAATTACCAAAGCCAAAACATAACAGAAACGACTAAAGAGTTATCAGCTTAAATAAATGAAAACGAGAATCGAGCTTCAAATATATAGTTTCCTTTCACTAATATTCATTTTTGAACCAATAAGTTCTGAAAACGAACTATACTTAATGGGAAGGTCTGCCTCTGCTTCACTCTATGATGGTGCCTTCCGAGGCTGGAGCTGTCAGTGAACCTCCGGCTGCAAATTGTGCACTTAAAAGGCTTCTAACCGGTGTGGGTGCGAAGGTGCCTTCTGAGGGAAGAGCTTTCGGTGAACTTCTGGTTGCAAACTGAGCACTCGAAAGGCTTTTCACCGGTATGTGTACGGAGGTGCGTTCTGAGGTCGGAGCTTCGAGCGAACTTCTGGCTGCAAACTGTGCACTCGAAAGGCTTCTCACCGGTGTGGGTACGGAGGTGCGTTCTAAGGGAAGAGCTCTGAGTAAACTTCTGGTTGCAAACTGTGCACTCGTAAGGCTTCTCACCGGTGTGGGTACGGAGGTGCGTTCTGAGGGAAGAGCTCTGAGTAAACTTCTGGTTGCAAACTGTGCACTCGTAAGGCTTCTCACCGGTATGGGTACGGAGGTGCGTTTTGAGGTTCGACCTTTTGGTGAACTTTTGGTTGCAAACTGTGCACTGGAAAGGCTTCTCACCGGTGTGGGTACGGAGGTGCGTTCTGAGGTCGGAGCTTCGAGCGAACTTCTGGCTGCAAACTGTGCACTCAAAAGGCTTCTCACCGGTGTGGGTACGGAGGTGCGTTCTGAGGGAAGAGCTCTCAGTAAACTTCTGGTTGCAAAGTGTGCACTCGAAAGGCTTCTCACCGGTGTGGACACGGAGGTGCTTTCTGAGTTGGCCGCTTTCAGTGAACTTCTGGCTACAAACTGTGCACTCAAAAGGCTTCTCACCGGTGTGGGTACGGAGGTGCGTTCTGAGGGAAGAGCTTTGGGTGAACTTCTGATTGCAAACTGTGCATTCGGAAGGCTTCTCACCGGTGTGGACACGGAGGTGCTTTCTGAGTTGGCCGCTTTCAGTGAACTTCTGGCTGCAAAGTGTGCACTGAAAAGGCTTCTCACCGGTATGGGTTCGTATGTGTCTTCTGAGATCACTACTTTTGCTGAACTTCTTGTCGCATACTGCACACTCGAATGGCTTCTTGCCTGCGTGGGATTAGAAAGTACGCTTTAAGATCGACGCCCCAATTCCTGGTAAAGGCTTAACACTCGAAAGACGTCATACCTGTATGAGCACGTAGGTGCTCTCTGAGGTGGTCACGGCGGCCAAACGTCTTGTTGCATACAGTGCACTCAAGCTCTTCTCTGTGGGTACGAAGGTGACCTTTGAGCGTTTTACTAGAGGGGAAGTTCTTGCTGCAAACGGCGCACTTAAAGCACTGCGGCTCCCGATTGTGCTCCATAAGTGCCGACGTTGATGCGACGTTGTCGTCAAGAACCGGACCATTGGAACCCATGTTGCCACTTCACTGGGGGCTAACTGCACCAAGCATGTAACCGCACTGAATAAGTATGTTGTTTAAGATGCATCGTGAATGAATTTGAGCATTGATGTGAAATACACGAATGCGTGCGGCACTACAGTGTGCTGTATACCAGGGCACCGCACCGATTCTTGCATATCAAAACGTTTGCTCAAATCCATGAAAAGCTACGCACAACAAAACTACAAGGTAATGTGGCGTGAAGACTTTCGTATATTCGTTTCTCTTTATTCAGAGGGTCAAGTGCAATAAATTCACTTATTACAATTTCACTTGAAAAAGATATTGCGAAATCTTACGAATATTCAATGGAAACAATGTCAAGCCCGTTTTAAGTAGTGAAATTTTGATTTTCGTGAATTTCAAATTTTTACGAGACATGAGGAACTTAGAATTTACGTCTGTTTACCCTCCTAATCGTCGAAAATTATACACCTTTGTTCGATGTCGAGCATGTAGCATTGTGTGGCTGTTTTCGGAAGACAAGTTGAGACCTTCATCAAGGCAGCAATAATCTCTTCAAAATAGGGCCTGCCAATATTCTCGAAACCGATAAATTGAAGAAATCATGGTGCAACAAACTGGTTGCGACAGTGTTGAAACAATAATCACTGCTCGGGACTAATGCCCCTAAAGACGTCCTTGATGTCATGGACAATCCAGAAAAGGACATCTCAAACGTAAATCTTACGACGATTTGAGAAGTTGGGTTGCGGGTAACGTGACGTATAATTGCTTCTGTTCAACGATACCCGAAAGTACCTTCGATGTAGTTGCGGTGAAAACACTGATTCAAACTGCAATAACCGCTGCCTCTATTTTACTACACCGAGAATGATTAGTCATGATCATGACTAAACTTTGAGTGGGCAATTTTTTACCTTTTAGTAAGGTTTCCTCACCAAAATTTGGGTGAGAACACTATGTAGCCATACTCTGCGAACTCAAATGTGTGCATGGCACACTCCTCCTGGAGCATTCAATGAAGTACGCTCCAAATTACAGTGTCACCAGGCACACTCTAAATTTAAGTGTCTCCAGGCACGCTCTTAATTAGCGTGTGCTTCCCAGGCAGGCAGCGTGCCTGGTAAGCACAGTCTAATTTAGAGCATGCCTGGTGACACACTCTGATTTAGAGCGTGCCTGGTGACACACTAATTTAGAGCGTGCCTGGTGACACACTCTAATTAACAGTGTGCCTGGTGACACACTGTAATTTTGAGCGTGCTTCATGGCATGCACCAGGAGGAGTGTGCTAAGCACACATCTGAGTTTGCAGAGTATGGCTACATTGTGTTCTCACCCAAATTTGGGTTAGCTTACTTACCCAAATTTGGGTTAGCTCTTTTACCCAAATTTGGGTTAGCTTACTTACCCAAATTTGGGCGAGGAAACCTTCCTACCCAAATTTAGGTGAAAGAGGATTGCTCAACCAAAATTTTCGTCAGGATCATGACGCCATGACATCATTCTCAATGTAGTAAAATAGAGGCAGCGGTTATTGCAGTTTGAATCAGTGTTTTTACCGCAACTACATCGAGGGTACTTTCGGGTATCGTTGAACAGAAACCAACACACGTCACGTTACCCGCAACCCATCTTCTCAAATCATCGTAAGATTTACGTTTGAGATGTCCTTTTCTGGATTGTCCATGACATCAAGGACGTCTTTAGGGGCATTAGTCCCGAGCAGTGATTATTGTTTCATCACTGTCGCAACCAGTTAGTTGCACCATGATTTCTTCAATTTATCGGTTTCGAGAATATTGGCAGGCCCTACTTTGAAGGGATTATTGCTGCCTTGATGAAGGTCTCAACATGTCTTCCGGAAACAGCCACACAATGCTTCATGCAGGCCAATTTCTCGACATCGAACAAAGGTGTATGATTTTCGACGATAAGGAGGGTGAACAGACGTAAATTCTAAGTTCCTCATGTCTCATAAAAATTTGAAATTCACGAAAATTAAAATTTCACTACTTAAAACGGGCTTGACATTGTTTCCATTGAATATTCGAAAGATTTCGCAATATCATTTTCAAGTGAAATTGTAATAAGTGTATTTATTGTAATTGACCCACTGAATAAAGTGAAACGAATATACGAAAGTCTTCACGCCACATTACCTTGTAGTTTTGTTGTGCGTAGCTTTGCATAGATTTGAGCAAACGTTTTGATATGCACGAATCAGTGCGTGGCTGAGCATGAAAACGTGCACTAGTACGCAGCACACTGTGTGCACGCACTGAAGTGCCGCACGCATTCGTGTATTTCGCAATATTCTGCGATAAAAGAATTACTTTACAAAAAAGCGTAGATAAAATATGCAACAAAAAGGTGGGGTGGAAAAAGTGGCGATGAAGTACGACATAAGGCTCTTTTATCACTGAAATAAAGGGGTGGTTTATGCAATCTTATGCAACACTCCAGGGTGCCACAAATAGTGGACATCGCAAAATCGGATTGACCGCATCAGTTTGTAGTAGAGGTATCGCGAATTGAATGTCAAAGAACCGAGCAGTGAACTTACATGGGGACGAGCGGCTTCAGCCTCCGGCTATGGCGAGTCGGTACAGGCTAGAAGCGCTGCTCCGACGCTTTACGGAGGTCGGCGTCGATTTGTCCAAGCGGCGCGGCGTCGGAGAAAGCTCGCCGTACTATCGTCCGTGGAGCCAGGCACGCGCAGCTGCACCACCTGAAAAGCAAAGGAGAAGAGTTGAGGGAAAATTTGAAAACAGCGGCGGCGGTTGTCTAAATATTGTAACTTTCCCCGCCTCCTGGGACAAGCACCACGAAACCCCGGGCACAACCGCGCAAAACAAAAGGACTTTGAGGTTACGAAGTATTTGCTTAGCAACGGCGAAGAAAATAAAGTCATTGTGAAATGGGCTCTGAATTACGATGTGCTCCAGATGCCGAAGGATTTTGCTCGAGTTTTGCTAATGCGTAACAATTCTCCGTGTGTGTTTCCATGCTTTACGATTTATTCCAATAGACCCTCTCAATCGTTGCCGAGTATAGAGCAACAGTAATAAAAAAGCCACGGGACCAGTACGAGGGGTCCACTACTCAGCTCAGGAGTGTACACAGGATTACTGATTACCAGTGAAAACCTACAAAGTCACAACAAACTTCATAACTTTGGCAAGCTGGGAGCATTTTCTGCCTATTTTCATAAGAATAACCCCCAAAACCTCAAAACAGCAGAAATATCCAATTTTGACATGTGGACGAAGTGTACACACGATTACCGGAGTGGTGGACCCCTCGAACCAGTAGGTACTATTCCACTTGTTCCTGCATGATAGCCTCGCAGACCTTTACACTGTCGACCGCTGGGTGAACGGGCCAGGGTCAGGTCAGGGTTGCGAGACAGGCAACTTTTGACGGCTCATGGACCGGAAGTCGGAATCAGATCATGATGAACAGACGCAAGGCGTGTGAGAATGACGAGGTCCGTCAGCAGAAGAGCGGCAACGCAGACTTTCGTTCCCGCTCTTGGTTTCGTCTCTGATTCCAGTTCAGCACTTCACTGAAGTACATACTAAATGACAGTGTACGAATAAGAACATGGTTACGCATGATTTAACACCTGCGTAACGTTTGGCATGCAATAGGGTAAGTACTTTCGGGAAGATCCAAACCGGAAGTCAGCAACACGGCGGGAGGAACAAAAGAACGTTGCGGGGTCATGTTGGGCGGTGGTGGGGGGCGAAAGGGGCACCCTAGTGCGTAGTAACTCCGCCTTGGAGGAGCATTGACACCAAAATGTGATGATGTAAAAATAAATCTATCTGAAAAGAATAATTTCTTTTAAGCTGAGGAGTATGCACTAACTGGCAGTCATGAATCAATCGTTGCTTTACTGCCAATGCTTCTCATATCGCAGAAAATGAATTTGAAGTCCGTTTTTAGATGGTAGCCCTGCTCCTCCAGTTTGAAACACCCCAAGCGCCCACCTTTTTTCCCCCAGCCTGGAAGTTACCACGCAATGCCGCGCGGCCGCGCACGACGTTGCCCCCACTCTGCCCATTTCGCCCCCCACCACCGCCAAACAGATACGCGCGACGTTCGTATGTTTTTACCGTTCTGTTGCTGACTTCCGGTTGGAAGCTTTCCTTAAGTACTTTAATGAATTTGCATTTGACTTGATTACTCGCATGCTCGAAATAAGCACAAAATCGTGCACGTTACGCGAACAAAATAGTGAAAAGATTTAAAGAATGTATCCTTTAGGAACCACTTCCCTGATGGTAAGGGGCCGTCGATTAATAGGGTACTTCGGAGATGACTCGAACCGGAAGCCAGCACGCCAACGGGAGAAACAAATGAGCGTCGCGCTGCCGTGCTGGGGAGTGGTGGGGGCCAAAATGGGCGGAGTAGGGGTAGAGGCGGCGCGCGCACGATGCCCCCACTTTGCCGAATATAGCCCCCACCACCGCCTAGCACGGCCGCGCGACGCTCGTTTGTTTCTCTTGTTGTGGAGCTGGTTTCCGGTTTGAATCTTCTCCGAAGTACCCTATTGCGATACGCACTTGGGGGGATGGGGAGGGGGTCAGAGCCAGCGTAACGTTACGCTTGCCACATTAATTTTGGAGCACATATAGGCAATTTTTCAAAGTAAAATAGGGTAAAGACCGAGCTTTAGAAATATTTATGGCGTAGAGTTACGCATGAATGGGGGGGTGGGTCCGAGCTAGCGTAACGCTGCGTGACATTAGGGGAGGGGGTCGTCCAAAATCGGCAAAAAGTGCGTAACGTAATTAACGGCCGGCCCCTTAAGAACTAAGAAGCGGTGAAGTTCTGGGTAACAAAGCGTTTACCAACCTTCGGTCCACGTAGCTTCACTCAACACTGCGAATGAACCTCGGATTGTGAAGTAAACCGGAACTGATTTTTTCACTCAAAACCTAAACAGGAAGCGAATGTCATCTGAGGGAGCTAACAAGCTAGTTCACAAGTAACCGGTCTTACGGAGCACTTTGGGCACTAATAAAAGCTTACGGTGAATTTCACTGTAAGCTACGGCGAACCCTGCAGCACTGTAGCTTACGGTGAATTTCACTGTAAGCTACGGTGAATATCACTGTAAGGTACGGTAAATGTCACTGTTGGCTACGGTGAATCAGGGTGCATGACCGTGGCTTACAGCGACATTTACCGTACCTTACAGTGATATTCACCGTATCTTACAGTGAAATTCTCCGTAAGCTACAGTGCTGCAGGGTCCGCCGTAGCTTACAGTGAAATTCACCGTAAGCTTTTATGAGTGGGGCAAGAGTGCAACGGGAACGCCGTGCTACAAGAACACTAAGAAATGCTCCTCCGAAATGTCGATTTGTAGATGAAAGTTTGAGCCGAAAGAAATAACACAACGAAAGTCAGAATCAGCATCTGAGTACCTGATCCGATCGTGGTTTGGACATGCATCACCAACGTTACGCAAGAGGCCTCTTTTTAAGATTCACCCCGGGGTGAATCTTTTCTCCGCCACGTTGCGTCGCTCGGGGGATCCACTCTGAAAGTCAACGATGCATTTGCTTTATAAGAAATGCTTCGTATTACGAAAGGATTTTGCCTCACAATATTAAGCATCTCATAGTGGATTTTACAAAGCCTTTTTTTTTTCTTGGTATCACAAAGCAGTATTTCGCATACTTTGTACTGAGTAAATGAGAGGGGGGGAGGGAGAGCTGATGTGAGCGAAACCTACCTCATTTCAGAAGAATCCAGCTAATTAAGAGAAACCCGCTTCCAGCTAGTAGGGTACTTCGTAGAAGAGCTAGACCGGAAGATAAGAAATCATGAAGAAGAACAAATAATGCGACATTGGTGAGAATGAGCGTCTGCGTCCCCGTTCTGCCGCTTCCGTAGAGCTGTATTCTCATACAAATCCGGCATTTGTTATTCGTGATTTCTTCTCAACTTCAGTCCCAGCTCTTCTCCGAAGTACCCTATCTTCCGGGGAGGACGACGGGAAGGCCTAAAGAGCAGAGTATAACGCTTTACTTCGCGCTAAGTTATTTCGGGATTTGGACGGCTAAAACCCAAACTTGATTTCGGAAGCAATAAATACGGTACTCAATCCGCTCAGCTAGTTCTCCTGCTCTATCCGTTCCTGACGCGCTCCTTACTTCCGCCTGGGACCAGGGTGCCGTAACTTATTTAAATTAGAAGGTTTCAGGGTTTGTATCTCCTAAACGGGCTGCGTTATAAAAGTTATGAAGAGAATAACTTATTTTTAGAATTCAATTTTAAAAATAAGTTATTCTCTTCGTAACTTTTATAACGCAGCCCGTTTAGGAGATACAAACCCTGAAACCTTCTAATTCAAATAAGTTACGGCACTCTGCCTGGGACCGAACGAAACACCTTGTTTTTCCGAAATGCTATGAAATTGTGAAGCTTGGCATGGCGCTCCTTAGAGGCAATATTAACCGATGTCCTACTTCACTTCGTTTGAACAGTACTAGCGTGCGCCACCACGCAACTAGTGTCGACCATCCGCACTTTTTAGCAGATGATTGTTCAAATCAGCTAGCTTTGACTCTCGAGCACAACGAAAAATCCAGCAGCATACGCATACTCTTAGCTCTATACAGGCGGAGGCTTCTCGCGGCGTCCCGGCGTTTAGTGGTTGTTGGCTTCCAGTGGTCAAACGACCAATTTTACACATACACAACCCTTATAGCTGCCTCGGGCCAGCCTGTAGCGGCCCCTTCTGGCGCTGCGTTTCCGCGTAGCGAGTAAACTTACTATTCTTTACATACGGCTACACATTTTATTGCTGTATATACAATTTTCTAGCATTACAAGATATGTTTTTTCTAAAGGTGCAATAATTCAAGTTATACAGGTTAGGTTATAGAGAGTTATACAGACTACCATCGGCTTTCACGTAAGCGTTAGCGGTTTTTTTTTTTTAGCAGATGATACCTTCACACCTCACATTTCATTTCAACATACTTAAAACTACTATACACATGAAGGTGTCAGCATGCTTTTACTCTCGAGTCCAGAAACCAAGCGCGTATCCTAACAATATAATAGGGGCTGGCGGCCGGGGCGGGCTGGTGCATCTGGCCGGCCGGCCGGCCGGCAATGAGGCGCAGCCTGCGCGGAATCCGACAATGCCTCCCCCGTCCAGCGCCAGCGGCACCGGGCGTAAACAATGGCACCCCCTCCTCGCGCCTGCGCGGAAAATTGACAATCCCTCCCCGCCTGCCACGTCACAAAGGGTGACTCGGGCGGGCCTCGGCTCTGCTCAGCTCGTGCCGACTTCGGCGCCAGCTCGGCCTCGTTCGGACGATAGCGATGCAGCGCGGCACTGCTATAATAAACACACGACAATACCAAACGAATATCATCGAAAGAAAACCAAACGAGTATCATCTGCTTTCATTAACGTTCGTTGAATGAGATTTTTTTTTCTAATGATCCCCTATATATACACGATATCTAGAACGGAAGTTCCGTAGTTGGCTACGGACGGGTGATCACGAGAAAAGCTATAACGGAAGTTGTGGACAAATAAAGAACAAAGTATGCGAAAATCGTGAAAATGACCGTCGCCGCCTTGCTCCTAGAGCGATTCATATAGAAGTCCGGCCTTTGTGTTTTTTCGTATCTTCTTAACTTCCATTCCAGCTCATCTCCGAAGTACCCTAGAGCTGACCAGACTTGCTCCGTACAATATCTCTGAATTTGTTTTAGGCCCACAGTACTCCATATTGACATCCGTCGGCGAGTCTATTCTAGTCCCCTACGTGGATGATGAGATCGCGGTCTATTCCCCAGGGCGGGACCGTACTGGTGGAAGGAGAAAAATCTTAACCTAATATCGTCCGCAGCCGCGCGCGCGCACACTGGATATTGAATGGAGAGAATTGCCGTCCAATGCTGGCGAGACAGAAAGTCTTGCCAAAATTTGGTCAGATTAAAATGTCACGCCACGAAACGGTGATACATTTTGCCTGGCCTCAGTACAGGCCGCATGGACCGTATTGACGGGGGTCCAAAAGTCTCACCCCATTGTAGTGAGACGAAAGTCTCGCCATTTTGTGGCGCGACCGTCTCATCAAGTTTTGACGAGACTTTCAGGTCTGACCCAAACTTGGCAACACTGAAAAACCAAACGTGGTCCAGACCACACGAACTGATGCGGTCAAAATGGCACGGGACTCAGTGCCATTTTGACCGCATCAGTTGGTGTGGTCTGGACCACGTTTGGTTTTTCATTGAAGACTTACCATTGTCTCGCCTCTTGAGTGGCGAGAAGTCTCACCTTTAGAATGAAAGTGAACAGCTTGTCAAAACTTTCCCCTGAACCGGCCACGGTAAAAGTGCCGCCTTGAAATCCAAGGGGATGCCTTGTTTTAATTTCCAAGGGGTTTGAGTGAATTTTCAAAACAGTCCAAATTGACATCACGTTACAGAAATGGATTTGTCTCGACAAGACAAACAAAAAATGTCAACACATGTCATAAGTTTGGATGGCAAATTAAAAAGTTATTTCACTGCAAAAGTACAAAGTTAGCCTTTTTTGGCTATATTACAAACTTTGAGGTTCAATAACTTTTTTATTTCCCATCCAAACCTATGACATGTGTTGACATTTTTTGTTTGTCTTGTCGAGACGAATCCATTTCTGTAACGTGATGTCAATTTGGACTATTTTGAAAATTCACTCAAACCCCTTGGAAATTAAAACAAGGCATCCCCTTGGATTTCAAGGCGGCACTTTTACCGTGGCCCATACGGCTCTTTCGGGGAACACCCGTGTCCCGGGGGGCCCCCATCGTTGCCCGAAAGCAGCGCAGGAGGCTACTTTACTTTGCCAATCTTTGCAATCCAATTTAAAACGAAAAGAAAAAGCGGAAATTTCGACCCGGACATTTGAAATTGTTTCATGTCTTATTTCCGATGATTAAAAGACGTTGGGAAATTTTGGTGGGGCGGGCGGGGGGCGGGGCGTAGGAGGTACTCAAGGAATCGAGTGTCTGCTCAAGCTGTTAAGGGGGGCGGGAACACCAAAACTGAGTGTCAGGAGTGAAAAAATCGGATTTTTAGGCACGAAGTAGCCTTATAGCCTCACCGGGGTTGGGTTTTTTTATTTTTTTTATTTTTATTGTCAGTCTGGCCCCTTATGCAAATCCGAAATTTTCTATACGATTTTGGTGAGATTTGGCAGAGTGGTAGAACTTTGTATCCTGATTTCAGTGGTGAAATGTGGTTGAAAAGTGTAGGGCCAATTTTGAGAAATTTTGAGTTGAAATCGCCGTTTCCATGGCAAAACTCGACTCGTCAGCGAAAAACAGAGGTAGAGGGGGGAGCCGAGCCACCGGAAATGGAATCCGACCAATAGCAGCGCTCCTTTTCGCCTCTGTACAGCTTACACCAAAAACGCTCGCTCCCTTGAAAAAGCGCGTTCGAATCAAAATTGTCTTTTACTGCAGCTAGAAGAGCTCCAACAATGGTATAGACGTTGTTTTCGAACGTGGCCATTTGGATCGGCCGGTCGGTCGGTAATTGTTGGCCAGAGTGTCCCGCGCCGCTGCGCGCAGGCCCTGTTGTTTTCAGAAATACCAACCCTAAATGTTCCAAACTCTTTGAATCGGAGTGAAATAGGACATAAAACTGCGTGCCTGTGCAAATGCATTTGTGAAAAAACTATCCCTAACGTAGTTTGAGTGTGACTATAAGTCCCTTTTCGTAAACAGTGGGCGTGTAGCTGCACCTTGTAGCGAGGTTTGATGGTACTTCTGAATCTCAGACGAAACGATCTGGACATGGGGGCTGTGCTTTTTTCTAACCTTAAAGCTGGGTGAACTGGGTGAACTGGACTATTTTACTGCACGTTTCTGTGAATAACATGTCCTTCAGGTATTATGAGACTGTCTTAAATGTCTGTTTTTGACACAAATTGATACGCAGCTGGTCTTTACGTAAGTTTTAGTATTATTTATAATGGCCTGACAAACATAAACAGAACTACACACAACGCAGTCCTAGCCTTAGTTATCTTTGTTAAACCAGAACATAAATGAAAATTAACTTCGTGACTACCAGGATTTCGTGAAATCGTATTTTTATTTTTTGGACCTTCCTCTGTCAAACGCCACATCGGGTTATACGAAATTCGAAGTCCAAGTTGGTCAAATAAACATTTCATTTAAACGGTAAAAATGTAAAATAAAATCGCCATTTTAATTCTATTTTATAGTATTATGTTTTTTGAGGCACGAAGTAGCCTTATGAGTTTGACTAAGGATTGTTTTTTTTTTTTTTTTAATTAGTCTGGCCCTTTATGGCATTTCTGAAATTCTCTACACGATTTCGATAAGACTTGGCTGAGTGGCAAAACGAAGTACCCTGATTTTACTCGTAAAGTAAAGTGGAGAATTTAACGCCCAATTTTGAGTAATTTTGAATTAAAATCGGCGTTACCATGGCAAAGCTCGACTCGTCAGCGAAAAACAAGCGGAGAGGGGGGAGCCGAGCCACCTAAATTTGAATCGGACCAATAGCAGCGCTCCTTTTCGCCTCTGTACAGCTTACACCAAAAACGAAAAAGCGCGTTCGAAAGAAAATCGTCTTTCACTGCAGCTAGAAGAGATCCAACAATTGCATTGACGTTGTTATCGAACGTGGCCATTTGGATCGGCCGGTCGGTGATAGGTGACCAGAGTGTCCCGCGCCCCTGCGCGAAGGCGTTGTAGTTTTCAGAAGTGCCAACCTCAAGTGTTCGTCACTCTTTATGTCGGAGTGAAATAGGGCATTAAACTGCTTGCCTGTGCACATTCATTTGATAATAAACATTCCCTAATGTGGTTTTGCCGTGTAGCTGCTCCTTGTAGAGAGGTTTGATGGTACTTCTGAATATAAGACGAAACTATCTGGACACGGCGGCGGGACACTTTTCTAACCTCAAAGTATTTAAAAATTGGTGAAATGAATTATTTTACTGCACGTTTCTGTGAATAACTTGACCTTCATGTATTATGAAACTGTCATAAATGCCTATTTTTTTACACAAATTGATACGGAGCTGGTCGCTTAGGTAAGTTTTAGTATAATTGATAATGGTCTACCAAACATAAACAAAACTCCACTCAACGCAGTCCTAGCCTATATTGGTTAAACCAGAACATAAATATGAAATCAACTTCGTGACTACCAGGATTTCTTGAAATCGTTTTTTTTTTTTGTTTTTTGTTTTTTTGAGATTCCGACAACTTTTTAGTGATGTTCACGCCAGTGGCAATGTCCTCACAACCACCAAAGACGAACTCTTTCTTTGTACTTAACTGTAAAAATTATATAATGTGAAAGTCACTTAAGAAACCATTGTAAAAATTCAACCCTCTTGTTCTCCTTTTAGATATTTTCACACTTTTGTCAATCTATTTTGGAGTCGGGTATGTGACATCCATAGAGGTACACTAATGATTCAAAGCTTGAAATCACCAGAAAAGAATGAGGAAAAAGGCGACAGAAGGGTTTTTCAATAGCGGCTTCAGTCCAAGAGCAATTTGGATCTTTACTGGTAAAAATGATGAAAAAATGCAACTTTTCGAAACTTTTTTCTTTGGACCCAATAACATCTGAACCAAAAACAAATGTTTGAAAAAACTCTTCGGTCACTTTTTAGATTAGGCATTTATCTTAAAAAAAAACAAAAAAACACCTGGCCCTAAGTGTAAAGATACCCTGCACCGACTCAATTTTATAAAGGTCCACAACCACTCAAGAATACCTTTTTATCTATTTACTATATGGGCTAGTTGGCGGTTGGTTTGAGTTCATTTAGAGACAAATAATCAGTTTTAACTGGATATTGAACGGAAGAAAGGTTCCTTGTCACATTTAGGGTTTGGTGTTCCCGCCCCCCTTAAGAGGCCCATGGAAATGATGGTAACATACGTATTTGCATTCGCAGTATGATCAAACTAATTAACTGACAAAAAGTTTGAATGATGACCAAATTAAATGTGCAGGTATGACTTCCAACCCCTTTTCTTCGTTTCCGTTTATTGTCACTTTTATTCTTAATTGACGGGCGAATAGGTCCATTCGCGACGAAATCGTCGTAATTGGCGAGGAATGAAAATGTCCTCAATAATGATTTTTTTATACACTCTGAATGTCTTGCACTGAAATTTAAGCAAGGTTACAAAAAATTCAGCGCAAGTATAATACGAAGCATAGCAAAATTCCTTCATAGTACTAAACATTTTGGTTTTTCATTGCAAGGAACAAACAAAATCCTTCATAATACCAAAGAAACTGCCTTCGTATTATGCTTGCGCCATTTCCGTCGTATCATGGGGAATTTCTTCGTCAGACATTTAGAGGGTTTAGTCAGGAGAAATGTTTAGTTTACCAGAGGCATAGTCACTACGTTAAACTAGTAGGCCTCGAAGAGGAAGATGAGGTGCTGTGTCTTAGACTGAAAGTGTCGTGTGCGTCTATTTTCTGTTTTGATTATGACCTTATCTGCATGGTAAAAGAAGCACGACGTCGCCGTTGAGGGGTCAAAGATCACAGACAAGAAAACTAGTCAATCGACTTTTATTATACCACTGGTGACAGGCAACGCCAAAATTGAATGCTTAAATTAATGAATAAGGACATAAGCACTGAGAGTGAAAAAGTCTTAATCAATACCCAATTTTGGGCGAGATAAACTTTCTTACCCAAATGTGAGTGAGAATCGTGTTATCACCCAAGTTTGGGTGAGAATCATTTTATCACCCAATATGGGCGCTAAAGGACGTATCAGCTACCCATAAACCTACATATAGGGATGTAAAGGCCGGTAATATTACTGGTAAAAAACGGTAAAATACGGTAAAATACCGTATTTTACGCAGACCCCGGTAAAATTGGTATTTTTCGGTATTTTTGAGATATTGGCATATTTGAACAATTAAAACACGGAAACGGGTATTATTCAAGATACAACGACTTTTAATTGGGTTTTTGACGTGCTGGACTCAGGGTCGGATATGGATGACGCAGATGAAGAACATGAGATCGTGCAGAATGAGAATGTGACTAACCAGCGACGTATCCCATCACCCACTCCGCCAACCCCGCCAACCGTTCCCATCGCCCCTACTCCAGCTACACGTGCAACCCGTGCATCCGTTGCCAGCACTAATGCTACAAACTCCACAAGCAGTGGCACTACTGGTGGTAATAGGTCTTCAAAAAGAGTTAGGCGTAATTAGGAATTGGGTTTTTTAAACTTTAATTTGACTGATTTTGTACCCGATCTGGGCTTCCTGTGGAACTTTTCCGTTCTTAATTGTAATTATTGTTCCTTTTTTGTACTCGTGATTGACATATTGTGACCGTCAATAAATAATTCATGACGGTACCCTTATAATTTTGTGTCGTTTCCTCACAAAACACCTCCCAACGACGAATATTTACAGGGAAATACACGCAAACATCGTTACAACAAAAAATAGCCAATTTTACCGAATTTTACCGTAAAATACGGTAAAATACCGTATTTTACCGTATTTTAAGTAACTTTGAATCTTACCGGTATTTTTGCATCCCTACCTACATAGCATTATCACCCAAGTTTGGGTGAGGAAACCTTCCTCACACAAATTTGGGTGGTATAATGATTCTCACCCAACTTTGAGTGTTAAGGAATACCTTACCCAAAATTTTAGCCCTGATTATGATTCTTTCATGGTCAGTGAATGTGCAGAAGTATAAACAGAAGCCCTGAAAATTACAGACGACAGGGTAACGTACAGGCGAAAAGAATTTTTATGTAACAAGGAATATTGTACTTTAGAAAAGTGCAACGAGGCGCTTCACTCACATCGCCCACAAGTAAACACAAAGAGAGAAACATTAAATCCTAAGCGGCGACGAATTTTAACTAAGAAACTGACGCAATTTTTAACGTAATAATGTCAAAGGTTTATTCGAACAGGATTGTAGAAATGGTGTAACACTCACAACTTAACACTGTGGAAGACCGCGACCTGGACCATAATCCTCAAACTTTAAAAGGTAGTACAAACCACAGTATTTAATAGGAATAGAAACGAAACAAAAAACAAAACGAAAAGAGAAACTCAAAATGTACAAAAGCAATTACACTCGGTAAACTCAATAGTGTGCTCAGTGCACTATTCAGCGTGAAGTACACTCCAACAAGAGTGTGCTCAGATCAGTGCACACCTTAATAAGTGTGGCAATGTATGCAGTTGAGTACACTCTGAAGAAAGTGTACTCCAGTACACGCTGAAGAGAGTGAACTCATAGGTACACGCTAAAGAGTACTCAGTACACTGTTGAGCTTGAAGAGGAACTGTATTGGAATTACAACACTTACTCCCAGTACGCGCGTGCATCAAACGCGAATCTTCAGGAAGGAAACTACCAACATGTGAAACAAAACAAATAATCCGCGATTTCTGCAGCACATAAAATTTGCGCTAAAAGGACATTTCCGAAAGGCCAACGTGGAATGGTGATAAATAGTGATCAGTGGTGTTACCGCTAGCTTGCACTTCATGCCACAAGCTCCCACAAATGCGGAGGAATGTGCTGCACGGACAAACTTACAGTACTGAACCGAGTTAATCTACTCGAACCAAACAGCCGCAGGCTAACGCAGATGCTATCAAAGCTTGAGTAGCAACACTAGGTGCACCACCCGTCATGGCCACACTCTGCAGTGTGGCAAACATGCTCCCTGCGACCACATTTCCCATGTAGGATTGCGTCAACGCGGCCAAAGAACCGCCGATCACACCGATGGGTCCAAAGCCAATTGCCCCCAGGAGGGCTGGAACTCCAAACGCCGTCGCGGCGCCCACTGCTGCCGCTCCACCAACACAGGCTACGTGGTTGACGGAGTACTCTATGCCGAACAAAGTCATCGTTTCGCGTTTCTCTTTAGCCATCTGGCCTGCGCATAGACCGACGGCCAGCAATAGGAGCAGGACGGTGCGGAACATGGTGACTGGCCTGTCCGTTCCCTGGGCTACGGGACGTGCCGATGTGGAGTGCGGCTCGCTTCAATCACTTTCTTTCTTCTAAGAGGCCGCGCACTCTGTGAAAAGAGAATGGTGATAAGATTGATGTACCCCTCACTAACATTGTTGGGGGCCAAAGAAGCACCAAAACAAATGTCGACCTCTGCGTCAACAATCTGAATGTCTTTCACAGTATATATTTATATATTTAAGAATTTTGAACGTGGCGATGCGTTATGTTAAACCTGCGTGACGTTTTGCCGAAAAATGTGCAAGAATTTGCATAAATTTATACACACTCTCAGCCTCTTCCTGACTATATTGCCAGTAACCAGGTACTAATGCCTACAACAATAATATTTGGTATTTCCTTCTTAGATACGAACCATTTACTCCCTGTAATTATTTAGAAAGATTTTTTAGTCAAATACAAACAAATATGTAAATAATGAGCGAAAAGTACGTATTATTTCAGCACACATTACTGGAAGTGCTATTAACAAAATGTCAATACCTTGTAGTAAGTCTATTTCGAGTCTGAGAGTGCATTTTCACGCATAATATTTTGCAAAATCCCCGCTTGCACGAAATCGTGCACGAAATCGTGCAATTGACTCGTACAAAATTCTACATAAACATTTGATGTGAACGAAGAAATTTTCCATGATAAAATGGCGCAAGCATATGACTAAGGCAGTTTTTCTTCGTGGGAGGAAGGTTTTTCTTTGAACCTCAAAACCTTCCGAAGAATGTGTTCGCATTACAAACTAATAGGTTTGTAGATTGCGAAGATTGGCTTGATTGCATTACGTTTTTCGCATTCTTCGCACGCTTACGAACACATCGGTTCGCAAGGTTTAATGGGTGTGCAGTGAAAACCCAAGACAGAGTCATATTACGAAGAAATTTTGCTTCGTATTATACGTGCACCGAATTCTTCACTGGAACGTAGTTCAAGTTTCATTGCAAGACATTCAGAAAGGAAATTCCCAGCGCAGGAGGCTTGTGTACACACTAAATCCTTATGCCCTTTTTTGTGAATAGTTATGAACGATTTTGCACATGCATAAACTTCTGCATAATATTATGCGTAACAACGTATAATTTACACACAGTTATGAATAAATCAGGGGCGTCGACGCGTTCAGATTCGGGGGGGGGGTGCAAGCGGCTCTTTGTCATGCGGGTTGCCTACCTTTAGGCGTTTTTTCCTTTTAAGTTGTGCGTAAGCATACAAAGGTATAAGAACGAAAAAACAAAAAAGCCGAATTAATTTGTTAAATTTATTATTTATTAAACATTGGACAAGGCAATAATTATGAACACAGGGTGTGTTGCATTTTGCGTCGCATCCCGGCGGCCCTCGAGCAGAGAGGTCAAAAGCGCACCAAAATTTAAATTCTTTGCCCAATTTTTTTGCCCCCCCCCTGGCCAAAACATGGGGGGGCATTGCCCCCGTGCCCCCCCCCCCCCCGCGTCGACGCCCCTGGATTATGCATAACAAAGTATAATATTAAGCATAACGCACGTGAAAAATCGTGCATAACTATGTACAAAAAAGTACATAAGGATTTAGTGTGTACAAATCCAATTGACGGTGTTAAAATTGCCCACTGTGGCTGAATTTGATGTTGATGCGAGCAAATTCGTACGGAAAAGTTCGCATGATTAAAATTGTGTGAGACCACATACTACACTAATACACTAAGAGTGAAGGACCGGAGGGGTGGAGGGAGGTTGGGAAGCGTCGCGTGTTTACAAAATTTGTGCAAAAAGGCATCGCGGAATCATTAAACACTAAACCCTCCGAAAAAAAATAATAATAAAAACTGTGTAAGTGCCCACTTTGAAAAATGCATACTTGCAAGAACACACTTGCAAACGCATACTTGGCCAAGTACACACTTACAAGTGCATGTGAATAGCATGGTATTATAGGGCACGGCGCCAAGCATGCAGTTGTGTTTACTTGCAAAGTATGCATTAGTGTGTGTGTACTTTGCCGAGAGTATGTTCGTAAGTGTGAACTTGCAAGCATGCATTTGTAGGCCTGTACTTGGTTGACAGCTAGGTTTGTAGTGAGGGTCAGACACTAAGCCAATCTGTGGCATGACAAAAAGAGCCAATGCGAATTGCGGACATGCTGCAAAGTTCACTGTGAAAAATAATGAAGGCAAGGGCTGTCAATTCTGATTCCATTCTCCCTGGGTGACGTCCGCACTATTAGGGTACAGCAGCAGCCGTACTTTGGGGCACAGCACGCACTGTACTGTACATACCCTATGGTACACACCCCGCTAGAGTTCATTCTGGTGCATGCGCACAATGCGTGCTGTTTTGATTAGTTATTCCTTACTTTTCTGTTCATGATTTGGTTCAAGATTAAGGTGAGGTGTGGGTGAAAATACTATCTCCAAAACTATTGTACCCAGGGGGTCCAACTTTTGCAGTTCAGATGGGTCTATATTGAAACTGAAGTAACACCAGAATCCATCAAGCCGTTCCAGAGATACAGGTCATTTTAACCAAATTTAGACGTTCATGCCAAAACGATTCTGCGCAACAGATTTTGTCAAAAATGTCTCTCCTAGGCTTTCTTTTTTTCTTACGACCTAATATACAAAGTTACATGGAGTTTTTGTGTTTAAAGACGTCAGGAGCATAAATGTAATAAATTTTGAAAACTTGTGATAAATGTGATAAAAACACAATTTTTCACCTTAAAATATATTTTTTTCTCCAAAAACATGATTGACATCACCAATACCACCATGTAACTTTGTTGCCAACTGCCCTAGGAATTTCAGGGGGAAAAATGAGACCAATCAGACTTAAACTGTTGCGCAGAATCCCTTTTGAGTGCAAAAAACTTGTCGTTGAGAGTTTACGACAACTTTAAGCTAACGACATCTTGAAACTTTGATTTTGCAAGGCAGATGTTTTACAATGCATTCAGCTTCAACTTAAAAAGAGTCATACTTGCAACTTAAGTACAGGATATGTCTACAACAGGTAATGCAAATTATTTTTAATTTATCATTTTAAGCTGTTTTTCTTCACCCACACCTCACCTTAAATAAGTACGAAAGTACTCCTCAGAATACTGATACGACTTTTCTTTTTACGAGTGCAAGGGGGAATACACTGGTCCACACACGAGCTGAAGACAAATGATACCAGTAGACATGACGTGGCTTTCGTGTTGGCAACCTGGTCCGCATGGCACGAACCTTTTAGTTACACTTGGAACATAAGCCCTTGAGTCTCTGCTCACTTACACTTAGAACACTTACCCCTGGGTACGGTGGCTGCTGTTGCTGTACTCTGAGTACAGTAAGCACTATCGCCTCGAGTACAGTGGGGATTGGCATTGGAATTGAAGGCCCTTGCCTCTTGCCTTCATTATTTTCCAGCGTGTTATCACTTACCGTCCGGACTAACGTAAGGCCCCAATTTCACGCGATACTGCGGTGAGGTGACGGTGCAGAGCTGTGACTCGCCGCTCGTCCAATGCCTCTCCGACTGACGACAGACGGACGACTGTTGCAAGGTCAAGCTCCGCCGAGCGCCGCGCCGCATGCGGAGTAGAGTGGGAGACGAGACATATTAACTGTACGCAGACCAGACGCCGGGCGTGCTGAGTCACCACGGGCCCGAATCGCCAAAAATAGCCACATTGGTGGCTCCATAGTCACCAAAGCCACCATAATCACCAATCGCATAAGAAGTCGCCAATCAGGCGTGAGAGTTTTCCAGGATCCTAATCCCTAGCTAAACACCAATGCGAGCTTTTCCGAGCCTCTGGTCGCCAGGGTTTGCACACGTGCGGAGCGGAATCGGAATCGCCAGAATAATGGCCATTTCCTCAGAAGTCGCCAAAAAATAGCCAGATCTTCCCAGAATTGCCAAGAAAGGCGCCAGTTGCCATATCAGATTTTTCTTTCGCCAAACCAAACAAATAATCCCCAACTTACCGACAAGTGAGGAGGTATGCATTCGCGAAATAGGTAGGTCACTCCGAAGCATTTTTTTAAAGAAGTCCGATGACGATTTACTTAATTTGTAGGCTATAGTCTAAGGAAGGCTACAAATTTTTTGCGGCCGACAAATACGCAAATTGAGGAAATGGTCATTGGTCGTGTGCCAAGATCAGACTCCCCCCCTTCCCACCCAAAAAAAGGCCCTCTATCCGTAATAACACGCGTAATATACCTATTTTTTGGGAAAAGGCCCTCTATCCGTAATAACACGCGTAATATACCTATTTTTTGGGTTGTTTTGGGTTACACAATCCAGGTAATTTTAAGACGTAATAGTCGGGTCACTAGTTTCGAGAGTGCATGCCTCCTCGACGACCTGTCACCAAGTCTGGCAAATCCCGCCCGGACCACGTGCCTCGGCACCCGAACCACATCATTGTGTACGTGGGGTGGAGGCTTCCTGTACCAGGTGAAGCCACAAGGACGTGTATGGGTATTTGAGGAATAGGGACTACTTTGCTGTGAGCTGCTGTACTACTGAGACGTCCCACTCTCAAAAATTCAAAAAAATAAATTATTAATTGAAGGTCACAAGCTCAACCCGGGCATTTAATTATTTTATGTCTTCTTTCTAATGATTCTAAGGATTTGGGAAATTTGGAATGGACTTATAGCACGCTACCGAGAGGTCAAAGTACAGAGTCAAGGAAACTGGTGAATCGTCTTTTATTTTATCACTGGCTCCAGGCAACGCCAACATTGGATGCTGATAAATTAGGACAAAATTACGTGCATTAGTTTAAACAAAAGTCCTGATAATTACTGACGACAGGATAACCTACAGTCGAAAAGAATTGACACGTAATTAACAAAGAATATTGTACTAAATAAAAGCACAAAGTGCTGAGAGGCGCTTCAAAACACATCGTCCACAAGTGAACACAACAAAGAAAGAACTCTTAAATACTGAGCTGCGACTAATTTAAACTGAGAAAGTAACAAACGCGTTGACAAAAATGCAAACATTAGCAAAATAAAATCGAAAGTCCATTGAAACAGGACAATAATGGCATAAAAACATTCGCAAAACGAATGACCACGACCTGGGCTGATAAATTGAACAGGAACGGCATTTTAATTTACAGTCACAGGTAAACGTTAAGCTTGATTACCAAGTTCCAAAAACTATGGAGAACTAAATGTACAAAATCAATTAAAACTATATTATTACACTTACTCGCAGTTCGCGAGAAAAAGATTTTCCACCTGGGGAATCGAAACTACTAACCTAATAGACAAAACAAAATAACTATGATTGCCGTCACATCGAAATGGCGTAAAAAAGAAAAAAGAACTTTTCCGAAACGGCAACGTGAAATGGGGAATAACAGTGGTAATCCAGTGAGCTTGCACCTTGTATCCGTCATAATCCTGCCCCCCACAAGCGCGTAACAACGCTCATGGTCAGCACGAACCAACATTTTCCAAAATTAACCTACTTGAACTAAACAGCCGCAAGCTAACGCTGACCCAATCAAAGCTTGAGCTGTCGCACTGGATGCACCACCCGTCATGGCCACACTCTGCAGCGAGGCAAACATGCTCCCTGCGACCACATTTCCCATGTAGGATTGCACCAACGCGGCCAAAGTACTACCGATCACACCGATGGGTCCAAAGCCAATTGCCCCCAGGAGGGCTGGAACTCCAAACGCCGTCGCGGCGCCCACTGCTGCCGCTCCACCAACACAGGCCACGTGGTTGACGGAGTACTTTATGCCGAACAGAGTCATCGTTCCGAGTTCTTCTTGTTTCCCCTCGTTCTGGCCTGCGCTCAGACCGGCGGCCAGCAACAGGAACACGACGGTGCGAATGTTGACCATGGTGACTGGTTTTCCCGTTCGTGCGTTCGTGGGATGTTGAGTGCGGCTTGCTTCACTGACTTCCTTCGTACAGCTCGGGCGCCCTGTGAACAGAGACCGGAGGTAGGCCTAAGAGACGAAGGGAAACAAAGGGGCTTCGTACGCTTAATTTCTTACGAAGGCGAATCTTTGTATTAGGGTGACAAATCTTCGTATGGCTGCTGCGCTGACTTGGCGACCTACGAGGTGAAATTCTTTTTAAGTTAAGAAGAAATTGACGTATTTTCTCTGTAATATGGCTGCACAGCCCAAGGAATTCAGTGTGCGTGGGCACACTCGTTCCCGAAATCGTCTCTCAAAGTTTTTGGAAATGTTATCGGATGGGAAGTCACCGTAAAAGGGTACTTAGGGTCCTATAAATAGGACCAAGCTGTACTAATAATGATCGTGGAACAATATTGCGGCGAGCTTTTTCCTACGGCGCTTCGACAATCCACGCTCACATCATCAGAAGCGTCATGCGAGCAGCGCTTTCAGCCGGACCACTGCAAAGAAGTTTCAAACGACTATTATGTTGAAGTGTGGTCGAAACATATGAATATCGTCTCTTTCCCATGTCGCCCCTCATGGCGTCTGTTTGCTTCCGGTTCAGGATTTACGAAAGTACCCCATGAAGTGATAGTGATTTACACACTGAAACCGTCACGTCATCTCTGAAAATTTAAGGAAAATAAAAACAAGGCTGGTAAAATAGCCTTGACACTATAAACTGGATTATATTTGTGAGACCCACGCTACAAGTGGTCCACCACTCGGAATTTAGAATTGGAATTTGGAATATGGCGTCTGTTTGCTTTCGGTTCAGGATCCACGAGAGTACCCTATTGACTTCCCGACACTGTGGCAAAGAGTTACAGAAAATTCTGTAAACAACTTGTGCTAATTCTCCGTAACCCTAAACCCAGCATTTCCTGGAGCCTCTTTACAATATTTACTGTGCGACTTACAGTCTTCTCTGTAAGACACAGTTGTCTCCGTGCACCTCATTGGTCTGCGATGGGCAAGCAGAGAAGGGTCGCACAGTGAATACTGTAAAGAGGCTACAGGAAATACTGGGTTTAGGACAGAGAACACTGGCAAAAAAATTAACAGACTTTTCCGTATGAATGCTCCACATACTCTACGAAAACTGACACCTTGTCTTGGCGTGACAAGCTTCGTACATTTGAGGCAGTCCGGCATGAGAGAGCCACATTCGCCGATAAAAACAAAAGTCAGCTAAGCTCTATAGCGACTGAATACGCACTCCTTACATGGGTTCTCAGAGTTAGACCGATTCATACAGTCGCTCCATAATGGATGGGATCAACTTAATACACAACAAGAAAACCTGTTGATTCGCGGCAGAAAATGAAATCGTTGCACAATTCTAGCCTTCGTCAACTGAAGAACAAGGAAAAGCATAAAGCCGGAAATTGAGTGGATCGGGAGTAGGTAGCCAGCCTACTTCGAGGGAGAAGAGAGACGTCCGCCAAAGCGGCATCTGTTCACTCTAAATGTATTTGTATTTTTGTGTACAAAAATCTGAACAAAGTTAAACCAACAAATACATTTGCACAATTTAGTGCAAACTAACGTAAGCTTTTGTTCACAGCTCTGGACAAAATCGCACGTGTATTTGCACAAAATTGTGCAAATGTATTTGTTGGTTTAACTTTGTTCAAATTTTTGTACACAAAAATACAAATTACATTTAAAGTGTTTGCTTTACGATTCAGGATCTACGAAACTACCCCATTTCTGGGTTAAAACCTCAACCCAACTATACCGGACGTAAAAGTTGAAGCACTCCAAAGCACGGCACCACGTTCAAGAAATAAGGGGCTTTCCTAATGGGGTACCTCCATGTCCTGGACCGGAAGTCAACAGTCGCCAAGTCAGCGGAAGTAAGCCGTAAACAAAACGATACTCCTACATAACGGACACGATTTAACTTAAAAATAGATCAGGCATAAGGTTCAGCCGTGGTAACGTCCAGCAAAAGAGGGTTAACGTTTAAAAAGTAACTAATTCTACAGAACGGCAACGGCAACAGAACGGCAACACCCAAGTACTAAAAGTAACTACGTCAACCCCATAGAGAGGCAAGTGATTCTGCTATCGTGGTACTGGCAGCTTGCATATTGAAGTAGGTTACCGGAAGTGTCCATAGGCGTTACCTCAAGTTCGTTAGGTTCCGACTAACGTGATGTACGATGACTTCAGTTCAACGATTCACGAAACCGTTCAACGATTCACGAAAGTACCCTGTCCGCAGTTGATCCAGGAAGCGGAAGAAGGGGTTACGTTGAGTTGAAACCGTGCACTTTGGCACGGCTGAAACTTGCAGGTGGGAGACCGTTTTCGTGAATGTCATCAAAAAATAGATGCAAGAGGATAAGACTTGTCTCACCACACTAGATTTTTGACCAAATTTTCGCTCATGCTCAGCAAACTGAAGTGTGTACATAGTGCACTCTTATTAGAGCATACTTCCAAGCACACCCTTATTCACAGCATACTTGCTGGGCACACGCTAAAGAAGAGTGTACCTGGCAAGTGCACGCTAAATAAGATTGTAAGTACACTTTAACTGGCCCATGCTTTCAGATAGGACTAATCGAGTGTATCATAGCGTGTACTTGCAGGCACACTCTTATTTAGCGGGTACTTGCCAGGCACACTCTATTTTAGCGTGTGCCTAGCAAGTACTCTGCAAACTGAAGTGTGTACATAGTACACTCTCATTAGAGCATGCTTCCAAGTACACTCTCATTTACAGCATACTTGCCAGGCACAACGCTAATATATAGCGTGCCTGGCATGTACACGCTAAATTAGAGTGTAACTGCAAGCACACTTAAACTGGCCTATGCTTTTAGATAGGACTAATCGAATGCATTTTAGCGTGTACTTGCAGGCACACTCTAATTTAGCGCGTGCATAGGCAGTATGCTGTTAATAAGAGTGTACTTGGAAGCATGCTCTGATAAGAATGTAATATGTACACACTTTAGTTTGCAGAGTATGCTGTAAAGAAGAGTGTGCTTGGAAGCAAGCTCTAATAAGAATGTACTATGTACACTCTTCAGTTTGCAGAGTGTCTACTTAATAGACTGATAAGGGGTCACGGAATCAATTTAAGTTAACCCCTACTTCCGCTTTCTGGATCAGTTGCAGTGAAAACTTACGTGTGGACAGCGAACGAGCGGCCTGAGTCTCCGGGTGGCGGCGGTTCGGTGCAGGCTGGTCCGGCTGGAAGCGCTGGTCTGGCTGCTCGCTGCTCCCCTGATGCTGATGAGGTCGAAGTGGATTGTTGAAGCCCCGTAGGAAATAGCTAGCCGCAATATTGACAGCCGGGAAAGTCGCGCGCAGCTGCACTATCTGGAGAAGAAAGAAGAGTTGAGGGGTAAGAAAACAGCGGCGGCGACGGTTGTTCGAATAATGTAACATTCCCCGCGTCTTAGGGTCCTTGCCCACTTCAAGACCCTACTTAGGGGAGAAAGAGAGGGTCACAAGGTCTTCGAACACAGCACGAAAAAATGCGGATAATACAACAAAAGTACGACACCGATATTAGAACAAAAGAACAACGAAGATTGTGGAAAGTGGAATCAAAATTGTTTAAAGTACAACGACGTCACCTGGACTGGTACTGTTCCATCACTGGGCCGCATTGTACTTTGGGCAATAATGGTTGTACTCCGCACAATAATTGTTAAACTTTCAAAGTACAACAAAAACTGACATAGAATTTGACAGGCTTTGTTGTACTTTTGATGTATGTGGCATTGCCACGGACTTAGGAAGAATGCTTTCCATCACGAGGGATTTTGCTTCGGAAGACGAAGTGTTTTTTGGTAAATTGTGCTACGCCTTCAATGTCTTCGTGTTGCACAGCGGTGCTTTGCAGACCTTACTGTGCGACCGCAGGGCGAACGGGTCAGGGTTCGCGACTTTGGAAACTTGTACGCATCACGGACCGGAGGTTCGGATCAGATCAAGACACACAAACGCAAAGATTTAACTGAGAGTATGGCTTTCCGCAACCGTAAGAATGGCGACGCAGACGCTTGTTCCCGCAAATTGATAGGGTACTTCAGAGAAAAGCTGGGACGGAAGTTGAGAAGAAATCAAGAAGAACAAAAGCCGGACTTGTACGAGAATATAGCTCTGCGGAAGCGGCAGAACGGCGACGTAAACACTCATTCTCACATATTTCGCAAACTTCGTTCTGATAGATTTCTTTTCAACTTCCGGTCCAGCTCTTCTCTGAAATACCCTAACAACCTTCATCTTCTTGCTTTCTACCTCGCTACCTATAGTTTGACTCCGAAACACCCATGGACTGGGCCGCTTCTTTGAACGTTAAAATCTTAACAGCAATGAGGTCCTGGCTGAAATAACGTTTTTACCGACTTCTGGGCAACGTAACTCGAGTAGACGCTCAGGATACCCCACTACGAAAGTACGTCAAACCATCAACTCAACTGGAACTAGACCTTCTCTTATAATTCAAACCGGAAGCCAATGTCCCCTAAGGGAATTTTCAAGTTAGTTCACAAATTACAGGTCCTCCGAAGAACGTTCTTGCAAGATTGCAGATACTACAGAGCAAACGCTGAGCTTCCACAACACGAAGACAATGCTCTCACGTTACCAGGAAATATCGATGGAAGCGTGGACCGGAAGTTAATAGATAATGAAACCCATAAATGGAATCTGAGTCATCGAACTGATCGTAATTGGGCAGAAGTCGCGGGACGTCCCTTACCCACGTTACGCAAGAGGGGGCAGATCTTGTTTTCGTCACCCTGCGAAACTTGCGGGGGACAAGAGGGTCAAAGGCAACGCTACGTTTAACTGCTAGCTCATTTCAGATAAGTCCAGTGAAATCCGGGACCACTCCCCACAAGATGCGCGACGTTTCTCTGAAGGAGAGGGCAGTGGATGTATGATTTGGACGGCTGAAAACCAAAAGGTATTTCAGAAGCCGTCAGAAGAGCTCTTTCTAATTCCCAAACTTCTTCCTGGCCCTGGCCAATTTCCTTCTTTTTCTGACAGGTTCCCTTAGATCTACCTTAAATCGACCATTAGCGAAACACACTATTGTTTCGAGAGGCTATCCCAAATTGTGTTGCATGCCACGAAGCTCCATTAAGGATCATCCGAAGTCCTTCCTCACTTCGTTAATTGAAAAGAAGAAAAGAGAATACGTACTCTTATCCTACAATGGACATTTTAATAATGTCCTCAATAATGTCCTCTAACGTTTGTGCACACGACAGATTTGTCAAGGCGAAATGCATATTAGTTTGTGAAACAAATAAGAATGTTATTTAGCTCATTAATATGCACAAACGTCTGTACGTTGTGAAAGAAAAGCTGAGTACGAGTCTGGGAGTGTCACGGAATAGCCCATTGCTGGCAGACTTCTCCTGTATACTTTCTCCGCGCTTGTCTCTACCAGAGTACTGCAGATCAACATTAATCGGCGAGTCCATTCTTGTCCCTTACCTAGGAGATGAGATCAGTGCCCGGGCTAACCACGGCCTGTTCCTCAGGGCGGGACCTCACGGTTGGACAAAGACAATCCTAATATCGTCGGCAGCCGCAACGGCTTGTCAAAGTTGCCCCCTGCACCCGTCCACTCGGCTCTGCAGGGGAATACCCTTGCCCCAGGGGAATACCCCTGCCCCAGGGGAATACCCCTGCCCCAGGGGAATACCCCTGCCCCAGGGGAATACCCCTGCCCCAGGGGAATACCCCTGCTCCAGGGGAATACCTCTGCCCCTGGGGAATACACTCTCAGTTCCTTATGCGTCCTCACACAATTTTGCGCATACGTGCTTTTCGTACATATTTGTACGAAAAAGTTCGCATGTTGAAAACTGTACAAGTACATTTAGTGTGTACCCCTGCCCCGGGGGAATACCCCTGGCCCGAGGGGACCGCATCGTCGCCCGAAGGCAGCCCAGCTGACTAGTGCCGAGGGTCATGTTCGTGGCTGTCACTCTCGCTCCTGCGGGCTTCGCCTCATGAGTGCGAGAGAGACACAGCCATGAAAACGACTCGGAATCTGCAGCGCGCAGGCGGCGCCTGCCAGCACACATGGCGGGGTGGTGAGGCAGGCTGCGGCCACCCTAATAAGCTCCCCGGCCGAGTCCCCGCCCTGCCTCGCGGTTTAGTCCCGAACAGTGCTTGATCGCTCCATCTCTGTCGCGCCCTCACGGCGCGCGCATGACAGCGAGAGAGAGAGAGAGCAACGTCGCTTTTCGGAATCCGCTCGCTGGACGGCTCCCAGGGCTCCCAGCGCTGTCACCCCATCCTTAGCCTGCACCCACAGTGGGCCAGAAGACTTGCGCACAGTAGGTCAGATTACCGTCGAGACGCGTTTTAAGATCCAGAGTCGGTAAATGGGACTCGAATCGAACATGTGATCCCACTAATAGATTCCTCGTCCATTGGTGGGGTCAAATGTTCAATTCGCGTCCAATGTAGCGACTCTGCAGCTGGAAACGCTTCTTGAATTTTGGCCGCCTCACCGGTCTTCTGACCCACTGTGTGGCGTGCGTTTTGAGCTCAACAGTCGCCAAATGAAACTCAATCCGATGGTGTGACCCCAAAAATGGATTCCTCGCTTATGGAGAGCGATCCATTGACAGGGTCACGCGTTCGGTTCGAGTTCCAATGAGCGACCCTGGCTGGAGCTGAAAATGCGTCCGGGATTTTGGTCGTCTGCACCGGTCGTCTGGCCCACTGTACGTCTGGGCGTCCGGACGGACGGACCGGCACAAAGGAGAAGGGATGAGGCAAGCACATTCTCCTCTCTGCTATCCCCGCGCCATTCTTTACTCTTTAATTGAGGGCCGGCAGCAGCAGCAGCCTTATGCCGAAAAGTCGTTTCGTCGCCTTGTCTCCCTCGCACGCGTGCGGCGGTCCGTCGGGGTGCGAGAGAGACAGAGCGACGAAACGACTCTTCGGAGTCGGCATGGCGGGGCCGAGTGCCGGGCCGCGGGGCCGTGCCGTTCGGGGTAATCAGGGGCGCGAGGGCTCTGCGCCCCGCCGCCGCGTCCGAGGTCTGGCAGCCTGCGGACTGACTCCTAGAATCCTGCCCGTCGCTCTGTCTCTCTCGCACCTTTGCGGGACGCCACATGAGTGCGAGAGAGACAGAGCGACGAAGGCGACGACGCTCGGAATCAGTCTGCTGTCTCCGCTGCACTGCCGACGTGATTTCCCCTGCGAGGCCTCGCCGCCCTGTGCAGTGTACGCACGGCGCCGCGAGTTACAACCGCGCGGCACAGTGGGCCAGAAGACCGACAGGCTGCCGAAAGTCTAGACGCGTTTTGACCTCCAGAGTCGTGAAGCAGGACTCGAACCGAACGTGTGACCCCACCAATGAATTCCTCGTTCGAAGAGCAATCCATTGGCGTGGCCACACGTTCGGTTAGAGTATCGTTAAGCGCGACTCTGGAGCTCAAAAGCCGTCCGGGATTTCGACCGCCTGCGCCATCGTCTGGCCCACTGTGCGCGGCCAGCTGCCCGGCGGATCGCCGTCGGCCCATGACTATTGCAGCCAACAGGTGCCCTCCTGCTATCACTTACCGAAGCCGCTGCCTCGGAGGGGCGATAACAGTGCACCACGCCACCGCCGTGGCTCAGCGCCAGCCTACGGAACCTGGAAATAATAAATGGCTTCGTTTGAACGTGAATTTCCTGCTCACTCTAATATTCCTAGGGTGAAGATGCTCTATAGTATGGCGAAGTTTCTCATTAACATGGTGAAAACCCTCCACATTATGGTGGTGCAGGTGGCTTTGTACTTACGTAACTTAAGTCGGTATAAGTTCATATCGTTACCAAAAAGATATTACGATTATTTTTGTATGTATTATAGTGAAAATCTCCACCATTTTTATATTGAAGCAGCCTTCTTTTTACCGGCAGATGTTAAGAGTGGCGGAATGTGACGTCACAAACGTTGTGAGAATGAGTGCCCTGGTCGGCCCTGGTGTTAAGTGCGGAAGGTTATAGTAGTCGCCGAAAGGTCAGACTTCTCGCTACTCCTGAGGCTAGAGCTAGACAAAAAGTCGTGCCTACACTGCACAAAAAGGGTCCTGTAAATGCCGTTAATTTATTACCAATGTTTGCTGTCATGCAATTCACGGCGTTTGCTGTGAACTAGTTCACGGCGTTCACTGTGATCTCGGTCACAGTGTTCACTGTGATCTGGCCACAGTAAACGCCGTGAATTGGAGCCTGATTTGCAGTACTTCGGTGCTCAGCGGCGTCAAACTCACAGTGTTTACTGTGAACCAGATCACAGTAAACACCGCAGACAAGATCACAGTGAATCGCGTGAGCAGATCACAGCAAACGCTGTGAATTGACCTACAGTGAAAACTGGTAATAAATTAACGGCATTGACAGGACATTTTTTTTTGGAGTGTAGTTTTGGTCAGACCAGAAGGTGTCGCCAAAATTCGGTCAGACAAAAAATGTCTCGCCACACAATGGCGAGACTTTTACGTCTGACCACAATGTGGTCCGACTTTTAGACCCAGTCTATACGGTCCATGTGGCCTGTACCGCGGTCAGACGTAAAGGTCTCGCCAGATTTTGGCGCAAAGTCTATCCCAGCGGTTCCCAACCTTTTTCAGCCCGCGACCCCCGAATGGTTTTCAAAATTTTTCGTGACCCCAGGAACAAAATTGCGCGACCCCACGCGACACCATTTTTTACGGGGTGGGGGGGGGGAGATTTTTCGAAAATCAATGGTCACATTTTGAATTTTGACCCAATTTTGGAGGTTTAAGTGCATTTAAAAGAAGGGGCCGTGATGTAAAATAAATTTTATTTTCCGAATGATAGCTGCCTTACAGTTTTAATTTTGACACACAAACTTGGTAATCTTTTGTGCCCTCCGCGCGGTGCATATCAAAAACACTGGCGCCCACTACGTTGCTACGGCTTTAACGATTTGCTTCCACGTGGGCCACATGAACACTGGTAAAACAAAGGCATAAAAATTACGCCCTTTAGGGCATAAATACTCTTTTACGCCCTTGCAAGGGCATAATTCATTTTATGCCCTTGGAAAGGGCGTAAATGGTACAGGAATATCAAGCAAAATTTTAATGCCCTTCCCAAAGGCATTAACGATTTATGCCCTTTAAGGGCGTAAATCGTTAACGCCCTTTAAGGGCATAATTTTAATGCCTTTGTTTCACCAGTGAACATAAAGCATTTGAGGAGCCACGGAAGGAAAGGAATGACGACATGGTGGACAAGGAGCAATCCAGGTTCCAAGTATCGGAAGCCGGAAGACTAAGGGAACGAGTTCATCCCCCTCCCCTCCGCGGGCTTTTACATGAACCTGTATTCTATGCCTCTGCCTTGGCTTGGTAGCGTCAAACACCCGCCGGTTTTTCCGTATTTTCGCCCGGCAGTTTCCCCGCAGACCGACCCTCAGGATCCAGCTGGCGACCCCACGCGACCCCAGGTAGCATGCCGCGACCCCACAAAATATTTCCGCGACCCAAAATGGGGTCGCGACCCCGGGGTTGGGAACCGCTGGTCTATCCATTTAATTTTCAGTGTACATCACATCGCTTTGCTGTCCGATCCGAGTACGTCGAGTGCTGTGAAAAGCGGCTGGAGAGTGCATCAGAGGCAGAACAAGGCGACTCCAAAAAATGTTAGTAGGTTCCATTCCAGAATGGTGTGAAAATTTTGATTTGATAGTCGGAATAACGGCCGTCCAGACTCGCCTGATGTCCCACTGTGCGGCGTCTCATGCCGGCCCGGAAGTAAACGGTGGTGAATTACAGGCTCGCCCCGAAATAGCGCGCCGCTGCGAAGTGGGCCAGAAGACCGGTGGAGGCGGTCGAAATTCCGGACGGATTTTGAACTCCAGTCCCTCAATGGCACTCAAACCGAACGTGTGACCCTGCCAATGGATTGTTCGCCGAACGAGGAATCCATTGGTGGGGCCACACACGTTCGGTTCAATTCCTCTTTAGCGACTCATGAGCTCCAAACGCGTCTAGAGTTTTGACCACCTGCGCCGGTCTTCTGGCCCACACTGGTAGAAAAAAGTACGGAACATGTCTGGTCAACAATTTGCCTGGACCGTCCGTACTTGCCAAGTACGGAACTTTCTGTACTTTTTTCCGTACCCGTTTACATGAGCTTATATGGGACAGGTACGGACGTTCCGTACTTTCGTCCGTACTTCCGTACTATATTCTTCCGTACATTTTCCGTACAAAAAAAAAAAAAAAACAGAAATTTTTACAGTGCACTGTGCGCTGCAACAAAGGCGGGCTGAATTAAATCGCGTTACGCCGGAGTCCGCACCAACTGCAAGGAAAACTGGCAGAACGCCCTTGAGGGGTGAATTACCGCTTATAAGGAAAGTGCACGGTGCATGTTGCAAAACGGACGACAACTCGGAATGAACGGCGCAGACAGACAGCCATCTGTTTAGGCGCTCCAGACAAACGGTTATTTCTTCTAAACCCCTGCACAGGGAGAAACAATTTAAAAGTTCTGTGTACAAATTTTTGAATTTCGAATGAATTTTTCGGCAAAAAGTACTGAATCTTGGGAGGGCTTCCTCACCCCAATTTGGGTAAGGAAGGGGCTATCAGGTACCTATATGGCTACACAGTATTATCACCCAAATATGGGTGAGGTAACCTTCCTCACCCGAAATCCTAGTCATGATCACGACTCCTTCATTCTCAGTAAAATCTGGTAAACCCTTACCTCTCCGGCAGGTCAGTTACCCGTTGGTCTGCAGGGGTCCCGCTTGTCTGCAGCGCGATAACAGATACCGCTGAAGAGTGTGCTTGAAGGCGTGTTCCAGCTAGTGCATAGGGTCAGTCGGGGTAATTTTGGGACACGGGGTAAAAATGGGACAGCTGTTTCAAGAACAACACTTGACATGATACAACTCCTGCTATACCAGACGTGATGATTTTGTTGTGAAAATGACATTTTATCTGGCAGGGGTCCTAAAATGTCAAGTCTGGACCCTGAAACGGCTGTCCTATTTTTACCCCATGTCCCAAAATTACCCCAACTGACCCTACAATGTACGCTTTTCGATTTACAAAGTGACTCCCGGTCCCGGTTCTTTAGTTCTGAATTTTTAATCAAGAGATGAGGGGATAAGGTAGCGGCAGCACTGCAAGAAAAGACCACAACAAAAGTTCAACAAATTCCGGCAAATTTTTTGGTCAGTTTATGTTGTACTTTCAAAGTACAACAATTTTTGTACAAAGTACAATGGGGCCCAATGACGAAACGGTACCAGTCCAGGTGACGCTTTACTTTAAACAATACTGATTGAACTTACCACAATCATCGTTGTACTTTTTTTCTACAATCCTTGTCGTACTTTTGTTGTTTTTTTTCGTGCAGTGAGGGCTATGTGCAACGTGCCGCGCTGCCCCTGCCATACAGTTAACCAACCTATCCAGCCCACAATGAAGCGACGGGGTATTCACTCCTCTAGCTCGCGTACAGAGTAATACTTATTACGCAGTTATTACCCTTTAACTTCGCCCGAAACTCGGGTATCAGGACAGTTGGTGAAATTGGCATCTTATCACGCATTATTGCGCGTAATGACCGATTTGAGAGTACAGACTATTACGCTTGTGAATACCCCGTCGCACTGGAGTGGACATAATTCTAGTGGACTTTTTGTGCATGCACAGAATCGTACATTGGGTGAGTAGATACAATTATATGCTTCATTGTGTACATTTTATGCATCTTCCAACATAAAATGTACACAGTGATGCAAAATTTCACTCTTAGCTTCCGTACCATTGTCCGCATGCATTATTAATATTAGGCCCATGAATTTAAAAAAGTCCAAAAGAGTTAAGAGTGTCCCAAGCCACCCACCTCGCTCAGCGCTGCCAATGTTCCCACTGCTGTGGGTCCCTGGGTCCGGGCCTACCCCGAGCCAATGGCGAGCCCCGCCCCCTGCCATGCAGCCCCGGACATCCGGTCGTCTCCGGTGGCCAACACCACATCGACCACTCCGGAAGGAATGCGACTCCGGGCGGGGCGGAGGGGCAGCGTGAAATCGCTTCGAACGGAATGCAGGCGGCGGCGTGGCAGTGACTTTGCAGATCGCCAGGCTCAGGCGACCACCTCTGACGCTAGTGAGTGACCAGAGAACTGACGAAACGTCGGAATGTTTTGGGTCGGTCTATCCATCCGTCTCCCTTGAGCCCTTTGAAACTGGCTAATTATTCGTGTTTCGCAAACGATTAGTGTTGTGATTGGCTGAAGATTGTTAGACTCGTAGCCAAAAGTATTATATATGGCCCATTGATTGTTGACTATTTCTCATTATTTTTTACAGTGTCACAAGATCATTAAATGTTTCACACCATTTCATACATTAAAAAATCTAACGGAACCTCCCACAGGAGGACAAAATTCCACTTCCAATGCCGGAACTTCCATGTTATTTTGATACCAAACTTGTGCGTGTTACTCTAAAAACCTCGTTATCGATTTGATCCAGTTTGGTGTCGGCCCTCCCTCGCAGAACAAAATCGAAAGTACAGAGCTGTGTAATTGAGAAACATATGGGTAGGGTGCCGTGGGACATTCCCTTTCTCTCTCGACTCTTGAAGCGCTCTTCGGCGGAGTATGCAGTTAAAGACCTAGAAAGAGAATTTCTTAATAAATTTTTTTTGGGGGGTGGGGTCGTTGGGGGGGAGGGGTGGAGGTGGAATTAGGCCATGTTCATTATATGATTTGAAAGATCATTGTACAGTAACTCCATCCTAGCGTCAATTCCAAACACATGTACCTTTCAACACGATACTTTCCACCTGTGAATGGGTTTTTGGTAGGTATTATTTCAAACCTTGCGGAATATCATATTTACTGCAATGTTGTATTTGTCGCTTGCTCAGAAATTGGGAAAAGAACTCGACAGGTGTGCGGCGGCCCACCGCTGTTCCAGACCGCGTACACACTCCTGTGGCGTTCCATTTCTGTGTTTCCTTGCTTGGATCTCGGAATTTTCCTTTTGGTCCCCAGTGGGAAATAAATGAACAGAAGGGGAGGTGCGGAGCGCGATAGGGCAGGTGGGTGGGCAACACGGCAACGCCACAACATGGGCGCACAGTGGGCCAGCAGACCGGCGCAGGCGGCCAAAACTTTCAACACGTTTTTAGGTCCGCAGTCGCTAAACAGGACTTGAACTAAGCGCGTGGCCTCAACAATGGCCGGGCATTCGCAGGGCAGTCCATTGGTGGGGTCACACGTTCGGTTCGAGTCCTATGTACCAACTCTGGGGCTCAAACCCTGTCCGGGATTATGACCGCCTCCGCCGGTCTTCTGGCCCACTGTGAGTCGGGTAGGCCCTCCGGCTCCCTTCGGCCTGCGTCACGTTTCGTTGGCCACGGCCGCGGGTGCGGCGCTGGGAGGGGATGTGGGTTATGGCCCTCAGCCGGAGGGGGGGGGGGGGAGGGGAAGGGGGGGTGGGGGATGGCTGGAATTCGAAGCTCGACAGCGCTGTTCGAACCCCCCAGCAGGCTTCTCAGCAGCCAAGTTCACGACCAGGCAAAGGTCACCGTCGGGCACTATAGACCAAAATGTAAAGGAACCAATGAGGACGGATTGGTCGTCGGTCGGCTCACGCTAAAAACCTTACGAAGTATTTTGAGGAAATGTAAGGCACGAACTATTGAGTTTCCAAAACGAAGAAATAGTTCGTGAGCCAAGAAGTATTACCCTGGTAGAAAAAAGTACGTAAAAAGTCCGGAACATGTCTGGTCAACAATTTGCCTGGGCCGTCCGTACTTCCGATTCTTCTGTACGTTTTCCGTTCAAAAGTACAGAAATTTTTGAAGTGTATCTTTGTAAGCTTATACATGCTCGCTCAATGCTTTTGTTGCGGTAAAGTTTAAAGTACTTTTTAAGGTTTTCAGAGTGCGGATTGGTAGTCGGTCGGCTGGGCCTTTATTATTAAGTGGTAACTTACCAACCTACCTTGAAAAGTCTTCGAAGCTCCCGCTGTCTGGCGCCAGTTTTCACTGCATAGTGAAACCTCATCTAAAGACTTGAGCAGTTCCAAGAATGTGTGTCCGTTACCAGCCATAACCAACTAACCATAGAACCTGAGGGGTGAATCACCATGTGCACACATTAGCCCGTACTCAGTGTACTCACAAATTATAAAAGAGAAAAAATAACCAACTTTATTCAGGATTCGGTGTTGTTTTTCGTTTAAAAGGCAAAAAAGGTGCAAAAACGTGAACAATATACCCAATTTATGAGTATTATCAGATGTACTCACCTGTACTCATGTACTCACGTGTACACGAAAACGCTGAGTGATTCACCCCTCGATAGAACCTCACTCGACTAAACTACACTCGTTTGTTTAACGAATATTCGCGTCAACGCTCTAAAAAAATACTAAATAAAGCATAATTTTTCCTGATTTTATTTTCCTACAAGTTCTGCAAGAATACTTTTATACTTGTCTGGTTTTAGGACAAATTTGTCTCAACCTCACGTCCCGCTTGCGTCACGGGCCTCCCCACAACTGACATTCGGGGGGCACGCACAGTGGGCCAGAAGACCGGTGGAGGTGGTCAAAATCCTGGACGGGTTTTGAGCTCCAGAGTCGCTAACGATTCCTTGTGTTTTCAATATTTTTAAAAGTAAGACCAAGAAAAAGCGACTTTTCTTAATCACTTGGCAGGGGGAGAGAAGTCTTGCGCCTCGCTTCACAGCACGTGGGGCTACCGCCGACATCTTAACCCCCTGGATCAAAGAATTTTCAGGTGTTTTGCGAAGTTGGTGGCAAAGAGTGCGTGGGAGGGGAGGGGGGATTTACTGCGCCGTGTAACGAAGGCAGTGCAGTGTCACTTAAGCCCCATAAGGATGAGTAATGGTGTCTTGTTATGTTCAGTCGGAGCCCTCACCCCCCGCGTCGCCGCTGGAACTGCAGCGACGCAGCGGACCGAAACTAAGCGGGGACAAATCTGGCACCGCTTCCGTTGATCTTTTTGTAAAAAAAAAGAAGAATAAAGAAATGTTTAAATGTTTTTAATCAATTGCTTCGTTTTTAACGTTTTGTGGTGAATTTTATTCTGAATCGCTCGCGCAAGTGTTAGGACACTCTTGCTAAAGAGGGGGCTAAAGACGGGGAAAGGGGGGGGGGGGGGTGTTTCACAGTGGGTTAGGAGCCTGGCCCAGGCGGTCTGAACTAAAACTCTAGACGCGTTTTGAGCTGCACAGTCGAGTCGCTAAACTGGACTTGAACCGAACGGTTGACCCCTGAGAAAACCTTACAAACTATTCTTGGCCTTACAAAGAAAAGCAGCTTGTTATAACAAAGTGTTTTGAGCATTCATAAGCTTACAAAGAAAATACTTCGTAATTTACACACTAAATTACTATGTACTTTTCCGTGCATAACCTTTGCACAAAGTTCTGCATGCGTTTCAATATGCACGAATTTTATGCGATGCAACGCACACTTTCGTGCTTAGTTACGCACAAATTCGTGCATTTCAAAACGCATGCACAATTTTGTGCGAATCTTGCGCACAAAAAAGTACATAGTAATTTAGTGTGTACGAACTATTTCTTCGTAAAACAAAGTAAATTAGTTTGTATAATGTATGCTCAAAACACTTCTTAAGGTTTTAAACGTGCTCCAATGGATTGCTCTCCGAACGAGGAGTTCGAGTCCCATTTATCGACTCAGAGCTCAAAACTCGTCCGGAATTTTGACCGCCTCCACTGGTCTTCTGGCCTACTGTGGGAGTTCTTATGCATCCTTTGATGTGGTCAAGCTATTTTCCCAGCTCGCCGCCGATCCAACTGGAGCCACAGCCGCTTGGCCGCCCGTCGTAAAGCACTGCACTTTGCATGAAAAAAGCAGTCGCGGGCCTACACTGGAATTCTCATTCGGTAAGGGTGTCCTGTCTCACCGGAGACGGGCCGTACTAAAATGTCTGACCGAACAAGGATACTGAACTTTTTACAGTCTTTCATTGGATTATTGCCCTCTCTTGGTGATATTTGTTCATAACTTTTTTGGGTGATACGCTCTTTGTAACGCCGAAAATTGGTCAGATGCGTCTCCCTTTGAATCTGAGTGAAGTGACGACGGTTTCCTCATCGTAAGTGGGGCAGCACTGGTAAAACTAAAGCGTATTTCTATGCTTTAGTCGAGCATTATGTTACGCTTGAAGGCGTTACCCTTGAATTGAAGCATACACTAATTCTCCCATGCATTTAGATAGGGGCAAACTTGGCGGATGCACTGTGATTCGAAAGGCTATGAACATAGCGCGTATGGTGCAATGCGTTGAGACACCGCACCACACGTGCAATGCCACAGCCTCATCGAACCTTACGTGCTATGCGTCCCGAAAATGCCCTAAGCTAGCACTTCACGTGCGATGAAAAAGCATCGCATCAATTGGCGCGATAAAAACGGCTTTGCATTGCACCAATTGACGCTATATTCATAGCCTTTGGATTCTCAGTGTGGGCCTGTTGGCTTGATTTTAAGCGTTAACTGATTACGCTTTAAGACAAAGGGTAATACTACGCTTTAGTTTTACCAGTGAGTTCGTTACAAGGAGCCGTTTGTAACCAAAGCTCCATATGTAATGCGGGCTCCTGAAGGAAATTGTGAGTGTAAGTCTTCAATTTTACGGATCTTGTTGATTTGCAAGAGACAAGGTAGTGACTGGTGCAGTTAAATGGCCTTGAAAAGAGGATAAAAATTTTAAATTTTGTTACGAACTGCCTTATTTTCCGTTAGTTGTCCTCTCTTATTAGCAAGGACAAACGCCTGCTCACAGTTTAGATTTCTCGCGAGAAGCTTGAGCGTTTGCGTCTGTGAGAGCTTTTTGCCGAAATCCGTAGCAGCGTCCCGGACGCGCTCTGCGGTAAAACCCGTAAGCTTTTGAACGGCAATTTTCCTTTCGAGTGAGGTATTATATTATCGAACGATGGAAGACGTTTCAATTACCAAGGTCGCAGCTCCGAATGCCTCTCTGGATGTGTGTAACCAAATCACAGCGCCAGGAAAAAGTTTTTGAAAACATCAGGGTCGCCACAAAACATTTCAGATCATTTTCATCTTCAAATCGGAATTTCAGTTCGATATCGCGTTGAGGGCCTAACTTTCATTAACACTGCCGTCAAATCCGGTCACAGAGGGAGCGAGTAGCAAGAGCCATGGCCACGCCACGCATGGGAACTTTAAGTCTCATCCACAGTCACCGTGGGCAAGAAGACTGGTCGAGGCCGTCAAAATCTCGGACGCGTTTTGAACTCCACAGTCCAGAGTCGCTAACTGGGACTTAAACCGAACGTGTGACCCCACTAATGGATTCCTGCTCGTTCGGAGAGCCATCCATTGATGGGGTCACACGTTTGGTTTGCGTCCCGTTACGCGACTTTGGTGCTCAAAAAGCGTGTGGAGTTTCGGCCGCCTGCGCCGGTCTTGTTGCCCACTGTGCACTCTATGCGACCTGGAGCGCCTGCGAACCTGGGATAGGCCACCCGTTGAACTTGCGTGGATTACGGGCTTGCCTACACGACGTTTGCAGGCGCTGAAGCCCCAGGTAGGAGAGAGCTCCAGAGTGCAAACACTGTGGCAAAAAACTACGGAAAAGTTAGTTAACTTTTTTGGCCATGAACTGATTCCCCGTACCTTTAACCCAACATTTTCCGCAGCCTCTTTACAATATTCACTTTTTGACTCTCAGTATTCTCCGCATGACCGTCGCAGACCATTGCGGTGCACGGAGACGACTGTTAGTCCTACAGAGAAGACTGTGAGTCCTACGGAGGGTTTTGTGAAAAGAGTACGGAAAACGTTCGGTTCTGGGTACACGCTCATTTTCTTACGATCATTTTTATACATAATACGATGATTATTTGTCACCGTAAGGTACGCATAAATTTGCACATACGTAATATGCATAGTTGTCTACGTAACGTTTGCATGATTTAACTGTATTACGCATGTTTTATGCATAAGGTACGTATGATTTCATCGTATTACGCATAATTAAGCGTAAGGTACGATGAATTTTATTGTAGTATGTATGTTTTCATTTCAACGTATGTTACGCAGATCGTTTTAGCGTAAGAATATGAGAGTGTACGGAGAATGAACACAAGTTGTTTACAGATTTCTCCGTAACTTTTTGCCACAGCGAACGCTTAGTAACACCGTAGCTGAACAAGTAGTATCATGGAGCTCGAAAATGAATCAGCGCATGCGCCTGCCGCGCAGATTTTTTATGTGCTCAGTACTCACATAGAGCACTTATAGAATGTACCGAGTGCACACACAGAGCAATTTTTCAGTGTGCCACTCTTATAGCCTACTGACAGGCGTTGCCAACTGATTGTGAAATGTGTTCAAATTTTGTACAATGAATGTGGGAAGTTGTACCGCCCTCGGGCGCAAGTAGCGGGTAGGGGAGGGGGTTGACACTACTCGACCTCATTAGGAAATCCTAGTGACTATCTTCCAGCCAGAAAGCAGGCGATGGTTTTAAATCTGGGGTCTAAACTAAACATCTAACCATCAACAGGTTTGCTCTTAAAAGTTTAAATTTCTTGGCCTCTAGTTGGAGCTGAAGCTATTTCTTCATTTCCGTAAAAAAACAAGACACACCAACGACAAATGGCCCTAAACTAAAGGGTTCGGCTCTGCCACTGTGCTTCTTATGTTCTAGGCAGGCAACTGTGCGCTACCATTTCTGCCACGGTAACGGGCGGTTACGGGTCTCCGAATCACCTCAAGTTCCAATTTAATCGGACCGTGCTTTGTTATTCGAGGCGGAGGACTGTTACGCTATTGAAACTACACCACGTGGGCTGTAAGAGGAAGAGTCGGCCGGCGACATAACCTAATTCCTGAGACGAAGTTGGTTGACAGAGGAATATGAAAAGCGCCATCTGTCGGGGGATTTTGGCAGTGGTGGCAGTGGCAGGTAAAAGACCGGATGCTGGACAGGGAGCATTAGAACGAGGTGCTGTGCGCGTGCAACGGAACGAGATAAACCTCCCAACGGCTCAGAGCGAGCAATGCGGTTGGGGACCCACCAGGTTGGCGGCGCCCGTCTTTAGGCCGGCCATCTGGAGGCGGAGGCGTACTGGAGGTGGGCAGAACGCGTGCTGAAAGCGTGCTGACAGTTACTGAAAGTGTGTTGGAGGCGTGCTTTGAAGGCATGACGAAACCATGCTGTACAATGCGTGCTGAAAGCATGCTGGAAGGCGTGCTGAAAGCAAGCTGAAAGGAGTGCTGAAGGCATAATGGAGGCGTGCTGAAAGCATGCTGGAGGCGTGCTGGAAGAGGTGATGGAAGGCGTGCTGAAAGCAAGCTGAAAGGAGAGCTGAAAGTATGCTGGAGGCGTGCTAGGAGGCGTGATGAAAGCGTCTTAAAGACGCACTGAAAGTGTACTAAGTGTGCTGGAAGGCGTACTGAAACCGTGCCGGAGGCGGAGGCGTGTTGAAATCGTGCTGGAGGCGGAGGCATGATGAAAGCGTGCTGGCGGCACGGTAGAGGACCGGGCCGCGCGAGTCGCTCAAGGGAAGCAGCTGCTGCGGTCGCGGTGCCCGTCAGGCCGTCAGGCAGTGGGAAGAGGAACGGCCAAGCTTTGAATTTTGAGCGATGCCGGGATGCCGGTTGGCCGAGGGAGTAAAGGGCGGAGGGAGAGGGGGAGGCGGGGTGCGCGGCTTGATGTCGTTCTTCCCCCTCCTCCGCCGCCATGCTTACACCGGCCTACGCCATGCGCCCCGAGCGGGGTAGCGACGCCGCGCCGCACCCCGCCACGCCTCACCACACCCCACCACGCCCCACCACACCCCGCCACGCCCCACCACACCCCGCCACGCCTCACCACGCCCCGCCACGCCTCGCCACGCCCCACCACACCGCGCCACACCCCGCCACGCCGCGCCGTGCGGCGCCGCCCGGCCGCCGGGGGACTGCGGCGCTAGGCGGCGCATTGGCTGTCGAGCCTCGGCAGAGTTCGCTTCGGGCGCCGCTGCGTTTGCCCGTCCGCCGCGCCGAGCAGCGCTTCGCCGAGCCGCTACTCGCACAGCGGCCGCCGCGCGCACAGTGGGCCGCCCTGCCGCCGCGCCCTGGGAGCCACGCAGCAGTCCGCGGGGGGCGACTTGTTGAGGACCCCGTCGGCCGCCATGAAGGTCGGCGACTAGCACGGCGACGACCCCGCCGTCCGCACCTGCAGACCTCGCGTCGAGGCGGACCGCCGCCATGTGACTCAGTGTGCGTGTGCATCCGCGTGTGTTTGTGACACTGTGACCGCAAGACGGGTTCAGGATTACGCGCTCCACGATGGAGGGGCCGAGGCCCGAACGCGCCGGACGCCGCCGGCCCACAGCTCCAGCCCCGGGCACCCCATCTACGTCTTTCCAGTGAAGGTACGTGTGGACACGCGGCGCACAGTGGACCAGAAGACCGGAGGAGACGGCCGACATTCCGGACGGGGTTTGAGCTCCAGAGTCGCTAAATGGCTCTCGAACAGAACGTATGACCTCACCAATGGATTCCTCGTTTGAGCAATCCATCCGCTCACCGAACCTTCCACAATCCCTCGGGCGCGCTGGCGAGCCCGACCCCGGCGAAACATTTGGCGAATGCGTCAATTAATTCTGGGCCGGTGGAATACCCGCCGCTTCGGCTGCCTTGCGCACAGTGGGTCAGCAGAAGACCGTCAAGACGACCAAAATTGTAGACGCGTTTAGAGGTCCAGACTCACTAAATGGGACTCGAACGGAACGTGTGACCTCACCCATGGATTCCTCGTATGGGGAACATTCCATTGGTGGGATGACACCGAGGGGTTACCTACTGCTTATTCCGGATTCCCACGATTCCTGAACATAACCTATGGAAGAAATGACGATTAAAGAAATTCTTATGTTTTTTAGTGTTTTCGGACACCATTGCAAGATTACGACGACACACTGTTGAAATTGTAAGGATTTTCATTAAAATTTCGAAAACATTACGAATGATTCCCAGGCTGAGTGTACACACGATTCCCGGAGTGGGTAACCCCTCGGGTCACACGTTCAATTCGAGTCCCATTTGGCGACTCTGGGGTTTAAAACGCGTCCGGGATTTTGGCCGCCTGAATAGTCTTCTGACCCACTGCCTAGCGTGGGCTCCGTTGTGCGGTGGGGGTCGGGCGACCGTGGCTTTTGCGGAGTTTGCAGAAAAAGTTCAACTTTTCTCACGTATTTATTTACTAAAATTCCGACGGTCTACTTAATATACACTCACACGGACCTCACCAAAATTACCAACATGACCGGTAAAATCCCAATGTTACCGTAATTTATTGTAATTCTACCGACAAAAATGAATTACCGGTACGTTTAGATCTCTACAGAAGGTAGATGGACGCCAGATCGTGTCTTGTCGGATCAGGCTTGACGATGCTGCCCAGTGTCGTAGACAACGGCATGGGAATTGACCTGGCCAATTGCACTTTTAAAAGTACATGCATGACCGTGAATTTTGATGTATTTTGAGACGGGAAGAATTATACCTTATAATAGAAACTCGACAGAAACTCCAAGCACTTGTAAATGTGCACTTGTCCAAGTATGCATTTGCACTGAAAATAGAAAGGTCAGATTTCTGACCCTGAAAGGGATGATACTAAAATGTTAGACCGAAAAAAGGGTCATACACAGGTGTATGACCGAAGAAAAGGTCATAAACCAATGTATGACCGTTGTAAAGGTCATACACAAATGTATGACCGTTTTGAAGGTCATACACAAATGTATGACCGAAAAAGGGTGATACTTTTTTGCATCACCGATGAAGGTTGATGTATCCCTAAAGTATCCCTAACGAGGGCCAGCCTCGCTAATGTCTGACCCTTTTTCGGTCATACATTTGTGTATGACCGTTTTTCGGTCATACATTTGAGTATGACCTTTTTATCGGTCATACTTTTTGTATTGCCAAAAATTGGTCTGATGTCTCACCTTTTGAATTACAGTGTGTGTTTACTTTGTAGTCGGTTAATTTGCATTGCAACATTTTATGGGTGACCCCTGAACAGTGGGCCATAGAGACCGGCGCAGGCGGCCAAAACTTTACACTCTTTTTGAGATCCGAAGTCGCTGAAAGGACTGAACGTGTAACCTAGCAATGGATTGCTCTCCGAACGAGAAATCCAATGCTGGGGTCACACGTTCGGTGCGTGTCCTCTTTAGCGACTGTGGGGCCCAAAACGCGTCGAGAGTTTTGGCCGCCTGTGCTGGTCATCTGGCCCACTGTGCCCTGGGCCGTGGGTCGAGGTAGATCGGCTTCGCGGGTAGTGTCGAGTGGTGTACAATCTGTGTGTGTACATGATGTGCTTGTATGGGCGTGCGTGAAAGACGGTGGAGGGAGGGGGTCGTTCAAGGCGACCTTACCGCCACCTTCATCTAATACCTGAACCGGCGCCGCGGGACACAGGAACCCATGGTGGCCTTTGAGCGTACAATGCACACATGCGTGTGCCTCTCTCTCTCTCTCTCTCCCTCCCTCTCATACACACACACACACACACACACACACTCTAACACGGGGGTATAGTTTCTCTTACAATGCCGTGGTATCGTATGCGACGCTTTCAGCTTCTCCCAATACCCATACTCCCTCTCCCTTCAACCCCTAGCACACAAGTACACATACACTCACACACGCACGCACCTTGTGATGGTCTATTTGGTCTGTTGGTGCGTTGCACAGTGGGCCAGAGAAGACCGGCGCTGGCCAAAACTGTGGGACGCAAACCGAACGGGTGACCCCACCAATAGATTGCTCTCCGAACAAGGAATCCATTGGTGGGGTCACCGAGGGGTTACCCACTTCTTATTTTGGTGTACACATGATTCCGGATTCCCACGATTCCTGAACAAATCCCATGGAAAAAGGGAGGATTTTTAAAGAAATTCCTTTGTTTCTTAGTGTTTTGGAACACTATTTCAAGATTACGACGACATACCATTGAAATTATAAGGATTTTCATTTAAATTTCGAAAAAAAACTCGAATGATTCCCAGGTTGAGTGTACACATGATTCCCGGAGTGGGTAACCCCTCGGGGGTCACACGTTCGTTTCGTGTCTTTTTAAGCGACTCTGGAGCTCAAAGCGCCTGCGCCGGTCTTCTTGCCCATTGTGCGTTGCTGCGTCTAGGTGTGGTTACACCAACAATGTGGTCCACTTTAATCGGAAACCGTGATTCCATCTTGGGGGATGGAACTAGTTGCACCAAGTTAATAACGTCGAGTTGGTAGTTGCGAGGGCAGACGCGGCAGCACAGTGGGGTGGGGGCGCCGACTTATTTCGGCCTCGGTGCGGTCATTGTCGGTCTATTTCGGTTCGTGTTTTTACGATTACGAGGCTCCCGCCACGCCCCGCCGCGCCCCACTATTATTGGTATTGTGTACACAACTCACTTCGCACCTCCACCCCGTTCGGCACACGACTCAATTTTAATCCAAGACCACACTGAAAATTAAAGGGGAGACTCAGCGCCGATATGGCGAGACTAAGAGTCTTGTCAAGTTTTGGGATTATTATTCTGACCACATCGTGGTCAGGCAAAAATGTCCGACCCTTTAGTTAAGCATTTTAGTCTGAACTAATTGTGGCGAGCTCGCCTAAAAAATAGCAGTCTAGACGTTCAGGTCTGACTGACAGATGCCATGACCATTGGTCTCGGTGGAGTGGCGAGAAGTTTGACCTCTGGATTTGTAGTGCAGAGGCATCACTGAGAATGAGAGAGTCATGATCATGACTAAAATTTAGGGTGAGGAATTCTTTATCACCCAAATTTTGGTGAGGAAGGTTTCCTCGCCCAAATTTGGGTGAGGAAGGTTTCCTCACCAAAATTTGGGTGAGAATTCTTTGTAGCCATAGGTAGCCGATACCCCTTCCTCACCCAAATTTGGGCGAGGAAACTTCCTCACCCAAATTCGGTTGATAAAGTGTTCCTCACCCAAAAATGGGTATTGATCAAGACTCTTTCATTCACAGTGACAGCTTTCTCGCAGTCAATGCGGTGATTTACCTTACCGCTTTAGAGTTCTGTCCTGTCATGTGAATTTTTTTTTTTTTTTAAAAACATAGTTCTATTTTGTTGTTTATTTTTCTTTTCCAAGGTCCTTTTTTAACATGCGGAAGAGAGACCCGACTAGCGGCGCACTCTTTGTAGCAAAACGACGCGTGTCCCCCACTTGCGTGCGGCTCGGCGAATTCGTGAAAACCAATTAGCGTGGAAAAGGTGAACAGTGCTGCTTTCGTCGGGGTGCCTCTGTCGCACTGATAAGGCGTTCCGTGGGGTGCGAGAGAGACAGATCGACGGAAGCTCTGTTCGGACCAGTCCGCTGGGCTTGAACCTAAACCGCGAGAGAGAGAGAGAGAGAGAGAGAGAGAGAGAGAGAGAGAGAGAGAGAGAGAGAGAGAGAGGAAGGGAGGGGTAGACCGTAGACCGCCACTACGGACCGCTTCCACAAATTGCTACCTGCAGTCTGGCTCCAACTATGCGAAAGAAGTGATCACTGTTGGAAGCACGCTAGGCATTTACGGTCCAACCGCTTTTAAGTTTGTTGAAGATTGGAGATATCGTTAATTCGCTGCTCTGAGGCAAGTGATCGAGGAATCACTGTTATTTAACGAATGTGACGTTATATTCGTTAGGAGAACGTTCATATGAATACGATCTCACATTCGTTCGTACGTGACAGGGACCTTAAATAATGATGTCACATTCGTTTGAATTGAACAACAACATACGAACAAATGTGACAAAATTGAGTTTCTAAAGAAATGACATCACGTTCGTTGATGGATGCGATTTACGTGTTCCCTTTAATGAAGTGCAAGGTGGTTTATTGTAACAAATTGAAATTTGAAGCTGTAACACAGCGCAGCGCGTATGGCGCACATGCAAAGAGAGGCGGAGAGAGAGAGAGAGAGAGAGAGAGAGAGAGAGAGATTGATTGATTGATTGATTGTTTATTTGTAGGTGCGGTACCAGAGGACTCAAAAGTCCCACGAGGGTACTACACCGCTCTCATATAGATCAGGTACAAATACAGTCAACATGCGGCAGGTACAGACAAGTAGATCTTATAGTTACAGACAAAGAATATAAGTACTAGTAAGTCAATAATGGAAGTAATAAAACTGGTAAAGTTCTCAGAGAGATGACTTTTAGGACACATTTGGTGAGCAGCAAGAGCTAGTTATAGGAATCACATAATTGCAGTTTAACAAAGTTTTTGAACACAATAACACTTTCCCTACACAGGTATTTGTAGCCACCCAAATCATTAAAAACACGAGAAGCTGCAATGCAGAATGAGTTTGCATATTTTTCAGTGCGGTGTCTCGGAATTACAATCAGTTCAGGGTGCCGGTTAGAGAAATTGAATAATTGATGCAAGTACTGTGGGCATTTACATTTAAGAATTTTCCAGGTGAAGGTAGCAAGGGCTAGGGTACGTCTTTCAGCCAGCTTCAAGAGGCCTAGTTTTACATAGTCTGGCGTTATGTGCTCGTATCTCTTGGTGTTTGTAATAAAACGTATGCAAGCATTTTCAGCTTTTTGAATTTTATGCGTAGTACCTTTGTTCATGTCAGTGAACAGAACTGAAGCATAGTCAATATGAGGCAGGACCAAACACTTAACAATACGGAGTCTAATGGTTGCAGGCAAGCAGTCGAAGTTCCTACGAGCCTGGGCCAGAATACCAAAAACTTTTCTAACAATACTGTTAGCTTGCTGCCTCCAACTAAGGGTGGAGTCAAAGATCACTCCGAGGTTAGTAACTTCCTCGTGGTATGGCACTGACACATCATTAACAGTTACTTGTGGTACATCCCGTTGTTTGAGCAAATTCACATAGTAGCCAGAACCTATAATGATTGGTTGGGTCTTGGCGACATTAAGGTGCAAGTTATGGCTAGAAATATAATGAACTAAATTACGGAGATCCTCATTAACTCTAGAGACAGTTTCATTCAGATTATCAAAAAGGGAATCAGCATAGATTTGAGTATCATCAGCGTACAGGTGGTATTTGGTATGCTTCAAAATTCCGGAAATATCGAAAAGATAAAGAATAAAGAGTAAAGGTCCAAGCACGCTCCCTTGGGGAACACCAGTTTCCACAAGGGCCCATTCAGAAATGAAACTGTCTCCTGACATGACCCGCTGAAATCTATTAGACAGATAATCGTTAAGCCACTTTATAACTGTCCATGAAAAACCAAGCTTCTTCAGCTTAATTAGTAGTAATTTGTGACTCACTCTATCAAATGCTTTACTGAAGTCTAGCAGAACAAGCAAGGTCAATTTTCTATCATCAATCGATTTCCGGATATCATCAGCGACTTTTACAAGTGCGGTCGCAGTGCTGTGACCCTTCCTAAAGCCTGACTGCAATGGGTTAACTAGACTATGGCCAACAACATAATCGTACATCTGGTCATGGACCAATTTCTCTAGGACTTTAGCAAACAAACACAGAATGCTAACAGGTCTGAGATCAGCACAGGTTGCAGGATTAAGAATTTTTGGTAAGGGTAGAACATTTGCGAGCTTCCATAGTGAAGGAAATACTCCAGATTGCAAACAATAATTAAATATATGCTCCAATACAAAAATGATGGAGTCCAAAAACATTTTGACGAATCGTAGTGAGATTCCATCCACACCGACAGCGTTAGATTTAAAGTTCATAATTATTTTATGGATTTCAAAGGCCGGTACAAACTTAAAGTGGAAAAGATTATCAAAGTCAGTATTACACTTCATTGCCTCATAATAAGATTCTGTTTCGAGTGCTAGTTCCTTGTCATCTATCTTAGATACATTTAAATAATGTCTATTCAGTTCATCAGCAGAGACAGGAAAGCTATCAGATACACCTTGTTTGTTCTTACCCAGACCGAGAGAGCGGATTGAGGCCCACAACTTGCCAGCTGATTTGTTACCATCAAAAACTTTGTGATAACACCTTTGCTTGGCATTCCTACATTGTTGCTTAGCCCGGTTACGTAGGTCAATGAACAATTTACGGTCAGTAGGATCTCCGCTTTTTAAGGATTTTCTCCTGGCCTTGTCTCTCTCATTCATCATAATTCTTAACTCATTTGTCATCCAGGGAGGCTCATTTTGCTTACATATAATAGATTTAAGCGGAGCATGTTTCTCCAGCAGCTGAGACATATAATCGTTAAATAATTGCACTTTGCTATCAATCACTTTGCTATGAGAGAGAGAGAGAGAGAGAGAGAGAGAGAAGGGGGGGGGGGGAGGAAGACTCATGGACTCGTCCATCCAATATTTGTTGAGCCGTAAAACACACTGCCCTGCCACCTCCTGGGCACAATTGGAGCAAAGAGGGGAATGTTATGAAATCAGCGCTCTGCACACTTCATGTTTATATAGAATGTTTTGTTTACTAACTGGAAACTATTTTGTGCATGACTAAATCTGGTGACAAAATTGTAACCGGGTGACAAAATTGTGACCAGGTGACACAATTGTGACCAGGTGAGAAAATTGTAACCTGGTGACAAAATTCTAACCAGGTGAATAAACTTAACTCGTAACAAATGTAACTGGCTGTTTTTGACCAGATTTGGCAATTCACTGCTAATCCAAGTGTGGACCAGGTCCACGCTAGGTAGCGTGGACCACGATGGTCCACGCTAGGAAAAGTGGACCAAGTGTGGTCCACGCTGTAGCGTTGAACTCCTCATAGGCCAGCCGCACATATTCCAAGTGTGGACCGCAGCTTGGTCCACGTTTCCTAGCGAGGGTGGACCATTCGTGGTCCACGTTTCTTAGCGTGGACCTAGGCGGTCCACGCTACCTAGCGTGGACCTGGTCCACACATGGATTAGCAGTGAATGCTTGGAGTTGTTTCTGGTTGGTGACAAAAATTTCCTGTACACATTTAGTGTGTCCATAATATCTTCCACAGCGTCACACATTTCGGAACAAAGTATTTGGTTTAAGCCAGCTCCTTGCTTTTGTAGATCGCTTCCAGCCAGTGCCGTTATTGAATGGACCAAAGTGCTTCGCAGCCGACAGTTTGAGACTCCACTGACGCAATCAAATCAGGCCTTCCGGCCGGAGAGAATGTGCTCTTGTGCCAATGCGGTGCTCCCTCAACTGTTAGTCAAAGTCTAAAAGCCTGATGTGTGTGTTGCTGGGGGCTGAATGCCCTACGGCCGTGGACCGTCCCAGACTGGTTTTGAGCTCCAGAGTCGCGAAATGAGACTCAACCGAAACGTGTGACCCCACCAATGGATTGGTCTTCGGACGAGGAATCAATTGGTTGGGTCACACGTTCGGTTCGTGTCCTGCTCAGCAACTCTGGATCTCAAAACGCGTCCAGGGGTTTGGCCACCACCGCCGGTCTTCTGGCCCACTGTGCTGCGGCCTGCCCTGCGGCCTGGGTGAGCGAGGGCATGTTGACCGAGCCTTTAGCGCCCTCTAGCCGGCAGTGCCCTCCTCCACCACGGCGCCCAGCGACGCGCACACGTCAACACACTTTCGCTTGCATGGCAGCGTGGCTTTTTAGTCTCGCCACCCCCCTGACCTTACCCAGCACGAGGGGCTCATTTGAGGCATCCGGTTAGTGGTGGCCTGGTGCGGGGGTTGTCACAGTTTTCATGATCAGTGGTTTCGTCAGCTTTCATCAGCGTCTCCTACACGCATCACTCCAAATCGAAAGGTGATACTTTTAGCACCCTTTTTTGGCAATGCGATTGAGTAGCTCCAGAAAAAAGGGGCCATGCAGGAAATCTTGCCTAGGCGATAGACAAAAGTATCACCAAAATTTAGCAGTAAACTTTAAATTCAACGGGACTAGTTTATTGTTTACTGCCAAGTTTGGGCAATACTCCAAAGCATTGTCAAATTTCGGCGATGCTGTGTGTATCACCGTTGTGAAGGCCTGAATTTCGGGCATGACTGTTGTTGGCGATACTTCCTTATTGTATCGCCTGAAAAGATACTCAAGTATCGCCTGTAGATTTGGAGTGATGGTTACGTTCGGCAGGTGCGAGAGGCACAGCGGCGGAGTATGGAATCAAACAACAGAGAGGCCCTCGCGTCCAGCGAATGCGAGCATTGGGCGAGGGCGAGAGGAACGGACCAATCAGGCCCTCTTGTTGAGTAACCTTTCCCCCCGGCTTCTCTCTCTCTCTCTCTCTCTCTCTCTCTCTCTCTCTCTCTCTCTCTCTCTCTCTCACAAGGTCACGGAACGTAGTCATACCCGTCCCTGTCAGACAAGTCAGCAACCATATTTGCCCCTAAAAAGATTTATCGCAGTCTCCTTGTTTTCGTCGGGTCGGACAATGTTGTCGTGGGTGCAGATAGCTGCTTTTCTGCTGACTTTCTCCTAATACAAATAACGCTGCTGTTTGGGGACGGCGGCCGCGCGCGTGCCGCCTTTTTGTGTCCAAATATGCTGTATTGTCGCGGGGAACGTAGGGGCATCTACGCGTGTCCAGAGAGAGAGAGATAGATAGAGAGAGAGAAATAGAGAGAGAGAGAGAGAGAGAGAGAGAGAGAGAGAGAGAGAGAGAGAGAGAGAGAGAGAGAGAGAGAGAAAGGGGGGGGGGGGCTAAGGTCTGTGAGCGTGCAAGGTTCTCACCGAGAACCTCATGGGACGCGCGCAGAGGCGAAAGATAATACGCGTGGAAAAGAGGACGTTGCAAATGAAATTAGGAGCGGTTCGAGCGCGACTCTGTGGACCGGTATTTGCGGCGTGGAAGGGCGCAGGATGAGAAATTGCCCTAGCGACCCCAGGGAGAACCCGGCCGGATTTCCAACCATTGCACAGGGGGATAGGTTTGGTGAGCTGAGGATGCCGCCGGAGCCATCGCGGCTGCGTGTCTGAGCGCGTGTACGCGTGGCGTGAAATTATTAAGGTCCAAGACAGGCACTCCATGGGCCCGCACCGAAAGTTGCTATGGTTTTAAATCCGCCTGGGTTCTCCCCAGGCACAAAGGGCCTGAGGACCGGCACAGGCGGACAAAACTCTAGACGCGTTTTGAGCCCCACATTCGCTTTCGCAGTCGCTAAATGGGACTCGAACCGAACGTGTGACCCCACTACACTGTGGCAAAAAAAAACTACGGAAAAGTAAGTTAATTTTTTTGCCAGACCCAGTATTTTCTGTAGCCTTTTTACAGTATTCACTGTGCGACTCACGGTTTTCTCCGCATGCCCGTCGCAGACAATTGACGGGCACGGAGACGACTGCAAGTCCTGCAGAGAAGTGAGTATTGTTAAGAGGCTACGGAAAATACTGGCATGGGTTCAGGGTACGGAGAATGAGCAAAAGTTGTGTACAGAATTCTCTGTAACTTTTTGCCACCGTGTAATGGATTTCTCGTTCGGAGAGCAATCCATCGGTGAAGTGACACGTTCGGTTCGAGTTTTGTTCAGCGACTCTGAAACTCGAAACCGCGTCAGGAGTTTTGGACGCCTGTGCGGGTCCTCCGGCCCACTGTGCTCAGGGAGCACCCGGGCGGTTTTCCAACCATAGTAACTTCTGTTGCGGGGTGTCTAATCTTAATAATTTCTCACGTACACGCGGACAGGACACGGACACGGCTGCCGCGGTGGCTCCGGCATCCTCGGCTAGGAGGCGACTAGTCGCCGCGGGGTGAGCCGTCCAAAGTTGGAGAAGGTGTCAAATTAGTTTGGAGCTCGGCGATATGAGCGGGGAAGGTGTGTGCGTGCACTCTCAGCCTCTCACTGACATTTTTGACAGTAACCAGGCACTATTACCTACAGCATTAATACGTAGTATGTCCTTCTTAGATACGCACAATTTACTGCATAAAATTATTTAGGATTTTTTTTGTCAATAAATACTTACTAATATATAAATAATTACTACAAAAGCGAAAAGAAACTGTTATTGTCGCACAAATTACTAGCATGAAGCAAAATCCTTTCTTCGTATATTTTACAATGCCTTCGTTTTCTTTGCATTTCAAAGCCACCCTTCGTAGACTTTTTCTGTGCGTTAGAATGAAATTTGTCACGGTCGTTTGAATATGTCACATTCGTATGCATGTTGACACGTTCTAACGAATGTGACATCGTCATTCAAGCTGCCGTCTTAAAATTTACATTTTCACAACCATGACATCATATTCGTTGAATAACGGTGTACACGATTGAAGTGTCGCTCTTGATTATCTTGGTTTGTTAATTTTCTTCACTATAACAATTCAAACGAGCCTTCGGGGAAATACTTGCCCAATTTCTGACGATCCGTTTTGTACACATTACGATGATTATTTTTACTGTAAATTTGCACACACGTAATATGCCAAGTTGTCTACGCAACATGTGTATGATTTAACCCGATTTCACTGTATTACGCATACTTCCTACGTGAGGTATTGTATACGCATGATTCAGCGTAGCGTGCGATGAATTTTATTGTAGTATGTATGTTTCCATCTCGACGACGGATGTTACGCAGATCGTCTCAGCGTAAGAATCTAAGAGTGTTCAAGGAATCACTAGTAAAAGTAAAGCGTAGTATGTCCCTCTGTTTTGAAGCGTAATCAGTTTAAGCTTAAAATCAAACGTAACAGGCTAGTCCACCCAGATTTTCCCCATCTAAATGCATGGGGAAATTTCTAGTTTGTGCTTCATTTCAAGCGTACCGTCTTCAAGCCTTACTTTACTCGACTCAAGCATAGAGTTACGCTTTAGTTTTACGAGTGTTTCTTACAACCTGTGCAGAAATGTTGAATCCGCCTCCGATACCTATTTGAGACGAGGACCGCGGCGGAACCGTCGGCCGCTTTGCAACTAAGTCAGCGCGCTGGCCACGGCTACGACCTCGGAAGCCTAAAGCTCCCAGCAGCTCTTCCAGAGATGAGGCTTTCTCACTATCTCGCTGGCCGCGTGCCTGCCGACCAAATTCCCTTAACCCATCATTTCTGCAGCTTTGATGACATTGTCCTGGAATGCCTTGGGCATGAGGGGGGGGGGGTGATAGCAACACGCCCAAAAAGAGAGAGAGAGAGAGAGAGAGAGAGAGAGAGAGAGAGAGAGAGAGAGAGAGAGAGATAAAAGAATGGGGAAGGGGATAGAGGATCGTGACGTCGTCTAGAAGAAGGTCCGTCAGAGTCGCGCGCGACGTCAGGGAGGAAGTCGAAATCCCTGCATAAAATAAATGCTGGGTCATTGTTCCGCTTCAGACGCACGCCCCTCTCCCCCCCCCCCCCCTACACCACTGAGTTGCAAACTACTCCGCCGAAAACTTTGCTCGAGCGCGTTATTCCGTGATGTACTTCCTTTTTTTCTTCACGCGGGAAATTGGCTGCAGCCGTGGCTCTGTGGGTCAGAAGACCGTTGAGGCGGCCAAAAACTCCAGGCGCGTTTTGAGCTCCAGAGTCGCTAAATGGGACTCGAACGTGTGACCCCACTAATAGATTGCTCTCCAAACGAGGAATCCAACAGTCGGGTCACACGTTCGATACGAGGCCCAATTTGGCGACTCTGGAGCTCAAAACGTGTCCGGGATTGTGTCCGCCGCAACGGTCTCCTGACCCCACCCACTGTGCATGGCTTTTGTTCAAGAAAAGTACACTGCAAATCCAAGTGTAGGACAGGTCGATACTTGTGGGCGTCGACCAGTTTGTCCTACGCTTGCAAGTATGTGTCGACCAGTTTTGTCCGACGCTTTGAAGTGTCGACCACACAGTGTCCGACACTTTAAAGTGTCGACCACACAGTGTCCAACACCTGCAAGTGTCGACCGCAGCATGTCCTACAGCAAACTACGCAAACTGCAAAAGCGTCGTAAACTGGTCGACACTTGCAAGCGTAGGACAAATGGTCGACGCCTACAAGTTTCGACCTGTCCTACACTTGGATTTGCGGTGTAATAAGGGGCTGTCTTTCCTGACGCCGGCGTGAGTGTTCGTGGCGCACCGCCGTGCATGGTGCATGTGCCGGGCTGTGTTGTAGCAGTCTGATTCCGAAAGTCGTTTCCGTCGCTCTGTCTCTCCCTCGCGCTCACGAAGCGTCCCCTGAAAGTGCGAGAGAGACAGAGCGACGAAAGCGCGACTCTCGGAAACAGACTGCCGGCCCTGGAGCACGTCGCGTGCACTGTGACTTGCTCGCCAACTCGACGGTGAAAAGGGGCGCTCCTTGTGGCCTGCTCATTAGCGGGCGAAGCTCCGCGAAGCTCCCTGCCGGCTGCGCCAATGGGGCTCACACATGCCTGTCCATGCACAGTGGGCCAGAAGACCGGCGCAGGCGGCCGAGACGCGTTTTGAGCTCCAGAGTCGCCAAATGGGCCTGGAAGCGGACGTGTGACTCCACCAATGGATTGGTCGCCGACCGAGGAATCGATTGATTTGGTCACACGTTCGGTTCGAGTCCAATTAAGCGACTCTAGAGCTTAGAACGCGTCAAGCGTTTTGGCCACTTGCGCCGGTTCTCTGGCCCACTGTGTCATGACGGGGTCTTATGTATGGCTGCCCGGAACGTGACCACACGTATTTCCAGTCGAGTGGGACGGGGATGGAGTCTGCACTGTCCAAACCCTACGAACTATTTTCGGCACAAATGTAGCCTGTTTTAAGGGGACCCCACACCCTTCCATGGTCAAGAGTAGCTATTATTTCTTGAATTTTTTTTGAGATCATAGGTATTTTTAGAGAAACTGGGGTTCCTTTCCTTAAATATTTAATACTTTCAGTAAATAACTTAAAAATTTCAAAAAGAAAAAAAAAATCCAAATATTTTTGTTGATTTTTTCTTAAAAGTGCTGCGCTAGCTGCCTTCAATCTTGGTGGGCACTCCTCAGCTCCACAGAAGTCCTGCAAAAGAAATACCAAAATGGTTTTGGAATACTGAAACAATAGCCCTTCCGTCAAACTAAAAGTTTCAGTAAAAAAAAAAATTGTCTTAAAATGTGACGGAATTTGTCGAAATCAAGGTGTAATTCTTGTGATACAGTGTGCCAGAAACATCATTAAAATAATTTTCAGCTTTAATATTTTTAGTTTAACGGAAAGTCTAAAGTGTCAGCTTCATGTTGAAAAAAAATTTTTGGGGCTAAGTACTAAAACAGAGTCTCTGGACTGCCCACCAGTTTCAAAAACGGTGTTCTGAGAAAACGGCTGTTAAAGATTGTGAACATAAATTTGCCATTTACCATTTCAGTCTGCCGTACCAGCTCCATACAGGGCTGCCACCAAGCGGCAGGAGCAGAAAGCTAGCCCCGCGGCCCCGCGCGGGCGAGCCTGCGAGCGAGCCGTCCCCCCTCCTTCTCGCCCGGCGGCACAGCGCGCCGCGCCGGCCGCGCCGCGCCAGGCCGGGCAAGCGCGCGCCCGCTCAGTAAACTGCTCGTAACTTTGTTATTTTTGGGTCGATTTGAACGCGGTTTGCGGCAAAATGATCAGGAAACATTAGCGGATTTTTGGAAAACAAAATTAGAAAATGGTCAAAAATTCGATTTTCAAGGTGTGGGGTCCCCTTAACAAAGCATCTTGAGTACATGGCTCAAAACGAAAATACTACTTTGTTATTTAGGAAATCTTTCTTCATGTGACAAACTTAATAGTACCTTACATATGCATGGAATACTTTGGAAGGATTTAAGCGTGATGAAAGGGATCGGGAAACTGAACCCCCAGACTGAGCACTTTTTTCAAGAGATCCCTTTAGAAGAACACCAAATGTTTACGTACTTATAGTGTCCGCAACTATGGCCATATTTGTGCATATAGACACTATAAATCCAAAGGTGAGACTTCTCGCCACTCCAGAGGCGAGACAAAATGTCTCGCCCAGTTTTGGTCAGACATCGAAGTCTCGCCATAATTTAGCCAGACAAAAATGTCTCGCCACGAAATGACGGTGAGGTCAGATTTTTAACCCCAGTCAATACGGTCCATGCGGCCTGTACCGCGGTCAGACAGAGAAGTCTCACGATCTAGTGAAGAGAAATTTTTGTCTGACCGAGTCTTGACGAATCTTTCAGGTATGACCAAAACTTGGCAAGACATTTTGTCCCGCCACATTTTGGCGCAAAGTCTTTCCATTAAATTTTCAGTGGAAGCTATGGACAATTTAATACATAAATTATGAACAATATTTTCTCACTGTGCTTAAGTACTTAAAAAACTGTACCTTATGTATTTTCAAAGAAGTATATGACTTCCGTGTGCACAAATATGGCCATAGTAAATGGACAAAAAGTCCGTGAGCATTTCGCGTGTATGTGCTGCTTGTAGTTTAGGCGGCAGTGTCTTGTACGTTCTCTGTCGGAGCGCCTGAAGAAAAACAGCTCGCACTGCGCCGGCCGCCCTCAAGGCCCCGGGGGCGATCCTATCAACATCAAAGTTGCCGCCGCGTTGCTGTCGAAGCAGCTCGCCGCCATCTCAACCCTGCCCAGTGCTTTAGTCTCCGGCCCCCAGGCGGCCCACAGTAGGCCAGAGGAGCGGTGAAGGCGGCCAACACTCTAGACGCGTCCTGAGCTAGATGGGACTTGAACCGAACGTGTGGCCCCACTAATGGATCGCCCTACGAACGAGGAATTCATTGGTGCCCTTGTAAAAAAGATTGAGTCCGAAAACTGGCCGGAGCGGACAGTCCGTAACGTGTGATGGCGGGCAGTCCGGAAAGCTGCCTCGGACAGCTCCAGAACTGGGCCTAGATATTGAAAATCAGCAAGATATCGGACAGTCCGATCGGAACGGACAGTCCGAAAGTAGCCTCCCGTACTGACTTCCAAGCCACTTTTCGGACAGTCCGGACACATCCTCCCCCCCCCCTAAAATGTGTGTGTGGGTGGCGAACTCAGTTGAAACTACACGCAAATGATGAAAACACTCGGGGACGAGGGTGAAAGAGGAGAGGCGAATAAAACAATACACCTCCCACCCGCTCACCGCCCGTCCTTCAAGTTAGAGAGACGCACACACTTGCGGTAGCCAGCAGCCAGCGGAGTTGCTTGCAACACTTAGTACAGCAACGCATTTAGGGACGAAATTCGATGCATGATAGGAAAAACACCGTACTCTACACTTCACACAAAATCAATTTTAAGACAGACACGATCGCCCGCACGTCGCTGCGAGGAAGTAACGAGTGAAGTAGATGTGGCGTTGGTGGTGGAAACTTGTGCGCGTCTTGTGACTTCACTCTGACCACGGATGCGGTGCTGTGCGATGTGAGTCGCTCTACTGCGCGCCGATAACTGGCGAAAACTGCATCTGACCGCGTCCGTCAGGTAACTTCGGCGACCCTTCGGCCTGCCGGCGAGCGGCATTTTCCGCGTACCCAGCGTCCGGGACGCCCGGGCGCCCTGGCTCGGCTCAGGTACATGGTCCGGCTGGAGCCCCGGCACGGCTCTATCCAGGCAGGACTCTTTCGGACAGTCCGTGACTTGCAGTGGGGCAGAAACCAAGAATTGGAACTGTCCGGTCCGGACTTCTACTCGGCCCGGACTCAATTCGGACTAAATCAGGCGAAAAGCGGAACTGTCCGGGGCGGGTGGACAAGTTTGGAAGTGTCCTTGGCAGGATTTTGGAACTCTTCGGTTTCACAAGGGTGGGGTCGCACGCTCGGTTCGAGTCCTCTTTAGCCACTCTGGAGCTCAAAACGCGTCAGGAAGAGGCCACCTGCGACGGTCTGCTGGCCTACTGTGCGGCGTGGCACGGGGCAGCCAGCTCCCGACCTCCGCGGCCTCGCCCCTCTCGTCTTGTTGTTGTGCTGCTAAAACCCAACTATGCCTTTTTGCAGATGTTACGCTTCTGAGGCGCTCTTATTCGAGGGGTCCTATTCAAAATATCTTATCTAGCCGGTTCCGTATAAAGAATCTTTTCTGAAACGCAAGCGGATTTAACTTAGTTCTCTAGTTCCCTAGTTTGGTCATTTGGGACAGATAAAGAGATTAACAGAGTTTTTTTTGTACCTTATTTTTGTTCAAATTTGTACGTAACTTACGTGCACACACATGACAATAGGTATGCACAAAAGTTGATAAACCATTAATGTGTAGAATAAGAATGGCAAGGAGCTTAGAAGAAACGCCCAGAGCACACAGTCTTGCAAAAGCCGAGGATCCCACCACACAGAAACCTGCTCTCACGACATTCCTCCTCTCTCTCTCTCTCTCTCTCTCTCTCTCTCTCTCTCTCTCTCTCTCTCTCTCTCTCTCTCTCTCTCTCTCTCTCTCCCTCTCACACACACACACACACACATACATACACACACACACGAGGTTACAGAATGACAGGCCACAGCCCTCCTGCCTTGAGATCATCCAGCAACAACGCCAGCCCTCTACGACAATCACGGCCGCCTTGATCTCGGCCACGTGCGCGACTCGGGCATCTATTTTGAGCGCGCGGATTCCTCGACCTATTTCGGCCGGCAGGTATGGTGTTTCGTCAAATGGAATTTCGGGTCCGTCAGTGGTTTTTCTGAAAGGCCCTGGTAAAAAACGAAGTTGTGCCGAGTTTGAGCACGATCCGATAACGCCAAGTGGAGGCGCATCGAGCCTAAAGTTTTTAGGGTCAGCGGCGATTTCATGCGCATTGTCACACTAAAGCGCGCCCTCTGCACACCTGGCGCGGTCCATCCCCACAGGAACCGTAAAAGTACGTTTACAAGGGTCCATGGTAAGCGTTTATCAACTCGGCAGATCGGCCACGACCATCGCGCCGAAGGGTAGGTGCCGCAAAGTCGAATTTTCAGTCGCCCTACCGTACGGCCAAACGGCTCGAGGCAGCAGCTTCTTATTTTACGTGTGTCGACTGGACCAGACCACAAATCGATTTAATAACTAGCGGTCACGGTAGAGCACCGTGTCTCTCGCGGAAACGCGACGCAAATGTCGCGACGCGCCAACAGGCGCCGGCCGAGCGTTTGAACCCGGCCCGGCAGTGACCTTGCCATGCCGCCCCCCTGGCCGAATCAGCGCGCTGCCTGGAGCCGGCTTGGCACGGCACGGCACGGCACGGCAAGGTCACTGCCGGGCCGGGTTCAAACGCTCGGCCGGCGCCTGTTGGCGCGTCGCGACATTTGCGTCGCGTTTCCGCGAGAGACGCGGTGCGCTACCGTGACCGCTAGTTATTAAATCGATTTGTGGTCTGGTCCAGTCGACACACTTAAAATAAGAAGCTGCTGCCTCGAGCCGTTTGGCCGTACGGTAGGGTGACTGAAAATTCAAATTTGCTTCACCTACCCTTCGGCGCGATGGTCACGGTCGATCTGCCGAGTTGATAAATGCTTACCATGGACCCTTGTGAACGTACCTGCACGGTTCCTGTGGGGATGGACCGCGCCAGGCGTGCAGAGGGCGCGCGAAATCGCCGCTGATCTCAAAAACTTCAGGCTCGATGCCTCTCCACTTGGCGTTATTGGATCGGGCTCAAACTTGGCACAGCTTCGTTTTGTACCAGGGCCTTTCAGAAAAACCACTGACGGATACGAAATTCTATTTGACGAAACACCCTACCGGCAGGTGCTAACACGAGGCCGTTATCAGATACCAGGTGGTCGTGACCTTGAATATTCATGTATCGGCGCACTGGGTCTGCGGTGTAAGATAGCGCACGGACGGACCACACGTCGATAAGTTGCTGAACATGGGCTAAGGGAGCCAGGCTACCGCATGCAGTCATCTCCAAACCTTGATAAGGCTTACTGCAACAAATGAGTCCACAGTGGACCAGAAGACCGGCGCAGGCGGCAAAAACTCTGGACGCGTTTTTACTCGTGTAAATTTTTTCAGAATGTCAGAAACGTGTACGAGATCCTGATGAAAATGCGCGCACCTCTAAGAGCTGAGATTCTGCAAACTGATTCTGATATTGATGTCCCGAGTTGTGCGGAACTTCAGAATAAGTTTTCAGCTCTTAAAGGCGAGCGAATTTTCAACAGGATTTCAGACAGGTTTTTGACGTGACAAAATTTAATCGAGTGTTGAGGTCCAGAGTTGTTGAGCAGGACACGAACCGAACGTGTTGCCCACCCAATCGATTCCTGGTTCGGAGAGCAATCCATTGGTGGGGTCACACGTAGGGTTCGCATCCCATTTCGCGACTCTGGAGCTCAAAACCCGTCCGGAATTTAGACCACCTAGAACGTTCCGGCCCACTGAACGGCCGCTTGTTTTTGGCTTGTTTTTCCGCACCTGGTGGAACGATAGGCATGTAAAAAGGTAGACCGTAGTTTGGTAATCGACACAATAGTCGAGATGGGCGAAGTGTCACATTTTGTTAATTGTGCCAATTATTTCTGCATTAACAAGGGTCAACTTAATTGCTGTGTGGGGGCGGCGCGGCGGACGTCGGCATGGCGCTGCCCTTGACAGCAACAAATTGCATAACTTTGCTCTGGGTCGTGATCGCGTTTGTAGTCGGAATGTTTTTGCACGCGACTGTACAGGGCGCCGCCCCACAGTGGGCTAAAGGACCGGCGCAGGCGGCGAAAACTCCAGACGCGTTTTGAGCTCCCGAGTCGCTTAATGGGACTTGAACCGAACGCGTGACCCCACCAATGGATTTCTCGTTCGGAAACGAATTTTTTGGTGGGGAAACCACGTTCGGTTCGAGTCCTGTTTAGTGACTCTCATCTGGAGCTCCAAACCCGTCCCGGATTATGACCGCCTCCGCCGGTCTTAGCACAATGCCCACACCAATCAAAGAGCCTCCATCACCATGTCTTCTTTTCCTTTTAAGCAAAGCAAAGAACGAAAGCACCATTATGATTCAATGAACTTTAGTGAACACTGCCATCTTGGTTCCCTTTCCAAGGTCAACTCGCCCTTTCCCCCGTTTTTATCATTTCCGTGGTGTAGTGCCGAGGCTCCTACTTTCCCGCGAGACCAAAGTAGGCTAATCAAAGTTGGGGCACCGCTGGATTGAATTTATCTCCCTACTTCGTAACTTTTGAAACGACCCCCCGGCTTTCGCACACGCGTCGCATTTAATCCAATCGCCCTAATTTTTCCCCATGTTCCCGGAACTGACCCATAGGAACGCTGCGCGCCGCGCACAGTGGGTCCGACGACTGGCGCAGGTGGCCAAAACTCTAGACTCGTTTTGAGCTCCAGAGTCGCCAAACAGGACTCGAACGGAACGTGTGATTCCTACCAATGGATTGCTCTCCGAACGAGGAATCCGTCGGTGGGGTCACACGATCGGTACGAGCCCTGTCAGTGACTCTGGAGCTCCAAACGCGTCTAGAACTGCGCCGGTCTTCTGGCCCACTGGGCCGCGGCAGGCCACTCCCCGCTGGGATCATGCCGCAGTCAAATATTAAATGCGGCGGGTAATTACTTTAAGCGAGTCGAGTATCAAATTAGCAGAACTCGTCCAGCAGACTGATCGGTTTTTGGTGATCCTCGGTGATCGCGCTCTTGTTTGTTCCAATAGATTCCCTCTTACTCTGCGGAAACTTTTCGATTTTAAAAAAATCAAAAGAATTGAGCGTTGAAGGAGTGACTTTAAAAGAAAGGAGTGTTAGACACACTCTCAGACCCGTATTGACTTTTTATCTCTTGCCAAAAAGTTTTTTGTGCAAACGTTATATGTACTATTTTCTCTTTAGCTTTGCACGTTTTTGTCCATTATATAGGGTATTTAGTCCATTAAACCTAACTTTTTGTCAATTGCAATGTACTTTTTGATTTCTACATGAACTATTGACAATTTCATCTTAAAAACGATCAAAATTGTGCATAGCTAAAGAGAAAATAGTACAATTTACGTTTGCTCAAAAAGCTCCATAAGCAAGAGACATAAAAGTCCATATGGGACTGAGAGTGCACTCGTTTCACTTGAAATCTTGAATTGCGTCTTTTACTTTGTTGGTTTTCTGAGGTCTCAGGCTAAGTAAAATGTTTTACTGCAGTAAAACGGACAATTTATTTGCCTCCTAGAGACATATCTGGACATCGTACTGCGAAAAAGACGAGGTGGAGGGAAATAAACACTATCAGACTCGTACTTAATTTCACTATAAATGCGTATTGACGTGTGTGCACATTAATGAGCATGTTAACATATTTATTTGTGCTGCAAACTATTTGATCAATTTCTTCTTTACATATCTATTAAGCTTCTTAACGAATTTCTATTAATGTGCACAAACGTTAATGAATATTAATAAAATGGCCATTGAAGGATGAGACTGAAGAATGTTTGCTTTACATATTTCGACATATAATGAAAGCTGATGTATGCTTAAAACGACTGTCTTCGATTTCGATTGGGATACTCAAATCCCAGCGCGTTCATGAGCAGAGAGAGCCGTGCTACGTCGTTGAGATCCAACCATTGCGCACAATAAAATGCATATTCTTGTTCCCAGGAAAACAAAACATCAGAAACTAATGGAATCGTTTTGCAGCGGTTTTCGGTTCGTTTCCGGCCTTTGATTATTGCGCGGTCCGCCGCACAGTGGGCCAGAAAACTGCGCAGGCGGCAAAAATTCTGAACGCGTTTTGAGCAGCAGAGTCACCAAATGAGGCTTGAATCGAACGTGTGACCCCACCAAGTAATTGGTCTTCAGACGAGGAATCGATTGGTGGGGTCACGGGTTCGATTCGAGTCCCATTTAGCGACTCTGGAGCTCAAAACGCGTCTAGAATTTTGTCTGCCTCAGCGGTCCTCTGACCCACTGTGCGCCGGCGCGGCTCTGAGGGGACAGCCGAGGCTGTGAATGGCACGGCAGGAAAGCGGAGCGAAGTGGCCGATGGAACGGAAACGACATTTAAAAAGCGAGTTTTGTTTGGCACGTCCACATTTAGAATGCCAGGCTGCAGCGTGATTGCGTATTTTATTTTTCAAACGGAACAAACGCTCCTTGTGCCGAGACTTCAAACCTGACTTAAGTTAATGTCAGGATGGTGTCCGTCCATCATGGCACAGTATTGATCTTTGATGTTTTGATTTGGAAACAGAAAAAGCTGTACTCCAGAATTTTGAAATGAATGACTTCTAGAGCATTGGGTTTTACTCGACGCAAGAAAAACAAATAGATACGAAAAAATGATGCCCACCACAAATTATGTTCCTGATGCATGAAAGTGCAAATAACAGGACAAGTCCACCCTCACCCTACCAGGTCGCTGTTCTCGCCCACCGAACAGTAGGGCAGAGGACCGGCGCAGGCGGCTGGAGCACTCTCAGTCCCATATGGACTTTTATGTCTCTTGCTTATGGAGCTTTTTGAGCAAACGTAAATTGTACTATTTTCTCTTTAGCTATGCACAATTTTGATCGTTTTTGAGATGAAATTGTCAATAGTTCATGTAGAAATCAAAAAGTACATTGCAATTGACAAAAAGTTAGGTTTAATGGACTAAATACCCTATATAATAGACAAAAACGTGCAAAGCTAAAGAGAAAATAGTACATATTACGTTTGCACAAAAAACTTTTTGGCAAGAGATAAAAAGTCAATACGGGTCTGAGAGTGAGCTCAAAACGCGTTTGGAGCTCCAGAGTCGTGAAACAGCCCTCGAACCGAACGTCTGGTTCATACCAATGATTGCTCTCCGAACGGGTAATCCATTGGTGGGGTCACACGTTCGGTTTGAGTCCTGTTTAGCGACTCTGGAGCTGAAAACGCGTCTGGAGTTCCGGCCGCCCCCTTTGGTCTTTTGGCCCAATGTGCATCGCCAGCATCGCCGTCTGTCTGCCACCTCCCGAACCGTCTGTTCATTCCGTTGGCACCATTAGTACGGGAACGGACTCTGTAGAGACGTGACACCCAGCGACTTTCATTCAAGTCGGGGCGGTAAGCCGCTTAAACGCTGTGTGACTCGCAACCCTGCCTCCAAAAAGCTGCAGAGTGCGCCCCCCCCCCCCCCAACCCACAGAGGGCCAGAAGACCGGCGCAGACGGCAAAACTCTAGACGCAATTTGAGCTCCAGAGTCGCTAAATGAGACTCGAATCGAACGTGTGACCCCACCAGTTGATTGCTCTCCGAACAAGAAACCCATTGGTCGGGCCACAAATTTGGTTCGTTAAGCGACTCAAGAGCTCAAAACGCTTCGTGAGTATTGAACGCCTCCACCGGTCTTCTGGCCCACTGTGCACCTCCCACACCCGACACGTCGCCCTCGACTGCTCCTAACGTGTCGGTCCTGGCAGCGGAACTCGCTGGCGAAGGCGAGGGCGAGAGAGCGTGCTCAAATGAATTGGATGGGGGCAGTGCAGTTCCGCCGTCAACCGTCCCGACACGGAAGCAAGGAGGAGGCAAAGGTAGAATCAAAGAAAAATAAGCTGGGAAGAAGGAGGCTAAAGAAGAGAGAAAGACAAAGAAAAAAAAAGTTACCTTGCAGCTGTTTGCTCAGCAATTCGTCGTTCGGGGGCAGCCCTGTGCACGCGACGGGACTTTTGTGCTGAAATTTCAAAAGGCTTGCCGCAGAGGGCTTTGCTGAAACAACAGCGAGAACTGCTGAAAATGCGGCAGCCATCTAGTCGAACGCGATCAGGACACTGTGAAACCTTTTTCGATTTAAAAAGTAGATTTCGATGGAAGAGAGGCTTCACTTTTCGTCAGAGCGTTCCCCGCAACCAAGTATCGCTTAACATTCTTCAAATACTTAAGCTTACCTGAATTTATTACTTCTGTGAAACAATAGAGTCAATTGCCCAAATTCGCTAACGACCTTGAAGGATCTTTCGCCTTTTGCTACCGTCGAGATGGAAGAGAAAGAGAGGGAGAGTCAGAATGCAGCATCTTTTTTGACCTGGTGTTGAGTACGACTGTTTCGTACATCCCACAACTTAGAGTCAAAGAGGGGAAACGGCATCTTTTTAAAAATTACCAGAATTGAGGAAAAGGGCGCTATGCAGTACTAGTGGTCGCCCACCTGGTTTGCTATTCAAAATCAAAATGTGGGTCAGGCAGGCGCGTGGTGCGGCTGAGGCCTGGCTGCGCGCAGCCTTGGCGCAGCGCAGTGGGCCAGAAGACCGGTGCAGGTGCCCAAAACTCTTGACACTTAACCGAACGTATGACTCTACCAATGGATTCCTCGTTCGGAGAGCAATCCAATGGTGGGGGTCATACGTTTGGTCGGAGTCCTCTTTAGCGACTCTGGAGCTCAAACCACGTCTGTACTTTCGGCCGCCTGCGCCGGTCTTCTGGCCCACTGTGCGCAGCCTTGGCGTGACGATGGAGTACAAGGGCAGGGACTGGCCCTCCGTTGACCCCTTCCTTCCCCTTCCCCCTCCTCAAATGGTCCCCGGCAGGTGAGTGCACTGCTGTATTGCCGTCGCGTGGACGCCGCCAATAAAATAAAAACACCGCTACCCTGCACAGTGCTGCCACCTATCCGTCCAGCGTCTTATCGCGACACTCGGAATCACCGCTTCCATCCTGGCCGTGTAGGTTAGGCCCCGCAAGGGCGAGTGGGTGATTGTGTGTCTGTGAATGGGTCTTCTCTAGAAACTCGTGACAGCGCATGGCATGGTTCAACACGGAGAAACCAAGCGGCAAGCGCTGTGAGGACACACCTACCCCACCCACAGTGACTAGCGGCAAAAACTACAGGCGTGTTTTGAGCTTCAGAGTCGCTAGACAGGGCTCGAACCAAATGTGTGACCCTATCAATGGATTCTTCGTTCGCAAAGTAATCCATTAGTGGGAGTCGCGCGTTCGTTTCGAGTCCCATTGAGTGACTTTGGAGCTCAAAACGCGTCCGGGATTTTGGCCCACTCTACCGGTCAGCACTGAAAATAGAAAGGTGAGACTTCTGACCCTTAAAGGGGTGATACTAAGATGTTAGACCGAAAAAAGGGTCATACACAAATATATGACCGAATAAAAGGTCATACACCAATGTATGACCGTTGTAAAGGTCTTACACCGAAGAAGGGTGATACTTTTTTGTACCACCGATGAAGGTTGATGTATCCCCAAGCTAAACTAGGGCCAGCCTCGCAAATTTCTGACCTTTTTTCGGTCATATATTTGTGTATGACCGTTTTTTGGTCATATTCGTGTATGGCTTTTCTTGGGTCATCATTTGTGTAAGACCTTTTTGTCGGTCATACTTTTTGTATTGCTAAAAATTGGTCCGATGTCTCACCTTTTGAATTTCAGTGAGCCCACTGTGCTTCGGTGCAATGCAGTGACTCGAAGCCAAGGTCAAAGCTTCACGAACAATATAGCCGAGACATCGCACCTCTTGCGCAATGCATCCCCAAAATATCCTATGCATAGGGGTGGGGGCATTGCAGTTAACATGTGGGGCCGAATCATTGCGCCAGTTGCCGCAGGATCTTTGTTATTCAACGAATGTGACGTCACACAATTAAAACGCTTCAAAGAACTGCTCTTTGTATTGCAAAGAAAACGGCGGCTTCTCAGCCTACGAAGGAAATCGTTTGTAATACAAACTATTTTGTTCATAATACAAAGAAAAAATCCTTTGCAGGCTGCGAAGAAGTTCTTCGTAGGCTACGAAGGATTTTTCCTTTGTATTACAAACAAAATCGTTTGTATTACAAACGATTTCTGTCGTAGGCTGCGAAGCCGCCGCTTTCTTTGTAATGCAAAGAGCAGTTCTTTGTAGGAATTTATCTGTGCTTATTCGTTAGAATGTGAATTTCGTCATGTTCGTTTGAATACGATGTCACTTTTGTTTGAACGTGACCCGGCCGTTAAATTAGGGTGTCACATTCGTTCGAACGTGGGTCAACATTCACACGAATGTGACGTCATATTATAACGAATGTGACGTCGTATTCAAACGAACGTGACAAAATTTACATTCGAACGAAAATGGCGTCACATTTGTTGAATAACAGTGATTTGTTGTCATTCAAAGCACATTTTGCCTGATACAGTTTTATTTCTGCCTGACAGCACGTGCAGCTCGCTCACAAAATAGAATCACTGCCCAATGGGCCGTCACAACAAATCCTGTGACGATGTCCTCTGAATTTCAGAGTGCTTTTCAGTGCAGTAACACGTCAATCAGAATCTCGTTTATTGAATGCCATTCACATTCACGTGCACACACACACACACACACATCCACACACACAGAGCGAGAGAGAGAGAAAGAGAAAAGGGGGGGGGGCGTATCCAGTGGCTGGGTGACGGGGGTCATGGAGAAGGCGAATGTTCTACCACTCGGCGAATCATGTGTTCATCATGTCTGGGGATCATAAGGACTCAAAATCACGATATTGGCGTGACAATCGTGCAGAAACCCTTATCTGCGTCTAAAATGGGTTACCGATCAGACCAAAGTCAGATATTCGGTCTGTTTCAGCCTTGAACAACATATTCACTGTGTTTGGGTTTAACGGGAATCGCGGGAGTCTCGGCAATCCGGAATCACGTGTACGCTTGAATTCCGAGTGGTGGATGCCTTGAAAAAAGGTCAATGTCAGGTCCTGTCTTTCTTAAGTAAATTTGCTTTAGCTGGCCGACACATTATTATTTCTATTTTGTGTTTGTGTGTGTGTGTCGTATCATCTGCTATAAAGGGCCTCACGCAGCGCTGGAGTCGCTAGAGTAATTCGCAGCCCTTTCCCGCCACGGCTGCACACAGTGGGCCATAAGACCGGCAGGCGGCCAAATTTCTACACGTGTTTTCAGGTCCAGAGTTGCTGAATGGGCCTTGAACCGAACGTGTGACCTCAACAAACCCCTTGCTCTCCGAAGGAGGAATCCATTGGTGGGGCCACACGTTCGGTTCGAGTCCTGTTTAGCAACTCTGGAGCTTAAAACGCGTCTAGAGTTTTGGCCGCCTGCGCCGGTCTTCTGGCCTACTGTGCTGCACCGGGTTGCACACGCCGTGCGAGCGCCGTCGGCCACGCCAGCTGCACCGGCACCTGTCACGCCAGATGCTGCGTCGCCATTCAGCTGAGCCAGTTGCCATGCATTGTTGTTCCGAACACCCTGTCGCTCAGTTGTCGTTCTGCCCAACAATTAATGTACTTTTAAGACTTTTAATTAGAAATTGGGAAATTTGTTGCGAGCATGGATTTTAACAGAGGTTTGGAATGAACACTACTACTCATGGACACATCCGTACTTTCTTGACGATGTATTTTGGGGTGGGGAGCACAGAAAACAAGTCAGAGTTTGCCCCGGAGACCATGGCCATTACGGAAAATTGGCATAACCTGTGCGCGGTGGACATTTCTTCCTCCACCAAATGAGGGGGTTAGCGACATCGCAGGGAATTCACGTCTTTACAGTTGAAAGTTAATATCTCATTAAATGGGACCTGAACCGCACGTGTGACTCCATCAATGGATTCCTCGTTCGGAGTGCAGTCCATTTGTGGGGTAACACGTTCGGTGCCAGTCATTTTAACAGCATAGCTTTGTTGAATCGGGTGTTTCCGCGAATCTTAAAACGGAAGTAAGAAGAACACTAGTAAGTGCTAGTGCACAACTTCCGTCCCCTCGCCCGTGGAGGGGATAAAGATGGCTGCCCCTTCAACCCTCCCCTCAGACGAGGAGACGGAAGTTGTGTACTTGTGTTCTTCTGGCCTTCGTTTTAAGATTCGTGGAAATACACTATTTAAGTGTTGTGTTTTTGTGTCAGTCAACGAGAGAAGGGTACAATGAAATCTACATACAGGCTAAATGTTTTTGTACAATTTTATACGTGGTCTCACACAATTTTCAACGCCCACTTTTTAGTACAAAATTGTACGTAGAATCGCATATATTTGTGCGAAATCACGTACACACTAAATGTTTATGTAGAATTTTGTACGTGTCACTTGCACGATTTTGTGCATCGGGGACTTTGCTTAATATTATGCGCAATAATGTATGAATTTATGCAAATTTGTGCACAACTTCATGCAAAACGTCACGCAGGTTTAAAATCGTGCATCACTACGTAGAAAATTTTACCTAAACTTTTAGTGTGTACAAATTTGTACGAAAAGCAGGCATGCGCGTTTGACCTGGTCATCTAGCGTATGTATTGTATATTCACACTGTGGGATTTTTTTTTCCAATGAATAATGTAATTTTAAGCACATCCGTCGCTGATACATTTTTTTGTCCACCAGGTAATACAAATTGTCCGATGCTTATTGCAAATAGCTATTTTCTTATTGTACGATTTGTATCGCCTGGAGGACACAAAATTGTATCACGGACGGATGCTTACAACTGCATCATTCATGGGACAAAAAATGTCCCATGACATTTGGTGTGTATGAACATGCATGTATTGGAGCAATTGCAACATTTCCTTGGATTCGCTATTGATACTCTCTGACACCGGTTGTGTTGTGTTGTTGCAGGTGAGCGAGGCGGCGTGACTTTGATGGCGGCGGCTCTAGGTGAGCTTCACTGTCAAAATTTGTTGTCAATTTATGACAAAAGCGTAGATGATATTTTCATCACTTTTAAATTCAAATGATGAAAATGTCATCGCAAATTGATGACATTTTCATCAAAGCTCCTATACCTTTTGCATGGGCGTGACCAAAGTGTCAACCGTTTTGATGACATTGTTGTAACAAAAATCAGTATTGGAATTGTCATTAAGGGGCAAATAATTTTTTTACAGTTTTGGGAGGCTGTCTCTATAGTGAGACTATAGGACTCTATAGGACTCTATCGCACTTGTGCCATAGGGCTGCGGAGTGAAATGGCTGTTGGATTGAACAGAGGTTTGAAAGGATTACTATCGCGGATGGACAGAGCCCTACTTTCTTGACAATCTATTTTGGGGTAGAGAGCACTGAAAAGAAGTCACAGTTTGCCCCAGAGACCATGGCTTAGTGCAAACTCTCTAGCCTTCTTTCATTTATTTACTCTTTTCAAAGTTAATTTTGTACAAATTTTGTACAAGACATTGCAGTTTTTCGTGCAGATGAACTTTTCGGACAGATTCGTACGGAATTTTGCACTATATGCCCAGTGTTTTGTTTGAAAATCCTACAAATAGTAATTCTGCTCGGGGAAAAAAAAAAGAAAAAGAAAACTAGCTTCTTGTACGAAATTGTCTCGGACAAAATGGCACTAAACATCTAGCGCGTCAATTTTAGTATGGCATTTTTAACTTGTTTCATGGCGTTTGAAGTGTAGCTTGGCTATTAACTGTGCCATCAGCGACACATTTCTGTCACACTGCCGACGGGGAACTCGCTGTGGGGGGCGATGGACGGTGGCGTGGAGGCCTGCCATACATTTCTCGCAACACGGCGCGGCGTGGTCTCCGACACTGGGCCAGAAGACCGGGAGGCGGCCAAAACCCAGGATGGTTTTTTAGCTTCAAGGTCGCTACATGCCAGTCGAACTAAATGTGTGACCCCACCATTGGATTGCTCTCCGAACGAGGAATCCATTGGTGGGGTCACACGTTTCATTTGAGTTACATTTAGCTTCCATCTGGAGCTCATAATACCTCGGGAGTTTTTGTTCTCCTGCGCCAGTCTTCTGGCCCTTGGAGGGTGGCGTGGCATTTGTTCCTCGGGGGTCCCACTGACCTAGTGCAGGCTTATACGCACACCGTATACTTTCACTGAGCGCCGTACCTTCGAGCGGGGAAGGGGGAGCAGTACACACTAAACTCTTGTGGACTTTTTAAATGCATAATTATGCACTTTTTATGCATAGTTATGCATGCACAGATACATACGTAAGGTGTGTATAATATTATGCATCATTGTGTACATTTTGTGCATCTTCTTGCATAAAATGTACACAGTGATGCAAAATATAATACACACCTTACGTACGTTTCTGTGCATGCATAATTATGCATTAAAAACTCCACAAGACTTTAGTGTGTATGTCGGCTGACATTGGGAGTCGGGGGAAGGGGTGGAATGGAATGGGAAGGGGGGAGTTCAGGGTACAGACAAACGTGTTTTCAGAGGCAAGGTGGTCTGCTGTACTATACCATTTGCTACTTGCGCCCACTTTCATCACTCTGCCTCTCTATCCCTCACACCACACAGGCAACATAACAGCCGAGAAAAGTTGAAAGGTAACTCTAATGCAACATAGTCATTCTTTTGTTCATTCTCATGAGTCATTCTCATTTCTGGCTGAAGCTTCGAAAGTACGGAAAGTGAAGGTACAGCGGATGCTCTGCAACGTACGAACTCCCTGTCGCCACTTTACTGGTTGTGGGTAACAAACGGTGACACAAAAATATTCATTCTGAACAAGGGAAACTTAATTAAGAAATCAGTTAGGGGCAAAAATAGCAGTTCAAAATAATTTCAACATAATTTGGGCATTAACTCTTCAAATCGGAGTGTGTACACAGCTGGAGCACCCTAGCCGCCCGGCTGCGCGCCAACCACCCCTACCTCTGTTTGCGGAAGAGGGGGAGGGGGAGGGGTATCCCCTCTGGCCAGTATGGGAGCATCTTCGGACATAGAAGGAACTCTCTCTCTCACTCTCCCCCCCCCCCTCTCTCTCTCTCTCTCTCTCTCTCTCTCTCTCTCTCTCTCTCTCTCTCTCTCTCTCTCCCTCCCTCCCTCTCTCACATTTGGAACCCCATTTAGCGAATGTGTCTTAGAGTTCTGGCCGCCGGCTGCCAGTCTTTTGGCCCACTGTCCATCGTGTAGCCTGCACGTTTCTCCTCTGCTCAAGCGAAGTGCACCTAGCAGCACACCTTTTGTCCTGGCTACTCTCAACCTCGTCCATTCGCGAGAATACTCCGCCAATTTACCCTTTCTCCTTGCTCCGTCGCGGTTTGTAGACACAGCAGCCTCCTTTTTATTTTCCGTGTCGTAATTTTTTTCGCCGGTGCACCCCGCCCTCCCCCATCGGTCCCTTATCACCTCGCCGTCTGCGACTTTATCTCTGACCCTCGCCCGTTTTTAGCTGCACCCTGCAGGCCGGGGGCCTCCGCCCTCGCCGCCCTCGCCGCGCAACTTCAACCACCCCCTTGGAGCAGGCAGGCATGGCATAAGGAAGGCAAAAACGGAGGAAATTATTACTCGCGCACCCTACTTCCCGCTACTTCCTCAAAACTGCAAGTAACCATCAACAACTAAAACAAAAGACAACCCCTCCCCCCCTTCAAGGAAAAAAACTGAAACACACACACACACACACACACACACACACACACACACTTAAAAAAGCCCCCCCCTCAAAAAAAAAAAGGTTGCACGGGGCGGCCAGTACTTGAACCCCGGCCGCCGGTGGCTGAAACGGTTATTTGACTGCCGAAGTTGAGCGAGTGCCGGCGATGCCGGTCGAGTGGGCCACCGACAACAGCCAGCTGTTTACTGCCTCGTAAATTACCGTTACCTTCCGGCGCCCCCGCGGCTCGGCCCGGGCCAGAGGCGCCGTCTCGCGGTGGCGACGCGAATCTCGGCGGAAACGTCGTCATCATAATTGCGCTGTCGTTCCATACCTCAGCCCGCTCGTCAAGGCCGGCCCGCGATACAGACAAGCGGCGCCGCGCCGAGACTCCGACCGCGAACCCGGCGCACGGCACGGTAGGCCAGACCGCTGTGGAGACGGTCAGAATGCGGACGGGTTTTGAGCTCCAGAGTCACTAAAACGGACTCGAACGGACACTCTCAGACTCGAAATTGACTTTTTGTTCATGGTATTGACATTTTGTTAGCAGCACCTCCGGTAATTTGTGCAACAATAATGCGTACTTTTCGCTTTTGTAATAATTATTTACATATTTGTTAGTAGTTGTTGACTTATAAATTTTCCTAAATAATTACATGAAGTAAATTGTACGTACTGTATCTAATAAGAAAATACTAAACATTATTGTTGTACACACTAAATTACTATGTAGTTTTTTCGTGCATAGCTTTGCACGATATTGGGCATACGCGTGGAATGGACAGATTTGTGCGCAACAACGCACGTGGTGCTGCATAACAATGCACATTTTCATGCTTAGCTACGCACGAATTCGTGCATTTCCAAACGTATGCTCAATTTTGTTCAAAGCTATGCACAAAAAACTACATAGCAATTTAGTGTGTAGGCAATAGTACCTGGTTACTATACAGTCAGTGTGGAGCTCAAAACGCGTCTAGAGTTTCGGCCACCTGCGCCGGTCTTTTGGCCCACTGTGCGGCGTGGCGACCAGCGGCGTAGCCGAGGCGTGGCCACGCCTCGGCTACGCCGCTGGTTGCCACACAACGCCTTCCACTCGCTCGGCAAGGCGGGGCGGGGCGCGGTGGGGCGGGGCCGGGCGTGGCGTGGCGGGGTGGCGCGGAAGGGGGCTGTGCGTTATTTTTACGCAGCCGACATCCATCAGACCTTATCTGAGGAGCTTCCCGGCGCCGCCGCCCCTGCGTCCTGCCTCTGGGCCACCCCTCTTCCTTCCCCCCTACCTTTTCACTTCCTCGGCTGACTCACCCCGCCGCCGTGGCCGCGGCCGCCCGGTTCAGAAGAAAGCCTGGAGGTGATAATATGCTAATTGAAAAGTGCGTCCCACCGCACCGGCCCGCCTCGCTACACTGCCCGCTGGCGGCACATTGTGGGCCAGAGCTCCAGGGGCGTTGAACCGAACGTGTGACCTCACACTCTCATCCTTCAATAGACAAATGATCATCGACGTGTGTGCACATTAATAGGATTTCGTTAAGAAACTTAAAAGATTTGTCAAGACAAAATTGATATTAATGTTACTGTTACAAATAAAAATACTAATAAGCTCTATTCATGTGCACAAACGTCAATAGGCAATTCGTTATGAAACAAAAAATCAGTACGAGTCTGAGAGTGCACACTAAATATTTGGGTAGAATTTTGTACGTGGTGATGCATAATTTTAAACCTGCGTAACGTTTTGCATAAAATTGTGCACAAATTTGCAAAAATGTATGCTTTTTTACGCATAATATTATGCATAATATTAGTCCTCGCATGCACAAAATCGTGCAAGTGGCACGCACAAAATTCTACACAAACATTTAGTGTGTGAACCAATGGATTCCTCGTTCGCAGAGCAATCCATTGGTGGGGTCACACCGCGAGGGGGCAACCACTTAAGAAATCATGTGTCTCCTTGAGCGCTAGAAATCTCTGGAAATCGGAATTCTTGTCCCCAAAACGGCAAAAAACAAGCACATTTTAGGTGTAAAATCGGCCGAAATCTTGTGAAATTCGACGAAATCGCTTCCCTTAAGAAATCTTGTCTCCCCAAACATACCAGGGGGCGGCAACGGCCTGGGGAGCGCGTGAAGCTATGCGGTCGCTCGGTGCAGGGGTTTGGGCCTTCTCCGAGATCTTCTAAACTAGGCCGCCGTTTGCCAAACGCTTGCCACAGATCGAAAAAGCACAAAATTTAGGGTAACATAGGCGTATTGCCCGAGTTGAAACTCTGAATGCAACTTGGATCAACATAGGAAGCGTTTACATCAAGGTGAACGCCTTCATGTTTTTCCTTCATTTCTTGATTTATTGTACTTTTTGGTGTTTTCGCTATGATTTCTCAAGGAAAAATATTGCAGAATTGGGAATGGCAATACATCTATATTACCCTAAATTTCATGCTCTTTCGATCTATGTAAAGCGTTTTTCAAACTACACCCTAGTTTTAAAGATCTCGAAGGAGGCCCAAACCCCTGAATCGGAGCGACCGCATGGTTTCACGCGCTCTCCAGGCCGTTGCCGCCCCCTGAACATACTAAATAGTTGCCTCCTCGTCACACCGTCACACCTTTGATTCGAGTCCTGCAGTTTAGCGACTCGGGAGCTTAAAACACGTCCGGCATTTTGACCGCCTCGTCTAGTTTTCCGGCGCACGGTGGCCCGCTACACTGCCCGCCGGCGGTCAGTGGCTCAACTTTGCCACCAATGAGCGGAGTGATGTACTTCGGCACTTCGATGCTGGTCGATACTTTATGGCGCGTAGCGCGATGTGGTTGCCGAGGAATGCCTGGCGCGTCGGTCGCGGTGCCCGCCGGGACACGTTCGGCCATACAGCCGAAAAAAAAAAAGGGTGACTTTGCCACACACTATATATTTTTGTACAAATTTGTACGTGACATCGCAGTGTTTTGTGCAGATGAACTTTTCGTACAAATTTGTACGCAATTTTGTCCAATAAATGGGGAAATTTGTGCAGTTTTTCGTGCGAAAATTGTACCAAAATTTCAAAAAGAATAACTGACCCACAGTCACCGGCGGATCCAGCCCGGCTGCGTCAGAGCGGCGACTGCGACAGAATCCCACCTGGCTGTGCGAGCGCAAGCGAGACGCAAAGGGGGGGCAAGGCTGCGTCAGAAACAGCAGATTGCCCCCCCCTTGTGTCTCGCTTGCGCTCGCACAGCCAGGTGGGATTCTGTCGCAGTCGCACGATTTGCTAGATCCGCCGGTGCCCACAGTGGGCCACAAGATTGGCGCAGGCGGCGTTTTGAGTTCCAGGGTCGCTGAACATAGGACTCGAACCAAACGTGTGACCCCACCACTGGATTCCTTGTTCGGAGGGCGATCCATCGGTGAGGTTGCACGTTCAGTTCGAGTCTCATTTAGCGACCCTGGATCTTACTGGGACTCAAAATACGTCCAGGATTTTTAAACGCCACCACGACCCGCTGTGTGCCCCCACCTCTTGACTTCTGACTAAGGGCGTTTCAAAAGTGAGCGCCGAAGGCGCCTCGAAATGAGGCTCCTTTAGTCGCCTCGTTAGGGTCGTTCGCTACAAAGTCGGGGGCAATAGCGCCAGAAGGCGCCAACTTTCAGAGTGCTCACCCCGGAATCGCAGTGTAGGAAAAACAACATTTTGCCCCTGTAAGTTAGCCAAAGGTGCCCCCCCCCCCCACGTCTGGCCATATCTGGATCCGCCACTGCGTGAGGTGGAATGCCGATGCACATTGCAGACAATGACAGATTCGCAGAGTGTGCACGCGCCTGTTTGTATGCTAAGTAGGACGGATGGTGGGGCGCGCTGCACAGTGGGCCAGAAGTTCAGTGGAGACGGTGCAAACCCCGGACGGGTTTTGAGTCCCAGACTCGCCTTATGGCACCCGACCCGATGTGTGACCCCACCCATGGATTGCTCTCCGAACGAGCAATCCATGGGTGGGGGTCACACGTTCGAATCGAGTCCTTTCTAGCGACTCTGGAGCTCAAAACGCGTCTAGAGTTGTGGCCGCTCGCGCCGGTCTTCTGGCCCGCTGTGCGCCGTGATCGGCTCGGCCCGACAAACGAGCAGCCTGCTCTGCGGCATGTGGCCCGGGCTGTTGGCACGCGGGATCAGGGCGATAGGCGCCGCCTAAATGAATGACACGCTCGAGAAGAGCGGGCCGCGAAATCCCAACCGTAGCTCAACGCGGATTTTCTGTCATTCTCTTTTTTCTCCCCTCCTTTTTAAAAAAAAAAAAAAAAAAAAATTCTTTTAATTTTTTTTTGGGTGGGATTGAATTTAAACCGGACCCCAGACGTCGCCTCCGCCCCTGATTGGCTGCGTTGGTTTTGTAAGGAATGTCATCGGGGAATCAGGGGCCATCACTAATTGCTGATTGGCCATCTTTTCCCATCGTCCGCGTCCCCTTCGTTTCTATCGCACCTATTTGTTATACCTCCATTTCGTTATTGGCTGACTCGAACGCGCCGTGCTACGCTTTGAGACGACGCATGTGGGCGTGGGTTGTTTGGGAGAAGGGGAGGGGGGATCCGTCCCTGGACGCGCGCACGTGTGTGTGTGTGTGTGTGTGTGTGTGTGTTTGTGAACGCGAGTCAGGGCCCGATATCGAGGACGACGTTCAAATTAAGGGACATCGTGAAGAACTGTGGGGTCGTCTAGTTTCGCGAATTCGGCGACAGAGAGAGAGAGAGAGGGGAGAGCGGCGGGGAAGGAGGAGAGAGTGTGTGCGTGTGAGAGCGTACGAGTTGGTTTACTACGTGTGTGGGAATTGTTAGGGTTGCGGAGGCAGGCATTCAATGAGTCCAATGTCGTCAGTCGAAAGAGGGGGGAATAGAATGGCAGGGCTGTCCTGGGTGTGTGAGAGAGAGAGAGAGAGAGAGAGAGAGAGAGAGAGAGAGAGAGAGAGAGAGAGAGAGAGAGAGAGAGAGAGAGAGAGAGAGAAAAGGGGGGGGGCTGGGATGGAAATCGGTAAACAATCGAAATAGTCAGTAGGCGCACGTGGCGGCAAAACACACAGTGGACGGACGGACGGGTCGGTGCACAGTGGGTCAAAAGACCGTACAGGCGGTAAATATTCTAGACGCGTTTTGAGCTTCTGAGTCGCTAAGCAGGACTCAAACCGAACGTGTAACCCCACCAATAGACTTCTCGTTTAGAGAGCGATCCATTGGTGTGGTCACACGTTCAATTCGAGTCCCATTTAGCGACTCTGGAGCTCAAAACGCGTCTAGAATTTTGGCCGCCTCAACTACTGTCTTCTGACCCACTGTGCGGTGGACGCCCCGGCGGGAAAACAATGATACAGCGTCAGCCTTTGAGAAGCACTTTTGCCATCATCCGCCTGCTCCGGCCCGGCTGGTGAAATGAACAGACACAATAACGTCTTATTTACCCGCAAGACTTTTCTAAATACACAGCGTCTTGTAACCGTCTACCCGTCTCGCGCCGCCCCGCGCTAGGGAGACTGTGGTCGGGGCAGCGGGCCAGAAGACAGAATCTAGACGCGTTTTGAGCTCCAGAGTCGCTGAACAGGACTCGAACTGAACTTGTTACCCCACCAATGGATTGCTCTCCGAACGAGGAATCCATTGGTGGGGTCACACGTTCGGTTCGAGTCCCGACTCTGAAGCTGAAAACGCATCTACAGTCTTGGCCGCCTGAGCCGGTCTTCTCGCCCACTGTGAGCCGCTCCCCTGACCCTGCCAATGCTCGTTTCTATTTTAGTGCCGCTGCCCCAACTGGGCGGCAGCTGTTCATCATGGACTGCATCTCCGTGTCCGTCCGTCTGCCCTTTTTTCTCCGTCTAGGCGTGGATTCAGAAGAGAGAGAGAGAGAGAGAGAGAGAGAGAGAGAGAGAGAGAGAGAGAGAGAGAGAGAGAGAGAGAGAGAGAGAGAGAGAGAGAGAGGGGGGGAGAGAGAGAGAGAGAAGGAATTTTGCCTACTTTGCCCTTGTTAATAGGAAAAAAAGTGCTTTTTTTTCACCCTTTAAGTTAGGAAAAAGTGCTACTTTTCCCCTTCCGAAGGCCGCCTCTGGATCTGCCCCTGCTGCCATGCGGTCGGCTCTTCTTAATAATCGAGACGATGACAACGACGGATTTCCTCCATCCGTTTCCCCAGACAGAATCCTCACATATTCGGCTCCGCGGCCGCACGAACGCTCGCATCGGCGAGACCGGAATAATATGATGGCCTTCCTGCGTCGGGGGCCACAAACTTCACTGAAGACGACCGCCACCGCCCCATGCCATGCTCATCATTTGTTATGTGTTCAAAAGTTAACGAAAAGATCACGGAAAAAGATTTGGTCCGTGGAGTCAGGATGGTCGGTCGTAGATCTCAACTTTTTGTCGACGACGAACTTGCGGTTGTCACGATCAACCTTCAGTTACCACGATCAGGTTAATTGGTTACCACCGTCAGAAACATGGTCACCATGGCCAGAGAACCAAAATTCCACCTTGTCGTATACTCGAAAAAAAAAAAAAGGGGTTGATCGCACCGATTGGAACGGGTCGGTTGATGAAATCCGGCCGTGGTGACAATTTTTCTGATTGTGGTAAATACCTGATCGTGGTAATCGAAGGTCGATCATGGCAACCGACGGTTGGTCATCGATCAAAAGTTGAGCCCTACGACCTAACCCACTGTAAAATTTTGTGTACAATGATTGTGGGAATGTGCTATAATGTGCAAGATTTGGCGTATTTGCCACACCTGTTGCCTTCTTAAAGGCGTTTATGCCACCTGAATGTGGAATGTGTTCAAATTTTGTACAATGAATGCGGGAAGATTTTCCCCCTCGCCTACAACTGACCTTGCTGACTCCACCGACCGAACCTTCTTCTCCGTGGATGAATTACTTCATTTCTTTTCACCGTGAGTGCGCCTGTCCTCATCCAGTGCAATCCAGACTGCTGGATGCCAATTGGCAAATTATACGTACTGGAATGGTATGCACATTTCGAGGAATGAGCTCAACGTCATCACCTCGGGCGGACGGAGGGGAATATTATAGCCCTCATCTACTAGTGGCAGTGATGCATGCCGTAGTACCTTGTAGCTCAGAGTCTCAAGTCGTCCGAGCCTTACTTATACAAAATGTACGACAGCCCTCATTACGTCCAGACAGATTCAGTCCTGCACCCCAATCCTTACACCCCTGTCTGCAGCGCTGACGAGCCAGAAAGAGAGGGGCACACAGTGGACCAGAAGATCGGTGCACACGGAAAAATGGAGTTGGTCGTTACGATCGGAATGGGTTAGTTGGTGAAATCCGGTCGTAGTGACCATGCGTATGATTGTCGTAACCAACCATTCTGATTGTGGTGATGACGCATCGGTGGTGGTGATCGAGGGTCAAACGTGACGATCGGAAGTTCGTCTGAGGCATAGCCTATCGACCCAGTCGATACGTACGACCAAATCCTGACTGCACCGACCGAATGTTTCTTCAGTCGCTAAATAGGACTCGAACCGAACGTGTGACCCTACGAATGAATTCCTCGTTCGAAGAGCCCATTGGTAGGGTCAGACTTTCGGTTAGAGTTCAATCTAGAGATTCTGGAGCTCACAACGCGTCCGGGATTTTAACCGCCTCCCCGTTTCTCCGGCCCACTGTGCGGCAGGGAGAAAATGAGGAGGTAAGGGAGGAGGGGAATAAGTGAAAACCACGCAGATGGCCATAACCCTGACGTCGCTAACCTGAGTAATAGCTCATCTCTTTGGCCGAGCCAGTTAGTAAACATTAAACAAGTGAGGGTGGAGGGAAGGGCAGGGAGGAGGTAGGGAGAAGAAAAAGACGTTGGTGCTTTCGCTGTCTGCTCTGGATCTTGGCAGCACCCATATTTATTACCATTAAGTACCCAAACGATGAAACTGACTGCGAAGTGTCAGGCGAGTGTATTTTCAAGGGGAGACAGATATATCCTCGCGCAGAACATCGTGAGGTCATCAGGCATGATGCATCAAAATGAACACAACATTCGCTGTCTGGATGTCTTTTTGGGCGATTTTGATGCGAGTGAGGACCGGGGAATTCAAACCCTGTGCCGGTTTCCCGCCGTGTAGACGAACAGTGGGCCAGGCGGCCAAAACTCCAGACGCGTTAGCTCCAGAGTCGCTAAACAGGACTTAAACGAAACTTGCAACCCCACCAATGGATTCTTCGTTCGGGGAACAAGCCATTGGCGGGAGGCACACGTTTGGGTTGAGTCTCATTAAGCGACTCTAGCAAGCAAAACGCGGCTGGGATTTTGACCACGTCCGCCGGTCTTGTGGCCCACTGAGGGACATGCGTGTATCTCTGCCGCTGATGATGACTTTCCACCTACTCGACACGCCCGCTTTAGAGGTCACATTCTACATTAGAGCTCTTATGAATATTTTAAAGATCATCACCAGACGCGAAGCGAGCGAGAGGCACGCGTGGGAGAGGACGAAAAGCGTCGAGGAAGAGGTGGAGGGGGAGGAGAGAGGATGTAAAGTCGCTTTGGATTCCTGCGGCAGCGACAGCGTAAGACAGGTTTCCTTCCTAGTTTTTTAAAGATCTGCAAACCTGTACCGTACAGTAATGATGTAAACACATTTAAAGATGTGGTGTATCGCATATAGTGCACCCGTAGCCGTGCTTTTGTCACCAGCATGCATACTTCGGTCGTGTAGTTCACTACGTACGTAAACGAAGTATTCTGTTTCATTTACGGTTTCAAAAGCTAAAAAAGAAATTAAAAAAAAAAAATTATAGAGAACTATTGAACTTGATTCGATAAATGTGTTTTTGTCAATCCTCAACTTTAATACATTAAAGCACCCACGAAATGTTGGTACAGGGTACTTTTTACCGATTATCCCTCAATTTGCGAGGCTTCCCCTCGCACAAAAGAACAACTTATCCTCTTATTTTAGCAGAATGGAACATTGATTCATCGTTTTGTTCTACCATGGAATAATTAAAAGCAACGAATATGCGTGGATCTCATCGTTTAATAGGTCATTTTGATCAAACATGTATGTCCCCCGAATTTTCCCATATTGCCAGGTTTTAAAGCTTCGTATAAACTCTGAAGATACAGTCTGGTCACAAAAACGACGGATTTACTAGTGTGGCAGCCGCCACGCCCCTGATACAAGAACTTGTCCAGCAGGCGTGGATTCAGGAGGAGTTTGGGGTTACACTGCAAGAAAACGTGTGTATAGTACAGCAGAAGTACAACGAGGATTGTGGAAAGTACAACGACACCTGGACGGGTACCGGTACGTCATTCGGCCTCGTGGTACTTTGTACACGATCGTTGTACTTTGCAAGTACAACCAAAACAGACTAAAAATATGTCATGATTTGTTGTCTTTTTGTTGTGGTGTTTTCTTGCAGTGTATCCCCTACCCCCTTTCCCCTCTCTTGGGGGTAATTGGAAGGCCGCCTCTGGAAGGTAGCTACAAGCGCTTCTTTGCTTCTGTAAAAAGGCATAAGCTGTCACTGAAAATAGAAAGGTCAGACTTCTGACCCTTAAAGGGGTGATACTAAAATGTTCGACCCAAAAAAGGGTCATACACAAATGTATGACCGAATAAAAGGTCATACACTCATGTATGACCGTTGGAAAGGCCATCCAGAAATGTATGACCGTTGTAAAGGTCACACACAAATGTATGACCGAAAAAGGGTGATACTTTTTTGTATCACCGATAAAGGTTGATATATCCCCAAGTTAAACGAGGTCAGCCTCAGAGCCTCTTTTTTCGGTCATACATTTGGGTATGACCGTTTCTCAGTGGCATTACCCGCTCCGTAGACAAATCCTGGATCCGCGTCTGTTGTCGAGACTAGAGCGCGCTTCGTCCGCGGCTGTCCTTGACGTGGAGCCAGCTGTGGCGCCGTGGGCGGCCAGCAGTCTGATTCCGAGAGACCTTTTCGTCTCTCTCTCTCTCTCTCTCTCTCTCTGAAGCACCCATGCGGGAGCTCCCACGAGTGCGAGAGAGAGACAGACGGACGCGAACGACTCTCGGAATCAGTCTGCACAGGCGGGTCAGGTGACGCCAAACGCAGGCAGGCCGCGTCAAAGCGGCGGGACCGGGAAACAACGGAAGAGGAACGCGCTGGAATTGCTGATGAGCAAGGCGGAGGGTTGTGCGGCACAGTGGGGAGGACGAAGCGCCTCAACTCGGACCGAGACCAGTCCGATGGGATGGACTCTGTCGATGGCCGGAAATAAATCGAACAACAGCGTCAATGCTGTGGCTTGTCCGGAGGGAGAGCAGCAGCATGAAGAGCAGCACACAGTGGGCAAGAAGACCGGCGCAGGCGCGTTTTGAGCTCTAGAGTCGCTAATCAGGACCCGAATCTAGCACGTGACCCCATCCATACATTCCTCGTTCGGAGAGCAATCCATTGGTGGGGTTGCACTTTCGGTTCGAGTCCCATTTAGCGACTCTGGAGCTCGAAACGCGACTAGAGTTTTGGCTGCGTGCGCCGGCCTCCTGGCCCACTATGCAGCGGCATGAGGAGCAGCTGCAGCCAGGCGTAATGGGGCCACGGCCTCCAGTGCGGTCGCCTCCAAAGCTCTCTGGAGGAAAACCCCTCGGAGGAGAAAAATTCGAAAGGGGGTCGGAAGGAAGCTATGTGCTTTGAGGGATTAGAGCTTTTTCACTAAAACGTAAAGAGAAGAGGAATGACAATGGTAAATAGCAAATTTCTTGAGTGGTTTTGTAGTGCAACCTGAATGCTCGTACCACGTATTATGGTTGCACAAATTACTTGGATAACTATTGACAAATTGACGAAGAAGTCAGTAGCGCGCTGAGAGTGTAGCTTCGTGTTATGGTTTCGCCGAATTCAATGAAAGGTGGAACGGACAATCAGCTTGATGGAACTCATGTGCGTGCCCTTCATAGACAACAAACTGCGTCTCCTTAGTACACTCTACAAATCGAAAAGCGTACATGGTCTGCTCTAGCTGGAGCATGCCTGCAAGCACGCTCTAGCTAGCGCATGCCTGCCAAGCATGCACTAGCAAGTGCATACCTGCTATGTGCACGTTACTTGGAACATACATCTAGTGCATAAGGCATGCTCCAGCTAAAGCATGCAACGTACGCTTTCCGTTTTGTAGAGCATTCTTACAAATGCATACTTAACAAGGACACGCTTACATAGTACTACATGTTTGGCCCCGTTATTCCATTCGAATTTTTGTATCATATTTGGAATTTGCCCTTTTCTCTCGACCTTAGTTCGAGGATAAACCACCAAAGATTCGAAATTTCGAATAATTCGAGATCAAACTCTGCAAAACCGACGCAAAATCTAATGTTGTCGGATTGGGTTTGATTCAGTACCCAACTATTCAAACATTCCTACTTGTTGGATGAGCGATCAGCGAAGCCAGTTACTCCACTGGGGTTGAAAAACTTTTCCTGTCTGTGTGTGTGTCCGCACTACTTCTCCTGCACGGCTCGGCCGATCTGGCTGAGATTTTGCAGGGTCATTGGGTATGTCCTTGGCTCGCCACACGCCAAAATGCAGCATTCTATCGCAATCCATTCAGTCGTACCAACGAAAAAAACACTAAAAAAAAAACGGCAGAAAAAGTGCAACTTTTTTGTGACTTTTCATTTTAGATACATCTTTACATGGTTTCGCATGGTTTGGGAGGTGCTGATGACGAAAATAAAATCCATTATGACCCCTGACCAAAGTGTCAACCACCACTGGTGTAAATCAACTCAGAAATTTTCTGATACTTTTGCTTATCAGAACATTTCTGATGTCTGACTTCTGATGTTTTTTCGGACACCTATTTCTGATGTTTGTGTTTCTGATGCCTCAATTTTCTGATTACTTTAGTTCTGATAACATCGGCTGGATTCATAAAGAAATATATCAGAACAATCAGTTTCTTCTGTAAATATATATTTTGATCCATATGAGGCTCGGCAACGGGGAAAACGTCCTCGGGGGGTCGAAATCAAGTCCGATCCAAATCTGAAGTCGAAATTGAGCTAGCTCGTCATCAGCTCTCAAAAAGACAGTAAATGTCATCCGATTTCATAGAGATAAAAAGTGGCCTAGCCAAATCTTGCAAACAAGACACTCACCAAATTTGAAAATGAACTTACGTAAACTTTCTATTTTGCAGGGATCTCATTTTCTGAACATCAGACATCTGAAACATTTCTGACGATTATATTTCTGATAACTAGCAGTTATCAGAAATCAGATCGACTTATCAGAAACTTCTCTTTTTCTGATGTCTCTATTCTGATAACCTATGAAAGAATCTGAAAACAACACACTTCTGATAACCTATTCCTGATAAATAAATGATGTTATCAGAAAATACTCAAAATCTGATGTTTTGTTGTCAAGTTATCAGAAAATCGACCGTTTATCAGAAAATTTCTGAGTTGATTTACACCAGTGACATCGGGGCTACCTCGACTAGAATATTTTAATAAAATATACTTCGACCATTCATCACGAAGTGCACTACTCATTGCCTCAATGAACCTTAAAGCAGTTTGCCGAAGGCAAGCAGGAAGCGCCGCAGGCCAAGGTAGGTGTAACGCGAGGCGTGGATTGTCGAAACTGGCGCAGCATCGCGAAGCCTGTTACGACAAGACACGGTCTGGCGTAAACCTACCTTGTTAGATAATGCGAGAATACACGCTTGCGGGGCGGGTGGACACTGCACGCACACACACACTGCAAGAAAAGACCACAACGAAAGTACAGAAATTACTGGCAAATTTTTTATCAGGAATTTATTGTACTTTCAAAGTACAACAATTGTTGTACAATTGTTGTACAAAGTACAACGGAACCGGCATGACGAGTGCTGTGCAGTCCAGGCCTCGTTGTGGTTTGTACAATTCTCGTTGTACTTTCTACAATCCCTGTTGTACTTTTATTGTACAGTTTTTGTTGTACTTTTGTTGTACTATCTACACTTTTTCTTGCAGTGCATGCAGCACTCTGCGACTGCATGCGGGCCTTCGGCCCATGATTGCTAGGTTTGTGGACAGCAGAGAAGGCTGCTGCGCTAGCTGCAGCACTGACTGACCCTGGCTTACCACATACAATACTGTAATTCAACGAGTGTGACGTGACGCGTCATATTCGTTAGAATGTAATTGTGTCTCGTTAGTGTGATGTCTTTCACAATCATTTTAATGTTGATCCACGTTCAAACGTATCTGACATCCAAATCAAACGGCCGTGTCATGTCAAACGAGTATCGTATTCACACGAAAGTGACAAAATTCTCATTCTAACGAAAATGACGACATATTCGTTGAATAACAGTAAAGCGCGAGATCCGCTGCAATGGGCCAATCGTGGACGACGTGGCATCACTGCAAATCAATTGGTATGTTTTTTTGCCACGCCAGTGGCGATTGGCGATCCATTTTGAATGCCAAAATTTTGCATTAAGGGGCCGAATCGTCCTCGAAGTGTCAAATGTAACACTTAAGCGACCAGGGACGCCAAATTTTGGCTTTCTCAGAAGGTGATCCAAGGCGCGAGGAGGACAAATTTTGGCATTCGCAACGGGTGCTGTTTGGAGACCAATCTATTGGTGGGTCACACGTTCTTATTGCTTCCCATTTAACGATGCTGGAACTCAAAACCCGTCCGGAAGTTTGACCGCCTCCACTGGTCTTTTGGCCCACTGAGCGTGTACCCTTCACCCTCCCTCACCGTGCCACGCTTCTCGGGAAGCACAATAACAGCCCACCGGGCTCTCTGCGTATCAGATGATGCGAGTGGGCGGACAAGGACAGCGGGCATTAAACATGAATGAAGATTTAATTTGGGTGAATTCACAGTCTCCTCTGTGTACATAATTACGTTCCCTTTCATTCAAAATAAATGTGGAAACAAGCTTTATTGCTTTTGGCGCCTAGGAAGGAAACCAAAGCCGGTGCGTCGGATAAGCGCTTTTATCGTTTCCCAATTTTCAGTGCTCGTTCCAGTTTCGCCTCAGCGGACTAGTGCAGTGTAGGTCATGACACATGACCGGACAGAATAAATGTTTACGTGATTCACGAACGCGGTCGATGAGGAAAACGTGAAAGTATTACCTCCAGCGTTATGGAAGGTGGGTTGCGCCCCACCGTCCCCGAGTCGACTGGAGTCAATTACTTTTCACTCGCAATAACAACAACATGAATAGTAGCATTGTGCGCTGAAACCTATCGTAGCAGTTGTTATTGTTGTTGTCCGTTGCTACTGTGCGAACGTGAAGGGAACAAAGGACAGGGCATCAGCGATAGAGAAAATTAGTCACTCACGGCTCCGTGCATTATTAGGGCAGGAGAAGAACGTCGGAGGCGGAGGAAGGGGAAGTACCTCTTGACTCTAGTCGCATCGACGCACCAAAATTCACCAAAACCGTGGAATTCACTCAAATTTATAGAAATTCTTCACGGCAAAAGTAACGCCTGGGATTCCCCAGCGTATCATGGAGAAAAGGGCCTATTGTCTAGGCACCGCCTGGGATTCCCAGGCGGTATTTTTGCCGTGTTCTTAAAAGCGCAGTACTAGTTTTGGCCCAAAATTCATCATCATTCAACTGGAATTCAATTCATTTAAACACCAAAATTCACAGTAATTTCCCTTTGAGCCGGAGCGTGTTCACGGTAAAAGAGCCGCCTTCAATTCCAAGGAAAAGCCTTGGTTTAATTTCCAAGGGATTTGAGTGAATTTTCATAGTTGTCCAAATCGACATCAATTTTCAGAAATAGATTCCTCTCGACAAGAAAAACAAAACATGTCAACACATGTCATAGCTTTGGATGTGAAATAAGAAAGTTATCGAATTTCAAAACTACCAAATAGTCCTTTTTGGCCATTTGACAAATTTTGAAGTGAAATAACTTATCATTTTACATTCAAACTCATGACATGTGTGGACATTTTTGTTTTTCTTGTCAAGACGAATCCATTTGTTGCGCAATGTCAATTTGGACAAGTTTGAAAATATACTCAAACCCCTTAGAAAGCAAATCAAGGCATCCCCTTCGATTTCAAAGCGGCACTTTTACCGTGTTCGTGTGTGATTCCTCTCATCTTCAGTCTAGCTTTATTCACACGCTAAGGCAGAATCAGGATCCAATGGACAGCCGTGGAGATCGTTGCGCAACACTGTTTACGGTTTATTCGCGAATGTCAATTCACGGTCGTCTTGATGTCACGCTCCAGCGCGTAACCTGACGCGTGCCGTGGGGCCACGCGTTCCGCCGAGGCTAGACATTGCACAGTAGGCCAGAGACCGGCACAAGCGGCCAAAACTCTTGGCGCATAATGAGCTCACCAGGCCTCGAACCGAATGTGTGACCCCCACCAAGGGGTTCCCCCTTCGGAGGGCAATCAATAGGTGGGGTCACATGTTGGGCCTGAGTTCCATTTAGCGAATCTAGAGCTCAAAACGCGACAGCAGTTCTCACTAAGTGTTACGTACACCCAGAGAAATGAATTCTAGATTCTTGATCCTTTCAAAAAATGTTTCTTGATTCAAGAAAAAAAATTCTTGGCTCAAGAAAAAAATTCTTGGCTCAAGTAAAAAAGTCTTGAATCAAGAAATATTTCTTGAAAGGATCAAGAATCTAGAATTCATTTCTCTGGGTGTACAATTTTGTACGAGACGTCACTGTTTTTGCGGCAAATGAACTTTTCGTACAGTTATTGTACGAAAAACTGCACAAATTTCCCTATTGCACAAATTTCCCTATTTTCGTTCAGAATTGCGTACAAATTTGTACGAAAAGTTCGTATGCACAAATACTGTAAAGTCTCATTCAAAATTTGTACAGAAATATGTAGCGTGTTTCGGCCCTTTGCGCCGGTCTTCTGGCCTACTGTGCACCGTTGAGCCGAGACACGTAGGTGCCGACACAGGCCAAACAGAAACAAACGGGCGGCGAGGCGCTGCATTATTAATGATGGCCAGGACTTGTCTCCATCGCGCCCCGCCACAGCCGCCACGGCCGCCACGGCCTACCTCGCCTACGCTGCGCCGCGCCTTGGCGCCACGTTTGAGAACAAAACACCGGAGCTCCGCCGGTACTGCGGACCGGCCGCCGGTCGAACCTGGCCGGGTCACAGTGGGCCAGGAGACCGGCGCAGGCGGCCAAAACTCTGGACGCGTTTTCAGACCGCAGACTCGCCAAGTGGGACTCGAACCGGACGTATGACCCCACCAGTGGATTGCTCTCCGGACGGGGAATCCATTGCTGGGGTCACCCGTCCGGTTCGAGTCCCATTTACAGACTCGGGAGCTCAAAGCGCGTCTTGACTTTTGACCGCCCGCGCCGGTCTTCCGGCCCACCGTGCAGCCCGAGCCCGGGCAACCTGGCCAATGGAGCAGGGAAATTAATGACAAGTGCTCAATTTTGGGGCCATTATTCTGACGAGACGGGTGCCGTGTTCGCCGATAAAGGGCGAAAAAGGGCAAGGCAGTGTGCGACAGAAAGGCCGGCGGTGTGACCTGGCACTAACGTGGAGGACCTTGGAGGGCCCATTGTGACCAGCGCAGTGACAAGGCGCATTTCGAGGCCTCGGCACTCTTTCTCCGCGGCGGTCCCTTACCAAAGCCCCGGATGCACGCGGTGCCTTGGTGCTCAGTGGGCCAGGAGACCGGTGGAGGCCGCCAAAATCGCGGACGGGTTTTGTGCTCCAGAGTCGCTAAATGGGACTGGAACCGAACGTGGGACTCTGCCAATGGACTGCCCTTCGAACGAGGAATTTATCAGAGGGGTGACACGATCGGTTGGCGTCCCGTTAAGCAACGCTGGAGGATCAAAACGCGTCTGGAGTTTAAGCCCCCTGCGCCGGTCTTCTGGTTCACTGTTGGCCGGTTGGACGCGTGCCACACCTGACGGGTTTCCTCGCCGCACTTCCAACACACACACACACACACACACACACACACACAGACCTCCTTCCCTCCTACCCCTCCCACTAGCCTCAGGGGGCTGTCACTCTCATTTCAGGTATACACAAGATGACGGGGTCACGGGAATGTTACTAGGAATTACGCGTAAAGTTTCGGAAAATTGGTTCAAAAACGTGAAAAAGGACAGGATGTTATCAAGGATTACCAGCTATGGTACACGGAATTCCCAGAGTCAAGGCCGCCTCGCACTAGCCACTTTCGTTCGGGTTCCGAAACTCCGCCATGTCGATGAAGTAAGCAGGACCCGAACCTGCCCATGACGGCGCGGGGGACAGAGCAAGAGACCCCTCCAACCTCCTCCCACCTTTCTTTCCCCCCCTCTGGTCTTCTCTTGTCAACCTCCTTACGAGCTTCCTTCCTGGAGGCGCTCTTCTTGATATGCCCTGTGGGCCTCCCACCGCACAAGCAGCTGCTACGCCGCCCGACGACAGGCCGGCCGACGAGGCGTCACTGACATCTAGAGGCAACCAAGTCTCGGCTGAATGTGTGCACTCTCACTCTCATCCGGGCGAGGGAGCAACCACTTGGAATTTTCACGTACACAGAATTCTTTAAAGGAAGGGATTTTGTCGGGATTTCGCGAGATTTTCCAGCAATTAGCGTCATAATTATGCAAGATTTTGAGGGGTTTTTATAGAATTTCGCGAGAGTTCACCAGATTTTGTTGGGATTTCACGAAAATTCAGCAGATTTCGAAGATATTTCACCAGATTTCAAAGCGATTTCACCAGATTTCGCGGAGGATTTCGGCCAGTCGGGTGTACACAGGATTTCGCGAGTGGTTGCCCCCTTCCATCCGGGCAGTCGCTTTTCGTCAGCCGCTTATGAAGACCGACGGCAACTTTCGCACCGTTTGGCCCCATATTACGGTTGCACGACCTTTCTTCATAAAGAATCAAGTGTTTTTCAACGCCCAGCAAAGAACATAAGATGTCTCAAAAATGAGGGACGTTCGCCACCGTCAAGGGCATTGACGTTGCCATGGTCAGTGAACTTGATGAAGGGAGTTGGCGCCAAGAAGTGAGGCGGAAAACGACCGAGGGGTTGCTTGTCGAGAGCAAAGACAATAATACTGAGGAGGGCGAATCTGTGTGGTGCGGTGTAAGGGGGAAAAAAAGCGACAGACGAAGGAACACAAAGTAGGCCAGAAGACCGGTGGAGGCGGTCAAAATACGAGACGCGTTTTGAGCTCCAGGGGCGGTAAATGGGACTCTACCAAACGTGTGATCCAACCAATGGATTGCTCTCCGAACGAGGAATCCGTTGGTGGGGCCACACGTTCAGCTCGAGTCCCATTTAGCTCAAAAAGCGTCTACAGTCTTGGCCGCCTGCGCCGGTCCTCTGGCCCACTGTGGCGTGGGAAGCGTTCCCGGAGTGAAGACTTGCCGGGGGGAAGGGCTCTCGACTGAAACGAGCCCCACTCCACCGCCCGCCTATTATTTCCCATTCCTAGCAGGGCTCCCTTTCCCTTCATCTCGCAGAAGGCGAGTCACCAAACATTCAAAGTCCCGCAGTCGCGCCGCGTTTGGCGCGCTCTGACGGCAAAACGATCGGGAATTCCATTTCGGGATCCTTGTCTAAGCCGATCGGCGGCGGGGCGGCCGGGAGCAGTGCCGGAAGCGATGCCGGAAGCGTGGGCAGCGCAGCCAAGCCACTTTGCGCCGTGTATTGTCCCGGCCCACAGTGGGCTAGAAGACCGGCGCAGACGGCGAAAACTCTAGAGACGCGTTTTGAGCTCCAGAGTCGCTAAGGACTCGAACCGAAAACGTGTGACGCCCCACCAATGGATTCCTCGTTCGAATAACAATCCATTGGTTGGGTCACACGTTCGGTTCAAGTCCCATTTAGTGACTCTGGACGCGTTCGGAATTTCGACGGCCCCCGCCGGTCTTCTGACCCACTGCGCGTGCGGCCAGCGCCTCGCCGCCGTCACTGAAAATCGTTTGCAAATCGGACCGGTAAATAGCGGCACCCGCGAAGCACTTGCCAAGCCCTCAACATCTATTCCATTACCGAGGTTCACATTTGCAGGGGAACACACACACACACACACACACACACACACGGCACGGACGAGCACGTACGCCAACAGCAAAGACCCAACGCTTAGCGGCGAGGCAGCATTGGAACGCGTTCCGTCGCGTGGCGCCAAACCAAGCGAGGCGTGCTCCACAAAACCATCAAGGGGAGGGGGACACCAAGAGCCGCGAGCTGCGGCACCTCCAGGCCCCCACCACAGTGGACCGCCAGAAGACAGGCCGAAACTCTAGACCGATGGGGTAAATAACTTTTGCGTAACGTCCTGCACACAAAAGCTCTGTATTGCGCGTTAAACACGCAATAGTAATACCATTTTGGGGTCAAATGTGACCAATTTTAGCATTTCAGTCCCGTAATACACGGGTTATGCCACCGTAGTACAGCGTAATACCGAGTAATCTGTACACAATTTTCTTGACGCGTTTTGAGTCCCAGAGTCGCTAAATGGTACATCGAGTGGTACTTGAACCGAAAGTGTGACGTTACCTCAATAAAAAATTCCTAATGTCGTGTTAAGCTACTCTGGAGCTCAAAACGCGTCCGGGATTTTGTCCGCCTTCAACGGTCTTCTGGCCTATACTGTGGATCAGTCACAGAAAGTAGTATTTTCCCCATAAATGGTTCGTTAAGTTTTTTGTCGACAAATGTAGTGCAGACACTGGGGTCTGTTCAAAGCATTTTCGTCAATCATATATATATTTATTTATTTATTTTTTTGTTAGTTTTAGGTCGGAGCGTGGTTTTGGCTTTGCAGGGAGGTCAGAGACGTCCATGATACGCATGTCACATTTTTGTAGGGAATTTTGTGAAACTCATTCATGGCAAGATATAAAAACTCGCTCCTCCACGTCGGCGGCAGGGTGGGGACGACGGCGCGACGCCGACCTACTACAGCAGCAGTATGAAATGATTGGTCCCAACAATGTCGGGAACAAAGTTCGCTAGCCGCAGTAACTACACCGACGGGGGTGACTTTTGCCGGGCAATTCCAGCGACCCGCCGCTATCACTGGCCTTTTCTCCATGGTAAAACACTCATCAATAGAGAATCAACCGATATTCCTAGGAATTTCCCAAGATCCTTGTGGGACTTGACCGATATTCCCGGAAATTTCTGGAGATCTTGCTGGGAATTGACTTGATATTCCTGGGAATTTTCAAAGATCTTCGTACCCAGGAACTGACCGATATTCCTGGAAATTTTCGGAGATCTTCCTGGAGCCAATATTCCTGGGTATTTCCGGAGATCGTCCTGGGAATCGACCGATATTCCTGGGTATCGAAGGAGATGGATTTACCGGATCCGGTTACGTCAAAACTGAATAAAATGTTCAAGGCATTGTCGTACGGTCGTGAACCGGCGGCGGCCCGTGGGGTTACACGTGCAGCAAGTCACCGGAACGGGAAACTTGTGACTGCAGGGAAATTTCGGAAAGTCCACAATAAATGTTTTTTTCCGATTTTGTACGTGGCCTCTCTCAGCTTTGAGCATGCGGAATTATTTTGGGTAGCTTGAAACAATTTTAGGGTAACTTAACACACTTAAAACCACGTGTTTGGTCTCTGAAGAAGGTTATCGAGGTTATCACCAAAACCAATGTTTTTAATGATACCAGTTTAAGACTTGCAGTTAAATTGAAAATAGTCTTCAAATGAAACAAGAATCAGATGAAGTGTTGTTTCCCCTGCTGTCTCAAGTTAGCCGAGATTAACGTGCGCAGAATCACACATATTCGTGTGAAATTTCGTTCCAATATGTGAGAGCACGTGAAAAAATTGCACAAAGGAATGCAGTGTATCGTTTTCACGCTGCGTGTGTTTTGCGTACTCGCGTCGCTACAGAACGCCCTGTGAGGTGCGACGGAACGACCCTACGGAATCAGCCTGCTGGAAGTGCACTCCAAAGAGCAGACTGTCGGTGCATGGCGCAGCCTGGCTGTCCGTTTGTCTACCTTGAGACAATGGGAGAGAGAGAGTTTCGCACACGTGGCACGCCTGTCAGAAATCATGTGTCGCCCGGTATTGCCACATACGCTGCACGTGACACGCTAGTAGTTTCACATTTCACTGCGAAGCAATCGGTACGTGTTCCTTGTCATTCCAGTAGTGGCGCACAGTGGGCGAAAAGACCAGTGCGGGCGGCCATAACTCCAGACCCGTTTTGGGCTCCAGACTCCACTTGGGAGGACTCGAACCGCGGTCGTGTGACCCTAGCAGTGGAATTCTCAATTCGGAGAGCAATCCATTGGTAGTATCACACTTTCAGTACGTGACACACCAAGGTCCAAAGCGTACAATGATTTTTAGATTTTTTAAAATTGTTATTTTTTTATTTTATTTATTTATTTTTTTCACCTCTATTGAGTACAATTGATTAACTTACAGGGGTTTAGGGGCCTCAAGTGAGATACACCAAAGGATGTGAGGTTTTTACTCACTATGAAACCAAATTAAGAAGAAATGACATAAAAACACTCTGTAAACCGGGGGAAAATAATTGCTTTTTTTCTTTTTAAGTTATTTTTTTAACGTTTGATTTTTTATTAATTTTGATTTTTTTTACTCGTGTACAATGATTTTTCCGAGTGAGCCCCTCTCGCTCCGGAGCCCTGGACCTCACAACGCGTCGTTAGTTTTAGCCGCCTGCGCCGGTCTTCTTGCTAACTGTGCGGCGCCAGTATTGCCCCAAGTAGCGCGCGCACACCTGCGCCCCGTGCCGGCACGTCGACCCCACCCCACCTGGGCACGCACTCCGCGTCGTTTTATTCCGGCTGATGATTCTCAGAAAGCGAATAAGATGCGCGCCTGCGCCGCACCGAGCACGGGGGGATCGAGGGGTTACCCACTCCGCGAATCATGTGTACACTCAACCTGGGAATCATTCGAATTCTTTCAAAATTTTATCGAATATCCTTTTAATTTCGATGGTATGCTGTCGTAATCTTGCAATAGTGTCCAAAAACACAAAGAAACAAAGGAATTTCTTTAAAAATCCTCACTTTTTCCTTGGAATTTGTTCGGGAATCGTGGGAATCCGGAATCGTGTGTACACCAAAACAAGAAGTGGGTAACCCCTCGGGGGGGGGGGGGGGGGGGGGGGGGGAAACAAACTGGGGGCGAAGGCGCTGTGGTATTTTCTTCCGAGCTGCACTCTAAATGTTTAAGTAGAATTTTGTACGTGTCACTTGCACGATTTTGTGCATGCGTTGTAGTTGCATAACATTATGCGTGAAAATGCAGAAACTGAGCAAATTTGTGCACAATTTTATGCAAAACGTTTTGCAGATTTAAAATCATGCATCACCAGGGTTGTTAACGTTACTTTAACGAGTAACGGCGTAACGACGTTATCGTTACCGTTGCTGTAACGATATCGGTAACGCGTTACATTTTAAGAAACCAGTAACGTAACGACGTTACCGAATAGGAGTAACGCGGTAACGGCGTTACCGTTACCGTGACACATCTAAAACAGCTACAATTCTTCTTTTTAGCAGTGTTTTCCTTCTTTTGTGGTCAGACTTTTCTGCCATTTATGTCTTCCTCTGTCGTCTGCGGCGGTCCTCATTATTGTTTGTTGGTAAAATTTGCCTGTTGCCTGTTGTACTAAAGCACATATCTAAAAAGATGATTTTATGTGCTCCTTTTAAATTTTCTTTAATTTGGAGTAACGGTAACGCCGTTACTGTGTTACCAGTAACACCTTACTTTTCCAAAAGTTGGTAACGTAACGACGTTATCGTTACTCAAACTAAAAAACGGTAAGGCGTTACCTTTTAAAAGTAACGTTTACAACCCTGTGCATCAATCCACGTGTGATTTTGTACGTAGCGTGATTGTAGGACGGGCTACACTTCTACCTTTAGAAGAGATTAGGATTCAATTAGGGCCGTGCGAATCAACGCTTTTCACTTTGAATCAAATCTGGTCATGAAATTTAGTGAATCGAACCGATCTGCAACTAGTTAGGATTCAAAAAGTTGTCCGTTTTTAATGACCATAAAAAGGCGTTTTGCGATCGAGACGTTGGTGAAGCTATTCGTCGAACTATTTGCTTTTGAACCGACGAAATAAAGCAGAGGCAGCCCAAAAAGCGTTTGCAGCTCCAAGTAGTCGCGAAGCAAGACTCGATCCGGACGTGTGACCCCACCATTGATTTCTCATACGAAGGTCAATCCATTGGTGTGGTCACTTGTCGGTTTGAGTCTCATTCAGCGATTGAAGGGCTCTCAACCCATCCGTGATTTTGACCGCCTCCAACGGTCTTCTGACTCACTGTGCGGTGGTGGTGCAACTCGAAGTCGCAGCCCTCTCGAAATCCCCCAGGCTCCTGGCTCCTGGCTCCTTGGCGCTCCCAGACCGTCGAAGCGTTCCTACGGCCTTTACGGGGTCCTAAAGGCAGCAAAGTAACGGCGAAATGAACGCGTGACTGTAAACGCTGCCGAGCAAACAAACTGCCCGTCAATTTAGTAGTTCTGCGCCGTCAAAAATGATGAAGTATGTTACAGCTGACGTGTGAACTCCGATGCATCTGGGAAATTTTCCCACGTTTGGCAACACTGCGCGCGGCTGCGCGAAGGCGTTGTTGTTTTCAGAAATGCCAACCTCAAATGTTCCTTCCTGTTTGATTCGGAGTGGAATTGGCTATTAATCTGCGTGCATGTGAACATACATATGTCAATAACCATTCATTAATGTTGTTTAAGCGTTACTAAAAGTTCTTTTCTAAGGGACAATGGAACATATAGCTGCACCTTTCAGCGAGGTTTGATGGTACTTCTGAATCCAAGACGAAACGATCTTGGGACGGCGGCTGTGCACTTTTCTAACCTCAAATCATTCAAAACTGGGTGAAATGGAATATTTTACTGCACGTTTCTGTAAATAGCTTGACCTCCAGGTATTACGAGACTGTCATAAATGTCTGTTTTTGACGCAAATTGAAACGCAGCTGGTCCTTTACGTAAGTTTTAGAATTATTGTTAATGGTCTGCCAAACATGAACAGAAATTCACACAACGCCGTCCTAGCCTCAGCTATATTCGTTAAACCAGAACAATGAGTTTAACTTCGTGACTACCTGGATTTCTTAAAATCATAATTATTTTTTTTGTTTTATTTGTGGGGTTTAGGCTTTGTTTTGGTCAATCGTTGCCTGTCGTTCCTTCGCCAAACGGATCGGGACTCTGACGCAACCGATCCCTCAAAGGGAAAACTTCGGGCCCTTAAAAAACAGTTCATTTTCTCAAGGCCTTTTTAATTAGATCCCGGCCCTTTTTGTGTCCGCGCCTTACCTGTGTAAGCCAGCTTTATTTTGGAACGCGTTGGCGGCTCACACTCAGACACAAGGGATGCTCCATGACATTGGCCTCTGCCTGTTTTTCCACTTGTTCCCACGCGAAAGCTGTACTTCACTTTTTAACCTTTCCACTCGAAAAGATTGGCCTGCGAAGTTGGGCAACGCCCACGTCGCCCCCCGCCCTTTGAGTTCCCCTTATTTCATTGGCCTTGTCGGAGACCTGGGCAGTGCACAGTCGCCCAGAAGACAGATGGAGGCGGTCAAAATCTCGGACGGGTCTTTACCTCTGGAGTCGCTAACAACAGGACTCGAACCGAACGTCTGACCCCACCAATGGGTAACTGCTCTCCGAACGAGGAATTCATTGGGGCGGTCACACGTTCGGTTTGAGCCCTGTTTAGCGACTCTGGGGCTCAAAACGCGCCTAGAGTTTTGGCCGCCCACGTCGGTCTTCTGGCCCACTGCGCAGTGTTCAGCGTGGGCCGAGCTCACAGGCTTCATCATCGGCAGCAGTAGGCCGAAATGTATGCAGACGGTCAAACGGAACAACACTGTGAAAGCGTGATTCGGCAACTCTCGGAGTTCTATGGTGTATGTCAGCTGCTCACAGTGAAGATGAGTCCGCCCTTTTTGAAGACAAATAGAATTTCGCCAAACTGGGTGCATGTCCTGACTGTGTTATTCTTTTTTTGAAACGGAGCTCTGAGCCTAAGACAATAGCAGCACCTTTGACGCAGCTTTTGTTAAATGAGAGACAGTTTCTCCGATATAGATATACCACAGGTATATAATCCTTCGTATGACGAAGAATTTTGCTACATAATACGAAGTATATCTTGGCAGAATATACAGTGCCTTTGTTTTCTTCGTATTACAAAGCGATGCTCTGCAGACTTTTTTTTGTGCAGTCATACAGACATGAAGACAGATACACTCTCCTCAGGCTCGTACTGAGCTGTTCTTGAATAACGTATTGACGTTTGTGCACATTAATGAGCATATTTACATTTTTATATTTTTTTGGTTTTATAAAAAGTATTATCTATTGCGTCTTGACATATCTGTTAAGTTTCTGAACGAAATTCTATTAATGTCGACAAACGGTAATGAATACAAGGTAGGTTTACGACCGTGTCTACGGGCTTCGCGATGCTGCGCCAGTTACGACAATCCACGCCTGGCGTTTACACCTACTTAGTCCTCCAGCCGCAAGACAGCCAAGGACTCGCGCCGCCCTCAAGACTCAAGGCCTTTGGAAACTCGATTCGGCGAGCACGACGCGATGCGTGCCTTATTCTGGCGGCCACAAGACCGGTACAGGCGGCCAAGACTCTAGACGCGTTTTGGGGCTCCAGAGTCGTTTAATGGGACTTGAACTGAGCGCCGGCTGGGACTCGAACCCGTGACACTGCACGCAGCCCATTCTTCCCCCCGGAAATGGTGCGCATCGTTAGGGTGGTCCGGCCCGAGGAGCGGCCCACTGTGGACTAGAAGACCGGCCAAAACTCGAGACGCTTTTTGAGCCCCAAAATCTCTAAATGGGACTCGAACCGACCGTGTGATTGCTCTCCCAGTTGATTGCTCTCCGAACGAGGATCCATTCGTGGGGTCAACACTACACACTAAATCCTTATGTACTTTTTTGTATATAGTTATGCACGATTTTGCACATGCGTTTGTTATGCATAATATTATACGTTGTTATGCATAATTTATTCATAACTATGTATAAATTATACGTTGTTATGCATTATATTATACAGAAGCATACGCATGTGCAAAATCGTTCATAACTATGTACAAAAGAGTGCATAAGGATTTAGTGTGTAGGTCACACGTTCGGTTAGAGTCCTGGTTAGGAACTGTGGAGCTCTACACACGTGTACCGTTTTGGCCGTCTGCGCCGGTATTCTGGCCCACTGTACGACCTGGCCCAGGCGCTGCTGATGGAGCACGATATTCGTTTGACGGAAAGGCTTTCACGGAAAGCGCTTGACTCAGCTCGCGCTGCTGCGCTGCATATTCGCCCGTCGGCCTGCGGCGCCGCGCCCAGACAACGGCAGTATCTCTCGCCGGCCTTAAAGACGAGCAGCTAATCGAGTGGTGCTTATCGAACCCTCGAAAGTTTTGCACGCGATCTGGGCCGTTATTGGCACTGGGAGAGGACCACGATGGAGAAGGAGAAGGAGGAGGAGGAGGAGGAGGAGGAGGAGGAGGAGGAGGAGGAGAAGGAGAAGGAGAAGGAGAAGGAGAAGGAGGAGGAGGAGGAGGAGGAGGAGAAGGAGAAGAAGGAGAAGGAGGAGGAGGAGGAGGAGGAAGAGGGAGAGAAATGCACCATGCAGTGGGTGCAAGAGGGGAACGAACCGGCAGTGGTTCAAGACGACACGTTGCTTAGGCCTATTGAGTGAACTTATTACCGAACTAAGTAACCGGGAAGAAGAGACAACCAGCCAAGAATGCCCTCAAAGGTTTGTATACACTTAATGTTTATGTAGAATTTTGTACAGGGTGATGCATGGTTTTAAACCTGTGGCACGTTTTGCATAAAATTGTGCACAAATTTGCATAAATTTATGCATTGCTACGCACAATATTGTGTAAAGTCCCCGCATGCACAAAATCGTGCAAGTGTCACGTACAAAATTCTACCTAAACATTTAGAGTGTACTACTACGAACGACTGAGGTATTTCGATGCTTTCTTTTTGGCACTACTAGAAAACACGGTACAGTTGTTTTAGAAAAGTATTCTGTAGTATTACAAAACTATGTGTTTTGTTATGTTATACAAAACTGTTCTCTGTATTACGATAGAAATTGCGTCATAACATCTTCGGGTGGTTCTTGTCACGTCTTTGAACTGTACCAAGTCCTAAAATGTTTTGTAATGCGAAGAAGTTTTGTAATACAAATGAGACAGCTTTGTATTACTAAAGCAAAGTTTGATTACAGCTGCACCGTGTTTTCTAACACAAAAAGAAGTTTTGTAATACAAGACTTGTGCAAACTTTTGTTTCGTAATGTTAAGAAAAATCCTTAGTACATACTTATGAGTAGTGTGTTTTCTTTTAAAATACCTGGGGATCAGCGATCCAGTTATGTAAATGGAAGTGGCTGCAGGAGGCTGGAAGCACCTTTGGTTGAACGGGTGACTTTGTCATCGACACCTTCGCGAGCACCGCCACAGGGTGGGCCGCCCGGCTCGCGATCGTGAAAGGGGTCAATTAAACGGCACCAAAAAAAATTCCAATGCTAACGCATTGCACGGTGTTCCGGTATTCTAAGTTTAAAATATTAATTTATGTTCATTATTGGTTGGAGATTTTGAGTTGGTAGCGGAAAAAAGGGGGTAAATTTTTTTTGTTAAAAGTTGGCAACAATATGCTTGGCGAGGCAAAAGAAACGAGTAGTCGCGCATTGAAACTGCCTCTTGATTGTTGTTGAAGCGGATTTGTTTGGCTTGCTTTTAAAGGCTGCGGTTTCTCATGTCATGTTTTCCTTCATTCACTGGAATAGTTCTGACCCACAACCTAACAATAGTTCGGTGGTTGGTTTGACAAACTCATAAAACTGGAAAGGGATGGTTTTAAAACGCGGGTGATCTTTGTTTGAGAAGTATGAGCACTGAAAGTCGCGAGGTGGAGAGCAGAAATCATGGTGGTAACTGAATCAGGTTTGACCGGAAGTCTTCGGTATTGGTCGGTTTGAATTGAGCGCATGCGCAGGAAGAACATTTTGAATTTCCCGCCATTGTGCTTTGTTTCTACTGGTCAGTTTGAATTTTGACGGGTGGATCGTATTCGTTTCTATGGAAATGATTTATTCATGTTTTTCGTATTAGACCGTAACGTAGACAAGTTTTCGTTAATTTAATGAGTCAAAAGTTTGAATTTTCTACTGAGGCACATTTTGTCTTTGAAAAGTTTCTCGATAAAACCAACGGTTAAGGGTGTTTGATTGTTGAAGTTTTATGTTTTAACAAATTACGCAAAATTTCCACGATAAATTTTTAAAAACTTCCCGCTACCCTTATTTTTTTATCGTAACGAATGATTTGGCGGTACTCATTTTCCAAAACCGAATAGGATATAAAAAAGAAGAAGCGGAGCCGTCAAAAACAATAGGGGTCCTCCTTCGTCGGAACCCCTAAAAAAACGTCCATGGAGCGTACAGGAACCCTGTGTGGACTGCGGTAGCCCCTCGCGGCCCGAGTGGGATCCAAGTGGGGTTAAGGCTAATTACCAGAAAGGGGGAGGGGCGAGGGGAGGCGGGGGGTGGGCACGGGAGGGTGGGCCCATCGCAAGTTCACATCTCCAGTCGGTAAAGCACTAAGGCAGACCGCCCACGGAGTCCGTCCAGGGCCACGACCGGACCGCGCGAGGTCACATGCTCGCTGTGTGTGTGTGTGTGTGTGTGTGTGTGTGTGTGTGTGTGTGTGTCTGTCTGCGTCTGTGTGTGAAGGGGGAGGGGGCAGGCACTGTCCCTTCCACATACTCATCGTTCCAGACGCGCATCGTGAGACCAAGTTCTGCCGTCTACGCTCGCTCTCATTCTCATTCCAGGGTTCAGCGAGGAGATAGATAGGGGGAAAGGGGCAGGGGGAGGTTGACAAGAAGGAGGGGGCAAGGGTTAGGGACAAGCGGACAAAGAAGCTGCAGCTGGGATTGCGGAGGGTGGGACTGTGGGGGCCACTTAACTCATGTTGCGAGCAGACCGGGCACGACCCCTGACGCCTGCACGCGCAGTCAAGGGGAGGGGGCTGGACCAGGCCGCTGACCCTCCGCGCCGCAGACACGACGGCACGGCAGGCGCGCAGTGGGCCAGAAGACCGGTGCAGGCGGCCAAAACTCTGGACACGCTCTGAGCTCTAGAGTCGCTGAACAGGACTGGAACAGAATGTGTGATCCCACCTATTGCCACCTATGGATTCCTCGTTCGGAGAGCAATCCATAGGTGGGATCACACGTTCGGTTCGAGTCTAATTCAGCGACTCTGGAGCTAAAATAAAAACGCGCCCGGGATTTCGACCGCCTTCAATGGTCTTCTGGTCTACTGAGCACGGCATGGCAGGCCACGCCACATGCCACGAGTGTAGCGAGGAAAGATGACGGCAGACATCACACTAAACTCTTGTGGACTTTTTAAATGCATAATTATGCACTTTTTATGCATAGTTATGCATGCACAGATACATACGTTACGTGTGTATAATATTATGCATCATTGTGTACATTTTGTGCATCTTCTTGCATAAAGTGTACACAATGATGCATAATATTATACACACCTTACGTACGTTTCTGTGCATGCATAATTATGCATTAAAAAGTCCACAAGATTTTAGTGTGATGTGGCAGGCTGTCTGCGAAGAGGGAGCGGGCCACCTGTGCGGTGCACAGCTAGCCGAAAGTCATGTTTTGTGAAAATTTGCTGTCGTTTTATGGTAAAATCATGGATGATACTTTTTAATTATGGTATAGCAATTGATGACATCGTCATCAATGCTCCTCTAGAAATTGCAAGGGCGTGACGACAAGATCATCACCTTGTTTCATGACATTTTTGTACTGCAAAAATAACCGGAAAAAAATGCTCAGACAGCGATATTGGCCTTGATTTCCCCTATAAAATACCACCCTCTATTTGTGATTAAAAAAGACACTTTTTTCCGGTAGCATACATCCATCAAGGTATGCACCATGTTCGGTCTCATAAATGTGCCTCGCCCCTTGTAGGGAGAGATGTCTCATTACTCGATTTGCAGCGTGAGCAGCTATAATTCAGCGAGTACACTGAGAATGTCATAATCAGGACTAAAATTTTGGTTCAAGTATTTCTTATTTCCTAAATTTGGGTGATAAATTTGGTATTGATCAAGACTATTTCATTTTTAGTGTATAGGTGACAAAGCACAAATAACGCGAAGTATTCAGATGAGGATTCCATCATAAGATAGTTTGAAGTAATTTTAGAAGTAAGTCTGCAGCGAGAGAATGCTGTCTCCTCCTTGGCGGCCCACAGTGGGCCGAACGACCAGTCGAGGAACCGATCCTGTGACCCCACCAATGGATTGCTTTCCGAATAAGGAATCCCTTGGTGGGATCGCATGATTGGTTTGAGTCCCTTTAATGACTCTGGAGCTGAAAATGCGTCAAGAGTTTTGGCCGCCCGGGCCAGTTTTGTAGCCCACTGTGTGGCCCGTGATCGGTGCATTATCGCCCTAGTGCCGCGCAGCAGAGAGGTTTCGGCCGCCGCATTGCTGCCACGGTATTGCCCCAAAATGTCATTGAATGTCGTCAAAAATGTCAGCGAGCTGGCTCAGACCTCCGCGTACAGGTTTGCCAGTTGGCTGTTAGCGGCTACCCGCTCGATTGGTGGCGATCATCAAAGAGTCGCCCAAAACCGTCCCGTGGCTGCGCTGCACAGTGGGCCGCAGGTGGCCAAAACTCTCGACGCGTTTTGAGCTCCAAAGTCGCTCAATAGGACTTGAACCGAACGTGTGACCCCGCCAATGGATTGCTCTCCGAATAAGGAATCCCTTGGTGGGTTCCGCCTCTCGGTTCAAGTCCTTCTTGCGACTCTGGAACTCAAAACGTGTCTAGAGTTTTGGCCGCCTGTGCCGGTCTTCTAGCCCACTGTCGCCCACTGCGTCCCCGCGCCGTGCGTTGGCGCCACTGCGTGAATCTTTCATCGGGCATCTGGATGGCCAGGATCCGTCATAAAGCGGGGCACTAAAAGGGCACAGCGACATGCCAAATGCTGAATGTGAAAAGTATGGTAAATCCGGGCCAGTGCAGGCAGAAAGCGCAGAAAGCTTAAAGGTCCTCGGTGGCATTGGGGTGAGCCCGTAGCAACACAGTGGGCCAGAAGACCGGCACAGGCAGCATAAACTCTACACGCGGTATGAGCTCCCAAGGCGCTAAATGGGAATGAAACCGATCGTGTGACCCCATCAATGGATTCCTCGGTCGGAGAGCTATCCATACGAGGGTTCACACGTTCGGTTCCAGCGACGCTGGAGCTCAAACACTGTCCGGAATCCCGACTGCCTCCGCCGGTCTTCTAGCCCACTGTGCGCAGCCCGGCGCAGCCCAGCGCAGCCCAGCGCGACTGCTCGATGAGAACATTAAGCGAGATGGCGTACAGTACACGCCAATAACGCGCGCGGATAGGTCAATAGTAACGATCCCGGGGATAGATTGGCTGATAGAGAACCGTTCGGGCGCGGACTCCGATGATATCTGAACCCACTGTGCGTGGGCAACGCCCCTACGCGTCGAGGTTGTTGACAAAACTATTCTGGTTATTCGCAAGCGCAATGGGTCCTAATGAAAAAGTGCGATCTCCAAACGACGCGCAAAGAAAGTTCGATCTCCTATGCCTGGCCATAGGAGATCGAACTTTCTTTGCGCGTCGTTTGGAGATCGCACTTTTTCAATAGGACCCATCGCGCGTGCTTTTTTTTTTTTTTTTTTTCGTGTGTACCTACAAGCAAGGATTTTACACCTTGTGTTCGTCGGTCTTGCTCTAAATTTACAGCTGCGCCCTTTATTATCGTCATCGAAGACAGGTTCATCACCAACGTTACGAACCGAATGTGCGACGCGACCCCACCAATCAATGGATTCCACGTTCACACGTTCCCATTTAGCGGCACCAGAGCTCCAAACACGACCGGGATTTTAACCGCCTCTACCGGCCCACTGTGCAGTCCGCCCTTTTTCCCCGGCACGCCTTCCTCGTCACGACACGCCAGTTGGGATGCCTAGCCGTGCGGCGCGCCGTGGCAGCGCAGCGCCCACTCACAGTGGCTCCGTCACACACGACATGATTGATGCCCACTGCGACACAGGTCCCAGCCACACGTGTCTCGGCCGCGCCGCACACGCAGGGCCCACGAGCATTACATCACACTGTTTTCTTTATTAGGCTGAGCTAAAGAAAGCCTGTGGTGCATAGCTGCGCGTGAAATCGAGTAATAAGCCCGTGAAATGCACGAATTCGTGCGCAACTACGCACAAGGTGCCGTAGAACAACGCACATTTTTGTGCTTACACTCTCAGACTCGTATTGACTTTTTAACTCTTACCAAAAAGTTGTGTGTGCAAACGTAATATGTACTAATTTTCTCTTTAGCTTTTGCACGTTTTTGTTCATAATACAGAGTATTTAGTCCATAGACCCGAGTTTTTGTGGTAGCAAGGGTTTTTTTTTGGTTTCTACATGATCCATTGACAACTTATTTTAAAAACGATCCAAACTGTGCATAGCTTAAGAGAAAATATTGCAATTTACGTCTGCTAAAAAAGCTTTGTAAGCAAGAAAACAAATGTTCATGTAAGACTGAGAGTGTTGCTTCATTTTTTTAAAACATTTGCTCGATTCCCTGCAAAGCTACGCTCAAAAATGTGCATAGTAACTTAGTGTAAGTGAAGTCGGCGACACGTGGCTGATCCCTTTAAGGGCAAATTTAAATTGTTTCCCTTTTCCATATAATACTGGAACAAAAATGGAAGTATTGAATAAGGGAGGTTGGGGCAGTTCCTAACAACCACCCACATTAACGCAATGGAGGCCCTTTAAAGAAATGTGAGCGTGAACCATCTCTCATTTCAAGGATTTTATTGATTTACAATCGACACGGTCGGGACCGGTGCAGTTGAATGGCCTTGAGAAGAGTATGAAAGTGCGCTACACTCTAAATTGCTATGTAGTTTTTTGTGCATAGCTTTGAACGAAATTGAGCATACGTTTGGAAATGCACGAATTCGTGCGTAGCTAAGCATGAAAATGTGCATTGTTATGCAGCACCTCGTGCGTTGTTGCGCACAAATCTGTGCATTCCACGCGTATGCTCAATATCGTGCAAAGCTATGCACGAAAAAACTACATAGTAATTTAGTGTGTACACTTGAAATCGGTCAAATCATAAATATCCATGCCACGGGAGTTTCCGTCTGGGCTTCCCCGGTAAACGATCATCCCCTGGGCAATTGTTTTATCTTTTAGAAGTTTGTTTTACGAACGTAACGCACCCGCAGACATTGACGAAACCCTGAACCAGCCTGGCGGGGAGCAGAATGAATTGGTTTGTGTAACCCTGCGGCAGTTCGTATCACATTTGGATGGGGCACTTCGTAACAAGGCAAAATCGCTTTGAACGAACATCTTAAAATGTCGAAAGCGTGGGTAACGGTGACTTTTTGTAATTCTAGGACGTGTGGATGGAATTTTTCATGTTTGTATCAGAAATTGCATGAAAATGCTACAATTGTGGACCGTTGGACGCTAAAAACTTTAGACCCTCCGATACGTGTTTATTCCGACCCAGAAGTAGTACGTGATAACATCTTATATTCGTCTCTCTGAGACGGATCCATTGCCATAAGCATGTTTATAAGTTCGCATTTTGAAAAATGTACCGTTTTTATGCATGCTTAAATTTAAATTCAAAATTTTCAAAAACCACGTCAAAATGTCAACACTTTCTTTTCAAGGTCTATTTCATTACTTAAGCGTTATTTTGTGCAGCCCTTACTGGCCTTAGTTGGCTGCTATACGGTTGTTACAAACTGCCGCGGGGCAGTTCGTAACAGATGCAAGGGTTCGAATTTCGCCTTGTAAACGAACTTGTGAGCGTCTACAGACGTTACCTAGTCTAGGTAATGGGTCACACTATTTATCTGGCAGAAACACGATGCCGAGAGACAGAAAAAAAACCCGGCTATGACCTCAAAATTCCAAATTGTGTTACATAGTGCCCCACCCTTCTTTACGCATTAGGATAAGCCAGTTTGATAAATGAAGTTGTTGTTCTGGGGAACAAAGCAGAGCAGCCCTGGCCACCCCTCTGCCACATTAGTCGATAAAGGAAAAAAAAACAAAAAACACAGGTGACCATGCCGTGCCGCGCTATGGGCGAGCCGAGCGCCTGCGAACTGGAGGGTAGGCAACGCGCTCAACGCCTGAGTTCGGCGTGCGGTGCAGCCTGCAGTTGGAAGGCGCTCCACAGTGAGCCGGAGGCCGTCAAAACGGCGGACGGGTGAGCTTCAGAGTCGCTTAATGGGACTGGAATAGGGATTCAAAGCCCGGTAATATTACCCGTAAGATTCGGTAACTTACGCGTAAATTACGGTAAGTTACGGTGAGGCGGTAACATTGGTAATATTGGTAATATTGGCGTATACGCGTATTAAGGCGCAAATCCCGCTCCGGCGGCGTTGCGGCAGTGCATTTGAGCTTCCCGCGCGTCGGGCGAGCCCTGCTGTGTTGCCATATGGCTGCTGCTTGCCCCCGCCTCGACACAAGCGGCCGGTCTGGCTGCCGGAATCAGACAGTGAAGAGGAGGAAGATCATGTGCCGGTGGACGAGCCCCTGCGTGAGCCCGAAGCGGAGCAAGGGCCAATACCGCGTCCTCTCCCGCATCAGCAAAGGGTTCCTACTCCTCCTCATGACACGGCGGCTGCGCCTGTTCCCCCCAGGGCGACCGCAGCCGCGGCTACTGGTACCGAGGCCCGACTTACCAGGTCTCGCAGAGCACGCCCTCCACTGAGAATGAAAGAGTCATGATCAATACCCATTTTTGGGTGAGGAACACTTTATCACCCGAATTTGGGTGATGAAGAATTCCTCACCCTAATTTTTAGTCATGATCATGACTCTTTCATTCTCAGTGTCGTTAGAATGACCGGACTTAAGTAGAATATGTGCGTACCTGTACGTACCTGCCTATTGTATAATGGCTAATGACTATGTATCGTTTACTCTCTGTACTCTTATTACTTGATTTTGTACTTTTCCCCTTTCATTGTACGTGTTTGTAGAACCCTTTCTTTGAAAATATAATTTATTTTCAGAATTTTCGTATAAATTCTTGATTTTTTTGAAAAATACCAAAATTACCGTAATATTACCGTATATTACCAATATTACCGTAACTTACGGTAAGGGTTTTAAATTACCGGTATTTTTAAATCCCTAGACTGGAACCAAACAAGTGACCCCACCAATTGATTGCTCTCCGAACGAGAAATCTATTAGCGAGATCACACGATCGGTTTGAGCTAGCGACTCTCGACACTACAATTCCAAAGGTCAGACTTCTCGCCAAGTTTCGGTCAGACATGAAAGTCTCGCTAAATTTTGGTCAGACAAAAATGTCACGCCACAAAATGGCGAGACTTTCTTGTCTGACCACTGTCAAGGCGCTTGTTACGGTGCGCGGCATGGACGCTTACTAGCGCCTTTACAGTGGTCAGGCGAGTAAGTCTCTCCATTTCGTGGCGAGACATTTGTATCTGACCAAAATTTGGCGAGACATTCAGGTCTGACCGAAACTTGGCGAGACTTCTTAATGTCTCGCTATATTTTGGCGCGAGGTCATTCCATGTAATTAGTAGTGGAGGTCAAAACGCGTCTGGAATTTTCGCCACCTGCGCCGGTCCTCTGACCCACTGTCCGCTCTGGTTCTTTGCACACTTTAATTCAGATTGTAATTGCTACCACCCGTATTTTGCAATGCAATACAGATTTTTTTATTGCAACGTTTTGCTAAAATGCCACAAAAAAAAAAAATGCGACTCAATTTTTTTAAAGCAACATTTTGCGACGATAGTATACAAAAGGCTTGTAAACCGATTAACTTGCGCGGATATGTCACAGCAAAGGGATGCTATGACCAAATTATTGCACCCCAAGGTGCGATGAATCGTCGGAACTGCAAAACTCGGTTTACTCGCAACACTTTGCAGTAATAAGGTATTGAAAAATGAATGACAATGGCCCCTGCTTATGCGGGAGCCAAAATAAGAGATAAACCTGTCTGCTCTCAGTGTAGTCTCTTCTTAGGGAGCCGTGAAAGTATGCGGCAGCCCACTCCTGCATATATTTAACAACCGCGATTATGTTCCTCTCTTCGCAATATAACAATGAAAAAGCCCGTCTAATGCCTCAACCTTTATTCGACAAAAATGAAGCAAATCATACGTTCCCTTTTTTCGCAAGGCGTGAATTTGTTTTCCAGGGGATCACGCAGAGGCACGAACGGACGAATGAGGGAACGGATCTGATTTGCAGCTGGTACACTGTCACTACAGTCAACAGTCCTCGTTGCCCGAACCAGCAAGCCTCTCGAGGGTGGGCAAGAAGACCAACGCAGGCGGCAACAGCTCTAGACGCGTTATGAACTCCAGAGTCGCTACGTGGGACTCCAATCAAACGTGTGACCCCACCAATCGATTCCTCGTCTGGCGAGCAATTCATTGGTGGGATCCTACGTTCGGTTCGAGTCCCGTTTAGCGACTCTGGCGTTTAAAACGAGTTTGGACTTTTCGCCACCCGCGCCTTCGTCTGGCCCACTGTGCTGTGTGCCCCTCTCTCCCTCCCAATTCGCTCCACAGCCTTCCGGATCCGGCGTATGAGCCGCTGTGCTGTGCGTACTCCGCTAAAGAAAAAAAAGCTGCCTGAAAAAATTAAAAAAAAAAATAATTAAAAGTCTAACGCCAGTATTAAAAGACACGGATAAAAAGGTTCCCGATCTTTCCGGTTATGCATCGTAATTAGTTGTCGTGTGCCACACTGGAGAGCTGTGTGCAGGCGCTGATACAGGGGGAAAGGGCCCCCCAAGGGTGCTCCTAGCCCCCCCCCCCCCCGGTCATTCAGATAGCCGCCTGAAAGGTGGAAGAAAGCCGTACCTTCTTCCCTTGAGCAGGCAGAAATTGCTGTCCCTCCCAGGCTCCCTCTGGATCCGCCACTTCGGTAATGCGAACGGCAGTAACCGTTGGCAGTCCACAGTGGGCCAGAAGACTACGCAGGCGGCAAAAATTCCAGACGCGTATTGAGCTCCTGAGTCGCTTAATGGGACTCGAATCGAACGTTGTGATCCCACCAATGAATTGCTCTCCAGACGAGGAATCGATTGGTGGGGTCACACTTTCGAGTCGAGTCCCATTTAGCGACTCTGGAGCTCAAAAAGTCTAGAATTTTAACCCCCTCAGCGGTCCTCTGACTCACTGTGCGGCCCCACGTGGCCTGTGGACAATTATTTCCCATCTGTCTTTCCCCTTCCTGTCGTGCCCCGAAGCAGGCCGGTGCAGCAGTGCGCCACAGCACCGCAAAACAGTCCCATCCGTTTCCTGCGTACCGATGTCGAAGGTCGTTTTCGTCGCTCTGTCTCGCACTCACGCGGGACGCCCAAGGGACGGAGCGACAAAGACGACTCTCGGAATCAGTCAGCCGCTGACACACGTCCGCAGATCGCGGCCTTTCCTCCTCGCCCGCACAGGGGGCCAGAAGACCGGCGTAGGCATGCAAAACTGAGGACGCATTCTGAGCGTCAGACTTGTTTAACACTACTCAAACCAAACTCGTCACCCTCCAATGGACTCCTCGTTTTTAGAGCAGTCCATTAGTGGGGTCACACGTTCGGTTCGAGTCGCATTCATCGACTGTAGAGCTATAAACGCTTCTAGAGTTCGGCCGCCTGCACAGTTCTTCTGGCCCACTGTGGGCCGGTGAGCCGCCGGCAGCGCGGGGCAGGGCGTATTGGCGGTGGCTTTTGATGGATGGCTTGATGGGTGGTTCCGTGAGGCAGGCGTCACGCAGCCCTGCCTGCCCTTATCCGCAGCGTGCCCTTTGGCTACAGCCATTCACGCGGCACCTCCGCGTCCTCCTGCCGCTGCCTGGTTCCGAAGAATCATTCCGTCGCTCTGTCTCTCTCGCACCCCCTCGGGGCGCCCTGTGAGCGCGACAAAGACGGAGCGACGAAAGGGTCCTTCGGACCCCGCCGTTCCTCGATGGTGGGTGCACCGCTCTCACGCACAGTTGGCCAGAAGACCTGCGCCGGTCAAAGCTCTTGACGCGTTTCGAGCTCCAGAATCGCTTATTAGGACTCGAACCGAACGTGTTACCCCACCAATGGATTCCTCGTTCAGAGAGCAATCCATTGGCTGGGTCACACGTTTCACTCCAGTTCCATGCGACCGGTATTTTGACCGCTTTGAATGGTTTTCAGGCCCACTGTGTAACGGTGTGTTTCAAGAGGTCGATTGCTTCAAAGGGTTCGTTGTCGGGCTTTCGCGCCTCGCAGATCGGCCAGGCCCACATCCAGCAAATTGAGTTTCAGAGTGGGTTATTTTTCACGGGCTGTGTACACCTTAATAAACATTGTTGGATTCAAAACTTTTTTTCTTGTCTTCATTTTTTAGTAAATAAAATTGGGATTTTCCAAATTTTTTCCTTTAATAAAAAATTTTTCTTCAACAAAACAAATTTTTAAAAATAAAAAAATTGCTAACAAATAACATTTGTGTAGTATGCTCAAAATACTTTGGTATAAGAACCTCGTTTCGTATTACAGACTTATATGGTTTGTATGGTTTTGAGAATGTACAAATTTGAACCAAATTTCGCACAAATCTGTGCGGTTCCGCGTACCTATTTGTACTAAAAAGTTCACATGTTTAAACTTGTGCAAAACCACGTACAAACACTGGTTAAACTAAAGCGTCACTCTATGCTTGAGTCAAGCATAAGGTTACGCTTGAATACGTTACGCTTGAAATGAAGCGTACGCTAGAACTTCCTGCATAGGGGGAATCTTGACGCATGAGCCTGTTACACATGATTTCAAGCGTACACTGATTACGCTTCAAAAAAGAGGGTGACACTTCGCTTTAGTTTTACCAAAAGTTTAACCAAAAACATAAAGTGTGTAGTTTTTAGTTTTAAGTTTGGGCGGGTAGTGCCGTCGCGGCGAACACTGCTAACCTGATAATAGCTGACACGGGTCGAGGACACTTTCCCAGCGCCAGCGGCCCGCGGCGACCTCTGGAGGATTTCATTTAAAAGCAAATCTGCGGCGGGCAGACCTGGAGAGATTTGGGGGAGTGGGGGTGAGTGAGAGAGAGAGAGAGAGAGAGAGAGAGAGAGAGAGAGAGAGAGAGAGAGAGAGAGAGAGAGAGAGAGAGAGAGAGAGAGAGAGAGATTGAGAGAGGGAGAGCCATTAATATGGAACAGGTTATGCTCGCCAGCGGGATGGAACGGGACGGAGCGATACTAAGCCGGAAGGAAGGCAGGACGGGAAGGGTCGGTTTAGGAGGAGTAAATATGTGAATATGGTAACGGACAACAAAGCTGACTGCAAGCTGGGGAAATTTCCTGTGCGTCCAACCGGTGGCGTGGGTGGAGTGGCAAGAGTATCGCGGGGAAAACAGAAAGGATACAAACTGATGTGCAACGATGTGTGTGCCATCCCACTCTGGGCCCCCCTGCCGAGAAGGAAGTCCAGCCGCTTGGCGAAATGGACTTCGAATGAATGTCATTGTCAATACATCGAGGATGTTTGTTCAGCATCCGTATAACTCTCCCTACACTTTCACGAAAGCGCCCTACTTTTCTACCTAACCTAGCCTCTACGAAGTTTACTTGTAAGCTGCAAGCTTGTAAGCTCGGTGACCTAATTGTATTTTTTGGGCTCTTGCCTAGTCGACTGAAATCAAGGGGTCTGCCACGCCTTGCATTCATCTCCCACTCACTTTGATTTAACTTTAAAAAAAAAAAAAAAACACCTGTAGGTTGGCAATTATTTTCTCAAAATAGGCAAAGAGCAAGGCTGAATTCACTGGGAAACTCACTACACTCACCGACACTCACGCTCAATTGTACATAATTTTAGTCACCAGCAGACCCCCGGAATGAAATTGAAACGTGAGAGCGTTAAGCTTTCTTACAATCAGTGGCGTCGGAAGCACCGGGGCAGAGGGGCAGCTGCCCCCCCCCCCCCCCCAGACCCTGAGCTGCCGGGGCATTGCCCCCCAAATTGTATGGGCCAAGAGTCCCCAATCAATCAAATAGTAAAGCGAAAAACAGCGCAACGCGCCCGCGCCCGAACGCGCCGCAGTCTCCATGCAATGCAACCAGCCGAGGCAGGATCTAACACGTCGCGCGGCGGGGAATATACTTGTCTCACTCAGGGCGTCCCGGGCTGCCTGCAAGCTCTCCGCTTTGAATGCTTTACAATAAACAAAGAATAATTTTCTGTTCTGTACTTTTTGTCCTCCTTTTTGTCCTGCAATTTTCGTACGGAAATTGGCAAAAAAAAATTACTGACCTTTCCGCAGTTTTTTTTTCTTATAAAAATAAGGCCGCGAGTCAGCCTGGCTTCACAATAAATGTTACGTACAATTTCGTACGAGACATCACAGTTTCTTGTGCAGATGAACTTTTCTTAAAATTTTCGAAAAACTGGCACAAATGTTCCAACTTTTGTACCAAAGTGGGTCCATTTTTGTACAAGTTCATCTGCACATAAAACTGTGATGTCTCGTACAAAATTTGCACAAAAACATTTAATGTGTAGGCTGTATCTTGCGCAGTGACCTGGGCCGGAAGCCACTGCACCACGCCCCCTGCCCCACACCACGATATCGAAGCTTGATTTATCTGGCCAGCTCTAAAGGGTATCGTCCTGGGAGCTATCCACGCTGCCAGGGCCGCGGGCATCGCATGCGGACAATTTTTCTTCGCGTCGGCGGCAAACCACCTGAGAAATCAGACGAGGCTTTCACGGGCCGGCTCGGAATTCCGTCCGGATCGTTCCTTGCGTCGATTATGAGACCCGGGAAAAGTGGCTTAACGAGAACGGTGCACAGTGGGCAAGAAGACCGGCGGCGCAGGGTGCGAAACCTTTAGACGCGTTTTGAGCTACAGAGTCGCTAAGCGGGACTCGAACTGAGCGTGTGAACCTACCAATGGATTCCTCGTTAGGAGCGGAGAGCAATCCGGCAGGGTCACTTGTTCGGGTCCAGTCTTAATTAGCGATTCTGGAGCTGAGAACGCGTCTGGGATTTCCGCTGCCTCCAACGGTCTTCTGGCCCACTGGGCGGCAGCGCTCATTCCTGTCACAATCTCTCTCAATGCTAAATGAATTCCTTCGTTCCCGTCCCTCGGTTTCTGCGTGCCGTATACTGCAAATATGCGGGTGGAATTCTGTGGAGGGACGGACGAGTACAATGCCTCACACGTGGATTTGTAGTGTACCTGCTTGCTGACCCAATCGTTTGAACGTGGATCATCATTCAATAACGAATGTGACATCATATATTAGAACGGATGCGAAGAAATTCACACTCGTTGAATACACTCTAAATGTCTTCCGAGGGCAATTCCTATAATGCGAAGGAAATGGCGCAAAGCAAGGCATATTTTCTTCGTATCACTAACGTTTTTCTCTGTAGCTTAGAGTTAACATATTAAAAAGATTAGTGTGATAAGGAATACTGCTCCATATTTTGATTGCGCTGAATTCACTGACAAAGCTTATCATTCTAAGACGTTAAGAGTGTATTTAATAATTTTTGCAGAGTGCTAGGCATCATGTTGCCATTCTCTTCCGCCCACCATTTCTTCGCCTCGTTTCCCAACTGACGCGCTGTCTCCTCTGTTCCAGGTGCGTGTGAGCGAGACGAGAGCGGGTCGCGTGCGCAGCGCAAGCCGTGAATCCTTGCGGGTGGTCCGCCAGAAAACAACACCATCAGCGACAAGCAAAAACGAGGTGCAAAACAAAAACAAGCAGGATCTTGATGGCGCTTTTCTCCGAGGGGTCCACCACCCTGGTAATCCTGTGTACACTTCGTCCAGTAATCTTTGGTAATCACATGCCAAAACTGGATATTTTTACTGTTTTTATCGGCTTTTCGGGGGTTTTCTTAAGAAAATAGGCGAAAAATTAACCTTGCTGGCTAAAATTATAGTTTTTTGAGATTTTTTTTTGTAGGTAATCACTGGTAATCGGTAATCCTGTGCACACTCCTGAGATGAGTGCTAGACCCCTTGCTTTTATCGGACCACTAGACCATTTCGGAACAGTGGCGTGGCCTCCAGCCTACGCATTTAACATTTTCAATTCCCACTCCATGTCTGCACCGCAGAAGTCACCTCTTACTTAAAATGAAAAATACACTTAAAAAAATACGATTTCAAGAAATATTGGTAGTCACGAAGTAAATTTTATATTTATGTTCTGGTTTAACAAAGATAGTTAAGGCTAGGACTGCGTTGAGTGGAGTTCTGTGTATGTTTGGTAGACCATTATGAATAATACTAGAACTTACGTAAAAGACCAGCTGCGTATCAATTTGTGTCAAAGACAGACGTTTATGACAGTCTCATAATACCTGGAGGTCAAGTTATTCACAGAAACGTGCAGTAAAATAGTTCATTTCACTCAGTTTTAAATACTTTGAGGGAGGTTAGAAAAGTGCACCGCCGCCGTGTCCAAATAGTTTCGTCTAAGATTCAGAAGTACGCGCTAACAAATTATTTGTTTTACCACCATCAAAAAAATTTAGGTTACTCAAACAAATTTTTTTTGGTTATCACGGAACTAACGTATTTATTCGTTGAATATACGAGAATATTCGAAGAAAAGCTACGCTCGTATTATGCTATGCGCCACTTCCTTCGTATTTGGGCATTGTTTTCGTAAGACATTCACAGTGTTTTCAAATAAGACAGGTTTTGAACGTAATTAGTTCAACTGAAAAGGTCTGCTTCCAGTGTCTTTCATCCCTCCTCCTCCTCCGCTGACTCATCTGCCTCGAATTTCAGATTAGTAACGAACGGTAGTCGGGTGTTTGGTGCTCCTTGCTTCTCCCTCTCAAGCAGTGCCGAACACCGGTTGAACAAGAGAGAGATTAGGAACGAGGGCGGTCGGATGTCCTTCCTTCTCGCAAGTACCCTCGCTTCTCCGGCAGTAGCGGCAGGGACTGTCAAGGGACACGAGGGGAGGGGGGAGGAAGAATGCCACTCACCTGACCGCGCGCAGGTCGGGGACGGCTCACAGTGGGCCAGAAGACCAGGGGAGGCAGTCGCTAGTGGAACTCAAACTGAACGTGTGACCCCGACCCCACCAATGGATTGCTCTCCGAAAGAGAAATCCATCGGCGGGTTGGTTCAAGTCCTGCTCTGCTAAGGGATTCTGGAGCTCAAAACGCGTCCTCAGTTTTGGCCGCCAGCGCCAGTCTTCCGGCCCACAGTGGTAGGGGGGGGGGGGGGTGCCGAGGGGCAAGGGGGTCCTTTTGAGCCCCACCCCACCAACACTGGATCCGCGCCTGACGGCTGGTGGAGGCGTATCTCTTCGGCACCGCGTCGACTTCCCCACAGCCCGGCTCGGCTCCACCGCGCAGCCTCCGGCCTCCAAGGCAGCGCTGCCGCTGTCTGCACACATCCACCGGGGGTTGCAGTAAGCCAGACCCACTGGCTCATATATCCCCACATCTGGACGGCCACCTCAGCCCACGCATCCTTGCACCCCCACCCCCTCTCTTCCCCCTCCCCCACTCTGGTCCCCTCGCACAGCAGCGGGCCAGAAGACCGACACAGGCGGCAAAGAGTCGAGACGCGTTTTTAGCTCAATAGTCGGAAACCGAACGCGTGACCCCAACAATGCTTGGTCTCCGCACAAGGGATTGTTACTGTGCAGACGTTAGGTAAGAGTCCGTTTGAGCGACTGTGGAGCTCAAAAGGCGCCTAGAATTTAGGCCGCCTGCGCCGGTCTTCTCGCCCACTGTGCTCCGCCTCTGGCCATCTCGCCCTCTCTCCCCCTCTCCCTCTCTTCCCCCTCTCTTCTCCCCTCGCCTCCTCCAAACCCTCTGACGCTAGTTTGTGTGCATATGGTGCCCCACCTGGATTACCAGGGGCTCAGGCCACAGTCACTACTTGGACTAATTGTTTTATCGGGACCCGCGTTATGCTGGAGGCCTCAAAGAGGGCGTCGCTGAACACGTGCTTCGCACGGGCTACACTCTACACTGCAAAGCATGTGGTAAGTTTGCTTGCCACAAATTTGGCAAGCCGTCTGGAATGCCAAAAATTGGCAAGCTTGGCCCGTAAATACTCCCAAGCTTGCCAAAATGTGGCAAGCTTATGAGGATTTCAGGTCAAAGCTTGCCAAATTTTGGCATTCAAAATGGCTTGCCGAATTTGTGGCAAGGAAACTTACCACGGGCTTTGCAGTGCAAATGTCTTACGAAGAAATTTTCTATAATACGAAAGAAATGGCGCAATAAGCATAATACGAAGGTGGTTTTTCTTCGTATTACGAAGATTTTTCTTTGTATGTAACAATGAAAAAGCGAAAAAGATTCGGATCACGGAGAAAGATTGCTTCGTATTATGCTTGCGCCGATTCCACTGTAAACATACGAATAACATAGGCCAAATTTCATTTTAAGACATTCAGAGCATACGTTACGTTTCGCGAAAAAATATTTTCCGAACGCGCTTACGCACAATACACCCTATTCCTAACTTCCAGGGAGATTTCTTACAACCAATGACCCGACTATTACGTCTATTACGCTCTATTACGCCTCAGAATTGACGATATTGAGCTATAAATAACTCAATATAACCACAAAACGGACCAAAACAACCAAAGGACAAGCAAAATCCAGAAATTTTCGGAATTTTCGCTACTGTTACGCCCACTTGTACGGTTAGAGTGACCCGATTGTCACGCGAGTACGAGGCTTTGAGACGTGACCCGCTAGCTTCCTCTCTGACGTCACCTCTTCGCGGCGCCTCGCTTCAATCTAAAATGTTTGCACTTCCGAACGGTTCTGCCGCCACTCTGAAGACACGGGGACTGGTCCGGGGCCGTCGAGGCGCCCCGACCCGTCAAAAGGAGAAGGGGTGCACAGGTTGGGGTGACCTGCGCTGTTGGGCCGCCCACTGCCGTGCCGCCCACCACCGCCCGGATTCGATTAAAGGCAAACAAATCTTGGAGGAAATGTCGCGGAACTCCCGCTGGCCGCTAGGGCTGCGTCGCGTTGGCTAGGCTGATTCCGAGCACGCTGCTTTTGTCGCTCTGTCTCTCTTGAGCTCACGGACGTCCCGTAAGGGAGCGAGAGAGAGAGAGTCGAAAGCAGAGCTCGGAATCCGCCCGCTGTCGCTGACTTGTCGAAGGGTTTCGGAAAGGATGTAAATACGGCCGACCAAAAGGTCACCTCGCTGCCATAGCTGGGCCGGACAGCCCGGCTGGGCCTACAGGCTGATTCTAAAAGGCGCTATTCTCGCTGTTTCTCTGTCGAAGTCCCGGGGACAATTCCAAGAACGAAGGGGACAGCGACGAAAGCCCGGTTTGCATCAGCACATTAGACCAGAGGATCGGCGGAGGTGATCAAAACCCTGGACGCATTTTAAACTGCTGCTGCACTAAATGGAACTCGAACCGAACGTGTGACCCTACCAATGGATTTCGCGTGGAGCGCAATCTATTGTTGGGATCACCTGTTCGCTCCTGTTTAGCGATTCTTGAGCCCGAAATGCGTCTAAAATTATTGCTTTTCGGGCGAGGAAGCCATTGGTGGGGTCACACGTTCAGTCGAGTCCTGTTTAGCGACTCAGGAGCTCAAAACACGTTCGGAATTTTGACCGACTCCACCGGTCTCCTGGCACTGTGGAGAGGGACAGCCACAAAAGCTCGCAGCGCTGCTGTTTACTTGCTCCACGGAAGTGTCGCCCGGCGAGAATGGTCACTCCGGCGTCGTTTCACTCCACCTCGTCGACGAGGACTGCGCTTGTCGGACGCGGCCTGCGCCGTTACCGAGCACAAACGGCGCCCCTCCCGGAGGCCGTGAAGGTCCTCAAGGCCTCCAAGCGGGGCAACGGTGCGACGCTGCCCTTTCGCCAATTTTCGGGCCTTTCACCTTCCTCGGCAGCGAGCGGCACTGCGAAGTGGAGTTGGTTCGCGACCGGCGATTCAGTCAGGCGTGCTCGACGGGGTACGCACTCTCAAAACCCGTGACCCGTTTGTCACTCTATATGACGCCATAAATAGTGATGAACCTTACAGTCCAAAACACCCCAAAAATAGATAAAATTGAGATAATTTTTAGTGAAACACAAATGCTTGCACAATTTTTGTGTGTGGTCTTACTTTTCATGCACAGAAAAAAGTCTACGAAGCATCGCTTCGTTATACGAAGAAAATGGAGGCATTGTAAAATCTACGAAGAAATCCTTCGTACGTACTACAGGCAATTCTACATTAAACGTAACAATCCTATATTCCGTTCACAGAAAGACAACTGTTACATGGTCCAAAAAAAAATGTGAGACCTTACAAAATTGTACAACTGCCTTTACTGTGCAGTCATCGCAGTGACAAAAATTGCAAGTGACGTCGGTCAATACGATTGCTCAACTGTTGGCAACTCGATTATCGTTGCCGCCCTTTTTCGTGCAGTTCGATGATAAAAATTAGTGGCCCACAATTTTGGCTGGGTTCCAGCACGACATGCATTCATTCCCTACAATCGAGAGGTTATGTTAATCCGATTTTTGCCTCTCATGGTGAAGACACCAAAGTAAACAAGGGATATAATAGAATAAGAATAGGAGCAAACGTGCGATCATGCGTGCGGCTGGATGGAATGCGTTTCTAGCGTCGTGCTTGTTTCACGAACGGGCAACATTCTCTGTAGCCATCCACGTTCATTTTACTGCACCCAAAAAATGTGCTCTTGAAGCACTGCTAGCAAGTCTTGTGCATGACTCTGTTTCAACTGACGGTGGTAATATCTTGTTTCAAGGACATTGTGCATTTGTAGCCCTGTCAGGATTAAAAATCTACACTCAATAAAGTGGGTTCTTGTGTTTGCAGCAACTCATGTTACTGTGTCTTGAGCGCAAGTGTATTATCCGAGGGGGCAACCACTCGCGCCTCGCGCCTGTGTACAACCGAGTAGCCAAAATCTTGCGTGAAATCCGGTGAAAACCCTTCGGAATCTGGTGAGATCTCGCTAAATCCCAGCAAAATCCGGTGAAATCTCACGGACTCCCATCAAACTCCCGCCAAATCTTGCATCATTTTCACGCGAAGACCTGCGACATCTTGCCAAATCCCTTCCTTTGAAAAATCCCGTGTACGGAAAAATTCCAGTGGTTGCCCCCTTGGTATTATCATTATGATTATCAAATTCTCTCGATCTGTTGAGTCTAGATCAACCTAGATCAACCAACCACTTTTCACCTCCGCCCGTACTTCCGGTCTGGGAGGGCTTTGCAGCCGCATTTACTGTCAATGGTGGTCAATGCGCTGGACAATGCAGTGTTGGAAACACGGCAATTCCATTGAAAACTTTGCTCGCCACTCCAATGGCACTCCGCTTAAAATGCCAAATCTGGCCCTCCAGCGGTCTCCGACGCCATTTGCAAATTTTGGCAATCTCAGAGGACGATAGTGGAGCAGAGGAACAAATTTGTGGCATTCTAAAGGGAGTGTCACTCGAGTGGCAAGCAAACTTACCAATGGAATTGCAGTGAAGCGGCGCTGCCATGGCGGCGGCCCAAGGCAAGGCGAAGAAAGGGCGACCGCCAGACCCGGCCAGGAAATGAAACATGGCACTATAAACACGGTGACGGTGCCCCCTTCATGCAGTACAATGCCTCGCGTCTGGTTCGCATGGCTCCGCCCGACACCCAGCTTGGCAGTGGGCCACAGTGGGTCAAAAGACCGGTGCAGGCGACCAAACGTCTAGACGCGTTTTGAGCTGCCGAGTCACTAAAGGGAGCTCGAACCGAACGTGTGATCCTACCAATGGATTGCTCTTTGAACAAGGACTCCATGGGCGGGGTCACACGTTCGGTTCGTGTCCCATTTAGCGACGCCGGAGCTCAAAACGCGTATAGAGTGTTGGCTGCCTGCGCCGGTCTTCTGGCCCACTATTGGGCCTAAGGACGAGCAGGACCTTCGTCGCACTAGGTTTCTCGCTCTCGTGAGGCGCTTCATTGGGGTGCGGGGCAGTTTGGGTCTTCTAATCACTGTGCGGAATCAGACTAGCTTCTGAAAGTCTCGGGAAACTGTGATGGATACCCAATACGCGTAAGCACGTGAACTTCTATGAAAATTTACTGTTTTCTGTAGGATTTGTTTGGGAATCGGGAATCGTGTCGTTTTCGCTATAATAAGGAGTGGGTACCCAGCTGAAAATCCCGGTTACGATTCCGGAGAAAATTTCCGGTTACGATCGTAAAGCCGAAATTTCCCGGTTACGATCGGAAACCGGACCTAAATTCCCGGTTAAGATCGGTCGTGTCACGGTTACGATCGGTTTCCCAGTTATGATCGGACTCTTCCCGGTTACGGTCGGACTCTTCCCGGTTACGATCGGACTCTTCCCGGTTACGATCGGACTCTTCCCGGTTACGATCGGACTAGTTCCGGTTACGATCGGACCCATCCCGGTTACGAAGCCGGACTCTCTGATGCGTTGCCCGTGCGTTGAAGTCTCCAGTGAGTTTTCAGAAACACGCCGTAACTTGTAAACGGTAACTGGTCACAACTTTTTAATGTCAAAATCGGGCGTAGCGTGCGAAGTTTACCTTGGGTGCAGTGCAATTATCGTTCTTGGCGGCGTGCGGAGAGTCACTGTGAAGATACTTGATATTACTGCGCTTCTTCGTACTTCACTATCGGAATGGTCCTACCCGGTTACGATAGTAAACCTTTCCAGGTTACGATCGTAACCGGGATTGTCCGAATTTACGAAGTCGGAATCGTGTCCCGGCCGTAACCGTACCCGGAACCGTATCCGGAACCGTACTCGTAACCGTAACCGGGATTTTCGGCATAGGGTTAAGTTAAGTAAGAAAATTACAGGGTTAGATAAGGATAGCCCCCTGGAGGCCTTCCGCAGATCTCGACATTCATCCATTTGATTTCGATTCCAAACTCAGATTTTTATGCTTGGTAGAGAAGGGGATGGCTATAGGTAAAGATATAAGTTCCACAATACTGCTAAAACAAAGGCGTTAAAACTATGCCCTCAAAGGGCGTCAACGATTCTCGCCCTTCAAGGGCGTGAATCGTTTAATGCCTTTAGAAGGGCATCAAAATTTTGCCTGAAAGTCCTATACTATTCACGCTCTTCCCAACGGCATTATACGATCCACGCCCTCAAAGGGCGCGAAAGACCGTTAATGCCCTTAAGGGCGTACTTTTCACGCCTTTGTTTTACCAGTGAAGGGTTTATTTTTCTTTACAACCTAATCCTTCGGTCGGAACAGCGTGCCACGCTTGAAGAAAGGTTTTAATTACATTGCGCTTTAATTTTAACCGAGGGGTTCCTTTTGTCTGAATTTGCCTGTACACAGATTTTTTGATTGTGTCGGATTGCTTACACTCCCAGACTCGTACCGAATGTTTGTTTAATAACGTATTGACGTTTGTGCACATTAGTGCGCTTATTAACATTTTTTTTTTGGTAAAAGTAACATTATTATTTTAAATTTTGTCTTGACAAATCTGTTAAGCTTCTTAAAGAAATCCTATCAATGAGCACAAACGTCAATGATTAAAATTTCTATTGAAGGATGAGAGTGTAGGATTCCGTATGATTTTGTCGCGCTTTTTGCCTGCTTCCAGGCGTTTTTGACGCAAGATTGGGGGATTGTCTCCTCCTAGCGTACAAAGATTGTTTCTGTGGGGGATCCCTTGGTTTTAACAGTAGACGGATAAAAGTGGTGCCGCGGTGGCCGCCGGGCGGCACGTCCCCGTGGAGCCGCAGCTTTGCGCCGCTCGGCTCATCCATCGCTGCCTTGATGCTTTAAAGCCCCAGTGGGACAGACAGAATCGGTGTCAGTCGGACGACCGATACCCGGACCGGTTATTTGCTGTCCGACATGGAGTCCGCAGAGATTGTACTGGCCGACTCACGGTGGGACAGACGACCGGTGGAGGCCGTAGGGATGTAAAAATACCGGTAACATTCAGAGTTACGTAAATTGCGGTAAAATTGGGTAAAATTGATTTTCATGCTTCTAGGGGGTAACGCTTGTTTTTCTTATGAAATTGGGGTAAAAAAAGGTATGGAAGGATGGGTAAAGACAATTGCGTATCATAATTTATAGGTAATATCGTGCCAAACTATCATATCAACCATGATGTCACGTATTTTGAAAACGACAAGGACATAACACTGTCTGCTGGTTTTTTTAGGGGTTCCAAAGAACCCCTATTGTTTTCGCTTTTCATACTGATTCTTGTGGAGTTTCCCTCGCCTTCACAGTCACAGGCCGTCCCGTGGTGGCGCGAGAGAGACAGAGCGAAGGAGCGCCGTGGGGCGTCGGCCTGCCGCACGCGCCGGAGTGTGATTTATTTCACTCAGTGACAAGGACGCTAAGTAGCCGGCCGCTGCAGACGACCGATTCCAAAAGTCGTTTTCGTCGCTGTGTCTCTCTCGCACTCTTAGGGTGTCCCTCGATCGGTGCGAGAGAGACGAAACGACGAGAACGACTCTCGGAATCGGTTCTGCAGCGCCCCGAGACGCGGGGGGCGTCGTGTAAGGCGAGCCCCGGATATGGACCCCCGCAGAGGCCTTCCGGGCCGGAAGCTACGACTACTGTACTTTATTTCCACCGCTACATCGGAAGGCTGCCGACCAATCAAAAGGATGGGATCCAGGGGAGGGGGGAATGGGGAGGGGGGGGGGGAGGGGGGGAGGCTGGGCCGGCGACTCGATGATCACCAGGGCGTCCTGCTCCTGCACCCGTCCTAACTCGACTTCCGGAGATTCGGCCCGTGCTGCCACTGCTCCGAAGAAAGTCTCCGCTCGGTGGAGGTTGCGCGGTGGCGTACAGTGGCACAGCGGTCAAAAACCTCAGACGCGTCAATTTGAGGTCTCCAGCGTGGCTTAATGGGACCACAACGTGACAAATAATATTTTCACCTTTACGAGCATTTTTTTAAAGCATATCTCGAAAATGGTTAGAATGTAAATGATATGACTAGGGTTTTTCACCTGGGTAACATTTGTTATTCTTTGACTGGAAACGACCAGACGCCTCCTTCTGGACGAAAGTAATAAGAGTTACAACTAATAGGATGTAACTGGTTTTTTTTTTTTACTTTTATTGTTTTCGTCCAGAAAGAGACGTTTGGTCGTTTTCGGTCACAGGCTGACAAAAATTACCCACGTCAAGACCTTCGTAAAGAACCTAGTCATATCATTTTCACTCTGGCCGTTTTCGAGATAAGCTTAGAAATGCTCGAAAAGGTGAAAATATTATTTGTCAAGTTATGGACCCCTGAACGGGACTCGAACAGTGTGACCCCGCCCATGGATAGCTCTCCGAAACAGGAATCCATTGTAGTGAGTCGTAGTTTGGGTCGTACGTTCGGTTCGAGTCCTGTTAGGCGACCGAGGAGCTTGAACCGCGTCACCGCTGTCCAACTGTATTATAAAACTAGATAAAGAAATGGTATTAGTTTTCTTTGAAAGACTTTTAGGGTGTTGCCGCGCACTGCTCAACGGACGACGCGTTTGGCGGCCGGCATATCCACACGGCGGTGGTTTGCTGGGGGCGTGCGGGGCAGCCTCGCCGGCGAATCGAATCTCCCGATATGTCCGCAATCCGCATTGCAATCCTCTCCAAGTGGGCAATCAACTCGAAATCGCCGGAAGCTCTCAAATAGAGATAGGAAAATTATGCTTTCAGAAACGCCCAATTATGCCCTAAATTCCTAGCCAATTATGCTCTATTTATGCGGTCAAAACGGTTCAATTGTGCGCCTGTTATGCTTTCTTTTGGGCCAAATTATGCGTTTTTATGCTTTTTTTGTCAAAATTGGGCAAATTGCAAAAAAAAGGTTAAAAGTGGTTTTAACAATTCTCAAAAAAGTATTTTGGTTGTATTTTCACTTAACACACGTCATACGCCCACAACCACAACAAACGCCTGGCTCAACGCCCAACGCCTCCTTTCCTCCCGAAGTAGTCCCGCGTAGCATTCCGACGCGGCGCTTACCGCGGAGTCGCACCAAATTCAAAACCAAGTCTCTTTCAGTGATTTTCATACCAAAACAACAACATTTAAAGAGGGTGTACGCCCGGTGTGACTGAAATTTGGCTCAATTATGCCCTGATTATGCGTTTTAGGCATTATGCTGCGTTTTTCGTAAATTATGCTTTATTATGCTTTGTATTTTCGGAATGGGGAGAGTAAGGGGTTACCAAAAATGTTCTTCCCGTTTCTGTAACATCCTTTTTAGGATATTATGCTATTATGCTAAAGCATAATCTTCCTATCTCTACTCTCAAAACTCTCCTGTACAATCGACCATTCAGTCAGCTGATTGGCACAGAACAGAGGGCCAGAGGACCGGTGGAGGCGGTCGAAATACCGGACCCGTTTTGGGCTAGTCGCTAAATAGAACTCGAACTGAAGGTGAAGGTGACACCCCACCAATGGATTGCTCTCCGAGTTCACGTTCGCTTCGAGTCCTGTTAAGCGAGTCTGGACCCTGGAGCTCGAAACGCGTCTCAAGTTTTAGCCGGCGGCGGTCTCCTGGCCCACACTGTGCAATCGACTACTCCGTCAGCTGATTATGACAGGGACAACGAGGTTCGATCCGCACCGAGCCTGTCAGGCGGGGAAAGATCTGGCGGGAGCATTATCTCATGTGACACGCCGGGGCGCAGGTGAACCGGGAGACTTGGAACAGACACTCAGACTAATGGTGCGGACTCCTCGGGCACACTGCAATGCTCTTGGTAAACACACCAAATGTTTTTATAAAACTTTGTACTTGTCACTTGTACGATTTTTGGTGCATGCTTAGAATTTGCATAATATTGTGCGTGAAAAAGCATAATTTATACAAATTTGAGCACAATTTTATGAAAAATGTTACGCAGGTTTAAAACCATGCATCACACTCTCATCCTTTAATGGACATTTTATTAATGTTCCTTTAAGTTTTGTGCACAGAATCTCGTTGTGAAGCTAACAGATTTGTCAAGACGAAATTGATAATATAGTCTATAAAACAAATAAAAATGTTCGTATGCTCATTGTGCAATAACGTATATACGTTATGAAAGAAAAACTCACCATGGGTCTAAGAGTGCACCACGTACAAAATTGTACACAAACGTGCAACGTGTTGCTTTGCTTCTCACGACTCCAGTAGCGCTCCGTTTTTAATACCAAAATTTATTCACTCTGACGCGTACTGAGCTTTTCTTTAATAACGTATTGACGTTTGTGCACATTAATGAGCATATTAACATATTTATTTGTGCTATAAACTATATTGTCAATTCCTTCTTGACAAATCTGTTAAGCTTCTTGTGTGCTTGTAACGGGTGAATGACTGACTCCAGTCCTGGTGTTCCAAGCTCATGTATTCTCAGCCAACTGACAGTATACAATCCAAGTTACGGCCCTCTTTCAGTAACGATATTTCGACAATACGATGCCAACCTAACTACATTCTCCATACAATTTTGCCAACAGCTATGCCTCACATCTCCCTCTTAAAGATAGAGACAAAGATTTTATACAAGATAAAAACGGCTAAGCAAATACAGTGCACCTCTACAATAACGGTATCTACTGAATATTTAACACTGCAAGACGACTCATGAAGACATGAATACAATTCCTTTCACAATGAAATACACATGATAGTGACGCACACCAACAACCCTAGAATTGATTTAACAAGGACATCTACCTGAGCGGTGCACGTTAACAATGCTAGAATATATAAAATACAAACAATATAAATAAAACAGAATAGCATTAGAAATATATGATATGAGCTTGACAGTCTATTCCCCCGGCATTTCTCCCAACCCCTCGAATATCGACTTGAACTCTTCCTCCGGTGGCTTGCTTACTGACGAATCTCTTCTTGTTGCTTGAACAGTGATGGGTCGATATAGCTTAAATTTGAGCATTGCCGGCCTGCCCAGGAGTGGTCGCTGTTTACGCTCCAACACGGACACATAACCCTCATACTCCTTTCCCCGCCAGCTGAGCGTTGTCAGGAATTTGCCATGTACATCTAACCTAATGTTCCTGGCTGCTCTCAAGGGGCTGCTGGGCTCTAGCTTTACGTTAGATAGGTACTCCAGATACTCTTTGCCCATGACCGTGGCGTCGGCTCCGGTGTCTGCATTAAATTCCAAGACACCATGACGGTCCAGTGTGACGTCGAGCAGAAGCGAGCCCACTTCGTCCTCTGCCAGAGTACCGAGAAAGGGTGTTTTGCCACACCTGGGGAAGCCTATTTGTCCCACGTCGTCGTCGTATTCTTCTTCCTCCTCTTCGCCTTCGACCTCGTGCACCCTCTTCTTGGCAAAGTCACAGACGTGGGCGAAATGATTCCATCTGTCGCATTTCTTACATTGTTTCCCGAACGCCGGACAATCTCTTGGCTTGTTGTGCCGGGTCTGCTGGCCGCAGTATTTACAGATCCAGGCCCTATTTGCAGAGCCGCCGCCATGCTGGGTCGTCTGCTTCGCTTGCTGTGGTCGGGCTAACTTCTGCTCTTGAAGCTTGGGTTTGAACTTAGCTTTGTTAGGGTTATGGCTGATTCGGTTAACCTCGCTGCTGCTGCTGCCGGCGTGTCGCACGTTGCTGGAGTTCTGGGTGACCCGCTCGGCGGTCATAACCCTCGTGATGCACCTCTCCAGGTCCAACGTTGCCTCGAGCTGGAGGGACTGCGACAAGGCCTCGTCGGCGACGGCCAAGACGATCCTCTCCCGAACGAGCTCGTCTTTGAGCGTTCCGAACTCGCAGTGGGCTGCTAGGCGTTTGACGTCCATGATGAACGTGCCGCCTGGTTCTCTTTCTTGCTGGCAGCGCTTGTTGAATTTAGCACGTTCATAGACGGTGTTTTTCTTGTCTTCATAGAGCTCGTTGAACTTGCCCATGACTGTGTCATACGTCTTCTCGCCTGCCTCCGAGAGCCCGAAGGTCTCGATAACCTCGTTAGCGTGGGGTCCTATGAGGTACAAGAGGGTGTCGACTTGCTGGAGTTGAGTTAGCTTGCTTACCTCCGTCAGCCGGTAAAATTGGTCCCAACGTGTCTTGCATGCTCTCCATTCGGATGGCTCGAACGAGAAGGGTCCCGGCAAGCTGGGTGATGTTGGGCAGCCTCGGCGGTGGGTCGTCGCTCAGCGACTTGCTTGCTTGCGCTTGCCGTTGACCACGCTGTCACCATGTGTGCTTGTGACGGTTAATGCCCCACTCCAGTCCTGGTGTTCCAAGCTCATGTATTCTCAGCCAACTGACATTACAATCCAAGTTTCAGCCCACTTTCAGTAACGATGTCTCGACAATACGATACCTTGATAATGCCAACCTAACTACATTCTCCATACAATGTTGCCAACAGCTATGCCACACACTTCTTAAGTGGTTAATGTGCACAGAAGTTAATGAATATTTAAAAAATGTACATTGAAGGATAAGAGTGTTCTTCTGGCCCCCGATCGCCCACTCAGAATGTCCCAATTAAGCCTCCAAGGCCGCCGGAGCGTCGAATCCTGGCGTTCTTACTTCAATCACATGCACATATATAGAATATTTTGTAACGACGTTTAGTCACTTGGTGTCTCGAGACCGGGCGACGAAACAAATTCACAACGAGCTGCTTTCAGTGTCGACTCAACCTCCGGGCCCATGAATCTCAGCCGCTACTCCCCATGCACAGACGTGGGCTAGAAGACCGCACAGGAGGCGAAAACAACTCGTTTTGACGCGCGTTTCGTGCTCAAGAGTCGCTGGGACTCAAACCGAACGTGTGACCCCACCAGTGGATTGCTCTCCGAACGAGGAATGCATTGGTGGGGGTCACACGTTCGGTTTGAGTCCAGTTACGTGACTCTGGGGCTCAGACCGCGTCTTGGGTTTCGGCTGCCTGCCCCGGTCCTCTGGCCCACTCTGCTGCGGACCCATGACTCTCAGCCGCTACTCGCATAGTGCTCGCCGTGCGCGGGCTGCAAACGCCAAACGCCGCCTCCCATATCCTCTCCTACTCCCACCCCCTTCCCCGCACTCCGCGACACACGTACAGCGCATGCATGGATGGCGAGGGCCATGGGGAGGGCCGCTCAACGCGCCGTTCTCCTACACGGCGGGCGCGCACGCACACACACACTCACACTCGCTTACTATCACTCACACACGCATCAGCGTACTCATACCAGCCGGCCGAGACACACTCACACAAATGAACACGCACACACACACACCTCCACACCTACAGGCACACACACACATCTACACACACAAACACATCCCGTCGTCGTGGGGCGAGTAAATGCCACGGCGGGGGGAGTGCCCGCGCTGGCGTCACAGGGCCCGTCTCCGCACGGTGGGCCAGGCGACCGGTGCAGGCGGCTAAAACTCGAGACGCGTTTATGGCTCCGGGATTGCTGCACAGGACTCGAACCGAACGTGTGACCCGACCAATGGACTCCTCGTTCGGAGCGTAATCGATTGGTGGGGTTACACGTTTTGTTCCAGTCCTAGTTAGTGACACTTCAGCTCAAAACGCGTCCAGGATTTTGACCTCCTCCACCGATCTTCTGGCCCACTGTGCGTCCCTACCGCCCCAAGGGTGTGAGCGAGAGGCACGCCGCCATTGCGTTTCTTGGACGCAGTCTGGGCCATAATATCCGGTAGTATTTTCCCTCCGGGCTAGATCCCCGCCGCGCCTGCCCCCCTCCCGCGCCGGTCCCTTTTCCTTCCCCGCCGCCCTTTCCTGCCTTTGCCCCGCTACCATGGGGATGGGATACGACACACAATGTCCTTTTGTCACCCCACCAGCCTCCCGGACAGGTTTTTTTTTTTGCCAGTGTGCGACCTTCCGTCATGCACACGACGCACTCATGTAGTCCTGTCCATCAAGAGGCGGGCCGGCTGCCAAGCGCATTCACTGCAAATCCAAGTGTAGGACAGGTCGACACTTGTAGGCGTCAACCAGTTTGTCCTACGCTTGCAAGTATAGACCAGCTTTGTCCGACGCTTTGAAGTGTCGACCACACAGTTTCCGACACCTGCAAGTGTCGGACACTGTGTGGTCGACACTGGTCGATATTTGCAAGCGTAGGACAAACTGGTCGACACCTACAAGTGTCGACCTGTCCTGGACTGGATTTGCTGTGTTGTTGCGCCGAGGTGAATCTCGGAAGATGAACTCCGCTATGAAGATATGGACCAGGCGGCCGGCTGCTGACGCCTGGGAGGTAGGCAATCCTATCCACCCGTGTGTGCAGGCGTGCCTATGCTGGAGCCATTGCTATTGCTATTGTTGGCTGGACCACAAATGATCGTCTGCCCTTTCAGGCCTTTCGGTCACGCCGATGACACACCAGCACAGCCGTTACACAGTGCAGGGGGCAGCGACGGTGATGGCTGGCTAGGCGGGGGGCTATGCGCGAGACCGGTACATTGTCAATTGGGGACCTTAATTCTCGCAACGCGTTACGTGTAACTCCGATTTCTCAAAGCAAACACAAAGTAAAGGTACTTTTCGGTGTATTAGGCTGTGTAAGTTCATCAGGAGACTTCTAATGTCACAGAAAAGCCACTGCCAAAACTATAAAATTCAAATTTTAAAATGGCGGGGAAACTACTGAAAATGGCCTACTTTCACTACTCATTGCTGAGCCTGACTGCATCTGCATCGGAATCGGAAAACCAACGGGCGAAGCCCTCCGCTAGGTCGGGCGGTGGTGGGGGTAGCATAGCGGCTCGCTGGCTCGAGAGGCCGGATCGCCTGAAGGTAGGCACACGCCATGCACGGCTGTGTGGCGGGCTAGCATCGTCGCCCCCTGCAGCCAAGGACGTTTTTCGCAAGTTTAAGTACCTTCCAGACCTCCGATCGCAACGAGGTGTGCACCATTCGATGCGGCGTACTCACATTGACTCAAGGACCCATGTTTCTTGAGAAATGGGGGGCGGATTTACGCAGAAAAGCGAGAAAAGCAAGAAAGGAGCCCCCGTAAGTAGGCAGGCCCGCCATGCACTGCTGCGTTGCGGGCTTGCATCTAACGGCGCGCACGAAAAACGCCCCGCATGCGTAAACGGCTGAGATTTTCGAAAAACGTCTTGAACGAATGTTGTAGGAAATAGGAAGGACAATCAAAGCCACCCTATCCGAATAAGATGCGAGCTCAAAATTTTTCAACAACGAAGAAAAACGTTTTCTGTAACTTCGGGACAAGTTTTTGGAATGAAGAAGTCATTTTAGATGGGGGGTCAAAGCGAGGCGTTTGTAGGGCTTTTCACAAGCTTCCACCCAGGGAAAACCGTTTGTTGATATGTTATTTAGTTTGGTCAGGAGGGAAGATTGAATCGGGAGGTGTCGGTGCCGTTCGCGAGCAGCGGCCGCGGGCGAGAGGGGAAGGGGCATGGAGGTGGGGATGGAGGGGAGGGGGAAGGAAACTGGATGGTCTGTTTTGGTGCACGCATGAGTTTATTCATTTATAAACCTGTCACAATTTGATTCATAATCCGCCGTGCGCAATGGCGCAAACGCGTCAACTTCTGTAACTGCACCTCAGCCAGCAGGCCTTAGTTGGTGCGCGGGACGCGCACCTGAGGGATACTACGGATAGTTTCAGGTTAGGTTGAGTTATGCTAGCGTTAGGTTTGTCGCGAGTAGAGTAAGACCTGTCGCGACCCCGTTAGGTTAGGTTAGAGTTGGTTGGACCATTTAGTTAGGTTAGGTCTGTCGCGAGTAGAGTAAGATCTGTCACGACCCCGTTAGGTTAGGGTGGGTTGGACCATTTACCTTGGTTAGGCTTGCATTATCACACCAAATTATTTGTCTCAATTCCTAGCATTCAGAAGTAAATCCACATGGAAAAGAGGCATAACTCAACTGGACCCCTTACACGCTCCCCATTTAGCGGAAAATGGAAACAACTAAAGTCTGCATGACTCCGTTGAAAAAGTTAGCAACAGAAGATAACTCAATCTGTATGTTTATGAATCTAGTGCAAAAAGAATCACTTCAACTTAACCCTCTTTATTTTTACAACTTAAGTTGCACAAAAGAAAGCCAAAAAATATACCAGAGTAATAAACACTTTACGCAGACCATAATTCTAGTTGTATTGTCTTTGAATTCTACTTCGCTTAGAAAAATTAAGTTAAGATGACTTCGTTATCCATTTTAACGGATATTGATAAGTTGAAGAACCCTCTACGGAGTGACCTGATACTTTGATGTATTTCTCAAAATTTTACTTATACTTTTTCAATTTCTCATCATCTGCAACTTTTTTTTGTTCTTCGAACAGTCTTCTGTTACTCCTGAAAAAATTGGTGGCCAAAATGGAGTTTAGCAACGGAAAAAAATTATCGTCTTATGCGCTGCATTTATAAATTTTTGGACTTTCCTGATATTTTATGTGTTTGTTGAGGTATCCAATTTTCCTTTAATGGCTGACAGGTCCTTGTGGCACGTTTTGAACCCACAAAGTTTGAAACGGGGCCACGACTAAATCGTGTGCATTGGTTAACGTTTGAGTGGAGTTACTCTGAAGTAGAAATTAAAAGCACCGGCACCAGTCTCTTGGTCTTTGCATCTACAATTGGAAAAATGATATTCCGTTCCGAAGCTACAACCAACACCGTTTCGTGGAGAGGAAATGGAAAGCACCTGTGAGAATACTCCAGTTTTAATAAAGAAGATTTGGTGATTTGATGCACTTTTTCAAAGCAATAACTTATCCCGTAAGAGTCAAATCCAGCATCCTGTAATGGCGGACGAAGAATTGGGTATCGGCTCAGCCCCGGAGCTTGCTTCCGCCTAGTTATTGATAAACGGCGCAACCAATCTGTGTGCCATATGGCCTAATACACAGCATTGACCTTTTTTTCTAAGACTCCATAAGACTGCGGGAGATCGAAGAAAAGCTACCGTCATTGAGCATTAGAGCCCCCCATTTCCATCTTTTGCGTCGTCTCGCGCATCATTGGCGTTGCAGCCCCCTGCACAGTGGGCCATGAGACCTGCACAGGCAGCCAAAACTCACGAGGCGTTATGAGCTCGAGAGTCGCTAAATGGAACTCGAACCGAACGTGGGACTCGTGACCCCACCAATGGATCGAACGAGGAATCCATTTGGAGAGTTGCACGTTCGGTTCAAGTTCTGTGTAGCGACTCAGGCGTTCAAAACGCGTCTAGAAATTGGGCCGCCTGCGCGCCGGTCTTCTCGCCTACTGTGTTGACGGTTAGGCAGGTCGCCCGGGAGGTAGGCAATCCGATGCACCCGTATGTGCAGGCGTGCCTATGCTGCAGGCGCTATGCTGGCCACCTGGGAGGTAGGCAACCCAATGCACCTCTGTGCGCAGGCGTGCCTATGCTTCAGGCGTTAGGCTGGGAGAGGTGTAGGCAATTCGATGCTCCCGGAAGGTGCAGGCGGGCATATGCTGCAGGCGCGCTCGGCAGGCCGCCTGGGAGGTAGGCAATCCTATGCACCCGTGTGCGCAGGCGTGCCTATGCTGCAGGCGTAGGTGGCTTCGGGAACGCGTCATTACGTCGCGAATGTGGCAAAATATCACACGCTTTTTCAAGCATGGTATCACATTCGATTGAGTGTCACTTGGCTATTTTCTGGCTGATTCACAGTGCAACGAATGTGAAAGTGGCATCTCGAAGTAAAGTATAAAAGGTTGTCATATTGTTTCAACTTGATGTCATACGTACTCTGCAAAGTCAACAGTGTACTCAGTACAATCTCTTAAGCGTGTACTCTCGAGTACACTCCAATGAGCGTGTATTCATGAGTACACTCCCACGAGAGTGTAATCAGATGAGTACACACCTACAGCTGCGTATACTGCCAGGCGTGCTTGGGTGTGTACTCATCTGAGCACACTTTCGTTGCAGTGTGCTTGTGAGTACACGCTGAACAGAGTGTACTGAGTACACTATTGAGTTTGCAGAGTACCAGGATCACCAGTGAGGGAGCAGGCTATACACGCGTGTACACTGGGCGTGCCCAAGCTGTAGTGCTGTAATAGGCATTACGAATTGAGCTGTCCCACGGGTTTTCAACGGGTGTGTGTATACACTGTACCGCACTGGCGTGCACGGAAATTTTGGAAGGGGAAGAGGGCGGAATGTATAGCAATTTGTTAACATTTGAGGCGCCTGACGTGGCTAGGGGGTGAGGGGAGGGGTCATGACCGCGTCGCCACCTCTCCTCCTTTTGGCATACACGCTGAAGTGGTGTGCAGCACGTGTAGGGGCGGATCCAGAATCAGCCTGAGGGATTGGCAAGGTAGCGCTTTGTTGCCGACTTGCAGGGGCAGGACGTTACTTTTTTCCTACTGGCAGGGGGAACGTGTTGCCTTTTGCCTAAGGTTTAGGCGCTTTTCTGGGGCCAAGGAGGTGGGAGGCCAAAGGCCTGGCCTGTTTCCCCCCCCCCCTCTTTTCAATCCGCCCTTGAGCATAGAGCAATTGTGCGGTTGATGAAGTGTTAACCTTTGTTATTCTTGTTCGCTTTATGAGACCCTTCTGGCTAAGCCATCAAAACTATAAAAAAGTTTAACCCGAAGAAATTTTCCTGCTTTTGATCTGCCGTAAACTGGGGTGACTTCAGTATCCTAGGGTGATTTCGACAGGCACTAAAACGCAACTTTTTATATTCTTAATGATAATGTTCACCTGTCCTACATCTTGATCACCATCATCATAATCCTCATTAATTAAAACAATGAGATCAACTAGATTGATGCTTTAAATGGTATTTTTGAAACGTGTCGAGGTCGGTGAAAGTCGCCCCGTATGCCAAAGTGCCAAAGTCACCCCAGTTTACGGTACTTATTATAAATGCTCCTTTTAAGTGTAGTTGTGTAGTTTCACGCAGTAAAAACTATTTAGTTAGTTGTACGAAGAAATAGTAAATTACGAAGTAGTTTCACGGTAAGAACTTTTCCTGGTCTACCCAGGAACTCCCTGGAAGTCGCCTATGTCTTTTCTACAGGCTTCCTGGGAAAACCGGGTACCGTTTCCACCGAGGGGGTAAACACTTTCGTAATGCCCTGTACAAAAAAGCCGTGTATTACGCGTAATACACGTATTTGTAATACCATTTTAGGGTCAAATGTGGCAAAATTTAGCAATTTAAAGCCGTAATACACGTGTAATACCACCGTAATACAGCGTAATGCCGAGTAGTCTGTACACGATTTCTCGAAGTGCTTACCCCCTCGGTTTCCACCGTGTTCTTTGTAAGTTTTCGTATGATAAAAATACTTTGTTGTAACAATGCGTTTGTTTTTAGCGTCTAGAATAGCTTGAAAGGTTTTCAGGGAGTTTACTGTGCACGGACCGATATCCCGCTTCGTCGTCTTGGCGCGGTTCGGCCTCAGTGCAGGATGGTGATGTTATTCGCGGGAGATGTTGTTGGCGGGAGATGTTGTTGGCGGCTGTGTAACCTTGTCAGTGCTCCCCGTGGATGGGACTCCCAGGGTGCCAGCCCCACTGACATGTGGCGCTGCTGGCGTGGTGACCGCAGTCGCGTTCAGAGGGGAAAGGAGGGAGGGGAGGCACAGTGGTCCAGAAGACCGGCGCAGGCGGCAAAAACTCTAGACGCGTTTTGAGCTCCAGAGTCGCTAAGCAGAACTGGAACCGAACGTGTGACCCCCAACAGGGCTGATCCCCATACGAGGAATCTATTCGTGGGGTCACACGTTCGGTTCGAGTTCCATTAAGCGACTCAGAAGCTCCAAACGCGTGCTGGATTTTTACCGCGCCTCTACCGGTTTTCTGGCTCACTGTGGGAACCGGGATGAAACAGAGAGAGAGAGAGAGAGAGAGAGAGAGAGAGAGAGAGAGAGAGAGAGAGAGAGACAGACAGACAGACAGACGTCTGTGGGTGTGGTCACCGCCTGACCAGGCCAGGAAGGCGACGAGCCTGTCCCCGTGTCCTCCGCAGTGTGACGAGATTGCATGGAATACAACTATTCGGGCATCATCCCGGGAGTGGTTGTCAGGGCCGTCACGTGTCACGGTGGCGTTACGCGACCAAAAAGTTGGGATCGACAACTTCTTTCAGCGTCAGAGGTGCAAAGCACCACGCAGCAAAAACAGTTCCTGATTATTTTACCAGGAACTCCCTAGAAATCGCCCATCTCTTTACGATACAACATGCTTTGCAGCCAACAAATCATTTCTTCGTTCCAATTATCGATTTTCTGCACGGAGTGAAAATTTGCTGTGGCAAAACTTCACGGACTATCAGATACACGGTTTTCACGAGCAAAACATTTATTTTGTCATCTTAATTTTTTTAAATTTTTTCAAGAGTTTTTCTGGAAAAGAGGTGCCTACGGCCTTCTCCGACTTTCTCGAGCCCGTAATCCAAACCGATACTTTTGCAATAGGCTTTCAGGTGGAACGGCAAAACACTCAGCGTGCGGCGCTACAACTGTCTCCCCGCTCACGGCTATCGAGTATCAGTTTGAGCGGGTGCCAGGCGGGTCCATTTGGCGCGCTGGCCAGAGGGAGTGGCTCGAGGCGTCAAGGGTCTCGTTGGGGTCCACAGCCTAAAATGCCCTCACGGAGCAAGTAGCGAGCGGTAACGGCACAGTGGGTTAGAAGACCGGCGAAGGTGGTCAAAATCCTGGACGCGTTTTGAGCTCCATAGGCAGGCGCTCAAAGGGACACGAACCGAACGTGTGACCCCACCAATATGGATTGCTCTCCGAACGAAGAATCCACCGGTGGGGTCATAAACTCGGTTAGAGTGCCGTTTAGCGGAAGTACACAAAAGGCGGCCGGAATTTCGACCGCCACCACCAGTCTCCTAGCCCACTGTTCAGGTCACTTTCCAGTAAGTAGCAGGAACACACAGTAAATCGAAATGTTAGAATCCGTAACGATAATGTTCAGAAAACGCCAGTAAATGAATCTGAATTTGGTAGTCACAGAAACTGGAATACAGGCTTTGCTGTATGCCTGCATGATAGCGTAAAATAGCTCTGAAAGACGTTTCGATTGAAATGAAGCTCCCACCCAAGCCGCCTCCTTCCGCCCCCACTGTCTCTTTCCAATATCACCCTCGGTGCCTAAAGTTACACTTAAAACGCAAGTCTTTCGGTTTAACATACCCAAGGGTGTGTAGAATAACTCGTTTCGATGAAACAGTAACGTTTCGCTGACCACTCGCCGCGCCTTTTCCTCCGGACGGCCCCTTAACCCTTACGGCGCACTAAAATCGGGAAACGTGGCCGAGTTACGGGCCGCCCCGTTTAATCCGTCCCGTTGACGCAGTGTTCGCGAGGCGACCGACTGTCTAACTGTCTGCGGTCGCACTCGCGGCTCAAATTGCCCGTCTGTCGGTCGGTGTTTGCTGTCCGGGTGCCGGGGGGTCAGCCAGAAACCCTCCCCCCCCCCCCCATGCTCCCCCCACCCCCACAACAACGCCATTAGAAGTTTTTGGCGCGATTTGCCGCAAAGTTTTGGCTTTTAGTACGCGCCTGTCGCCGCGGGGGTATGGTGGCGTCAGCCGACGATGTCTCTGAGGTATAGGACGGAGCGACGACCCGCAGTGGGCCAGAAGACCGGTGGAGGCGATCAAAGTCCCGTACGGGTTTAGAGCTCCAGAGTCGCTTAATGGGACTCGAACCGAACGTGTGACCCCATCAATGAATTGCTCTCCGAACGAGGTTCCACGGGTGGTGTCGCACGTTTGGTTTGAGTCCTGTTAAGCGACTCTGGAGCTCAAAATGCGTGTGGAGTTTTTTGCCGCCTGCGGCAGTCTTCTGTCCCACTGTGCGACCCAGCAACGCCCTCATGCCTCTCGCCGGACTCCCAGTTTACGTCTCGGCGTCACAGCACCACGCTTGTAAACCGCTGCCGCGAGCAAGATTGAACTCGACAAAAAAATGTATGGTTCGTTTTGAGGGGGAGGGGTGATGGCGAGAGGGAAAAGATAGCCTAGTTGTTCCCAGTGGAGGACACAGAAAACCTCCTTCAGACCTTGGAGTGAGAGTTGCTTGGGACAGACATGTGTTTTTCACCACTCCTTTTAAATGTCTACCCTGATTCCACCGCAGCATTATTTTCTATCGCATCCGTCTCATAAGTCAATCGACTTCTCAGATTGGTCCAAGATCCCGTTTTCCGGCCCACCTGGGATCATGAAACAACAAGTGTAAAATAAACATTTCTGTCTTTTCGGACTGTTTTGCTTCAGTTGCCCTCGCGGCATCACCAGTGGAAAAGAGCTTAGCGCGGCGGAACTGGGCCTGTCAGTTTGTCGAGCGCCCTGCGAATATTTCGCCCGGGGGTGCTTCTACACGTTGGCGGCGCAGCGGCGAGGCGGCGTGGCTCGGCGTGGCACTGCATGGCACGGCACGGAGCACAGGGGCAGAAGACCGGCACAGGCAGCCAAAATCTAGACGCGTTTTGAGCTCCAGAGTCGCTAAATTGGACTCGAACCAGACGTGTGACCCACCAACAGATTGCTCTTCACACGAGGAATCCATTAGTGGGGTCACACGTTCGGTTCGAGTCTAATTCAGCGACTCTGAAGCTCAAAATGCGTCTAGAATTTTGGCCCCCTGCGCCAGTCTTCTGGCCCACTGTGCGGGACCCGCACCGCTCGTTACTTGACGTGCGGCAACGTGCTTGCATCCGGGGGGGGGGGGGGAGTAGGAGAGAGGCTTCCCCAGTGGGGAAAGGAGGGGGAGAAAAGGGGAAATCTGCTCAGTGTCTGCGGCCGCCATTCAAGCCGTGATACAGACAGCGGCCCCTGACACACACGTAGTGCTGGCGGCGCCTTTGCCCTAACCGGCCCGTCGCGATCGGCGCGGTTGAGGGAGAGAGAGAGAGAGAGAGAGAGAGAGAGGAGAGAGAGAGAGAGGGGCAGTAAGAGGAGAGGCGGAAAGGCGTAGACGCCGAGGTGGGCGGGGGCACCGCCCAAAAGCGAACCCTATCTCACTCTGTCTTACGGTAAAAGGCTGCACCAACATATAACATTTAATGCTGGGTACGAGGTTTATTTAAACGTCAGCTGCAACCAGTGGCGTGCGCGAGGGCTGGGGGAGGTGGGGGTAGGGTGGGCCAAAAAAAAATCAAGTTTCTCCGATCGTCCAATTTTGCTCAAAAATCGATTATATACCAAAAAATAATCACCCTACGTTTTTTGTTTTCCTGTCAGACGATTTTAAATACCGGCTCAAGGCCTGTATAGTTTTTCCCCCATTTTATGCACTAAAATGATCATCAAAATTGCAATTTTTATCTAATTTTCAAAAATGAGACAGCAAATTGTTCGTCTTTTTATGGCAAACAAATATCATTTTTATCATTGATTGGTAACACTTCATCTTCAGTGTTTGCTCTTGACTTGCAAAATCGCCAAATTTTGACTAATCTGTGACTGTTGTGGACCCGTCGAGGCCCTTTCTCTCATCTGCAATCGCTACGAGGCCAACGGACCCGGACCGCAGCACGTGCGGCGAGCAGCGAACACTACTCGGCCGCCAGCTTCACAATGGGCCAGAAGACGACACTAGCGGCCTGAACTCTAGACGTGTTTAGAGCTCCAGAGTCGCTAAATGGAACTCGAACTGACCATGTGACCCCACCAATTGATTCCCGTTCGGAGGGAAATCCACTCGTGGAGTCACACGTTCGGTTCGCTCTACAAACTGAAGTGTGTACTCAGTATGCATCTACAGATGCATACCTACAAGTACACATCTACAGATGCATACTTGGTTGAGTACACATCTACAGATGCATACTTGGTTAAGTACACACCTACAGATGCATACATGGCTGAGTACACATCTGCAGATGCATACTTAGCTAAGTACACACCTACAGATGCATACGTTTTAGGTGTGTATTCAGCTAAGTATGCATCTGTAGATGTGTACTCAGCTAAGTATGCATCTGTAGATGTGTACTCAGCTAAGTATGCATTTGTAAGTGTGTACTCAGCTAAGTATGCATCTGTAGATGTGTACTCAGCTAAGTATGCATTTGTAGATGTGTACTTGTAGGTATGCATCTGTAGATGCATACTGAGTACACACTTCAGTTTGTAGAGCGAGTCCGATCTAGTGACCCTGGAGCTCAAAACGCGTCGAGAGTTTTGGCCGCCTGCGGGGTCTTCGGGCCCACTGTGCGCCGGCTTCCGCCCGACGCGTCGTTGCCCGAGCAACTGGTGTGCACAACGAGGGCCAAGTTCGGCCTGCGTCCTTCGGAGGCAACTTTCGACCGGCGCAGGAAACCGGCAGGCTGCATCGGAAGAGTTGTCTCTGTCCCCCTCGTTGGAACGACGCCTGCAGGCGTGCGCGAGACAAAGCGACTCTGAAGCGTGCTGTTCGGATGCGGCCAGCAGGCAGGGTGGCCGTTATTCGTAGCGGGCCGCGGCACCCTCAGGCGACCCACAGTGGGCCAGGAGACCGGTGCAGGGCAGCCAAAACTCTAGACGCGTTTTGAGCTCCAAAGTCTCTGAATGGGACTCGAACCGAACGTGCGACCCCACCAATTCCTGTGGGGTTCTGAACGTGGTGATGCGTACCAGCGTAACGTTTTGCATAGAATTGTGCGCAAATTTGCATAAATTTATGCATTTTTACGCAACATTTTATGCAAAGTCCCTGCATGCACAAATTCGTGACACGCACGAAATTATATATAAACATTTGATGTGAAGAAAGTCTGTGAAGAATCTGCTTTGTAACTATGAAGAAAATGAGGGCGTTGTAGAATTGCTTCGTATGAGAAGGAAATGCTCCGTACTGCGAAAGATTTTGCTTCATCATACGAAGCATTTCTTCATAGATTTTATTACGCCTTTCTTTTTTTCGTATCACGAGCAGGGATGATACCCAAACCGAAACAAAACTAGGCCGTTACGCTGCTGACAGTTTGCATTTGTGACTATAACTCAGAAACTATAGCAGCTACACACTAAATTACTATGTACTTTTTGGTGCATAACCTTTGCACAAAGTTGTGCATGCGTTTCAATATGCACGAATTTTATGCGGTACAACGCACACTTTCGTGCTTAGTTACGCACAAAATCGTGCATTTCAAAACGCATGCACAACTTTGTGCAAATCTTGCGCACAAAAAAGTACATAGTAATTTACTGTGTAGAACCAAGGAAACAACTTTTCCTTCGTGTTCTAAGTGTACCGGAGTTTTGTTCCCATATGGACAAAACCAAAATTCCGCTTCCCTTTGATTTGTTATTTTTAGGGCCACAGGGAAGCGGAACTTTGACTTGGTCCATTTGGGAACAAAAGTCAGGTTGTTTGAGCACCAAGTAAAAGTTGTTTCCCTGGTTCTAGCTGCTATAGGTTTTGAGTTTTAGTCTTAGACGCAAATCACCAGCGTAACGGCCTGGTTTTTTTTCGGTTTGGGTATCTTCCCTGATCACGAAGTGATGCCTTGTAGACGTTTCACTGTCTCCGAAAGTGGAATCCACTGGTAGAGTCAAACGTTCGGTTCAAGTCTCTTAGCGACTCTGGAGATCCGTACTGGTCGCCCACTGTACGACACAGCAGCCAGGCGCGGTGCCTGGAGTGCGTCGGACTCTGTGTGTTTGAGTGTGTGTGTGTGTGTTTGTGTAGAATGGTGTGTGTCACGGGGGTTGGGGGAAGCAAGTGCGATGGGTGACGTGTAGAGGGCTGGCCCTCTAGTGACGTGAGGGCGCAGCACGAAGATGATTCAGGCGATACGATGGTCAGCAATGCGGGGTCAATAGTGCTTAGGCCCATTCCGTCTGTCCCCCCCCCCCCCCCCGCCCCCCTTTTCCACCTCCCCCTTTCCCCCCGAACACGTCACCGGGTGCGCACGTGTCTAAATTTAGTGGGGAGGCGTGCTGAGACAGCAGTCAGTGGGGAAGGTGAAGGTGTTAGGATGCTTGACAGGCCACCTGTGCGCGCTCCCCACTGACCTGCCTCCACACCTGGCGCCTGGTCTGGCCCTGCCGCCGCTTTTTGCCCCCCTTTTTGCCATTACCACATACCGGCTGGGGCCAAGCGCGGATCGGGGGGGGGGGGGAGACTCAGTGGGCCAGAAGGCCGGTGGAAGCGGTCAAAATCCCGGACGGATTTTGAACTCTAGAGTCAAGAAATGGGACTCAAACCAAACGTGTGACCCACACTGTGGCAAAAACCTACGGAAAAGTCAGTTAATTTTTTTGCCAGGATTCTCTGTAACCCTAAACCCAGTATTTCCTGTAGCCTCCTTACAGTAATCACTGTGCGACGCACAGTATTCTCCGCATACCCGTCGCAGACCCTTGAGGTGCACAGAGACGGCTGTAAGTCCTACAGAGAACACTGTGAGTCGCACAGTGAATACTGTAAAGAGGCTACAGGAAATACTGGGTTTAGGGTTACAGAGAATTAGCACAACTTGTTTACAGAGTTCTCTGTGACCTTTTGCCACAGTGCACCAACGGATTGCTCTCCAAACGGGGAATCCATTAGTAGGGTCAAACGTTCAGTACGAGCCGAGTTTACCGATTCTGGAGATCGAAATGCGCCAAGAGTTTTGGCCGCCTGCGCCGTCTTCTGGCCTACTGTAGAACCCCCGGCCCCCTCCAACACACTTTTCTTTCCTCGAAAGAAGCGAAGGAAGGCAAACAGTCGCACTCTGGCATGTTCTTAGGCAGCTCTTGCTACACCCCCCTCCCTCCCCAAGTCGTCTCTGGATCCGCCATTACCGGGTCGGGATCAGCGCGGCACGTCGCCGCCCTCACCACCCATCCAATTTTCCAGCCAATGCCACGACGCCCAATCTCCCTACCTAGCCGCTCAGCCTGCTAGCTAGCCTCGCTCCAGGCCGCGGAAATTAGTTTCGATACTCGCGGAGGAATTTGCCCACGCCTAGCCCGGGAGGTCGTTGGGGGCGCCGCACAGTGGGCCAGAAGACCGGCGCAGGCGGTGAAAACTCTAGACGCGTATGGAGGTCCAGAGTCGTTGTACAGGACTCGCAACGAACGTTGTGACCCTATCATTGGATTCCTCGTTCGGATAGCAATCCATTGGTGAGGTCACGCGTTCGGTTCGAGTCTTATTTAGCGCCTCTGCAGCTCAAAATGCGTCCGGGCTTCCGACTACATCCGGTCTACTGGCCCACTGTGCGTAGGCATGCCAATGCGCGCTGCCAGACGGATGATTCCAAACGGCGATTCGTCGCTCCGTCTCTCTCGCACACCTGCGCGATGCCTCTGAGTGCGAGAGGGACGGAGCAAGAGAAGCTCCGTTCGGACCGGCAGACGCGTGCAGACGGCTGGAATGCTCCGTGCTCCGCGTTTCCTCGGCTATGGATCCCTGCGCGTCTGTTAAAACCTCATTTATTCGTTTGGGAAAGGCGCCATTTACGGTGCGGTTGCCACTCATTTACGGCATGATTGCTCCTTCATCGCAGCTATTTAATATGGGCCCCGCACCCTGTCGCGTGTAAGTCCTACTGGACCCACTGTAAAATGTTGTATACAATGACCAATGATTGTGGGATTGTGCCGGAATGTGCAGAGTTTCTAGCGCACTCGCATCCTCCATTTGGCATTTTATTAATATTCTTAGACCTTTCTGCACGTTCATAGAATTTTGTTAAGAAGCTTAACAGATCTGTCCAGACAAAATTGATTCAATCGTTTGTGAAACAAATATATAAATGTTAGCATGATCATTAATGTGTAGAGTCGTATATACACTGCAAACCTGTCTACACTGAAAATCTATCGGTTTGACTTCTTGCCGTTTTAGGGGCGTGAATAAAGTCTCCCGCCAAAAAAAAACAAAAAACGGCACACTGAATTCCTTTCTACATGTTTTGTACGTGGTCTCGCACAATTTTGCACATACGTGCTTTTCGTGCAAATTTGTACGTGATTTCGCACGAACTTGTGCGACTCCACGTACAAAATGGTACGAAAAAGTTCGCATGTTTATAATTGTGTGAGACCACGTACAAAATTGTACAAATACATTTAGTGTGGGCATGACAGATAGGTCAAGCCAAACATCGGCGTGACTCAGAAATTCGCGCCATTTTTTGGCGTGAATTTCCTTTCATGCCGGTTTTCGGCATGACTTGTCTCATAGAGCGCATTATCATTCACGCCAGATGACGGCTAGACTCACATGTCAGGCCATATTTTGGCGTGTCTTTTTGACAAGCCACAATGTGGCCATGTGTCCGACCATAATGCCTTTAGTGTATACTTAGCACGCACTTACAAACGTATACTTGCCAGTACATATCCACTTACCACACACTAAATGACCAGGGACAATTTTTGCATCTAGCTGGATGCGGTTTTAAGCACATCTAACTTCGGACAAATTTGTATCCCGGCTAGTCACGAATTGTACATAAAGAGGCACAATATTGTACTTCGAACTCGAGACAATATTTGTGATCCAATTGATGGACAATATTGTGCCTCTTTATGTACAATTCGTGACTAGCTAGATACAAATTTGTCCGAAGTTAGATGTGCTTAAAACCGCATCCAGCTGGATGCAAAAATTGTCCCTGGTCATTTAGTGTGCACGTTAGGATCGGGTTCCATTTAGCGGCTTTCGAGCTCTACCTGTCTGGCCCACTGTGCGACGCGTGGCTGGCTCCACGGTCAGGCGCCGGGAGCATCGGGTGGCCTTTAAAGGTAATTTGGCGAGTCGACGCGTCGTGCGGCGGTAATATCAGGCAGCAATCAGTCATCCGTGGTGCCTTTCTCGGCGCTAGGCTGCACAGTGGGCCAGAAGATTAATGGAGGCGGTCGAAATTCCAAACGCGTTTTGGGCTCCAGAGTCGCTAGATGGGACTCGAACCGAACGTGTGACCCCACCAATGGATAGCTTTCCGAACGAGGGATCCATTGGTAGGCAGGCGCGTATCCAGGGGGGGGGGTCACGGGGGTCATGACCCCCTCCCTTTTGTCCTTAATAAAACGCCTAAAGGTAGGCAATTTGCCGCACAATCCGCCTGTAAGTAGGCAAAAAGCACGACGTGACCCCCTCCTTTTCTCGAGTCTAGATACGCCACTGTTGGTAGGGCTGCACGTTTGATTCGAGTCCTGTGGCTAAAAGCGCGTCTGTAGTTTTGGCCGCCTGCGCCAGTCTGCCACCTGCGCCAGTCTTCCGGCCCACTGCGTGCTAGGCTGCTACCGGCTGATTTCGAAGAGTTGAGCTGTCTCTATCGCACCTTTGGGCAGTCCTCTCGGTGCTTGAGCGGCACGGAGGCGCGAAACTAACTTCTCGGAAGCGCTCACCTAAAGGTAGGCAATTTGCCGCACAATCCGCCTGTAAATAGGCAAAAAGAGCGACATGATCCCTTTTTTTCTCGAGTCTAGATACGCCCCTGAGAGGGTGGAAACGGGGCTGATTTGGCGGCGAGCCTTGGCTCACTGAAAGTCCAAAGGTGGTCTAGACCAACAACGGATGTGGTCAAATGAGTGCCATTTGACCACATCGCTTGGTGTGGTCCAGACCACGTTTGGTTTTTAGTACTGCGGCCGTTTTCGGCGATTGCCCTGTTTGCTGGCGTTGACTGGTAAACCATATCCAGCAAAAGTAGACGTCACATTGTCTAAACCCTCGCCCGCACTTCAGAAGAGATGAGCTTCTAGGGACGATTCGATACACTGTAAAAATTTTAGTTGTCACTTGATGTCAATACCAAGACTAATTTTCCTTACAAGGATGTCATCAAAACGATTGATGAAATTTTTGTCACGCCAGGAGCTTCGATGAACATGTCATCTATTTCCAATGAAATAGTCATCATAAGTGATAAAAAGATCATCCACGCTTTTATCATAAAGTGACAACAAATTTTTATAGTGTACCCGCAGAAGTAGGTGCACAAGTTTTGACTATTGGGCGTCTACTTTAGCTGAAAAGTGGTTTACCAGCTAACGCGAAACACGACGAAAGCGGCCGTCCACGCTTTGCCGCGCAGCCAAGGCCCTTCTAATCGCCCCTGTCCCCACCCCTATTACCTAGTGGGCCAGAAGAACGGCGCAGGCGGTCAAAACTCTGGACGCGTTTCGAGCTCTAGCTACACTGCCATTCAGGGGTGCTCGTTAGCGCGTTATGGCGCTTGCCCTCGGTTTTGTAGCGCCTCAAGGCGCCTCCAGGCTGGGCGCCTTACGGCGCCCCGTTTCTAGGCAACTCAGGCGCTAAGTTCTGAGACAGCCCTCTAACCCGACCCCTGTTGTTCCTTATAGACGCTGGGCAAGGTGTTTGCTGCCCATACACCTTCGATACTTGCAATTCATAGGGAATGCATGGTAGGAGCCAACTGCATTGGCAACATGCTTGGTCTCCACACATCTTTGGCTTGAGTGTTGTAGGCGAGCCTTTCTTTAACCAGAGGGCTTGACCAAAGGTGTCTGGAAACTAAGCGCCTTAGGCGCTACAAAATCGGGGACATGCGCCAATACACTCCTATTTTGGGGTGTTCTGAGAGCAAGCGCCTTTGACGCTTTCTAGTAAAACGCCATAGGCGCTTCCTACTAAGACGCCTTTGTCGCTCTCTGCCGAGACACCTTGCAGACACACCAGTCCAAAAGGTGCCTCCTATGGAAACACCTTTGCAAGCCATATTAGAAGCCACACAAGAAAGGTGTTTGCTCCCAGAACGCCTTGTCCAGGGTAACGAGCTGCTGTGGCTAGCAGAGGCGTTTCCATGGGAGGCACCTTTTGATCCATTCAATGACTGGTTTGTCTGCAAGGTGTCTCGGCAGAGAGCGACAAAGGCGTTTCAGTGGGGAGCGCCTATGGCGTCTTACAAGAAGACGCCTTAGGCGCTCTAAAAGTGGATGCAACTGACAAAGGCGCTTGCTCTCAGAACACCCCAAATTAGGAGTGTAGGCACCAGAGCACCCCTGAATGGCAGTGTGTGTCGAGTCGCTAAACAGGACTCGAACCGAACGTGGTGACCCCACCAATCCTCGTTCGGAGAGCAACCCATCATTGATGGGGTCATAACTTCGGTTAGAGATTTATCGACGCTGCAGCTCAAAACCTGTCCAGAATTTGGACCTTCTCCCTTGATATTCCGGCCCACTGTGTACTGGATGCCAGGGCAGGCCCACTGCGAGCTGAGGTGCTCGCTCCTGAAGTTTCATGGATAGCTTTAATGAGTTTCCTTCAGCTCCAGGGACAACTCTGACTCGATGCGCACTCGATGCACTCCAATACGTGGAGAGATGACTCTCCTTAAGGTGTGTACGAAGTTGCACTCTTAAAACCTTACGAAGTATTTTGAGCATACATATAACAAACAAAAATACTTTGTTATACGAAGAAATAGTTTGTAAATTACGAAGTATTTTCTTCGTAAGCTTATGTATGCTCAAAATACTTTGTTATACAAACTACTTTTCTTTGTAAGGCCCGAAATAGTTTGTAAGGTTTTCTCAGTGTGTTTGCTGTCTCGAGACTGCGCGGAGTGAGAGGATTCGAACGGCGAGGGAAAATAAGGGTTAATATACGGCCAGGGATTTGAAATGCACGTAGAAATTCGTTGGAACGTTTAAGAAAGAAGGCAATTTGATTTGACAAATTTAGCTGTTTCCTCCGCAACAATTGGAGTGTTTCCAACACACCAACAACCTGTGAACATTATACATACATGATAAGGCAGGCGCAGATATGTACGTACGTCATCTGTGTAAAAATGATGCATCGTTGTGTTCATTTTGGGCATTATTTGTACACAGTAATGCAAACTTACGAATTCGTGCGAAACTACGCATAGGGTGCTGCATAACAATGCTCATTGTCATGTGCTTGGCTTCGAATTCGTGCATTTAAAAACGTTTGCTCGATTCTGTGCAAAGCTAATGCACAAGGATTATAACCTTTAGTAATAAAGTGTGAACGTGACGTCTGGTCGTTGGACCCATACCTATCGAAACACACCTATCTTCACTGAAAACCAAAGTGTGTACTCAATAAACACTCAGGTACTGTGAACTTAATACAAACTTAAATACTCGTTGAACGCGGTACACACTTAAGTTTTCAGAGTTTCGTTTGGGTGTGCGCATTCTCCTGCCACACCCACGTCCCACGATTGCTGTACACTGTCATTCCACAAATATGACGTCATATTCGTAGCAATGTGAATTTTCATCAGGTTCGTTTGAAAGTAAAGTCATATTCGTTTTAATGCGTTGATCCGCATTCAGACGAATGAGACAGCCCAATGGAATGGCTGAGTCACGTTCAAACGAACGTGACAAAATTCACATTCTGACGAACGTGACTTCATACACTCTAAATGCCTTACAATGAAATTTTAGCTTTGTTACAGTGAATTCAGCGCACGCTTAATACAAACAGAAATTTCTTCATAATACGAATTTTTGGGGCACTGAGAAAACCTTAAAAACTATTTAAGGCCTTACATAGAAAAGCAGCTTGTTATAACAAAGTATTTTGAGCCAACATAAGCTTACAAAGAAAACACTTCGTAATTTACGAACTATTGCTTTGTATAACAAAGTAAATTAGTTTATATACTCAAAATACTTCGTAAAGGTAAGCGTTGGGGTTTTCATAGTAAGCGGTGCTAAGAAAAACCCTCGTAATACGAAGCAAAACTACCTTCGTATTTTGCTTGCGCCACTTCCTTCATATTAGAAGAGATTTCTTCGCAAGACATTTAGAGTGTGTTCTCCGTATGACAGTGCACCCTTTGAAGGCGCGGTGCCTCACGTGTAGACACGCCTCACGCCCGAGGGCGGCGCCGCGTCGTCGGCACGGTGGGAAAATCAATGACTTTGAAAAGTTCAAGTCCGTACAGGCAGGGGCCTCGCGGTTGGCGTAGGCTCCGAGTGAGTTAAGTTTTCGCTGGTGGGGATAAAGAGCTGCCAAGGGCACCCCGAGTGTTCACACCAAATTTTATGTATAATTTTTTGCAAAACATCACTAAATTATTTTTTAATGTATTTTTCTATTTTTTTGTGCAGATGAAAATGTTCTAATTCTGTACCGCAAGCCGGGGTTAACCCCCGATTTGTTCACTACGAAGGCTACCATCGAAATATATTCACTATCCTTCATGCTACGCGAAGTTTGACAGGTAATAGTCATCAACTGCAATTCAAATTATAATTCTAATGATTTTAATCTTGTGTCTCAAATAACTCTGAAATTCTCTCACATCACTATCCATTAACGGTACGAAAAAATACACATTTTTGAGCGCAGCCGCGTACAAATTTGTGCGAAGAGTTCGGGAGCTCAAAAACTGTGACGTGTCGAAATAATTGTTTTCAAAAACATTCATGGTGTGACTAATTGAAAAATGCGGACTGAAGCAGCCTGGCGCAGGCCTACACTGCAATATGTAAATCTAAATGCCATGAACGTAGCACGCATGACCCGACCGATGGATTGATCTTCGATGTAGCAATATAATGGTGTGGCCACACGATCGGTTCGAGTCTCATTTAGCGACTCTGGAGCTCAAAACGCATCTACAGTTTTGGCCGCTTCCACCGGGATTGCGGCCCACTGTGCAGTGTGTGCGGCCCTCGGTGCGGCCCTATCCATCAGGGCCGGACAGGTCAGCGGGTCACCAAGCGGTAGAGCCACACTACGTCACCCGGTATCAATCACAAGGGGTTCAGTGAAGAGCCTAGGGGAGGGGTTGGGGGCGAGAGATTGCCAGACTGGGAAGAAAGCGGAGAAAAGAGAAATAAAAAGAGAAGATCGATGAGAGCGAAAGAGTTTAGCTGCCTCAATTTCAATCTCACTGGCTATAATGGAACGTGACGTCACATTCGTCATTCGTGTGGGTGTGGCTTGTGTATAGAGCATTGCTCTGCAATAATAGGGAAACATTTCCGCGATACAAATCATTTTTCTTCTTGATTTGTTCACAATGCGAAGCAATTTTGCAATGCCTTTATTCCTCATCCAACACATTATGAAGAGAACCTTCTACTCCAGTGCATTGTCGTTAATGGACAGAAAATTACCTGATTCTTCAGACGGTATTTCAACACTGTTTAAAATTATTTGGAAATTCCTGGTGCGTTGCGAAGCTCCTTCAGCACTTTTGAAGGCTTCGTATTTCAAAATTATTTCTGCTTGAAACTCACTCAAAATAGAATGTTTAGAGGTTTTGGAATGTTCCGAAGATCGGAGACAATTTCTTTCCCATCATCTCCGGGAATTTTGAGGAATCTTTAAACGGTGTAAAAGCATACCGCCTGGCTTGAGATGTCTAGAAACTTGGTTCACATCGCCGTTGAGTCACATCGATAACTTGGCACGTGCGTGCGCGTTCGCCGCCCCTCTTCGGCGGCATCCTCCAGATTCCCCGCATTCCCTGCACACTGTCGCAGGGTATGCCCGGGGCGCCGGCGCACAGTGGGCCAGAACGCCGCTGGAGCGGCGGTCAAAATCCCGGACGCTCCAGAGTCTCTAAATGAGACTCTACCCGAACGTGCGAACCTGCCAATGGGTTTGTTCTCCGAACGAGGAATCCATTGGTGGGGTGACACGTGTGGTTCGAGTCCTGTGTAGCTACTCTGGAGCTCAAAAGTGTTTAGACTTTCAGCCACCTACGTCGGTCTTCTGGCCCACTGTGCGGCGAGGCATCACCTTTATTTCGGTCCGGAATGGCGCGCTGTGTCCCGGCGGTGTCCCTGGCCGGGCCCTTAGAGCGAGGCATATTGCCGGTCAGAGGTTGGAATGGGCGGCAGTTGGCAGCACTGCGTTGCCACGCCGCGAGGTGGGCCGCACAGTGGGCCAGAAGACCGGAGCAGGCAGCCAAAACTGTAGACGCGTTTTAAGCTCTAGAGCCGTCCAATGGGGTTCGAACCAAACGCGAGACCCCACCAATGGATTCCTCGTTCGGAGAGCCATCCATTGGTGGTGTCACACGTTCGGTAAGAGTCTCAATGAGCAACTCAGGAGCTCAAAACGCGTCCGGCATTGTGACCGCCAACACCTGTCGTCAGGCCCTCTGTGGGCCGGGCAGGCCAGCGGCGAGGCCTGCTGCAAATTCCGAACAGTAGCTTCATGGCTCTGTCTCTCTCGCACTCACCAGGAAGACCGTAGAGAGAGAGAGAGAGAGAGAGAGAGAGAGAGAGAGAGAGAGAGAGAGAGAGAGAGAGAGAGAGAAGAAGGGACGTTCTGAAACAGCCTGCCGGCCAGCCGTGATGAGCTGTCATTGAGGGCGGTGCCATGTCGGTGCTTAGGCCACCGATGACTCGTTAGCGGTCCGACTGTCAGACTGACACTGTAGACTGAGTCCAAGAGCCGTCTTCGTCGCTCTGTCTCTCTCACACCTACACGGGACAACCCACGAGTGCGAGATAGACAGAGCGATGAAAACGAGTCTCGGAATCAGTCTGCTGCCGGTGCCGCGGCCCTGCGCCCTCCTTGGGGCTGAGCTCAAGGGTGGTGAAGTCGTGTCCGTCCGTGTCGGCCTTCGGTGGGCGATATCGCTTCCATTGGAAAGTGCGCGCTGGACTGTCTCGCAGTGAAGGTCGTTTCTGCACTGTGGTCTCGCAGTGAAGGTCGTTTCTGCACTGTGGTCTCGCAGTGAAGGTCGTTTCTGCACTGTGGTCTCGCAGTGAAGGTCGTTTCTGCACTGTGGTCTCGCAGTGAAGGTCGTTTCTGCACTGTGGTCTCGCAGTGAAGGTCGTTTCTGCACTGTGGTCTCGCAGTGAAGGTCGTTTCTGCACTGTGGTCTCGCAGTGAAGGTCGTTTCTGCGGTCTCATAGTCGTTTCTGCCGTGTGGTCGTGCGAAGACGTGGCAGGTGGCAGTGCTGGTGGTTGAAACAATGGTGGTGCGTTCCTGATTTTGAACGCTATCATTTTCAGTAACACTCTGAAACGTCTACGAAGAATCTGCTTCGTAACAACGAAGAAAATGAAGGCATTGTAGAATTGCTTCGTATTACGAAGAAATGCTTCGTATTAAAAAGGATTTTTCTTCATATTATAATGCATTTCTTCGTAGATTTTACAATGCCTCGTTTTCTTCGCATTACGAAGCGATGCTTCGTAGACTTTTTACTGTGAACACTGCACAAAAAATAGGTTGGTAGCAGCGATCGGACATTGCCGTTGTTTTGAAAAATAATTTCATCGCAAAGACATTTAGAGTGTCTGCGTGGGTGCGTCAGTCGTTACCTTGGGGCAGTCGACCTAACTGTTTCCAATTATTCCATTCATGACGCGGCTCCGAATCCCAGTCGAGCCGTTGCGTGGGCTGCGTGAGCGGTGGCTCCTCCTGGGATGCACAGTGGGCCAGAAGACCCACCCACGAAATACCGGACGTGTTTTGAGTTTCAGAGAAGGGGTGTGCGAATCAAGGATTTTTGTTTCGAACAAAATCCGAATCAATTTTTAAATCATGTTTCGAATCGAATTCAAATCGAATCAGGAAAAAATTGCGCCGTATCGAATTCGAATCAAACTATGCGTAAATCGGGGACGAACCACCAACGATTCGAAATTTCAAATTATTCGAGACCAAACTCGGTGAATTTGTCTCCGAATCGAATCTTGCTTGATTCGATTCGGTCCCGAACACCGAACTATTCGCACACCCCTTCTTACTTCAGATTCTCTAAATAGGACTCGAACCGAAAGTGTGCGACTCCACCAATGGATTCCTCTCCGAACGAGGGATCCATTGGTACTTACACTGTAAAAATTTCTGTACTTTTGAACGGAAAATGTACAGAAGAATATAGTACGGAAGTACGGACGAAAGTACGGAACGTCCGTACCTGCTCCATATAAGCTCATGAAAACAGGTACGGAAAAAAGTACAGAGAGTTCCGTACACTGCAATTCCCTTGGTAAGTTTGCTAGCCACTCCAGTGGCGCTCCGTTTTGCATGCCAAAATTTGGCATTCTGGGCCGGATTGGCCTTTTAAAATGCCAAAATTTGGCGTCCAAGTTCACCGGAATGCCAAATTTTGGCGTTCAAAGAGGCCAATCCGGGCCCAGAAGGCCAAATTTTGGCATTCAAAACGGAGCGCCACTGGAGTGGCAAGCAAACTTACCAATCGAAATGCAGTGTACTTGGCAGGTACGTACGGTCCAGGCAAATTGTTGACCAGACATGTTCCGTACTTTTTCCGTAGTTTTTTTTTTCCAGTGTAGCGCTCACGATTGGTTCGAGCCCCATTTGGCGACTCTACAGCTCAAAACGCCTCTAGAGTTTTGGCCGCCTGCGACGCCGGTCTTCTGGCCCAGTGTGGGATGGGTGTTGCCGTCGCCGCGTTCCAAACAGCGCTGTCGTTTCCAGCGCACCCCGACGGCTGACCCAGAAAGCGGACCAGCAGTGCGGTGGCGTTGCTATCAATTAGGTTCACCTGAGGCCCCCCCTCCCCCCTCTCTCCCCTTCCCCCTCTCCCACCCCCTTTCCCCCTTCCCTATCACGCCCCGCCCGCGCACTCTCGGCACGGCAACCTGCCCACGCGCCCCACGCACGCGAGTGAGGTATAATTGCAATTAGCTCCTCCCGGGTTCAACGCCTCCCTCCATCAGCCAGCACGGTGGCGGATTAGGAATTATTCGAACCCGGGACAGGGAGGCGAGAGCAAGTGGAACGGCGCTGCCTGACAAGGCACGAAAAACAAAATACTTTGTTGAGGCGATCAATATCAGACAGTCCTCGACACGGAAATGCAGGATTTCCAATTCCCCTCACCACACTTCAGGTTCCAGACCAGCCTATCGAACAAAGTCGATCGCCTCCACTCAGTCTTTTTTCCTTGAGGTCTGCGTCATAGCACGGTGGGCCAGATCGGCGCGTCAGAAACAACAGTTTTGAGCTCTTTTGAGTCGCTGAACAGGACTCTAGCCGAACGTGTGACCCGACCCCATCAATGGATTCCTCGTTCGGACATCAATCCATTGGTGGGGTCACACACGTTCGGATTGAGTCCCATTTAGTGATTCTGGATCTCAAAACCCGTCCGGTGTTTTCACCGCCTCCACCGGTCTTCCGGCCCACTGTGCCCAGCACGCGCCATGCGCCCGCGGATCTGCCGACACAGCACTGCAGGTTAGGCCCGCCGGGCCCCGGAGGCAGGGAGGGCCGTGCGATACGACAGGGACAAATGGAATTCTTTCGTCGTGTGCGGCAGGCTGAATCTGGAGATTCGTTTCGAGCGCTGTCTTTGTCGCACTAATGGCAAGCCCTCGTAGGACCCCGTAGGCGCGTGGGGGTGCGAGAGAGACGGAGCGAGGAAGCAATGACGGCTGCCGCTTCGCCATTCGCACCCCTTGGCCTGTCTGCAGACTGATTCCGAGAGTCGTTTCCATCGCTCTGTTTCTCTCGCACTCTTGAGGCGTTCCGTCGAGGGGGCAACCACTTAGTAAGTTTGGGAGACACAAGGTTTTTGTAAGGAAGAGCTTTCTACGGATTTTGCTAGATTTCGACCGATTTTACGCCTAAAATTTGCTTATTTGCCTTTTTGGGGTTAGATTACCGATTTCCAGAGATTTCAGGCGCTCAAGGGGACACACGCTTAAAACCTTACGAAGTATTTTGAGCATACATAATACAAACTAATTTACTTTGTTATAAAAAGAAACAGTTCGTTATTTACGAACTATTTTCTTTGTGAGCTTACGAATGCTCAAAATACTTTGTTATATGAAGCTACTTTACTTCTCAAGGCTTAAATAGTTTGAAAGATTTCTTCAGTGGTTGCTCTCTCGCGTTCCGTGTAGGTGCGAGGGAGACAGGGCGACGAAAGCGACTCTGGGAATCAGTCTGCAGGCTGCGCAGGGCGCGTCGCTCCCAAAGGCAGGCCTGCCCTATCTTTACAACACGTGCCGCACCACGCCGCGCGGAGCCGCGCCCGGAAGGCAAGGCGCGCAGTGGGCCAGAAGACCGGCAGATAGCGAAAATTCAAGACGCGTTTTGAGCTCCCAGAGTCGCTAAATGGGACTCGAACCGAAACGTGAGACCCAACCATTGGGTTTGCTCTTTAAACAAGGAATTCATCGGTAGGATCACACGTTTGGTTTGAGTCTCCTAGTCCCCTATAGTTTCTGCCGCCTCCGCCGGTCCTTTGGCCCACTGTGCAGCGCTCGGAAGGCAAGGCAGGCAACACGCTGATTTCGAGAGCTGTTTTCGCTGCACTGTAAAAATTTCTGTACTTTTGTACGGAAAATGTACGGAAGAATATAGTACGGAAGTACGGACGAAAGTACGGAACGTCCGTACCTGCTCCATATAAGCTCATGTAAACGGGTACGAAAAAAAGAACAGAAAGTTCCGTACTTAGCAAGTACGGACCGCCCAGGCAAATTGTTGACCAGACATGTTCCGTACTTTTTTCTACCAGTGTGCTCTGTCTCCCTCGCACTCACAGGCCGTTCCGTGCGTAGATGAGTGACAGAGACAGAGCCAGGATAAGGACTCTCGGAATCAGTCCACGGCGCAACGACTCCAAACCCCTCCCTTATCTCATTCAGCACGTCCCCAGGGCGAGGCGAATCGTATTGTGGGCGTGTAGTCGCAGAACACTCTGTGAATTAGACTAGTCTCATATTCTGAAGGGAAGACTATGATCATCTGACATATGGGCGTATCTGCTATGGGTTTCCGATATGGCATACGGTGGTTTACGTCCGATGTCCACAGAAGTGCGTCTGGCTTTCGAAGATGGCGGCGCGGAGCATCGTCGGCCTTGACTCGGGTTGGGTTCCGGAGCATTGATATCGTTGACCGTGCCTGGCCGTGCCGTGCCTGGCCATGCCGTGCCTGGCCATGCCGTGCCTGGCCATGCCGCACAGTGGGCCGGAAGACCGGCGCTGGTGGCCAAAACTTAAGATGCGTTTTGAGCTCCAGAGTCGCTAATTGGGACTCGAACTCGAACCGAACGTGAGGCCCCACAATTGGATTGCTATCCGAACGACGATTCCATTGGTAGTGTCAGACGTCCGGTTCGAGTCCCATTTAAAGACTCTGAAGCTCCAAACGCATCTAGAGTGTCGGTCGCCTGCGCCGTTCCTGGCCATGCTGTGCCATGCCGTTGCCGGCGTTAGGGCTGCACGGAATAACGAGGATCCCGTATCAATCGCCGCGCATGACGCTCCTAAAAGCACAGGCTGCCTCAGTATCAAGGAAGTCCTGCAAAACAACACATTGTCTAAAAAAAATGTTGTAACTAAACCCGTACAATAAAAGGAAAAGTGTGGATAGTAATAGAAATACGAGGACTGTGGAAAGTACAATCAGATTAGTCAAAAGTGCAGTGACACCTGGACTGGTACCGTTTCGTCATTCGGCCCTATAGTTCGCCCAGAAAATAGTCCTTTAGATTTAAGTGGAATGTACGTACTAATGTTCTGATGATATTCCTAGAAAATAGGAACCGAAAGGATCCTGAAAGGAATAGAGTGAAATCCTCTAACCTAACGTATCAGCGTATCACTCTTAGGGGCCATCCATTAATTACGTAAGGACGTTTTGGGCCATTTTTGACCCCCTCACCCCCTCTGTAAGGGCTAATAAGATTCGCTCGACCCACCCACTCCCACCTTACGTAAGATTTTGCGAAAAAAATAGCAAAAAACGTAAAAAACGGTAGAATTTGTCAAGGATAGCCTAATTAAATTAAACAACGACATTTTTCTGCTATTTTTATTGTCAAAAATATAAAATAATATAAAGAATTGCGGCGCGCGAAAATAACGTGTCGTAGTGTACGGAAGCCGATTTCCCGATCATTTTGGTGTTTTATGTGTCTTACGTAAGAAATCCTAGACCCCCGCTTCCCCCCACGTAAGTGTATGTATAGATTTTACAGACCCCCTCCCCCCCTCGAGGTCCTTACGTAATTAATGGATGGCCCCCTATACTATTAAGTCCTTTAACTATCGGTATGGGGTGCTCTTTGTACAATAATCGTTTAACTTAAAAAGTAAATAAAAACTACCTAACAACGTTGCGAGGATTTTTTTTGCACCTTCGTTGTATTATTTTCTTGCTGTGTATGTACGACGACCACAGAAATGGCAAGACGTGAGCTGGGTGGAACTTCTTGCCCTTTCAAGGGTGACACAAAACCTAACCTAACCTCACCCCTTAAGGGGTTAGGTTAAGCAGTGTTGTGTCATAACGGTGGCCTTTTCTAAAAATTCGTGGGATTCAATGCGAGGGGTCCACCACTCAGCCCAAGAGTGTACACAGGATTACTGATTACCAGTGATTACCTTCAAAAATACTCCAAAAACCCTTTAATCTTAGCCATTTAAGAGCATTTTTGGCCTATTTTCACAAGAAAAACCCCCCAAGAACCGATAATAACAGCGAAAATATCCATTTTTGGAATAGGATTACCAATGCTCACTGGACGAAGTGTACACACGATTACCAGAGTGGTGGACCCCTCGACCGTGACACGGTGACACCCAGTGACACCCATAGGCCAAACAAAATGCTTCCTCGAACACACTAAACTCTTGTGGACTTTTTAAATGCATAATTATGCACTTTTTATGCATAGTTATGCATGCACAGATACATACGTAAGGTGTGTATAATATTATGCATCATTGTGTACATTTTGTGCATCTTCTTGCATAAAATGTACACAGTGATGCATAATACTATACACACCTTACGTACGTTCCTGTGCATGCATAATTATGCATTAAAAACTCCACAAGATTTTAGTGTGAAGACAAGGACACCCTCTTGTCCGTGTCTGTGAATTAGTCACCCCTTCCACGGCGTCGGTGGCCCCATCCCCTCACCAGCTCGCCGCCCAATGACTGAAGCCTCTTGTACATGGGGGCCACTCCGCGTCGCGGTCTCTCTGCCACTGCCTAGCCCGGCGGGTCACTGCCTCTCAACTGACTGGGCTGTCGCCGTCGCACAGTGGGCCGGATGATCGGCGCACACGCTTAAACTTTACGAAGTATTTTGAGCTCACATTATACAAACCATTTTATTTTGTTGTACGAAGAAATAGTTCGTAAATTACGAAGTATTTTCTTTGTAAGCTTATGTTACCTGTTATACTTTGTTATAAAATAAGCTGCTTTTCTTTGTAAGGTCTAAAATAGTTTGTAAGGTTTTTTCTCAGTGCAGGAGGCTAAGCCTCAAGACACGGTTTCAGCTCTAGAATAGGACTGGAACCGAACGTGTCACCCCACCAATGGATTCTCGTTCGGAGCCACTGTTAGAATTCTTTTCGTAAAATTTAGATCTATTGTCTGTTAAATTTCTACCACAATCTCATTGTAAATTTTCAATTACATTTACGTCATCAATCTTTTTTTCGTAAATCTACAAAATACTCTTAAATGAACAAGGTAGGTTTACGCCAGACCGTGTCTTGTCGTAACAGGCTTCGCGATGCTGCGCAATTTACAAATTAGCTTGTAAATTTAAGAAGCAGTTTGTAAAAGTACAAGCCTCTTGTTATTTTACAATTTTCCTGTAAATTTATGGGCACTTTGTGGTCCAAATTTAACGGACAATAATTCTAGAAAAATGAACTCAACTTATAAAAAGACAGGTCACCTCATACAAGAAGGAATTATTTGTTAAAGTACGAGCGTTTTTCTGTAAGTTTGAGATTTTATTGTGAAATCACAACTTTTTTCTTGTAATTTTAAGATAAGTTTGTCAAAAGATTAAACTTTTAGTACTTTTACAATGTCTGTTGTTACCTTACGAATAATTATCTGTTAAGTTACGACAGTATTTGTAGAGATTTAAGTTGTAAAATAATGACTCCTCTTAACAGTGATCCATTGGTGGGGGGGGTCACACGTTCGGTTCGAGTCCTGTTCAGCGACTATGGACCTCAAAACCGCGTCTAGAGTTTTGGCCGTCAGCACCGGTCTTTCTGGCCAACTGTGCGGCAGGTCACAGCCTCTCGAATGGCAGGGTCGTCACCCAGCCTGCATTTAGCGGCCGGCTGTCGTGGAACGACCTGGAAGTAACGACTGGAACACATATTGCTCATCTCCACCGCCGCCTCGTAACGCCAGTAGCGTGGCCTTTACGCCGAAAATGAAAACATTATCACGATCTGGGCGCCGCTGCACAGTGATCCAGAAGACCCGTCGTCATCATCATCATCATCATCATCCATCATCATCATCATTATCATCGGTCAAAATTCCGAACTCGTTTAGAGCTCTTAAGCCGCTAAATGGGACTCGAACAGAACTTGTGACCCCACCACACTGCAGAAAAAGGGACATTTTTTCCGTGAATTTATTGCCAGGATTTTCCGTGCTCTAAGACCCAGGATTCTCTGCGATTTGAGACCCAGGATTTTCCGTGACTTGCGATCCAGTCTTTTTCCGACGTTTGAAAGACAGAGGTTTCCGTACACTGAAATCAAATGAGGGTTTTAGCTTTGGAAAACTTCCTCTTAGGGCACGGTGTAGACTGTCATTTAAGTTCACAGCCATTCATTCTATCTCACATGGTCCGGAAATCTGTCTTTCGAACAATGTAAAAAGACTGGATCGCAAATCACGGAAAATTCTGGGTCTCAAATCACGGAGAATCCTGGGTCTCAAAGCACGGAAAATACAAGCAATAAATTAACGAAAAAAATTACCCTTTTTTTCTACAGTGCAGTGGATTGCTGTCCGAACGGGGGAATCCATTGGTGGAGTCACACGTTCGGTTTGAGTCCCCTTTGGCGACTCATTGGGTTCAAAACGCGTCCGGGATTTGACCGCATTTATCCGTCTTCTGGCCCACTGTGCGGTAACCTTGAGAGGCATCGGCCGTATTTTGGCCGTGCCGCGCGGGAGAGGCAATCAAGGTGGCCGGGCCAGCCAGCCGAGCTGTATAGGCTCAAATGGCGCCCATGACGGTCAGGGTGTCCTCTTTCTGGCGGCTGCCAAAAGCACTGCACACAGGCCATCCTTCACCACCCCCCCACCCCCTCTTGCTCCTTTTAACCTCCCTCCCGCCCTACAGTGGGCCAGAAGATTGGCGCAAGCGGCCGAAACCCTAGACGCGTTTTGAGCTCCAGTTTCGCTAAAAGGGCCTTGAGCCGAACGTGTGATCCCACCAATGAATTTCTTTCCAAACGAGGAATCCAGTCTTGGGTTCACACGTTTGATTCCAGCCTCATTTAGTGAGTCTTGTGCTCAAAACACGTCTTGAGTTCCGGCCGCCAGCGCCGGTCTTCCGGCCCTCTGTGCGCCTCTCTCCTCAACAACCTCCCGTCCCCAATCACGTCACGCAAGCAAAGTGAGTTAAAGGCATAAGGCTTTTCTGCTTTCTCCCGAGCCACTGTCACCACCCAACCCAGCCTGCCTTTGTGGCGGCAGTGTGCCCGCCTGCCACACAGGCGCTTCTTCGCGGCTCCCTGTTGTCAGAGGAATCGTCTCAACAAGTGGAAAGCGCGTCTCGCCGGCTTTAATAACCCGTTGATGGCAACATTCGTTTCCCCGAAATGATCAGTGTTTAGTCAGTTGAAAGGAACTCGTCTTTACCTTCACAGCAAAAAGAGAACCTATTCTCAGGAGTGTCCTGAAAGAAAAGGAGCGTTTTTAGCAGGAACTGCGGGAATCCCTGTTACTGCTTTTGCTGTGTCGACAGAAAGATGGGTTTGAAGGAACGAGTGTTTATTATGCGTAAGTGTATGCTTGAGGCAAGCATAAAATTACGCCCAAACACGTTACGCCTGAAATGAAGCCTAGGATAGAAATTCTTCCCTTGCATTAATATGGGGAGAATTTTTGCGGATATCCGCCAAAATCAGGCTTCTACAAGCCAATTACGCTTGATTTCTAGCGTAAACGGATTTCACTTAATAAATCAGGGGTCTCGATGGGGCTACCACTCTCAAAATCCTGTGTGAGCACCTGGAATCACTTGAAATCCGAAATCTTTCCTTAAAACGAAGCATAGCAAAGTTAGGGCCTGAAACTCGTCGAAAGCTTATGCAATCAAAAGAAATCTGTCCCCTTCAGAAAGCTGTGTCCCTAATCATAGGAGGTGGTTGCCCCCTGTGTCTGGATCTATCTCGTTCCTCCCCGATGTATTAGGTATTGAAGGATAGACAGGTCGTCCCTATTCTATCAATCCGTTGGAGAAACAATCCTGCAGGCATGTTAAACTTCTTCTGTCTGAGCGATGATAGCAAAGCCCCTTGGGCTTCATGTCTCTGTCTGAGTGTTATGGTTTCGTCCTCACTCCTGGCCACAAAAGCTGAATATTGATTCGATAGTTAACATATGGTAAAACACTGAGAATGAAAGAGTCATGACCAAGACTAAAATTTTGTGTGAGGAAGGTTTCCTCACCCAATTTTGGGTGATAATACTATGTAGCCATATAGGTAGCTGATACACTCGTCCTCACCCAACTTTGGGTGAGAAAGCCTTCCTCACCCGAATTCGGGCGATAAAGTGTTCCTCGCCCAAAATTGGGTATTGATCAAGACTCTTTCATTCTCAGTGAATTCTCACTGGCCAAAAAATAGTTAAGGACCTCACTGAAACCAAAGTATTTAACATATTAAACTGAAGTACTGACTTTCGCACACTAAGTGTGTTTTAAGTACATAATCATGAGGGGGTAGGCTCTCTCAAAACCAGTGACCCGACCAATACGTCTATTACGCTCTAAAACGCTTCTAGAGCTCCCAGCTCCCCATACTCCATTATTCTGTCTTCAACTGGACAGGCGTTGCAGTGTAGTTGCCACTTGGTGACTTACCTACTCTGTTTTCACTATAATTGAATTCAGTGTGACGCCACGGCATCCTCGTCTCGTGGCGCTATTTTTGCCGCTTTCCTCGCGTGTTGGCCGGCAGAGCACTCTGAGGTTGTCGGTTCCCGCGGGACTCCCAGGGCAGGTGGGTACAGTGGGTCAGAAGACCAAGACGCGTTTTGAGGTGCAGAGTTGCTAAATGGGACTCGAAAAGAACGTGTGACCCCGCGAACGAGTAATCCATTGGTAGGGTCAAACGTTTGAGTAGAGTCCCATTTAGCGACCCAGGAGCTCAAAACGCGTCCTGAAGTTCGGCCGCCGCTCTGGTCTTCTGGCCCACTGTGCAGGGCAGGCGGGTCCCTTGGAGGCACACCTGTTGATCCTGACATTGCGTGCGCAGTCTAGGGGCAGCAGGGCTCTGGGGATCAACTCGCAACAGCGTAGTCGCATGGCGCGTGGGGTGGCCGGGGACTTCCCGGACCGCATGACGTCATGGCGTTGCACGGCGACGAGTGTAAGGTGGCCTTCATACACTATAAAAGCTTACGGACTTTTTGTTCATAATTATTGCCATAATTGTGCATATATGTGAGTTATTGTGCAAAGTTGTACTTAAATGGGTAAAATTTTAGAAATACTTGAGGATATAATTCATGTATTAAATTGTACATGGCTTGCATATGCACAAATTAGGCAATAAATCTGGACAATAAAAGGACATTCACAGTATGATAATGTTCCAAGGGCCCGTTTTGGATTTGTAAATGTCAAAAGGTCAAGTAATGTTCCCAAAGACTGCAATGGAATTTTAACATTTTGCTGTGCACAATTCTCTCACCTCTGGAGAGCCCTGCTAGGAATGTTCGGTCCCTGGATCGACACCGACACCTCAGGTACCATCGCCGCGGTCGCACCGCTCACTCTCTGTTTCGCGCCGTTACCTGCCCCGAAACGACCCCCTACCACTCCCCATCCTCACCCACCGCAGACCCGCGAGAGGGTGGTGGCGGCCCCATTAGAGAAGCAAATTGACGAGCAAAGACTGGGGCAGGGTCGGTTGAGTTTGCCCGGTTACTGCGTCGCCTACATTAAACCCCTTTCCAGGTAGCGATGCACGCCTTGAGGTCATATTTCCTCCCGCGTCTCCACGTCGCCACACAGTGGGCCAGAACGCCGGCGTAGGCGGCTAAAATTCTGAACTCGTTTTCGTTTTTAGCGCCTGAGTCGCTGAAGAGGACTCGAAGAGCTATCCATTGGTGGGGTTACGTGCTCTGCAAACTCAAATGTGAGCACACTCCTCCTGGAGCACGCCATAAAGCACGCTCTAAATTAGAGCGTGCCTACCAGGCACACTCTAAATTAGAGTGTGTCACCAGGCACGCTGTAAATTTGCTCACCAGGCAGGCAGCTTGCCTGGTAAGCACACTCTAATTTAAAGCGTGCCTGGTGACACACTCTAATTTAGAGTGTGCCTGGTGACGCACTCCAATTTAGAGCGTGCCTGGTAAGCACGCTCTAATTTAGAGCGTGCCTGGTAAGCACGCTCTAATCTAGAGCGTGCTTTATGGCATGCTCCAGGAGGAGTGTGCCTGGTAAGCACGCTCTAATTTAGAGCGTGCTTTATGGCGTGCTCCAAGAGGAGTGTGCTCACATTTGAGTTTGCAGAGTGGTCGGTTGCAGTCCCATTTTTCGACTCTAACTCGTAACCTGACGGGAATTTTGACACCAGGGGCGCTGCTGCAGGTGCATCATGGTCATCATGGGGTGGAGAAGGATTTCGGCTACGGCTCCTTCTTTTAGTTGTGTCGCCGCGCTGTAACCGTGCACTGCACGAAAAAATGTGGATTACAACAAAAGTAAGACAAGGATTGTACAAACGAGTGCAACGATGATTGCGAAAAGAACTTTTAAAAGTACCACTTCACCTGGACTGGTACCGTTTCGTCATTGGGCCCTGTTGTACTTTGTGCAAAAATGGTTCTACTTTGAAAAAACAACAAAAAATGACTAAAAAGTTTGCCAGAATCTGTTGTACATTTGTTGTCGTATTTTCTTGCAGTGCGATACAGTGGGATGATAACACGAGAGAAACTCGAAGTGAACCCGCCAGGCTTAGGCGAGGCTGCAGAGGGGGTTACGGCACAAAGAGGGCGGGCGTCTCATGATGCCAGATGAGAGATTTTTCTTTTCAATTAAGCACAAATTGGCCACAGAAAAGGAGAAGGATGAAGGCGCACTGTTAAAACTATCTGTATTGTTAAACAAAAACTGTACAGATAGTAGGGTAAAGAAGGCTCTTTCGGTAAGGGACTTTCATGTGCATTCTCCGTACTCTCCATAAAGATCCTACTTAAACATGTAAGGAACCCACTCGATGTATTGGTAAAATTTTTGGATGAAACGTCACAGTTTTCATTTTTTGGCTGAGCGAAGCGAAGCACCCTGATTGGGATTTTGAACAGTCGCATTGTCCGCCCCCCGCCCTATACCTTTAGTTTACTAGAGGTATCTTCCTCTTCTTATTTTTACGATATTCACATAAGTATGCGGCCAAGCTCCATATGCCAAGGACTATAGGTGCAGCTCTATAGGCCAACATGCATTTGCATCTGCAAAAAAAGCCAGCTCAGCATCAAGGCCTAGAGCCTTCCCCTGGCCAGTAACATATGACCCCCCCCCCCCCTTTTCCCCGGGGGCCGGGCCTCGCGTCCGCACGGGGCGCTCAAAAGTGCCGTGCCGTGTTGCTACCCCCTCATTAGTTCATTAGTAGTTCATTAGTGGGGTCTCACGTGCAGTTCGAGTCGTGTGAAGCGACTCTGGAGCTCGAAACGGATTTAGAGTTTAGGGGTCCACAAGGCCAGCATGCGGATTTTGGTTCACCGCGAGCCTACCCGTCCTTCCCTTCCCACGCCATCTCTTCTGGCTGCATGATGAGCCGCGTCTGTGGTAAGCCGCCCCCGCAGAGAGCCGGTCGCGCCCCGCCCCTTGCGCGCCGCCAGCCGGCCCCCATTTCTCCGAAACACTGTTATACGAATATGACGTCATTGTTGGTGTGAATTTTGTCACGTACGTTTGAAAGCGACATGGCTGTTTAATTAAAATGACACACACTGTAAAAAAGGTAAGGGTACGCCAGACCGTGTCTTGATGTAACAGGCTTCGCGATGCTCCGCCAGTTTCGACAATCCACTCCTGGCGTTCGAGGTGGGGATCACCAAGGTCCGAAGTGTAAAAAGTTTTCTTTTTTCTTATTTTTTATTTAATTTAGTTGATTTTTTTACCTCTTTTGCATACAATTTCCTAACTTGGAGGGTTTTTTGAAGTCTAAAGTGTGATACACGAGAGGATGTGAGCTGTTGACTTACTATAAAACCAAATAATTAGTCATAAGGAAGAAATGACATAAAAACACACTGTAAACCGAGGAAATACGTAAACTTTTTTTTCAAGTGATTTTTTTTTACATTTGATTGTTGATTTGATTTTTTCTAATTTTGAAGTAGTACATCAGTTAAGTGATAGTAACAAGATCCTTATAAATTTTTGCCTAAACTAATAATAAAGGTGTGCACCGTACTGCTGAAAAAGGAAAATAACTTCCTATGTATGGTTATTTTAATATATCGAGTTAAAATTGAGTCATTTTCGGTCATTTTAGCATGGGCTCTTATGGGAGGCTGCTGGCCAGACAGACTTAAATGGTCGAAATTTCGTCAAAAGTAACGAGACCGCAACAAAAAACTTATCAAATCACTCGTGAGATTATACAGAATCTGTAGGCGTCGAAGAAGCCACGTGTTCATGCTAAAATAAAAAAGTAATCAGCATTAATGTAGTCCGAAGTGGGCCCTGTCGGCTGCTGGTCCCGGTCGTGGTGGGGTGCTAGTGGTGGCGCGATATTCAAACTGCTGTCACGGTGCTTGGGATATTTCTTATTTCTTGCATGAAACTTTGAATTTCTCTTTATCAAAGAAGTAAGTGCCTGCATTTGTCGATGAATAATGGCTGTTTGATGTTCAGAATCCTTTTAAAAACTACCAGAAAGCGCTACCTAAAACTGAGCCCTCCTGGCGCATTCCGGCGCATTGGAGGTACCAACTGTGCGACGTGACATGGCAAAACTAATCCGCAGTTCACAACTAAATATGCTACTTCTTCCGTTAAATAAAATTCTAAAATAAGTTCTGACCACATTCCTTGTATTTCTCACCGATTGATGCTCTTATGAATTCACATTAAATTTTATAACTGGTCGGAAGTAATTGTTTTGGAAATTACAAAGTTATGCACTTGACTCCGTCCCTTAGCTGATGTACTACTTTAATTTAGATATTTTTAAAACTCGTGTACAATAATTTTTTCGAGTGCCGTTTTTTGACATGACATGACACTTTATCAAGTACGCCCCTAAAACGGAACAAAGTCACGCCGATAGATTTTCAGTATCATAAAACAAAAATTTCAATATGCTGATTTATGTGCACAGACGTCAATACGTTCTAAAAGAAAAAGTCAGTGTATGAGTGTAGTACAAATGGGTTTCTCTTTCGGAGAGCAATTGATTGGTGGGGTCACAGGGTTCGGTTCGAGTCCCATTTACCGACTCTGGAGCTCAAAACGCGACTTCAGTTTTTGCCGCCTATGCCGGTCCTCTGGTGTGCTGCTATCAGTGATCTTTGGCCGAATGTGGCCATACCTCTTTATTGCGAGGTATTGATTCCCGCAATCGCTTCCTTCCGCGGGACGCGACGTCGCGGGAGAAGGTCAGCGGGATTGTCTCCACCAATCATCATCCTCTCCCCACCTTGCACCCTGAGCCGCCCCTACCGCGCATCACTCTCCCTGCCCCCCTCCAACTGCAGCACCTGCGGCGGCCGGTGACGTCACTGCAGAGGATGACGTCATCGACGACGCGCCTCGGTTGCCGTGCACCGCGGCACTGGCCGCCCTAGGTCGTTACCATGCGCCCGTTACGCGGCCGATTACGTCCACTCACACACACATACACACGCAACGCACACACCTTTCCCCGCGTCGATCCGGAGTCATGTGATGAGTCTCGGTAATAATTTCATTACTCGCCACACTCTGCCCTTCTCCCGCAAATATTTCACTCAATAAACAACTCCAAAAAGAAAATTGGTACACCGAAATTCATGGTCAAGCTTGACTTTGAGTTAGGTTTCCTCAAAATTCACGAAAAACACGTTAAAATTCAAAAGAATTCTTCAAGTACAAGTGAATTTCAATTTTATGAATACTTAGCTACAATTCATTGAAATTTATCCGAAATTCCAAAATTTGTGCACGGAAATTTTAAGTTGTTTTTTCTAGGTATAGCCTTCCAATGGTTAGTTTTCTTCAGGCAGGGTCGTTCCCAGTTCAGTGGCAGCATTTCCCAAATTGACAGAATTTTGATGAATTTTGATTTTGAGACTTCGCAAAGTGGCAGAATTTTGCCCCCTGATTATGTCCGCAACGTACGGTAACACATTTATTTTCGGGCGCGGGCGCGCCTTAAAACCTACATAGTAATTTAGTGTGTTGCTGCCAGACCTAGGTTCATGAGAATACGTGACGTGCATTACCAAAGTTGGTGACAAACTTGTATCCCGATAATGAAAACTTGGTTCATTGCTGTCCATAGACATTCAGCGCGCAAGTCACTCACATGATTACGCTTTTGTGTTTGAAAGTTAAACATACGAGGCTCTTAGTTTACAATCCTTTCTTCACAAAGTTTTGTCCGGTTTTGGCAGACGAGGGGAGGGAGAATGCTGGTGGCCGGGTGTCAGTGTCCGTGCGTAAACACACCTCAAAACTTTTTATTATACTCGTCTCCACCTTACACGCACGGCCGGGCTGGGCATTGCCACGGCAAACGTACATTGGTAGTACTCAAACTTTTTACATTTCTTTCTGCTCCGCTTTGTGCCTGTTCGTCCGGACGAACGTCCTCTCTCTCTCTCTCTCTCTCTCTCTCTCTCTCTCTCTCTCTCTCTCTCTCTCTCTCTCTCTCTCTCTCTCTCTCCACTCACTTTCACCCGGCGTGTGGCACGCGTGTCCAGCTTGACGCGCGAGGCTGGCGATATAAAAACACGAAAAGCATCATAACTGAAACGGTGAAAAACAGAGAGAGAGAGAGAGAGGGGGGGTGAGGGGGAGCGAAAAGTTTGCATCGTGTTCTATTTCTCGTACGCATCCAAGTGCTGTAATTCGTTTTAGGGGAGCGATGTTGCTGCTACGGCTCACGTCCACAAACGTTCCCCCATCCTATCACCTCTTTCCCACCGTTGCCCCTGCGCCACTTACTTTCAGTTTCATCACTTCGTGCCCAATCTGCATCGTCGCACCTCCTCGCCCCTGACATACCCATTTTCCCAATTTTTTTTTTAAATTTAATTTTAGTTTTTTTTGCGGGCGTTATCTGTCCGTTATACATCGTACTTCTCGCCTGGTTACACCGGACAGGTACTATAGCTGGCCGCGGGCAAACAGGACGCAGTCCTATAGACACGCTTTGTTGAATCTATGCCGGCGGCCGGCTGCCTGGGCCAGGCACAGCACAGTGGGCCAGAGGACCCGTGGAGGCCGGTCAAAATCCTGGACGCGTTTTGAGCTCCAGTGTCACTAAATGGAACTCAAACCGAACGGGTCACCCCACCGGTGGATTTCTCTCTGAACGAGTAATCCATTGGTGGGGCCACACGTTCGGTCTGAGACCCATTTAGTGACTCTGGAGCTCAAAATGCGTCTAGAGTTTTAGCCGCCTGCGCCAGTCTTCTGACCCACTGTGTAGCGGCCCGCAGTGTGTTGCATGCAAGTTGGCGCGGAAACACTGCAGGGGCTGAGGCGCCTGTCGTTGCCGGCATCACGCACTCGGGCTTAACGTCACCGCAGCGCCTAATTTACGACCAAGGTAGGCTACTTAGACGCCGTTCCTTCTAGCCTCCTTTTCAAACTTTTCCGTACTCTTTTTTTCTCTTTGTCAGCCGCAATGCGGGGAAGGTCGTGAGAAAAGGGGAGCCCATTGCCGGTGCTTTTGGCCTTACTTGGCTGTTAAATGGGGCGGGGGCCCGCTGTGACGCGGCGGGAGGGAACGTCTGCGGCCGACGGGCAACAACTTGAATGTTGGAGTGCGTTTTCTCTTGAAACAACATTGAAATAGCGTGAATAGCATGTTTAGTAACGTTGAAATGACGTCAAAATAACGTTTAGTAAAGGTGAAATAACGTAACGTGAACTTACCGTTCTAATAACGTGCAATAACGTAGAAATTTCGTGAAATAACTGGTGGTGTACGAATCAGGTTCCATTCGATTCGATCGGAAACGAAACAAAAATGTAAAATCTCGAATTTGAATTATTTCTTCGTATCTGAATCGAATCGAATGTGCCTTGATTCGATTCGGAAAATATTTTCCAGCATTCAACTCGATTCGAGATTTAAAAAGGCCACCCCGCACACCACCAATGCGAAGTTATTTGAATCTGAAATAATGGGGCGTAATGTTTTGACTTTGTTTGCTCCGTTAGTGACAAATCGACGCCACACCTACTACTGTGTTGCTGTTGTCCGATAGAACAGGGGTCGCTCAAGAAACGCATTTCGAAGGGCGGGCATGAAACGGATTATGCCTAGTGCTGCTACCCACGCACCTGCCCGCGTTTATGAAGTCCAGAGTCGCTAAATGGGGCTCGAACTTCGAACCGAAAGTGACCAATGGATTGTTCTTCGAACGAGAAATGCATCGGTGGGATCGCACGCTTAGCACCAGTCCTGTTTAGCGACTCTGGAGCTCCAACGCTTTTAAAGTTTCGTCCACCTGCGCCAGTCTTCTGGCGCACTAGGCAGATCTCGTCCTGCTAGTTGCGGTCCTAGTGAGCTCTGCGCCGCGCAACGGACGTGTACCAGCTTCCGGCCTCCAGCGAACCTTTTCACCCCTCCCTAGGACCGGCGCAGGAAAGCTACAGTTGAGCCTCCCAGCAGTGGCGACTGCTGCCTCCGTCCATCTGGCCTCCAGCATCCATCAGATGTGGTTTCCTTGTGTGGGTCAGCAGGCGGACCCTGCAGGCCCCTGCAAGCCTCAAGGGACTTCATCATCTCTACATCTCATCCCTACCACGACACGCAGCAGCACCATACCGGACCCCTTTTTACCTCCCCCTCTCCCCAACCACACCCTCTAAAACCACCATCCACCCACCTTTCCGACCCACTGTCCACCGCGCTCGGTGAGAAGAACGTTCTCTAATTTTTTCATCCGATTCAAGATACCTTCATGTAGTATTTCTTCGTATAACGAAGGTTATTTCTGAAAATGTAATAATGAAATACAGTGAAAATACAAAAAAAAAAGGATATACAAAGATTCTTACTGTGAAGAAATATTGCTTATTTATAGTGTAGGTAGACTGCACAAAAACGAAAAAGTGCAGTTTCGACAATTCTTCGGCAGTCATGTGGAGTACATAATGAGCAATAACAAAACGCTCACCTTCTCAAAAATTAACTAAAAAACTGCACATATTTCTTTTTCTTTTTTTTAGTATTCGCCAAGGTTCTTTTGTTGCTTTTCTTTATGTTCGAACCGACTTTGCAATGAAAGTGTATTCTTCACAGAAAAGGAGATATTCCTGAAATCACGAGATTGGCGGAATCCGGAAGAGCCAGTAGTGCTTGTCCAGCGAAATGCCGCACCTTCTTTGAAGAGCGACAATTTTCGTGGGCCCTTTTTCTCAGGTGGAACGGATCTTCAATGGAGCACTAAAATCGGCCTTGGGTGTCGAATCGCGCCTGGGTTGTTAAAGTTACTTGTTTTCGTTATCGAGTTATCGTTAAATTTATTTCGACCCCTGTTAACGATAACTAGTTATCGTTAACGCCTCTCAGGAACGTTATCGAGTTATCGTTAATTAACCTTTAACAAAAATCGTGAAAGTAACTATTTTTTTTTTCAGAATAAGGGACAATAAACCACCAAATTAAATGCTCAAAATTAACGTTTAATGACTATCACGCAGGCCAGCGGGTGGGAGGAGGTGCGGTGAAGTGCCAGCGGCGCGAAAATATGAACGCTTGCAATGTTTTTGTGACAACTTTTGCGTGCATTCCGATGTTTGGGGACTTTTTTATCGAACGATAAGTTAGCGGGAATCGCGTTAACGATAACTAGTTATCGTTAACGCCTCTCAGGAACGTTATCGACACTGTAAAACCAAGTGTGGACAACTCCGCACTTGAAACGTGGAGGTGTGGAATTTTCTGTCTCCACACTTGGAAGTGCGGAGTTTGCGGTCTCCACACTTCAAGTGCGGAGTTCTCCACGTTTGCACCATGCTAAGAGATAGGGGCTCTGTGAGCTACTCCGCACTTGAAGTGTGGAGACTGCAAACTCCGCACTTCCAAGTGCACTTGGTTTGACAGTGGAGTTATCGTTATCGTTAACATAAACTTATCGAAAACTGATTATCGTCGTTAATCGTTAAAGTAACTTTAACAACCCTGAATCGCGCTAAATTCCATTGCACCCTCCAGTATTCATGGTTCCCACCACTCCTCCGCTTGTTGTCTGTGTGGGAGCGGTGATTCCGTGTTTGTCATTCATAAAAATGCATTATACATAATCTGTGTTTCGTCATCGCGTGCCCCCGTCCCCCTCCCTTCCTTTGCTTCTCTTTGCTGTGTTCGCATTTAGCAAGAAAAATGTGTCTGCCCGCCTAGCTGGAATATTTGTCTGCACTGCGCGCTCGATGAAGAATGATGTAAATGGTGTTTAAATTAGACTCAGGACGGAGTCATAATGTTAGTTATGTCACAAGGCCGTGCGATGATGACGCACTTGGCGTGCTCATATACGGCTCCGTTGTAACAGAGAGGGCACTACTGTCTGCATGCGGTGCAGAGCGCCCATGCGAACAGCGGCATAGGCAACGCTGCACCCCACACACTCTCAGACTCGTATTGACTTTTTATCTCTTGCCAAAAAGTTTTTTGTGCAAACGTAATATGTACTATTTTCTCTTTAGCTGTGCACGTTTTTGTCCATTATGTAGGGTATTTAGTCCATTAAACCTAACTTTTTTTCAATTGTAATATAATTTTTGATTTCTACATGATCTATTGACTATTGCATCTTTAGAGCGATCAAAATAATGCATAGGTAAAGAGAAAATAGTACAATTTACGTTTTCTCAAAAAGCTCTATAAGCAAAAGAGCCGTAAAAGTCCATTTGAGACTGAGAGTGCAACACATTCACAGTGCAGATCCGGTAGCAAGTTTGCTTGCCACAAAATTGGCAAGCCGTTTTGAATACCAAATATTGGCATAGCCTTGACCTGAAAACTTTAGCAGGTAGTGGACTGCGAAGCGGCCTTTTCCAATCTTCAATCGAATCGAATGTTGAAAATAGTTTTCGAATCGAATCAAATTTGAGCACGTTCGATTCGATTCGAATACGAATCAAATTTGGTTTTAAAAAGGCTGAAATGAGCGCTGTTTGCTGTTTTGGTTCAAAATAATTTTAATTGTAGATTTTACATTTTCCTTTCCTTTACGAATCGAATGGAATGGAATCTGATTCTATTTGATTCGGATTCGAAGCAATCGCCACTTTCATCAGGTAGCCAATATTTGACGTTCCGGCTGCCAGCGATGCCAAATTTTGGCAAGCGGAAGAGTATTTCATGGCGTGCAGGGCCAGGCTCGCTGATTTTGTAGCACGCAAAGTACTACGCGAGTTCTGGCCAGAGCAGTGCAGAGCGCACGCGCACGCCCGCGGGTCCAGCTAATGGCGGCTCCCTTGTTTGTGCAACGAACTCGGAGTTTGATGTTTGCCCGGGCCGCCTTATGACATCCCAAAAAAAAGTAACGGCCCCTCAAAGCGGCAAAACGGGTAAACTTGGCGGCGGCCTGGCGGTGCCTGGTGTCCCACGCCCGGGGCGACGCACCCCATGAAGCTGGTGGACAAAGTGGCTGACGCGCGGCGCTTGACGAGTTGCAGACTTAAAAGAGGTCACGTCCACACACTGCCAAAATCGCACCCAGATGATGTTTCGTCAAAGAAATATGAGCCTCGCCGTAAAGTTAACGCTTGAAAGCAAAACCAAAGCCCAACCACGCGTGCGGAGCTTCCGCCGTTCTCTTCGATGCATTGTTGACAGTCCCTGCGTCTGACCACCACGCCGCGCGCCGCGCATCCACAAAACGCTTCAACATTAAACAGAGATCAAATCATTGACTTCTATGCTCACTCTTCAACTGAATTACAACGAATTTGATTGAAATACTATGAAAAACAAATGTAAAGTCTAAAAATTGCAAATAAAGTCTTCAAAAATCTATTTAAAGAGCGTTATTACGCGTAATACTGGGATTTTGTGTACAGGGTATTGCGCGAGTGTTTACCCCCTCGTGCGATTCTGAGTACAAATATGTTCGCAAATGTTTTTCATGTTTTAAATTTCGTGAGACCACGTGCAAAATTGTACCAATACATTTAGTGTGTTCTTCTAGTGGTTTTTTTTTTACTGTCAGCAGCACCGAAGTACCACCTGGCCGTGACTCTAAGAAACCGAGGCAAGCAGAAGAGCCAGGCATAATTTGACCCCTTGCGCACAGAGTCCCCGAGGGGCGCCCGCTGTCTCTTTTTCTGATTCAAAACGACCCACTCAGCAGAAGAAGAATCCTAGCCCCCGGAGTGAGCAGTGACAGTCATGGGGTTAGCAAATTGCCTCTCTCTCTCTCTCTCTCTCTCTCTCTCTCTCTCTCTCTCTCTCTCTCTCTCTCTCTCTCTCTCTCTCCCCGCGCACTGTGGCCTAGGCGAGCGGCACCGGAGCGCCGCCTACGCCTTCTCTTCGGCCCCTAGTTTTCTCTTTCTTTCTTTTTTTTTTTTTGGTCTTTCCGAGGACGAATCATGCCTAACAGGACCACCCCTGTATAAAACTGCCGGAACGAATTCTTTGAAGGACACGCCTTACGCTGTGACAAAGGCCAGAAGGACGGCGCAGGGAACCTAAACTCTTGACGCGTTTTGAGCTCCAAAGTCGCTTTAACAGGACTCCCACCAATGGACTGCTCTCTAAATGACGAATCCAATCCATTAACACGTTCACGCCGAAGACGATTTGGGGTGGAAAAGCCTAGATGCCGAAGGTGCTAAAAACCAAACCATACGTCGCAAACACATGGCACATGCATATTCGGACTTGCCATGACCGGCCAAACACCATGCGCCAAAAATTTCCTATACGAGAACCATGTTCTCGTATCGGCGTCTGAGCCATCGCCGTACGAGAACCATGTTCTCGTACCAAATGCAAAACCCTTATTGGTGGTTTGGGCTCAAAATATTAGCAATGCACACCCCAAAAAAATCGATTTTAGACTCAAACTACATTGTGGAACACGTTCTGGTACCGGAAAGACATGGAAAACACGAGAACGTTGGTGAAATGGCGTTCCCGCCGGTACGAGAACATGGTTCTCGCGCTTATTTTTGCTCCCTTCTCCCCTCCTCTCCTCCCCTACTTTGTGCCTATGTCGTACGGCACGGGGTCAAAAATCCACTAGAATTTGTTTAGAAAAATGTCAAACTTCGTAAAAAGCCAAAAAAAGTGCGATTACCCTGTTTTCATGTTTACCATGGTGACATGGCGTTCCCGCCGGTACGAGAACATGGTTCTCGTGCCAAAACGCACGCTAGAGACCTAAATTTTTAGCCGAAATGTAGGAAATTTTACGTAGATTCCGAATATGGGGTCGCTTTTTTGGTCCGAGTACCCCAATCTGATGTAGAGGTCTTGAACGAAAACAGCTCGCAACGAGAACCCCGTTCTCGTATCGGCATTTGGGATTTTCGCGTACGAGAACATGGTTCTCGCACCGGCGCGAAGGTGTTAATGGGGTGACACGTTCGGTTTGAGTCCCATTTGACGACTCTGGAGCTTAAAACACGTCTAGAGTTTTTGCCGCGTCCGCCGGTCCTCTTGGCCTACTGTGGTAGGGCGCTGGGCCTGCACGGTATAGTGCAGTCTCGGGACTCTGGTGCAGGGCTGGGAAATACCAAGGTAGAAAGTACTTAGGTACGTTTTTTGTACCTATACGTACTGAAATCACAATTTTACCTGTACTTGTACATAGGTATACCTCTTGGGCACTAACTGTACCTTCACTGTGACGTCATATTCGTTTGAATGTGAATTTTGTCACGTTCATTTTAATACGATTTCACATTTGTTTGAACGTGACACGGTCATTATATTCGGGTGTTACATTCGTTTGGACGTGGGTTCACATTCAAACGAATGTGACGTCATATTCAAACGAACGTGACAAAATTCACATTCGAACGAATATGACGTCTCATTCGTTGAATAACAGTGTAGAACTGCAGATACTTTTACAGGCACTTTTGGGTGGAAATTAAGGGAATGACCGGTTATAAGATGCATTCAAAACAATGCGGGGAGAAAGAAAGACACTTAGAGGACTGTCTGTGTTCGGGAAAAGAAATAGATATGCGTCTCCTCCCCTTTTTATGTGTTTCCTCCGGGCTTAATGTGCCAGGTCTGGTCCCTCTGGTCTGGTCACCGCACGCACTGTGAACGCAAAGGACACGTCTCAACTGGACTCTTAGGGTTTGTCCCTAAAGTCCGTTATCGGAACATTTCATTATAGAGGCGAGGTCAGGGATGGTCCCCGCAGCCACCGCTGATGCCGCGTGACAAGTCGGGTTTGTTAACAGCACATACGCGTTGGTATGAAATAGTTCATTGACGTAACAAAGTTGAAAAGAAGAAGTCGCGGGAGGTTTGATTTCGGATGCTTTACTGACCGGATGTTTTGAATTTTCGAAACACCTCGAAAGTATCTAGGTATTTTGCCAAAGTACCTGTAACTGTTTCTAGCTACTGAGCTCGATTTAGTGCCTATAACTGTACCCAGGTACTATTTTGATCCAGTGACTGTAACTGTACCTAGGTATAGAAATAAAGTACCTTTCCCAGCCCTGCTCTGGTGGGCTGCAACGTGCTATGTGCTGACCACTCTGCGCCGCACCGTGCCACGCCACGCCAAACGCGCCTGGGCTGATGATATCGATTTCCTGTCAGCGTACTGACCACGTCGCGGCCCGGCACACCTCAGACCTGTCCTGCTCCACCCTGGCCAGCCCTGTAGCCAAGGCCATCGTAACTATTGCCCAAACGTGTCCGCCAGCCTACCATCATAACCATCATCATCACCACGACCATCATCATCATAATCATCATCATCCTCATCACTACCATCATCATTATTATCATCATCAACATCACCATCCATCATCCTCATCATCAATATTTTTTTGGACAATGATAGTCAGAATGTGCTGGAATGTGAAAGATTTCTGCTGTATACTGCTGTGCCACACATGTACAATGAATGTGGGGTTGTTCCCCCATCATTATCACCATCGCCATCATTATCATGACAATTATCATGAAGAGCAATACAAACGCCTTAAATTAACGATCAGTCCCTCGCGTCACGTTTTAGAAATACATATATTCATTCCATTAGCGCGTGCACGACTCACCGCCAGCGCCTCTGTCAAGGTCACGGACCCGCCCCCGCCCCTTCCCGGCGACGCTCCAGGGGCCTGCCGCCTGCCCCCCCCCCCCCCCTTCCTGTCGCCCCCGCCCACGCCCCGCCCCTTCCTTCGCCCCCGCTTCGCCCCGGGGCGTAAGATCAGAAGGATGAACACGAGGAGGTGAGCGTGTCACCTTGCCGGGAACTTCGCTAGAGCCAAAGCTGGCTCCCAAGAGGTATAAAGCGGCTCGAAATCAGTGAGGAGTGACCACACCCAGTGGGCCAGAAGACCGGCATCATCAGGCCTTAACTCTAGACGATTTTTGAGCTCGAGTCCCATTTAGCGACTCCGGAGCTCAAACTACGGCTTAACTGTTGACTGCCAACGCTGGTCCCCTGGCCCACTGCTCGACGGCCTCACCGGTTTCAATTTTTCCTGCCAAAGATCCTGATTTTTTCGCTTGTTCTTTTGTTGCAGCCTGACGCGACACAAGCGCGGCCGGCTCCAACAGCCCCGGATGAGTCTGCTGGGGAAGCCGCTCAACTACCGCGCCAACACCCGCCGCGATGCCCGGTACCGGCGCCTCCAGAGCAGGGTCTACAACTTCCTGGAGCGGCCCCGCGGACTGCCGTCCATCTTCTACCACATCGTAGTGTGAGTGTCAAGGCTACTTGCGGACCAGGACGGCGTTTTGAGCTCCGGAGTCCTAAATGGGAGCAATGACGGATCCAGAGGCGGCCTTTGGGAAGGGGGGCAAAGTAGCACTTTTTGCCTACTCTGCAAACTGAAATGTGTGCATGGCACGCTCCTTCTGGAGCATGCTATGAAGCACGCTCTAAATAAGAGCGTGCCTGGTAAGCACGCTCTTAATTAGAGTGTGTCACCAGGCACGCTCTAAATTAGAGTGTGCTTACCTTGCCTCATACCTTGCCTTAAAGGGGCAAAGTACCACTTTTCTCCTACCTTTCAGGCGGCTATCTAGGTGCTATTAGGGGGCTACCCCCCCCCCCCCCCCCCTCCTCCCAGGGGGTAACCGCGCCTATGTGCGAGGAAGTGAGCCCTTTCACCTCAAGGGATCGTGGGGAATCCATTGGTTGGGTCATTCGTTGTGTTTGAGTCCCACTAAGCGACTCTGAACCTAGAAACCAGTCCGGTATTTTAACCGCCTCCGTCGGTCCTTTTGCCCACTGTGCGTCCCCAGCGGGGTGAAGGCACGGCGGGTGAAAGAACTCGGCAGACGCAGGGCGGGCCGTGCAGGCTGTAGGGCGACGTCCAGTCAGTGACGTCTCTCTTAGGCCCTTAATAAGACCCTCTCGGAGGATAGGGTAGAATCTCGCGCTGAGTAGGATGAACCCTCCTTATTTCTGTTGGCGAGCGGCCCCGCTATCCGATGGCCCGAATGGGGGATCCGGCGCTGCCGTCCAGTAGCCTAAAAGGCTTGCGCAAAGGGCATTCTCAGTAATTGTCTTGTGCGACTGTCGTTGTACGCACGCCTCGCCCCGCTCCGCCCCGCTACGCCGCGCCCCGCTCCGCCCCGCTATTCCGCGCCCCGCTCCGCCCCGCTACGCCGCGCCCTGCCACGCCACGACGCACAGTGGGCAAGAGGGCCGGTGCAGGCGGTCGAAACTCTTGATGCGTTTTGAGCTCCAGTCCAGAGTCGCTAAATGGGGCTCGAACCGAACGTGTGATCCCACCAATGGAGAGCAATCCATTGGTGGGGTTACATGTTCGGTTCGAGTTCCATTTACCGACTCTGGAGCTGAAAACGCGTCAAGAGTTTTGGCTGTCCCACTGGTCTTCTGGCCCACCGTGCGACGCTGGGAAGGGTCGACAACTAATTATTCGCCCAACGCTGCGCCGCCTGGCCTGGAGAACGAATCTGACAATGCTCGTTCTTCGCGACGTTTTGTGCATAAATGCACACTAAATTTATTTGTACAATTTTTGTTCAAAGCTTTGAACAAAGTTGCGCATACATAACTTTTGCACTACTTTGTGCGAAGAATCGCTCAAATTCGTGTGAATTTTTGCACAAATTCGTGTAAAAGTTTGCACAAATTTTGTGCGAAACGGACGTATGCACAACTTTGTGTAAAGCTTTGTACAAAATTATACAAATACATTTAGAGTGTGTTTTTTGTCTCCGTTCGCGTAAAATGCCTGCTGGCTGATTGAATTGCATTATTGGGCACGAAGTAGCCTTCTTAGTTTGTTTCAG